>OZ021722.1:50382951-51582951 GCA_963978545.1 Linyphia triangularis | reverse complement strand
GTGATATTTATTGCAATTTCCAGAGACCTTATCAATTGCAAGGTGGGAGTATGTTTACGTATTACCAGCTCCAAAGGGTGTTACTCAACTCCACTCGATATGGTTTTTTTTTTGACTTTGCGCTGTCGTTCCATGCATTTTTAGACGGTTTCAAAATTTGATGTAAATATCGGCAATAAAGTGTTTTCTCATATTAAATCTATAGTATTTTATCGAATCTTTAACATTAGTCTTCAAAAAAGTATGTAACTGGTTCATTTTGTCTGCTCAATCATCAAAGGAAAATAATTAAAACTATGAATCTTAACCAATACCAAACAAAATTAAAAATGATTTACAACTGCAATGCATCTTAGTCTTCAAAAAAGTATGTAACTGGTTCATTTTGTCTGCTTATTTTGTCTTCAATCAGGAATTGCTGAACGAGGAGGCAAACCAACGGTCTTAGCGTCTGACCCATCAAATGGTCTGACCGCTGACAGTCTGGCAGGATTAGAGCCATATCATTAACGTGAACTGTTTGTTATTAACCAGTTATAAATTTTTGGTCTAAAAAATCCTCCAAAAAAAACTGATTTAAAACACTCAGAAAAATCTAGCTAGATTGTTTTATCTGAGGTTTTCGTGTGTTGGTAATACTTGGCTGAACGGAACGCTGTCGCATGTGTCCTTTGATTCAATCATTTCAAAATTCCTTTATTTTCCTTCTACATTACACTTTGTCAGTACGACTTCATATTTAAATAATTCTATATTTACATGTTAAGTCCCTATGACGAAGTTATCACCATCATTTTTAAGGATGACCCACATAAACCCAGTTCTATCTTATTGAGTGTTTTCAGATTATCTGGCGCTGTCAGCAACACGAGGACTATAATGCGCCGAAACCTTCGTCATTTGACAAGCCAACATACATTTACAAATACCCATGCCTTACACGAGACTCGAACCCTCAACCTCGCGGTCTTCTTATCTTATTGGGATAGGAATCAGATAGTTCCAATTTTGAAACATCTATTAGATGTTCGCGACGCGAAAGCATATATATGTCTTTTCGACTCTCCATTTCTAGACATCTATGATTGTCTATCCACACTTTTGAAGGGGCGAAACAGTTGGACCACATTTGGATATGTCATGCAGCAATGCAAATGATAATGAACATTCCATAAATAAACAGGTAAATAAAATTTATTATACTTCCACATTTTTCTGATTTGAATAACCTAGAATACAATTTGCCATAAAAGAATTTGCCATAAAAAATTACTTAATTAAAAAGGATTGGAACGACCTATAGAAGCCCCCATTGTTAAAAATACTATTTAATTTTTTTTTTCTTATTTTTTTTCCCCCTCAAAACTTTCTTTTTTTGAGAAGGAAAAAAAAAATAAAGTTGAAAAAGCCCTCGGAATGGGTTTCTAGTCTGTTTTCCATAGCTAGAATGTATAATTAAACTTAAATACTGGTAATATATGCTATTTCCTTTTTACGTTTTTACTCAACTTTTGCACTCTAATAATAGCTACCCTAGTAGCAATCACTGCATGGCGTTTCGTCGGCCCATGATCGGAATTCTTTAAAGTCATCGGCGATTTCCCAGACTGATATATAAACACACCGTATTTCCTCATCTGCCGATCAGGCCCGTGCTGGGCCGCCGGGACACCGGGACGTATCCCGGTGCGCCCTCCAGCCTGGAAATTTTGGCGCCCTCCTGTTCCGAAACTGACAAGTTTTAAGACGAGGCTTATCGTCGATATTAACGAGCGGCCTGGTTGAGTGTAGGGACTGTAGGCTACTAACGAATGGACAGGTGCGTTTCGTTGCCCCCGTCCACAAACGCACTAATTTTTTTAATATATACCAAAATTTAGTGCTCAATTAGTGCTTTCAGAATCCAGCATTAAAAAAATTTGTGCATCAATATTTACCGAGAAATATAAAGAAATGCGTAGACGGGGCCAACGAAACTCTAGCCTCCCCCCCCCCCCCTACACACACAAACAACGCACTAAGTTTTTAATATGTACCAAATTTTAATGCTCAATTAGTGCTTTCAGAATCCATCATCCAAAAAATTAGTGCGTCCTTACTTTTCATAAAATTCAAGGTTAATTGAGGGTAGGCAGGCAAACTGCTGGCCTCGCCCATAAAAGCAATCATAATTCATTATATGTTAAAATGATGGGCATAATTAGTGCTTTCAGAATCACCAACTGCCAGAATTAGTGCTTCAATATTTTGGCCAAAATTGAACATTTTGTAATAATTATTCAATTGTCACTTCCGTTTCGTTGGCCCCGCCCACAAAATCAATCATCATTAATTATATGTTAAAATGTTGGGCATAATTAGTGCTTTCAGAATACCCAACTGCCAAATTAGTGCGTCAATGTTTTGGCCAAAATCGCCAATATTTGCTTATTGCCGAATGTACGCGAGCCTTAAACCGATGTAAATTATCACGGACGAATTGTATGACCGGTTTCAAATTTTAGTGCTCAATGAGTGCTTTCAGAATCCCCAACTGCCAGATTTATTGCGTCAATATTTTGGCCATAATTGACCTTTTTGTAATAATTATTCACAAATCACTTCCGTTTTGTTGACCTCGCCCACAGACGCACTAAAAGTATGTAAATTTCTTCTAACCATTCCATTGACTCAAGTTTCTTGCGAACGAGCATTTTCTAAACTGAAACTTATTGGAACCAAATTGAGATCGTCTTTGACAAACGAAAATTTAGAATCTTTACTGTTAATGCACTCAGAAGCTGATATTTTAAACTCCATAGATCCAGACATCGTTATTGATTATCTTTGCCACTCCAGTTCCGAATTAAGAAGACTTCTTCAGGTTTAGTTTGTAAATTCAATCAAAGAATATTACATTTGTGAACATATTTGTTTTTGTTACTTTCCTTAAGAAATTAATTAGTAAATGCTGGTAACTTTTTTTGAAATGTATGTAATGTTAAATTATCTCGTCTTAATTTTCTATGTGTGTTAGTTTACCAAAATTACACTAATTATGTTTCAACTACTACTTTGCCTTTTATTTCACCCTAAGACATTGCAAATATTTGAAATGGATCAAATGAACATTAGAATTTAGCAAACAATACATGTTCATTTTGTTTGACAAATACCGATACAAATACCGGTATGTGTAAGTGTGATGGTCCCTTCGTACCGTAACCTGTTGTCAGAAAAGCATTTTGAACCCAGTGTCATGTGAGATTAAAGCTTTAGTTATTATATTCCATACCCCCCCCCCCCGTAGTTCTCCCCCTGCACAGTGCTGTGCTGGCGCCCTCTGGTCAAGGCCGTCCACCGCCCTAACAAGGGGTCCAGCACGGGCCTGCTGCCGATGACCCTAAACTCATCGGGGAAAAGATATCTTCCCAACATCGGTGGCCGGTGGAATTTCTGATCATCATTTTTTGATCGGCAAAAGATATCGGAACAACATCGACAGGCAATAAAAAACTTATGTTTCTTTTTCTTGCAATTCCACTGAATTAGAGGCGATCCTTGAATGTATTTCAAATTTAAATCAAGTATACAATTTGCTAAACATTTCGCTTTGGTAATAAGTGAAAAATATTTTAAAAATAAGTGTACGAAAAATTTTAAATGTAAAAATATATTTTGAAAAAATGCAAACCACATAATTATATATTGCTTATCTAATACGTCAATAAAATCCATAAATAAAAGTTTTTATATATAGTAAAAAAATATAGGAACAATTTTCTAAAATTAAAAATAAATCCTCCCATTTCAATTTCAATATAAAATAAAAATATAATCCTTGTTTTTAAATAGTTTTCATTATAATTTGCTGAACTCATTTTGGTCCGTTTTTGAAACATCTTTTAAGTAAAATAAAAATATGTTTATATGTTTCAAAAAGTTAATCAAAGTGAATATAGTTTTTTAAAAAATTTAAAAATTAAATATATTTTTTTAAATGTCAAAATTATTAAGTAAACTCTTAAATTGCATTTCAAAAAAATATCATAAAATTTAAACGTCAATTAGTTAAAATTTTACAAAATAGATGGCGACCCTATTTATTGTGACACTATATATTTTTTTGCTATAATAAATAAATTAATATCATTTTCCCAAATTTATGGAAGATTTGCTATTTTCCGAAAATTCCCCATATATAAAAAAAAAAAATGTCGGTCAATTTCCTTGCAAAGTCTGTATGATAGTAGAGTTTTGTACCACAATACTATTGCTATACCAAAAATTGCAAGTACCAACAGTCTAGTTGCCAAGTCAGCGCGCTTCGGAGACGATCATCCTCGGTTCCAGGGGCCAGGGTAAGCAATATAGACAATTCTGGCGTGAGTAATTTGATAGTGTTATAACTTCAATTTGTACTGTTAATATGTCACTGGAAATACTACAATATAAGAATTACGCGCTCTGGGTAAATACTTTAGTTTTGCATTATTTTAACTTGTCGTTTTTAATATTCGATACTTACATCTTTATAATTATTTAATGTTTATTAATTGATATTTTCGACAAAATAACGACCATCGTTTCGATATTTCTTGTGAGCAAAATTTTCCTCGGATAGTGCTCATATTTCCCCCTTTTCCCTCGGCCTTCAAACCAATTCTTGTAGACTTCTCCTCGAATTCGATCAGTTTCCGGACATCGGCCAATGGCCGGACACGGGGACAAAATGGATTAGTTGCCAAGGGAAAGATAAGTTTAGGGTGAGTTTCCGGTGAATCGCCAATCACCGGCGATTCACCTGGGGATGGAATTCCGATCACCGCCCGAGGTAAAATTGCTACTAGGGAAGACCCAAACTCTTTTCCCACCAAATCGTTACCTTGAATTGGCATTTACCATGAAATATCATATTACCACCTTTCTACAGATCCTCTTATGTTTAATGTTACTCATGGTACTGAAAAAAAATCATATCCAGTAAACAATAGCTAATGTTAAAAAAGATTTGGTCTTTGGGTGCAATGTGTTGAGCTGTTTTAATAAGCTCCCCCAAGAGCGCAAAAGATAATTAAATTAAACTTTTTCACTGTAATTACGTTAACTTGATCTAGACAAGTCTTTAATTGTAAAATATCAGTTTCTAAATCGTGTTTAGTGATGCAATTTTTCCATTCTATGTTTGCCTCGTTCATAAAATCATTCAAAATAGCAAATAATGCGAACGCTGTTGTTTGAAGTTCTATTGGTCTGCAGAAAAGTAGTTCTTCTACTACTGACATATTATCACAAAATTGAACATAGGCAATTAAATGAACATCTTTATTACTATTTCTTGCTTCATCAAGCTGTGAGAATATGTGTTCTGTTATATATTTCTTTTTTGTTTTTGATTTCCGGCGCCTCTGCGGATTGCCGCCTGATTTTTTGTTCCACCAATCATTGGGTTGGGTGGCGCCGTCTGGATTGCTTTATGTGATGTAATGTTATATATATATATATATATGTTTTGTGTCAGTTGGAAATTAGAATTAGAATAAAGTAGTTGAATTTTGAATTTTGGCCGAGCTAGTTGTATTCTTTGGCCGGCGTTTCGAAGAAGTGTTTTGTTTCATGTGCTGACATGAAAAGTGGACAGTGGCGGCTGGTGCAGGGGGCCAGGGGGGGGCCCGGGCCCCCTCACTTTTTTGAACCTAAGTCTTACTTATGTATATTGTTTGGTTGTGGAATTTAAAAAAAAAATATTTTGAGGAAATTATTATTTAAGCAGTCATTGATTTCACTACATTAACGATTGTGGATAGAGCAACATTTCTCTTGTCCTAAATTCGTAAAAATGTCAATCAATCACTACCATTTCTACAAAAACCGTGCCCCCCCCCCCCCCCTTCTCTTATGGATATTAGTTTTCCCCTACAGCTTGGGGACATATAGGGTGTAGAAGACTGCGGTTGCGTATTTTGTATGACATCCTGGTTTTTGCAGTGAGTTTTAGTAACGTGATACCACAATACCATAACACCCCTGCTTTCGGGTGGGATCTCTGGAATTGAATGGCCATTTCTAGAGGAGATAGTGATCGGACGTTTAACTTTAAAGTGTCTTCTAGTGGGACGGTTGCAGAGAATTGACAATGATAGTCAATGGTAAGATTTTTTTCTTTATTTTGCAAAATGTATGAGTATGATTTGCTCAACAATTGGTTTTTGTTTCGATAATTTCTTCCCCTCCCCTATCCCCCGAAAAAAGTTCGAGTACTTAAATTTAGTCCAAATTTTCGGAAGTGGGTATTTGTCTTACCACTCATACTGATATTTAGCATCATATTCAATTTTTAACGTAACTTTCGATTCTATACCTTGAACAGACGAATTTCTATACAGACAGTAAAAAGCTTCATTCTTCACAAAATAAGTGATTTTTCTAGAACCAAGCCATCACATTATGATCTGTTATAAATAAACGTCACAAGTAAGTGTCGAAACATCTTTTTCCCCCCAAATAGTCTTGTAAAATCAAGTATTAATTTATTTTCAATTTTTTTTAACTATAGTCAACATACAACTTAACTGGTTGCAAATTTGTTAATATAGCACATTCAGAGCTTTTAACATTTTTCATTAGCCCCTTTAAGCGATGTCTTAAAAATAATTTATTTCATTTTTTTTATATATATATATATATATATATATATATATATATATATATATATATATATATATATATATATATATATATATATATATATATATATATATATATATATATATATATATATATATATATATATATATATATATATATATATATATATATATATATATATATATATATATATATATATATATATATATATAATTCATGTAATATTTAATATAATTTTTTTTTCACTGTGTTTCTACTGAATTTTTAACTGTGTTATTAAATTTATTTTATTTAGTCCTGATATTTACTTCTAAATTTTGGCTTTTATTTTTTTATATATACAGAATCGTTTTTATACCCTCACGTACTTACTTTATGTAATTATTTTAACTTCGGAAGTTATCAAGGACTTATGAATAAGAAGTTGTATGTTCCTACAGTATGGGCTGAAGTTGTTACAAAAATCTAAATATGCCACCTTTATTGTGCGTAAAATAATGTATGATGTTAAAAATATTAGTAATTTATCTTGCATTAAAAAAGTTTAATCTTCAGGGTTGTTGAACTTTTAAACTTCTCCTCATCAACATGAGATCATTTTAAGTTCCTAAGTATTCTTAATCTAATAAAAATATAAAATATTTATAGCATGTTTTTCAATCCAGTTTTAGAGGTGATTAGTTGTAAAAGGGAGGGAGCAAAAAGGAGTGTTCCAACTCTCTCTCTCTCTCTTTTTATCTTAGAGTAAGATCCAGTAGTATTCGTGCAACTCTAAAAGTAATAACACTGTCCACCGTCTTCGTAATCACTGACTACTGGTAACCATTCGAGGAAACCAAGTCCCACATTTAAATCCTGAACGCATGAACTGTGGAATGGTTTATGTATAAGGGGATGTTGATTGCTAAAGGCGTCTGATGCTTCAAACCGGGAATTTTCAATCGGGAATGAGTATTTCTTACTGAAGTATTAATAAATAGATATGCATTAATTTTAAGTTTGATTGAATAATATGAAACCCATTCTTTATATTTTTTTCCTATGAATTCTCCACTACATTTTTAATTATCAAAAGTCATGAAAGTGTAAATGCATTCTTTATAACTCAAAGTGTCGTCCCCCATGCTCAAACGAAACGCCATCTTTCTTATAATAATTCCTTTTTTAGAAATATTTATTTCATTAAGATTTATTTAGATAATTTAATTATGTGATATTTATTTAGATAATTTAATGTGTGATTATGTGATAGATTTAATTATGTGATTAATTTTGTAGTTTTGTTTGTATGTGTATTTGAGTAACATTTAGAAAATTACATGAAATTCATGTATTTTGATATTTACAAGGTTTTTTTTTCTATTAATATAATTTGGACCCCCTCACTTTTACTACCCACGAGCCGCCACTGAAAGTGGAAGCAGAATGACGAGATAGAATGATGTTATGCTTGTTTTGTGACGACAAGTTTCATGATTTATGATTAATTACAAGAAATTCGACGCTTTGTTTCTTTGTTTAGACAACTTCGGCGTTTCTTGGTGATGTGCTGAAGAAAAGCGGCATCTATATTGTGTTTTGTGCTATTGTTCCTGGCAAATGGTGATTTGCTGAAAGAAATCCGGCATCTATGCGTTGTGTTTTGTGCAACTGTTCCTGGCAAATGGGGATTTGCTGAAAGAAATCCGGCATCTGTGTTGTGTTTTGTGCAATTGTTCCTGGCAAATTCTGTGCGTGTTGTGTTTTAGTTTTGTTGGATCAAGTTGAGTAAGTGATGGCGGTTAACGATGCCACGCAGCTCAACGGCCTATGTTAAAGGCCATTAAGATGGAAGATTAATTAAGATGGAAGAATACGGGGCCGTTGTTATTTCGTTATTAGATGACGCGGCATATAGTGTTTTCTCACAAAATTCGTTGGAAGTTTTGGGTGATTTAAAAAGCCTAGAAGCAGATTTGCTTCACAAGACAGGTACTGTTGCTGATTTACCTAATCAAAATAATGCTGTAAATATTCAAAGTAATTATTCTAACAAGGTGAAGGTAAAACAGCTGGAAATACCATTGCCTCAATTTTTCGGCAGTTATATCGAATGGGTTTCTTTTAAATCTCAATTTGTTGCGCATCATTGTTTAATGCTTTGAAATGTAGATTTGAAAATACTAGGTTAATTGTAAATGAACATATTTCAGAAATTTTAAATTGTAACAACATATATTTCAGAAATTTTCATTGTAACAAATTGAAATATGAATCGGCTAAAGAATTGAGAAATTTGATTGATAACTTGTTGAGCCATTTAAGGGCGTTGAAACAACTTGGTTTAGAGCCGAACAAGTTTTGTGGAATATTATTGATAAATATTATTGTTCAGAAAATAGATGATGAGTCTAGAAAACAATACGAGATGTCATTAAGTTCAAATGGTTTGCCTGATTTTGATGGTTTTTTTTTTTTTTTTTTTTTTTTTTTTTTTTTTTTTTGTTGTTGTTGTTGTTGAAAAGATGCCAAATTTTGGAAAACATGCATAATTCGGTTTCTAAAGTAAATGATGGTTTTTTGGAAGGTCAAACAAGTTGATTCCAAATTAAAAACTAGACCAAATGAATTTGGTTCGAATAGAAATAAGCCATTTGAAAAGTGTCCGAAATGTTTTCTAAGTCATAAATTGCATAATTGTGTAAAATTTAAGAACATGAATTTATGTGATCGTAAGAATTTTGTTAAAAGAAATAATCTTTGCTATTTATGCTTATCTCAACATTTTTTGAAGGACTGCATGACAAATTTGAAATGTTCTGTTTGTTTTTTGAAACATAATACATTATTGAATGAATATGTTAAAAGCAGTTCGTTAATATCTAATGCAGTAGGGGAGATTCAGAGTGTTGTGAGTAATTCGAGTCAAGGCCAAAACATTACTCCTGTTGCTAGTATTTTGAATGTTGAAAAAAATGATGAGTTGGTAAATCTGTCATCTCTAAGTGAGAATGGGATTTGTTTATTGCCAACCGCTTGTGTATATGGGATTTCATCTTCGGGTGAAAGAGTAAATTTAACTGTTTTACTTGATAGCGGGTCAATGTTTACTTTTATTTCTGAAAGGGCAGTTAAATTGTTGCAGTTAAAAAGGAAAAATAATAGACTTGTTGTAAATGGAATCGGTAATGTTGTAACGACTCGAACTATGGGATCTGTTTGTTTGGCAATAGAATCGAAACAAAATGATAAAAAATTAGAGATAGAGGCTTTTGTTTTAAATCAGTTAACTTCAGTATTGCCTTTCAAACCTATTAGTGTAGATCATGTTGATTATATTAAATCCATACCTTTGGCTGATCCAAATTTTTCTGAACCCTAAGAGATAGATATAATTTTGGGTAGTGATTATTTTTTCTCGGTTTTGCAGCAAGGTCAGATTATGGGATTGCCTAATCAACCTATTGCTCAGAATACCATTTTTGGTTGGGTGCTCGCTGGGAAAATGAAAGGCGTTGACAACGACGTGCCCATTTGTTCAAATTTAGTTAGTATGCCGTCTGACATTAATCCAGTTAATGTAGACTTCATTTGCAGAAATTTTGGCATAGTAAGAATTACCAAATAAATTGTCTGTTTTACCAGAGGAGGAAAAATTTTGTGAGGAACATTTTAAGTCAAACGTTAAGATTAAATTTGATGGACGCTTCGTTGTCAAATTGTCTGTATACAGAGATCGGGATTTGAGTAATTGCAAACCAGCAGCCTTTTCGAGGTTAATAGCTATGGAAAACAAGTTTAGGAAAAATCCAGAATTTGGTATCGATTATAAGCAGTTTTTAAAGGAATACGAGGAGCTTAACCATATGTGTCCGGTGACGAGAAATTTAAATGTTGATAAACACAAGGTACATTATTTACCGCATCATGCCGTCATTAAATCGGATAGTTCTACAACAAAACTAAGAGTAGATTTTGATGGTTCGTGTAAAGGCCCTCAGGGAGAATCATTAAACTCACTTCTGGGTGTTGGTCCCACAGTTCAGCCAGATATTTTTTCGATTTTAGTTCGTTTTAGGATACCAGCAATAGCTTTTTCCTCGGATATTATGCAAATGTATAGGCAAATTTTGGTTGATTCTGAAAGTCAGGATTTACAGCGTATCGTTTGGAGAGAGTCAGATAAAGATAACATTAAAGAGTACAAGCTTTGTACAGTCACATATGGGACATCATCAGCTCCCTTTCTAGCTACCAGGTGTTTACATCAAATTGGCTTAGATTGTGAGACCAATGAACCAGATGTTGCTTCTATGATTAAGAATTCATTTTATATTGATGATTTAATGACTGGATCGTCTAATGTACATATAGCCATGAGAAATGCCAGGGTGTTAATTAATTTGTTTGAGGCAAGTGGCTTCTATTTAAGGAAATGGCGGTCAAACTCAAATGAATGTTTGGCACAAATTACAGGAAATGTTTCAGTTCTGGACAGTTTAGATATACTTCCAGATGAATGTTCTAAAGCTTTGGGATTGTTGTGGAATTCCACTGAAGATTGTTTTATTTTTAAAACGTCTCTAAAATTTGAGGAAAAAATTACTAAGCGTATATTTTTATCGGAATATGCTAAAGTCTTTGATCCCTTGGGCTTTCTTTCGCCATGCACAATTTCAATTAAAATATTTTATCAACAGTTGTGGTTGTTAAAGTTAGGGTGGGACGATCCTTTTCCCCCAGAATTAGCACATAAATGGTCCAAGTTTCGTCACCAATTCGAGAGGTTGACGGAAGTTAAAATTCCTAGTTGGGTAGGAGTCGGAGGGGAAAATATTTTCCTCCATGGCTTTGCTGACGCTTCAGAGGCAGTTTATGCTGCAGTGGTTTGTGTGGTACAAACTAGTGAAGGACACTGTGACTCAGTGAGAGTGGCGAAGTCAAAATGGCTCCAATTAAACCGCTATCCATTCCTCGACTGGAGCTCAACGCGGCTCTCCTTCTTGCGAGACTCTTCGACACAGTTTCAAAGGTACTGTCCGAGTATCGAGTGACTGTGCAAGCCTGGACGGATGCCCAAGTAGTCCTTGCTTGGCTCAGTTCCCCACCTCGTGTTTGGAAGCAGTACGTTGCCAATCGAACTGCTGAGATCTTGGAACTTGTGCCCTTCGATCGGTGGGGACACGTCCCATCCCAAGAGAACCCTGCCGACATTGCTTCACGAGGCACTTCTCCAGATCAGCTACCTGGCTTTGGATTGTGGTGGCTTGGTCCTGATTGGTTGGCTAAAGGAGAGGCTGAGTGGCCAAAAAATAGTAAGGTAACCTCTTCAAACTTTGAGGACTCTGTCATTTTAGAAAGAAAAAAATGCTCTCCATGTGCTCTTTCAACCAGTGGTGTAGTGTAAAATAAAAAGGTATGGGAACGCTATGTCGCGTCGTTACAAACGTATATACTTTTGTTTTTTTTCTGTGTGTGTATGGGGGGGGGGGGGGAGTGGAAATTACAACTAAGAATAAATAATTTTCTATATTTTACTTTAATAATCTCAAAACAGATAATGAGCTCCTCAAAACTGAAAAGAAAAACATGTGTGTTTAGAGTTTTTTTATTTAAATATCTTTTTAAAACTATTAAGTTATCTGGATTTTTTAACAATTTGCTTTGCACAACCCATTTTAACAGATTGTTTGACACTTTATAAATGGATTAGAAGATATTTTCAAACATATTATTGACACAATTTTTAAATAGATTTTTTGCAACAATTTTCAAACAGATTATGAACAATTCATTTTAAACAGATTATGAACAATTCATTTTAAACAGATTATCAACAATTCATTTTAAACAGATTATTTACATGATTTCTTAAACAATTTTCAATCAGAGAAATTTCCATAAGCGATCGAGTTTCGATTCAAACCTGATGGCTGTATGGTTAGAGCTCTATCCTCGCATGCCAAAGGTGCTAGGCATGGATGTTCGTTATGATTCGAAATCCACTTTAAGCTGTTGGTCCTTGCACGATTAGCCGTCATTGTACATAAAAGTAGGCCGTTGATCGTACAAACAACCAACCAAATATAGACTCATCAATTGATAGATGTACATTGTCATCAAAATCACTACAATTTAAAAAATATCGGGAACAATTTCCTCCCCTTACCGCCACCACTGTATTTAATGTTGATTTTTTTTAAACTTGGGAGAAAAAGATTTTTTTAAGAACTGTTGCTACATTTTGGAATAAACTCTGCAAAAGCTGTAAATGTAAGATTTCCCAATCTCAAACCAAAAAGCAATTTACTTTTGAATTTTTAAATTCATTTTCATTGCTTTCTCACTATTTCACAGCCCGATTTTGATGTATTATACCCATTAGCAAAACCATTAGCAATTTTATATTAAGAAAAGTGAAATATATAACCTCAAAGCATATATGAATAGATTCAATATCATGAGTTTCGGCAGTATCATTTGTAGGTTACAAGGAACATTTTTTTCCCCCCTAACTTTGATTTTTCAAAACTATTTCCCTTCTCACTATGAGAAATACAAAATCTATTATTAAATAGCACACAGTTTATTTTTCCTGTGAATTTTGCCCTTTTCTCCACTTTTATAAAAATTTAAGTAACTATTAGGGAGGGAATAAAAGCATCCTCCCATGCACCATCCTGAGGCCACCCATTTCCATTATTTTTATGTATTGAGTTAAAAAAGTAGTAGGAGTTACAAAATCAATACTGTTTAGAATATATTTTGTCATGTTCAAACAACGTATCAGTTTGATTTTCCCAATACCTGGCAAGCCAATATAAATGCATAATTCCGTGATTTCAAAACACGTGGGTAATATAAAAAAAAATGGAAAAAAAAAAAAATTACACCACTTTTGTTGAGAAATCGATTAGAGTTCCCGTTAAAATTAGAAAAAACATTCATCAAGGAAAGGGCGCAAAGAACTGACAATATCGGGCAGACCGCAGTTTTGGAGAGAGTTGGCGTCATTTTGTGTATGAAGAACCATGCAACTTTGAAGTCTGGAATTCATCCACAAATATAGAAGATAATCTGCATTGGATGAATCATAGTTCTAATGAAGAAGTATTGAAACATTAAACCAAGTAGGAGAGGGGGGGGGGGGGCGGGGGGAAGGGGGTGTCGAGTGCATGTGTTGGATTGTTGATGGAATGGCCGTGTGAGTTAGTTGCTGCGCCTTTTTCAACTTGCTTGCTCAGCTCTGAAGCTGCAGATCGAAAACAGCAGCATAGTTCTCAGGAAAGAACCTTTTCGGTTTCTTTCTTGACTTTGCGTTTAATGAAAAGATAAAAGAAAGAAAAAAATTAGGTGAGGGAACGCCGTTCCGCCTTCTAAAAAGGTAAAGGATCGCCGTTCCCACGCGTTCCCGCTCCACTACACCCCTGCTTTCAACGGTAGTTGTTAATAATGATATTGATTCTTTTTTTAAGAAATGTTCTCATTTATCTAAAATTGTTGCTGTTTATGCTTATTGTATGAGGTTTGTTTTGAGATGCAAACAAAAATGTTCTGCTAAGAAAAGTTTAGTAGACACGAATGAAAGCAACATTTCATTAAATGCTTCAGAACGGAGAAATGCTTTGCACCTAATTATAAAATATGTGCAACAGTTGTACTTTCTTGAGGAAATTGAATCCTTAAAAGGTAATAAGAGTTTGAAAAAGAATAGCTCTTTAGTTTCGTTGCTTCCATTCATTGATCCAGAGGGTTTGCTACGGGTGGGAGGAAGACTGGATAATTCTCAACTGAGCTATAATTCTAAACATCCAATTATCCTACCTTCCAAACATCCTTTGAGTGTCTTATTGGTTCGAGAATTTCATGTGACTCATTTGCATGCTGGTATAAATGTGTTATCCAACATTATTAAGCAAAACTTTTGGATCATTCAGGGTAAAAAGTTAATTAAGAATGTAATTAGCAAATGTGTTATCTGTGTACGTTATAAAACTGATTCTTCTTTTCAGTTAATGGCATCTCTACTTAAGGAGAGAGTGACCTATGATCGAGCCTTTGAAAATTGCGGCCTAGATTTTGGCGGGCCATTGACATTAAAATTTAATAAGGGTCGTGAGAGTAAAACGACTAAAGGCTATATTGCCCTGTGGGTTTGTTTCGCAACGAAAGCATATCACATTGAAGCAGTAAGTGATTTGACAACTGAATCATTTATTGCTGCTCTTCGCAGATTTATTGCTCGAAAGGGGCGTTCCTGCGGCTATGTATTCTGATAATGGTTCCAACTTCGTTGGAGCAAGGCGCAAACTATCTGAGATTAATCAAATTATGAGCTTTAATCAGAACAGCAAAGACATTTTAGACTTTTTAGGGAAAACTAGCATAAAATGGAAAATGATTCCTCCTGCATCTCCACATTTTGGTGGAATTTGGGAATCCGGCATTAGAGCAGTAAAATGTCATATTAAAAGAGTTGTAGGGAGCTCTCTCCTTACATTTGAAGAACTATCAACTTTGCTCAGTCAAACTGAGTCCATTTTGAATTCGCGTCCATTAGTAAAGACTAATGAGAATGAGTTAGACAGTATAAATGTTCTTACTCCTCAACATTTCTTGTCGGGAGAAGTTGTTACTATTATTCCTGATAATGTAAACTCCACTAAGCCAAATTTGTTGAAAAGGTGGGATTTGATTCAATATATCAAAAAAGTTTTCTGGAAACGGTATTATAAAGAATACCTAAACACTTTGCAAACCAGGTCAAAATAGACTCAAGCTAGAGCTAACTTTAAAGTAAATGATGTAGTTCTGTTAAAGGAGGATAATGTGACTCCTGGAAGGTGGCCTTTGGGTCGGACTGTAGCTGATCATCCGGGCAAGGATGGACGAGTCCGGGTTGTGACAGTTAAAACTGCTAGTGGTCAGTTTGATCGACCAATTGTTAAATTGAGACTTATGCCCTCTGATCAAGAAGGTCTTCTTGAGAGTAGGAGTTTGTGAGAATATGTGTTCTGTTATATATTTCTTTTTTGTTTTTGATTTCCGGCGCCTTTACGGATTGCCACCTGATTTTTTGTTCCACCAATCGTTGGGTTGGGTGGCGCCGTCTGGGTTGCTTTATGTGATGTAATGTTATATATATATATATGTTTTGTGTCAGTTGGAAAATAGAATTAGAATAAAGTAATTGAATTTTGAATTTTGGCCTAACTAATTGTGTTCTTTGACCGGCGTTTCGAAGAAGCGAAGCGTTTTGTTTCATGTGCTGACACAAGCTGTATTGAAAACAATTTGTCACAACTTCGAGAAAAGCTGACACTGTACATCTTCAGCTATATCACCAATTCGATGAGCAACAGTATCATTTGAAATAAGGTATGGACTGCAATTGTTTTTTAAAAATTATTTCCAAACATAGTTTCTACAATCTCAGTTGCTGCTGGCAAAATAAGCTCTTCACCAATGGTGTGAGGTTTCTTACATCTGGCTATTTTATATGAAACTTTGTAAGATTTAATTAAAGCTCTTTTATTCACAGAAAAGTTTCTTTAAAAAAAATTATTTTTGCTTTTTATATGATTTTGATTTTAATTCAAAGAATTCACTGGGTTTGTGGACTTACTCACTATGAAGCGTTTCCAAATGTCGTTAAAGTTTATTAGGTTTCATGCTGTCTGCGGCCAACATTTTTGAGCAAATGATAGACAGGGGCATTTCTTCTTCATTTATTTCAATACTGGTAAACCCAAAATTTAAGTATTCTTGAGAATATTTTCTTGATTTCATTTTCGGAACCACGCTCCTCTGTGTACTTGTTGATGCTTGACTTTCGTCTAATGCTCGCTTACTTCCGCTTAAAAATTTATCCATGAGTCTGCATAAATCTGTTGGCGTGAATATTTAATATGGAGAATTGCAATTAACACATAAACATATATAACATACACATTCACGATAGATTCGATAGCGATTGAAGGATCAGCTCGAATGAGACTGGCTGGAATTGAAACTTGTGTTATCAAACATTTTCCTTCTTCCTATGAGAACACATTTTCTCTGTGCATGCTCGAGACGGCATCTGTCGTGTTCACTGCCCGTACATATTATTGTAAGCGTGGGGGTGCGATGAAAATTATAATTGAAAACTGGGCCGCGAATACTGGAAGGTTGAGAAACGCTGGTTTATGTAGTTCTTCAATGTGATTTTAAACTTGACGTATTGTTTATGATCTATTTGCGGTGATTGGGAAAACGAAAATTGCTGAAATATTTATCACACTTCATTTACCATTGATATATATAATATTTCACTACTTATTTCGAGGCTAGACCTACATAGGCAATCAGTACTTGCCAGAATGGTTTTTATAAAATTAGTCTTTAGTCAGGACAATGGGTAAAAAGTAGCTCAAGCATATGAAATGAGATTATTCAGAAATATTAGGGATACCAGAAAATAATGTCGTTTCTACGCATGATGGAAGAATCCAATTCATTTTATTTCATTAAATATCTATTTCTGTACACCAAATTTTTTTATTTCGGATTTTCTATATGCCTGGTACAAAATTTTTCTTAGGGGGATGTTTACAAAGTAAATTTAATTCTATCTCTGAAATTTCTACACGAAGCTTTATTTTATATCTTTTCATTCCAAATGGAATACTTTGATTACCCTAAAAATAAAATATAAGATCATTATGTTTTTTAGACTTAGTTATAGCAATCAGGTGTGCTTTCCTAACCCCATGTGTTCAGCTAAAACTCAATTAAATATCTTTGTTGTCCTCAAGTAAAGTTTGTTGCCCTTACATTTTTTTAATGTTACAGAATATGAAAACTAGCAATTTCTTTTACTGATGTTGGAATTACTTGATAAAAGGTTAGTTATAAAATAATTGAAATATTTGATTACTCAGTCAGCGGTAAGAAGAGAAAATGAAGTTTCAGAATGTGGGTCTCCATTGATTAGTTTTAGCGAAATCCAATTGATAACTTTTATCCTAATTATCAAAACAAAACTTGCATTTAGGAAATAAAAATAAAATTTCTTCTTGTCCAAAGGATAACTGAAGTTTATCTTTAAGTTACTCTTTTAAAAATCTGGTTGTCTTGGGCAGCATGGCAAACTCAAATTTTGACCTCTGACCATCATAATACTTAGCTGTATTTAACTTATCATTAGGACGAAACATACAAATTGGATAGATGTTAATTTCAGAATTAGTATCCAATTAAAAAAAAAATTGTTTCTCATCTCAATGCATTCGTTAGGGTTATATAATCAATTCCATTAATACTACGAATATACAAAGTTTCTTTATCCAGCACCAGAGGGTTCGTCGAACTTCCATCTTGGGCTTTGGATAGACACTTTGAAATTCCTTATTCCTATAAGGGCATCCCCTTGGAAGTTATTCAAATGATTGCAGAAATAGGTTATTGTATTCGCCTTCTTTCCAGCATCACTCTTTCTAAATACAGATTCACCACTAGGACGGTTCCGAAAATGATATTTTTTCATTGCAGAGCATTTATGCTGCTCTCTGTGTGTCTTTATGTATATAATTTAAGATTTTTAATTCATACCTAGAAATGATAACACTATTTTTGGTTACGTGCCGTTGTTGTCATTTTCGGTGACCTTCTTTTAAAAGAATTTTTCAAAAATAATTAATGAGTAACCATTTTTCTGCATGAAGATAGGTCGTTTAGCTTACAAACCAACCAACCAACCAAAGAGTTCTTTGAAAGTTTTCGGTTAATTCTTGGAAACTTTGTCTTTCAAAAAAATATGAACTACTGATATTTTGGGAATAGGTGCAACTTCTCCATTCATAACTTGACATATTTTAGACCCTAATATTTGAAACAAAAGAAATTTTGTTTCAAACTTTGGAAGTGAAAATTCTTTATATAATTGTTGTCTAAACTCAGTGTGGATATTTTGTGCCCCTATCTGATTTTAAAAGTTGATTTTGATTAGAAAGAGTAGCCTGCTTTAAAAAAAAAAGCGATTTTAAAGCGGTTCGCTCATATTAAAAATGCCGAGTCATGAAAAGGGTAGAAATCAATGAAATACACTAATAGAAAGGCTCAAAGATATGTATATTGCACATTGGATACATTTTATTGCACTTTTACAGTGGATGGAATCTTTAGATCAGTCCCATCTCGTGCTTGTCTCTGCAGGTAGCTAGCATCTCAAAAAGGCATTCCTGCAAAGAGAAAAATGTCAATATACTGAAAGGCAATTCCAAATACCATGGAATTCCAATGCCGAAGTATAACAAATATTAAAACATAATTAAATTATTGTTATTAATTAATATGCAGAAATCTGTAAACCAGATTTGCATCGTATGGATACCGGACTTAATGAATTTCCCACAGACCCTTCCCTTCCTTCAAAATTTTCGCATAAATGCGGTAGAAACGTAAGAAGTTGAAAAACGAAAGCCTTCAAAACAAAGTTTTCTTCTCTTGACCATCGCCTAACAACGAATATTTCTCCTTTGTATCACTTACAAGAAAGAATAATTTATTTATTGAAAAACATATCGCCAATTTTACCGTTTTAAAGCGTTTTTTTTTTTGTTTTTTTTTAATCATTAAAAATCTCACCAAACTTGCCATTCTTTTCAATAATAAAATATGAAAACGAAAACTGTAAATTACACCAACTCATGCCAAATTTATATGCATTGAAAGTTATGCGATATTCCACACCCCTAGCTTGAATTTTAACTGTGAAGATCTTAAAAGGGATTACTAGTATTTTAACGTCATAGTTTTACAATAAATTTATTAATTTAACGGTATTTGTATGTTTCATCTTGCATTTTCTACATTTTTATATAAACTTAAAAAGAAAAAATTCGAGATACAATTTTAATTATGAATACTTTTATAACCTATGATTGAAATGATGAGTCCAAACATTAATAGACAAAGTTTCCTGAAAGAACTTTTTAGTAAACACTTAAAGGACTATTTTATAAATAACGCACAATTTTCCACCATTCCAGTATATAATTTTAATCCATCCACGTATTCAGAAATATCTTTCTCGGGATCTCGGGTTGCACACCCGAAGTTGACCCGAATTTTAAAAAATATTGCTAATGAAAAAATATCAATCATTATACCCATGCGGCAGGAGTGCTAATTTGATGTATTACGGAGATCACTAATTGCCATATGGATAAAATTCCATTATCAAAAAATCAATTCGAATTTGCATTTTCATTTACTATCTGAAAATTATTTATTAAAGGATTTTGAACACAGGTATGAAAGAGGAAAATAATCTTATATTTCATGCAAATAAAAGATTTTCAAAAATGGAATAATTTAAATGTAACTGTTATTAAAATTCTTAACATGACTTCAGCCTCGCATTCACTTCTCCAATTACTTAGCTATTTCCTATCCATGCTAAATCATTTTATTATTTATAGTTAAAAATACTGAAATTTTACAGAAACTGTCATTAAAAGTCTGCTTCCGCACTTGTTGCTATTAAGGCACATCATGTCCAGATTCCAGATGGAAAGCATGTGCAATATTGTGACAGATTTAATGAGTGAAATAGACCCCTGTTAATGTTAACGGCAAAAACCCTGCCACTGTGGAAGTTTTTTTTACATTTCATACAGTTAATATATAAAATCTCTTCGGGTCAAATTTAAAGGAACTTATGCTTAAATTTCATATAATCCTACTACTCCTCATATCGGGACCTACAAACTTATTTACGGCCTTTATTTGAATCATAAAAAAAAGTTCAAGCCTTACGAGTTGCATATTTACTTCTTGTTGCCATTTCTGGTACTTCTGGTTGAATTCTGATCTGGAAATTCGTCTCGTTGATACCTTTCATTTGAAACATTGCATGTGTCTGTAGCATTAGTAGGTTTGTATGGAAATGTGTTGAGTTCACACGGACAGAGTATTTACATAAGCTCTTCACTGAATTAATGTAGTGTAGACCTAGACGCTAAAAATGTTGAGATAAATAGCAAACTGTATATAAAAGTTAAACATCGTAGGTCATTCTGGTCGGGAGTTATGTTGTCTGCAGACATACATACAGGCATATTTTCGAGACCACTCATTTGAGCTTAGCAGTTCCAAAACTCGTAGAAATGCAACAAAAAAAAAATATTGACAGATGTTTTATTGACTGAATGCAATACTTTCATTACTCTGTGTAATATTAATGTATAGGAAATTAAAAAGTTATTAGAAACATTAAAAGCTCGGTAATCGTTGTTATTCTCGAATAAACGATCATTCGATACATAATCCTTTAATCCAGAATAAGATCCTTGTCCTTTTTCGTTGGAAGAATGTTAAAAATATTACCTTTTGACGTCATAAAAAGAAAATTCCTTAACCAGGAGTATGTAATTGTGAAATTTTTTTCATTTTAAATTGTTTTTTCTTCTTCAATTTTCTACAGCAAACTAACAGTTTATGTCAGTAATTCGTATCAAATGCACAATATTCCCTTCATTATTTAAAAAAGAGGTTATAAGAAATCTAGAAAAGTGAACATATCCTAACAATTAATTTAAAAACAATCTTCCAGTCGAATTTTAAAGAACTTATTGTTGAATTTCATATAAACCAAGTAATCAAGATCTTCAATGATCAGATGTGCAAAGGAATCCTGAATACTAATCCAGTAAAGATTCTTAAACTACAGTTTATCTTAATACACTTGTATCAAATAACACAATATTCTGATTAACATTTTATATCAATTTGAAATGTATTATTATGCAGATGTATAATTTTTTTTTTTATCTTTTATATTTTATTTGGCGCTTTTTTTAAAGAGGAAATATTTAATTTTTCTTATTTAGTGAATTTTTAAGGGAGTTGACTTTTTTAATTTATTTCATATTTTTCCTTGAAACGAGGAAACTTATTGAAGTGTAGTGAAAAAAAAAAACTTACTCTTGCTTCAACCGTTTTCTTCTTATCTCCTATAGAGCGATACTCCTAAAAATAAATAAATAAATAAAAAAATCTTAGAAGAGCATACTATAAATTCATTGAGAAAATCGAAGATGCCTAAGGATACTGGCAAGAAGTTAAAAGGGGTTTCAGTTTCACTTAAAATTCCCCGGGTTTTAAAAAATAAAGAAATGGGGATGGGATGTTAAAATTGAGAGTAAAATAAAGAGAGGCAATAATAGATTTTAAATTATTAATTTACAAAGACAATTATATCATACTATAATAATCAACAATTCCTTATTCAATTGAATTGCGCCTAAAAAATAAATTTAAAAAAATGACGTGAAGAGAACGCTCTTGATTCATTGCGATAATCGAAGATGCACAAGGCGCAACACAGTGAGACAAAATCACGAAACAACTGGCCAAACAGGAAAAAAATTATTTTGTTATTTTTCTTATTTTAACTACTTAGAAATTCGATAACAAATACAAGTGAAGAGTTAAATAATTTTACCAACATTTTTGAGAAGGTCAATACATTTTTAAAAATGCACCTTTAGTTTTTCACCCGATTTTTCGTGATTTGCTTATATATATTAGTGACTAGCTGAAAACCCGTGCTTCGCTACGAATTTTTAACATGTGCAATATTTAAGCTAGATGTGAGGCCTCGCGTTGCGGGAATCCGTCATTGGTATATAGGTCCCAGTTTTTGGCGCTCCGTTCGCAGGAAGGTTCATCGCTACGCAAAGTCGCCTCGCTTCGTTCGCTGAAAATTTCAATGACACATAAGCACAGGTTTACTTCACTCGTTGAAAGGTTCATTACTATGCAAACATAGGCTCGCTTACCTCGCTGAAAGGTTCATTGCTGCGTAAGCATAAACTCACTTCACTTACTAAAATATAATTGCTACGTAGAGCCATAATAGAGAAAAAAAATCCCCGTTAATACTATAATCCAACAACCGATTATTTTAACACGTGTTTGTGAAAAGCAAAATTGGAAGGCCTTTACTACTTATTTAGAAACTTTCAGAGCTCTAGGCCTATTAGAAGTCGCATTTTGTGAAAATATTAATGTTGTATGACGAAGGGGTAAAAGTGAAGAGGCTCTTTAAAATGACAGCAGGTTTATTCGTTCCATACGTTAAAAATAGGTTCTTAAACATAAACTAGGAGAGGTTCCTTTCACGTCCGTTCACCTTCACTCCTTCAATCATAATCTCTCTCTCTGGCGACGAAGTCGCCGCTAGGGAATTACATTAGAAGCGCCCTCTACATCACTTGGGATAAGACACTCTGCCATCCTGATTGAGGAGGACCACCGACTCATTGATATATACTAAACCTGTAAATAAAGATATTGAAAAATACAGCACAATAATAAAATTTAAACAACATTAATGTCTTGAAGATCACAACATGTAGTTCTTAAAAATTTAAAGTCTGTGCAAAAAGTTCTTGCACCATAAAAAGTTGAAAAGTTTGTAGAAAGGGAAAAAAAAGTTTCTTCTTCAAAAAGTTTGTGTGAAAGAAAATAGAAAAAAAGTTTCTTCTTTCAAAAGTTCATAAAAAGAAGAAAAAAAAGTCTCTTCTTTAAAAAGTTTGTAAGATAGAGAAAAAAATCTCTTCTTTCAAAAGTTCATAAACAGAAAAAAAAGTATCTTCTGTAAAAAGTTCTTGTAGAAGAAAATTGAAGAAACTTAAGTATCTTCCCAGCACTTCATCATAAAGATTAATATTTTAGCTACTAAAAGTTCACGAAAAACAATCTGCATAAATCTTTGAATAGCAGACGGTGAGTTGCATAAGTCATAAGTAGTTTCGGAAATGATTCCGTCGATGTATTTTCGCTTGAAGATTGGAGTTTCAACTGGTAGGAAAAGCTTCATTTGAAAATTTGTACTTTCCATTTTCTTTGGTTTGTAAATCTTGACCATATTCATAACAGTATTCCATAAATTATCGTCGTTAATGTGCAAGAAATCCGCTTCGTTTAAACTCACACTATCCCCAATTGTAAACAGAAAAAAATTCTCTTCTGTTTGTTTATATGCTCCACGTGTTTCAATTTGTTTACATTCTGGACCCTGTGCTTCTGCTGGTGGGCCTTTTCCTCCGTCTTCTGTTCCTACACACACTTCATCGGAATCTTCCAATGACCGCTCGTCTAATTTTATTTGAAAGCTAAGCTCCGCCCCCATCAACGAAGAACCGATATTTTCTGTCGAGTCATTTTTTGTATGACCTTGACACGTGTCATCTTCTTGCGTTTTCGGAATCGGAAGGATTTGAGAAACATTTAAAATGTTGTTATTTCTTTCTGCAGGAAAAGTGATATATTCCTCTTTTTTTAAAGCAACATAGCATTTTTTTTTCGTGTGGATTTCGAATTGGTTTTCATTCGGAAATGGGTCTTGTGTTTTTATGCTTTCGTTTACATTAGGTGGTGTTATTGAGTTATTAAAAATAATATCAGAGGGTTCTGCAGTTACCGGAATTTGGATTTTGTTCTTTAAATGAGCTAGTTTTATTTTAGCTTCTAACTGTGCAAGTTTAACTTTTTCTATTTCTTTTTGATTTTCATTAGCCTCTTGGGCTTTTCTATCCTCTACAACTGTTGTTATTAAATCTTTAACGAAAACTGGATCTTTAACGAAAATTTCACTTTTTTCAATTAAGTCTTTTAATTTTAGAATTGTGGTACAGTACCCAAAAAAAAACAGAACGATGGCTATATCTTTTGTTCTAATTGTTGAAATAACAAACAAAAGGTACCGTTGTAAATCGTGAAAGGTTTTTAATAATTGTATGTAGTTTTTTTTATCATGATGGGTCATCTACATATTAAAACAGAACCAAACTTTAAAAAGTTCAATAGCAACCTCATAATATTATTCCATATATTTGGATTCAGCATTAAAAAAGAATGCGAAATACAAAAATTCGTAATTTTCTAATGAATGGTTTGTAATTTAAATGATAAAAAGAAAATGATAAATTAATGTTAAATAAAAAAGTTGGTTTTTTGGCCATAAATACTTAAATAATTAATATATTTCAGTAATTTTTTTTTCAAAAGGTAGTTTGTAAATGGCCAAACATAAATAGCAATCAACTTTTGAATCAATTTCTTTTTTAATAATTAATTATTAATTAATAAAGCAATTAAATTATTTTTTTTGATTAGATAGATAGATTTTGATAGAAACATATATTTTTTTTGCTTTCATTAGATTTACCATGGTCTAAACCCCCCCCCCCCCCACAATTTTTTTCTTTCCATTTTGACTATTAGTTCTCGATTTTTTAGAGAAAATGTAAAAAACGCTCACTTTAAGGGACCGTATAGTAGACGACTTTTGAAAACTATCAAAGATTAAGACAAGGTAAACTAGAGGTGTGGAAAATCGCATAACGTTCAATTATCGTATAACCGATAGTTTTAAAACTAAGAAACACGCTTTAATAGGAAAGTGAACTAAAAAGTAGAAGATAATTTTAAATAAGTTTGAAATAAGAATAGTGATTAATAAGAAATATTTATTTTATCGTAAAAAAAGCGTGGGGTGCTTGATGTCAATTTTTGTAAATATTTAATGACAGAAATTGGTAAAAGTAGAGCCATTATGAAAATATCTTAAAAAGCACCCCACGCTTTTGTACGATAAAATAAATATGTCTTGTTAATCACTCTATTCTTATTTCAAACTTATTTAAAATTATCTTCTACTTTTTAGTTCACTTTTCTATTAAAGCGTGTTTCTTAGTTTTTTAATCTATTGATTATTTTCTACTTTTTAGTTTGATTTTCTATTAAAGCGTGTTTTTTAGTTTTTTAAATTATTAATTATTTTTTCTGTAAACTATCAATTTTTTTTTTAATTTGCTTTCTTAAATTCCATTTATTTAAAACAACATTTTTTAAGCAATTTCAGTAAGTTATCCTTTAAAAATTTTACTGAATCATGTGACTTTTTCATTTTATAAATAATTTCAACTATCTAGTTACATTTGTGTTTATAGTGAAATATTTCTGTAAAATATTCATGCTTTGCTAAATACTGTTTACTAATGCCTACATTTAATATTTATTAATTTTCTAATTATCAGTAGTACTCGTTATATTTCTGCAATTACAGTTTTCGATATTTTATTTATTTCGTGTGAAGAATGCACATCTTTAATGTTGTAAATAAATTAGGTTACTTTTGCGTTTACTTGCTATTTTTGTATTAATCTTAAACATGACACTATAAATCCAAGTAGTTTCTATGCAATTTTAGACTAATACTTGTATTTTTCAATCTTCGTGAAACGTGCCACATTGACCGTTCGATTTCTCCCGCTGTGAAGAAGAATCTTAAAAATACCTTTCGTTTTATGGAAATTCTCCCCGAAGATCGGTCAAAAAATGGTCGAAATATTTTCGCTCATAAGTGACGTGTTTTTCAACATAGTGCATTGAAATTTGGTATATAGGGTAAATGATGTATTCTGAATCGAATGAAATGATAAAAAATAAGTGTTCGTATTGAAATTTTCGAAGATAGCGTTTCTTTTACTTAGTAAACGGTCCCTCAAGAAAAAAAATTGCATCAGATATATAGAAAATCGTAAGCAAAACATTTTGGTGCAAACCGTAAGATTCTACAATAATTAGAACCGAAGATATAGCCATCATTCTGCTTTTTTTGGGGGGGGGGGTACTGTACCATCCGCTACAATGATATCTAACTCAGCGGCGACAAATGCGAGATCTTGCTTTCTGATATTTTTAAACATAATTAATAATAAGATGGATCCTACCTGCGTTTCTTGATTTTACTTCGCTTTTGGAGTTGTATCCGTTTTATGTTGTTGCTCTTTCGAAGAGTACTCGTTGCTTCTGGTTTCTGGATCCTGGTTCGTTCTTTTCTGGCTTAGTTTTTCGATGTGGAATAACTGTGCTGACTTCGTTGAACTTCTGCTTGACGGCTGAAGTGGGACTTGTTCGCAGGGACGACGGGAACGGGGGGCGTAGGGGGCGACTCGCCCCCCCCCCCCCCAAAGTTTTAGAAAGTTGGACAGTCGGCAAATTTTCAAAAATTTTATCGATATTTTTCTTTTTCTAAAGTCGATCCACAATAAAATCGAATTAAACGGAAAAAAAAAAAAAAAAAAAAATGGATCAAAAATATTAAAAATATCTGAATGCAGCGTGACCCGAGTTTGACGAATCGGCATTTTTACAATAGAAGTCTATTTATAGGGGAGTCGGTGTCTTTTTTTCCGGCTACAATGATGGACTGCGAACCGCAAATATTACCATATAAATATTACCATAAGTTTTTAGAAAGGCTGGTAGTCGGCAAATTTCTGAAATTTCATCCCTTCTTTTAAAAATCCCTACTGACGGATGTTTCAAAACATATTGAATGGAAAAAGTACAAATAATTAAACTCATCATTAGTATTATAAAATTGTGATCACAATGCAACCTCAGTTGACGGTCGGCAATTTTGAATTGGAGTAAGTATATCCTTTTTGACATGAACCTTAAAGTAATCTAATCATTGATATCTTCACTGACATTACATAACTTTGATGTGTTACAGTAGATGATATACTTGTATTTGTGGTACGTCAGACAACGCCTCAAAAACCATGACATACACATTAAACGTCATTTACATAAAGTATGTAATGTACATCATATGAGTTAAAGGTTTTATACAAAATTTCAAAACACCACAATTTTGTATACGAAAATTGACCCGCATTTTACAAAGTTATTGCAATTAATGTCAAGTAGAATCCATAAATGATGTTATGTACAAGATGGTCATAAAGAAACTTTGACGATATATGGATCTCTAATGGCAGTCTCGTTCAACAAATCGAGATGAGATTTCAGGTATAGTTATTCAGAGATATGAGGTCGGAGTTCTGTGAATTTTGGCAAAATGGTGCTCACGATTACCCCGGTTATAGTTACGAATAGCAACGTCTACTTTTTCTTATCGAGAAATGATCACCGCATGCGAAAACCCCAAAGAACGTTGGAATGGTACGTGTATCACAAAAAACGGACGCACAAAATACAGATCTGCGAACTGTCAACAAAAACACGATTGGAGCAATGGAGGCCGCTCTCCAAATATTCAGCTTAGAAAACCGATTAAATTGGCTGTGATTGCACTCATGTGAACTTTGGCCTCTGTCAAATGCAAATTTCCATCGTGCGCCTCAATCGTGTTTTTGTTGGCCGTTCGCAGAGCTTTTTTTTTGTGCGTGCATAATGCGTCCGTTTTTTTGTGATACACGTACCGTTCCATCTCTCTTTAGGGTTTCCTTATGCGCTGAGCATTTTGCGATAGGTAAAAGTAGACGTTGTCATTTGAAAATTTCGTGCATGTAACTATAACCATAACCGTGAGAGCCATTTGTTGAAATTCACAGAATCTCGAGCTCATACTTCTGAATAACTATACCTGAAATCTCATCTCGATCTGTTAAACGGAACGGAAGCTAGAGGCCCATATATCGGCAAAGTTTCATTATGACCACCTTGTACTTCATATATTGAAAATGCATTCCCAAAATAATTCATGCCACTTGTAAACTGGAAGGCAATATCGAATTTATTTTAATAAAATAATCTTTGGAAAAGTATTGAAAGGTTTATTATAATACTATCTAAAATTTTTAATGTTCCCCGTGCTCACATAGCTGTGGACCGACATTGTCCAATACAACCAGGTTCAGTGTATTGCAAATTGTGAGTATCCTTTCACTCCTATCCTCGATTTCTGACGCAGTTTGGCCTTTGTGTTGCCCTTGTGCCTAATAAATTTGAAAAACAACCAACCAACCTCTCCTGGATTTCACCACTTTAATATTCGAAACATCGGGAAAAAATTGTCTTTTAGATAAACTACGATTTTTTAGTCTACATACCTTTAAAAATATTTCAAATTGGATCAATAAATCTCAAATTAGGAGATTTCCCTTACCCATTACATGTGGGTAAGGGAAATGGGGGTGGGTTTTTGGAAATTTCATGTTGACAGTGATGTTTCTCTTGCTTTGAAGATCAAATGTGCAACTTGTTCTTCCTCAAGATCAGATTAACACTAGATTTGAATACCTCCCCCCCCCACACCTTTCCCAAAAAAACCCACACGTACTATTCCTTATATAGTTTGGTATGTTGTGCTAAAAATTATGGCATGCTTTTTTATAGAGTATTTTGTCACTAAATTCGAAGTTCAATTAGTTGCGAATAACTTACCTTTTTGCACATAAATATTATAGTTTGGTTTAATGCTAAAGTAATCCATTTCATTTTTAAAACCGCTTAGGAAAAAAAACCTAGCATTTTCAAGTATACTTTCCTTCTTGAACAAATGATTATTGTTCAAAAAACGAGTAATATTTGCAGAAATTATTGCTGAAAAATCAGAGAAAAACCACAAAAAAATCATTAAATTAAATCCAGCAATTTTGATAAAAATATATACTCGAAGTAACTACTTTTAAGAAGTAGGTTCCTGGATTGAATTGTTACAAAATTAAGTTTTACTATTAACACACGTTTCAAGAAAAATCAAAATCTTTTCTTTTTTAGTTAGGAAAATGTGTTAAAAAGTATTTAAAAATTAAATAATTAACAAATCGTTTTTAATAATAATTGTCTTTTGCAATGCAATTATAGTGTCCATGAACGCCTACATGATTATTTGCAGGGAGATGTAAGGCGACAAAAGTTTTTGTTTAATCCTTGATTTTTCGAAGATGGGAATTGGATTTCCTAGTTGGATGTTAGTTAATAATTGTTCATTAATGTTCTGTTCAAATTGATGAATTAATATCCCTATATATTTTTTTCTTGTAAATTTTACCACTTTTTTTTCCACGTTACTTTATTTTTCGAAACCCAGAGGGGAAGGAGTGCAAGTGCATGTTCCTTATGTCCCTGACATTGTATCTATTATAAAAATTGCAATGCTTCGAGTAGGGAATTTTCTGTAGTAGATATAGTCCGCCAGAATTTTAAAAAGAAGAATTTTTTCAGAATTTGTTTTTTGATCAACCTTTATACAATTCATTGTACAAAAGTCACCTATTTAATCAATAATTTTCATCTATTTAATTCCATGTTAAAGTGTTATTTTCCAACCACTTTTACACGTTTAATTATTTTTTTTTCGAAACTGCAATTTGAAAATATAAAAAAAAGTTGTATCGAAATGAACCACTTGTACTTCTCAGTTTACTAAATTGGTTTAAGATTGTGGGGGGGAATTCTATCTATCTGCAAGGTATAAATGTATCCCCCCCCCCCCTGCCCCTAAATAAAAACGCTTCCAAAAATAAGCTCCTTTGTTTGGAGAAGAAGGGTTAATTTACTAAAAAGAAATGAAAAATTAAATGAATTTGAAGGAACTTTAACTATAATGTGATGGGAATTTACTTAAAATTTGACATTAAGTACGTATTAATAAAATGCCATAAAATATTAAAAATTGTTTGGACGGTAATTTAAAAATAATTCAAACTAATTTCGCATTAAATAAAACAATTCACAATTAAATAAAAAAAATGCATTAACAATTAGTTTTACATTAATTAATAATTAATTATGCAGGAATTATTCATATATTAATTAAAAATTATTTTTACGTTAATTTTACTTTAATAAAAATTAGTTAACAATTTATTAGCACCTTAATTTATATTTTCTACATTAACACCGGACATGCCTTGATTTCAGTCGGCAAAAGAATGTCTACGCCCCCCCCCCCCCGCCCCAACCAAAATTCTTAGCGACGGCCCTGCTTGTTCGGCGAAGCGAGTGTTATGCAGTTGTATAATGACGACGCTGGTTGAAGAGTTTGCCTTTTATTTGTAGATTCCACTGGTGGTCGCTGATTGCTGCGGTAATTCGTGAAGAGGATTTTGGTTTGACCTCTGGAAGCGTGAAAGTGCAGTTTTTTAAATATTTTTTTCATCGTATTCTCGCAGGTAAAAAGCAGGCTGAGCCCCCATGTTGTATGACGAAGGGGTAAAAGTGAAGAGGCTCTTTAAAATGACAGCAGGTTTATTCGTTCCATACGTTAAAAATAGGTTCTTAAACCTAAACTAGGAGAGGTTCCTTTCATGTCCATTTACCTTCACTCCTTCAATCATACTCTCTCTCTGGCGACGAAGTCGCCGCTAGGGGATTACATTAGAAGCGCCCTCTACATCACTTGGGATAAGACATTAATTAAAAAACAAATTAAATTTTTAACGTTCTTTTTGTCAAAAGTCCAATTAGAAGGCCAAAACTACTTGTATTGGAAATTTTAGAACTGTAGCCTAGTTATAAATAGTTTTGTAAAATATTTGTTATGGTATAAAAAATTAATTAAAAAACAAATAAAATTTTAAAATTCTGTTTTTCAAAAGTCCAATTAGAAGGACACAACTACTTATGTTGAAAATATCAGAAATGTAGCCCTAATAGAAATCGTTTTGTAAAATATGTATTAATTATTAACAAAAAATTAATTAAAAAAGTATTAAATAAAAATTTAAAATTCTGTTTTTGAAAACTCCAATTAGAAGACCAAAATTACTTATGTTGAAAATTTCAGAGCTGTAGCCCTATTAGAAATTGTTTTGTAAAATATTTATTAATGAATAAAACAAATTAGTTAAAAAATAACTAGTTAAAATTTTAACATTCTGTTTTTCAAAGGTCCAATTAGAAGGCTAAAACTACTTATGTTGAAAATTTCAGAGCTGTATCTCTGAAGTTACTTTGTTAAAAAAAAAATTAATTAAAAAAGAACTAATTAAAATGTTAACATTCTGTTTGACATGCATACAATTAGAAGGCCAAAACTACTGATGCTGAAAATTTCAGAGTTCTACTCCAATTTTAAGTAGGTTTCTATAGAGCCACAGACAGAGACAGACAGACAAACTGACACACACAGCTTGTTTTATTATTATAGATTGCGAAGGTCAAGTTTTGTTAGAAAGAGTGAATAATTGTGTTTTGGAAACAGCTTTCATATTTTGGGGCAACTTGCGATTTGGTCAGAAGTTTATAATATAAAAAAAATCAGATAATATTTTTTATGATTATGGGAAAGGATATCCAACTATTGTTAAACGAGTTAATAAAAAAAGTATTGTAATTATTGATATTATAAATTAACACTGAAAATTTATAACAGTTTGTTAAGCATTATAAACTGATTTTTTTTTAATTTTATAAAATAGTATACACAAATTGTAAACTAATGTTGTGAGCTAAAATAGATTAAAGGAAGGCATAAAAACAAACAAAAATTTACGAAAACAAACCGGTCTATTAAAATATCCCACTTTAAATATAGTTTCTACTCTGATATTTGCTACAAATGTCAATAAAGACAAGCATAGAAAAATCCAAGTATTCCGATGTCGATTAACTAATTTTAAAGGATAGAAACGTTCCAAACAAAGAATATCCCATTGTCAAACTTCCAACACACAGTTCTGAAATTTGAGGCGAACATAGATAAAGAAAGATATTCCGATATCGATCAATGTGTCAAAAAGGGTTTGAAACGTTCCAATCGAAGAATCGTCCAATATTCCACTTCTAATGTAAAAACAATTATGAAATTTGATACAAATGTCAACAAGGACAAACATAGAAAATATGTAAGCTATTCTGATCTCGCTTAATCAACTTTAAGAGGTAGAAAAAGTGTCAAACGTTCCAAACGAAGAATATTCAAAAGTCCCACTTCTGATACAGTCACACATCTGATACTGGATACAAATATCCACATGAACAAACATAGAAAAAGTAAGTTATTCCGATCTCGATTAAACCAATTTTAAATGGTCGAAAAGGGCTCAAACTTTCGAAATGAGACGTATTCAAATGTCCCACTTCCAATGTAGCACACTCCAAATTAGGAATATCCAAATGTCGCACTTCCGATAGAGTCACAATTCTAATATTTGGTTCTAAGGATTCATAGATAAAGTAAGATACGATTCCGATCGACTCATTTTCAATTATCGAAAAGGAGTCTAAACGTCCGATACGATAAATAGCGCAATGACCCACTCCCAATAAACTCACAACTCAGCAATTTGATACAAGTGTTAATAAGGTAATGAATTTCAATCTCAATTCACTGAGTCAATATTGCCACACTTCTGAAAATTGTAACCAAGGGAAAGCACAGATAACTAAATTGTTCCGATCTCGATTAACTGATTTTAAAGGATCGAAAAGCAGTCGAAACGTTTAATACGAGAAATATCTCAAAGGTCCATTTCCAATATAATCACAATTATAAAATTTGGAACAATTATTTAAGAAACCTATTTTTAGGGTCGAAATGGGATCAAACATCCGAAATGTAGAATACCTAATTGTCTTTTGATTGCTTAAATACCCATGGTAAAATTTTATGGCGAAGCTCGAATATTCAGCTAGTCATTCATAAGCCAACGATTCATTTTAAATGTATTAAAATGAATTTACTCAGGTTTTTCACAAACTGTAAACTTTTTGTACCAAATATTGTATTGACACAGATAAACACATGCTTGTACGTTTTAAAGTCGTTCAAACAATTTCAAACGCATCTCTTCGAATTTTCAGCTTATTATTTTAATACACTTAACTTGTAAGTTTGGCTATATTCTTAATACTTACCCACAAATAATTTATTCTTGAAATGAAAGTAGTGATTCCAAAACTATAGTATTTTTTATCAGTATGATTAGAATAGTAGAGCGTGTACTTATGAAAAGTTATATTTTAAAATTATTTCTCAAATTTCCCTATTGTACCTTTAAAGATCTCCTGGAAAGTATTCCTTATTGTGAGTCTTATATGACAATAAAAAATAAAAATTTAAAATTTTTGACGGGATGCCCTTTCAAATGTTACCCTCTGGTGAGAAATACGTGTGTAATAATTTTGGGGTTACTACCGGTAATTGAAATATTACCATTACCAACGCAAAAAATAACTTTAATCACTAAATCAATTTTTCAACAGACAGTAAAAAAAATGTGACAAAAAGAAAAATCTCCATTGTTACCTTTTTAATTACATATAATTATTAATAAGTTTATTACGTACAAACATATGTAGTGTGTACAGTACGCGAAAAAAAAATATAAAAAAAAAAAAATCCGAAAGATGGCTATATCTTCGGTTTTAATTAACGTAGAATCTCGCGGTTTGCACCAAAATGTTTTATTTGCGCTTTTCCATAAGTCTCATGAAAATTCTTTTTTCTTAAGGAGCTGTATACTAAGTAAATTTAACTCTATCTTTAAAAATTTTAATACGAACCCCTATTTTTTATGCTTTCATTCGATTTAGAATACTTCATTTACCCTATATTGCAAATTTCCGTTCATTATGTTAAGAAACACGTCACTTATGAGCAAAAATGTCTTGGTCGATCTTGAGAGCAAATTTTTTTAAAATGGAGAAGAAGGAAAAGTTTTGCTTGCTTCAAAACGTTATCTATTACACAGTCCCTTAAAGTAAGCTTTTTTACATTTTTGCTACAGTATTAAGAACCAAAAATCAAAATGAAAAAAAAAAAAAATCTGGAGGGGTTTCAGACCACGATAAAGGATAAGAGGGGAAAATGCATGTTTCGATTTAAAAAATTTAAAACTTGTTTTATTAATTAATAATTCATCATTAAAACAAATTTAATACAAAAGTTGCATTTTAGATATGTTTAGCCTTTAATAAACTATCGCTTGAAACAAAAATTGCAAAAAAAATGAACTATTTAAGAACGTGTGTCTACAAAAACAAATTTTCTTTGTAGCAATAATATATATATATATATATATATATATATATATATATATTCTAAATCTAAATATGGTATAATATTATGGAGTTGCCATTGAACTTTTTAAAGTTTGGCTTAGTTTTAATGTGTAGATGACCCCTCATGATAAAAACAAATTATATATAATTAATAAAAACCTTCCACGATTTACAACGGTACTTGACTTTTGTTATTTCATCAATTAGAATACAAGATATAGCCATCATTTGGATTGTTATTATTACTTTAATTATTATTATTATTTTTTTTTTTTTGTTTTTTTTTTTTGCGAACTGTACAATGTACACTGTGTATATATATTTTATTACGAAATGTTAATAATGAAACAAAATTCTGTGGTAATGAGCTTGTTATACTCCTTCATCAAAACAACTCCTTATTCAGCAATATCATTAGTCACTTGCATGTGAGAAACAATACAATCAAACCCCGTTAACGCGAAGTCCATGGGCCGCCGAAATTGTTCGCGTTGACCGAATTTCATGTTAAACGAATAAATGAACATTAAGTTTTAAGTGCGGAGAACTTCTTTTACTTCACGTTAAACGGGATTTCACGATAAGCGATTTCGCGTTAACGGGGTTTCGAGAGTCGATTATATCGAGATTTGAGCAAAACCTTTAAAAGCCCTGCAACCCAATGCCTTTAAACCTGTCGTGTACTGTCAAAAATACATTATTATAAACTCCTTAATTTTTGTTGATCGTGATAAGTAGAACTATGTTAGTGTACATGCAAAAGAAACATTGTATTTCCCTTAAAAGAGATGATCAACGTGACTTTTCCTTAGACCGAATCCTTCACTTTATTGGCCACAATATACCGCTGACATATTGAATTTTACATGTCGTTGCCCATTCAGCATATATATTTACCATGTGTATCATATACGTAAGGCAAACAAAACAAAATACTTATAGGATTGGAAAAAGAAATTTCGATAGAAAAAAAAAGGTAAAAAACAAACATTTAAATTTAGATTTTTGTTCAGAGTTTCTTTACTTACTGTCAAGTCTCTTTTAAATGATTCATCGTAGTAGCTGTAGGCTGCATTCTGTAAAAAAAGAAAAAAAATCACTTTTTATGTGGTACAAATTCTCTTCTTCATGAATGCATTGCGTCGGATATAAAAATATAAATCGGTTAATAATATATATTTATAGTAACATAAAAAAAAATTATAATGTATGACGTAACAAGAAAAACAATCACATAGCTTCATGCACACTGAAACTAATAACTATATTGTTAACAATTTCTGTATATTTATAAATATTTCGTAGCATTAATTATGTAAAAAGGACAATTTATATATATTTCGCATAAGGCAGTGCAAGAGTTTGTTTTCCTGCAATGTGACCTTTAATGCTTGATAACGAGTTTTACAGAGATATCACACGGGGCAGGCCATTTAACATTATGGTTATGGCAATCTCGCGATTAATTTTGGCGACTAATTTTTGTCGCCAAATTTGGCGAGAAATCGCTAAATGTCGCCAAACTTGGCGACTATTTGGCGACATTTTCGGTCCCCATGTACATGTATAAGACTTTTCGACTACGATCTGGAAAGTCCTCCGAATTTCTATCTCTAGAAGATTCACGAAGGATTGACTTTCCTATATAAGCCCGGCTATGAGTCCATTAGTTGACTAGAATTACTGAGTTAGCTGTCTCTCAGTGAGCATTCAGAGTAGTTCTAAAGTGAACTGTATTGCATTGTCTTTTGCGGCGATTTGTAGCAGTTGGGAAGTTGTTTTTAACTGCTGTTTAAGCTCTATTGTTGTGTAAAGAACTGTATTGAGTATTCTAGAACGAGAAGTTCAGGTTTTGTAAAAGAATCTGTGAAGAGTATATCGGAATAAATTTCTGCAAGTGTTAATCTGCTTTGGCTTCAAATCTTTCGAACCCATCCACGCAACAACTGGTGTCAAAAGTGGGATTTGAATGCCGATTACCAGAGCAATGGCGGAACAAGATGACAAATTTCAACAGCTTTTTGCTTTCATGCAAGAAATGAAGAAAGGCCAAGACGAAATGAAGAAGGAAATGTCCAAAGGGCAGGAAGAAATGAAAGCGAGCCAAGAACAAATGAAAGCGGACCAAGAGGAAAAGCAAAAGAATATTTCTGCGATCTCTGCCTGACAGGAGGAATTAAAGGGTCATCTTTTAGCAACTATGGAAGAAAGCGTGAAAGAAATAGAAGACAAATTTGAAAAGAAATTCGAGAATGTCGAAAAGAAGTGTAATAGTTTAGAAGGGAAATTCGAATTCAAGTTTAATGATTAGGAGAAAAAGATAGAGATTCTGGAAAAGAAGAATCTAGAAGAAAATTTGAGTGAGATAGAAGAAAAGATAGACCAAATGTTAGAGAAGAGACTGTCGAGCAGAACTGTTTCGGAAGATTTGACATATGTACCAGTAACCACCCGACTTTCAATTAAGCTTTCGACTTACAATGGAAAATCTTCTTGGCAAGTGTATAAGACTCAATTCACAATTGTCGTCAACGCCAACGGATGGGACTCTGTGACAAAAGCCTGCCAGTTAGTTGCATCTCTGCGAGGTGAAGCTGCAGATATACTACAAACACTTTCCGAAGAGCAACGCTTGGACTTCAACGCACTCTCAAGTGCATTAGAACTGCGGTTTGGCGAAAAATGTGTAAAAGACTACAGCAGGCTGCAGTTGAAATCTCGCCAACAGAAGCCTACCGAAACACTCCAGGAGCTCGCAACGGATGTTGAGAGGCTCTCCCATCTCACCTTTGCAGACTTCCCTGCTGAAACGAGAGAAATCCTGTCTCTACAGTACTTCGTAGACGGCATCAGGGATGTAGAGATACAGAAGGCCCTACGAATGGCAGACGTCAAGGATTTAAAAAGTGCTTTAGTGTATGCCATGAAGTACGAGGCAACCCAGCAAGCAACCCGTAGAGAACGCCATCCTATCAGGGATGCTACTATCCAGGAGCTAGAACACCCAATTGCAGCTCGTATTGAGGAATTGGAAAGACAAATCAGTTACTTAAGACGAAATAATCTGGAAAAGAAACAGATCCTGAAGTGCTGGAACTGTCGAAGCGAGGGCCACATACGGAGAAACTGCCGAACCCGCCAAGACACTGGAGCTAAGACCGCTCCCAGAAGAGAAGAGGGAAGCCATCTCAAGGGGCGGAGATTGCCAGTTGTTGAGAAGCCCAATTTTAGAGCTCTACAAATTTCTGCAATGAGTGGCGGCAGTAATGGCATCGATATCCGTTATCGGAAAGGATTATCACATATGGAAAAGCAGACGCCCTGTCTAGGAGACCCTGCCCAGAGAGCTGCCGATACTGTTCCGGGGATGATGCGAGTTGCTACCACTGTTGCAGAGGTAATGGTTCAGAGCGGGATTTCCAGATTTGTAGTGCCTCTTTAGTTACATTCTGATCAAGGAAGAAATTTTACCTCTGCTGTAATGAAAGGACTTTGTGATCTACTTGGCATTGACAAAACACAGACGACGCCTTTACACCCACAGTCGGATGGCATGGTGGAGAGGTTTAACAGAACCATCCTCAATAACCTCTCACTGATGGTTTCGAGAAACCAACAGGACAGGGATCAGAAATTACCTTTGTTTCTTCTGGCCTATCGCAGCGCTGTCCACGAGACTACCGACTATTCCCCATCCCAGATGCTCTTCGGTCGTAATCTTCGTCTGCCTTGCGATCTGTTGTTTGGCCGCCCTCCTGATGCACCTTCATCGCCAGAGGAGTATGTTACTTCACCAACTCGTACAAATATGAGAAATGTGAACGTGCTTTAAAAGTGCATAAAGTTTGTAGTTGTGTGTGGCATTATTCGTTGTTCGAGGAAAAAGAAAATGGTAGATTTTGATTAATAAAGACAAACGATAAGTTTTAAGGAGAAAGGAGGACTAAGTGTTCTTTCAAATCTCAACATATGGCGCCGAAAGTGTGACGAAAAGTTAACTGGTACAAGGTTAGTAAGATTATTACACCAGAGTTTTATTTCTTACTGTGATCGTTTGAACGAAGTTGAAGTATGGAGGTTGTAAAGATAAAACGATCGCCAGTAAGAGTGAGTTTTACTAAGTTGTATAAAAGCCTAAATGCGTTATTTGAAGATATTAACTTAGTAATTCTCGAGAGTAAGTTTACGTCTCTAGAAAGAGTATTTGCTAGATTAACTGATCTAGATGACAATATTATGGAGTTATTGGTACATGACGAAAATGCAGAAATATACGCTGAGGAATTTGAAATTATTGAAGAGTATAAAGAAAATTTTGATATTGCACTGGTTCGTTACAGATCTCTTACGAAGAATTTAACCGTGCAGCAAAATTCTATTAATTTAAATTCAGAAAAACCGAACTTCCGAAAATTGAGTTAATGAAATTTGGCGGAGAAGTAAAACATTGGCTAAGTTTCTGGAGCCTCTTTAGTAAAATACATGAGAATGAACAATTGGAAGTCAAAGACAAATTCCAATATTTGATCAGACGAAACGGTCGTTTCGCCGCCAACCTTAAAAAAGGCAGAAACGACAGTAAGTATCTATTCTCTGCACAACTTCCAGCGAAAAAGCCGAAATTGACTATTTTCTAGCGCGCTTACGAAACTTCACATAATTATACAAAAAATACCATAGATTTGTCTCGGTAATATCTTTCAAAGAAAAAAAAATTGACTACCTAGGACAAAAGACAACGAAGAAAAAAAATTGAAATTTCCAAAACGAAATAAAAAAACGAGTTCTAGCCCGATTTTGATGTAAAAATTTAGACAAACGTACAGCCCTAACTAAGCTATAGATCTTCAAACGGATTGAATTATAGGATGCGGAATGTTTCAACTTAAAATCCTACGTAGGTTTGAACTTCATTAAATAATTCTTTCTATTTTTAATTAATTTAAAACCACTTTTTTTCATTTCATAATTTGGCGACAGATAAAGGCGATCAGCTTGTAATTGAGGTTCAGGTATATATGCCAAAAGTTGCCAAATAGGTTTGCTATCATTTGGAAGTTAGTTTTTCCGACATGTTAGGCTTAAGTGAGTTTTAACGTAATGTTTTAGTATAGGCAGAACGAATTGGACTATAATTATATGGCTTATAACATCTTTAAAATTTAAATAATTTAATTTTTGAAGAGACAGAATTAAAGAGAAATATTTGTTCTTTACGTTGCATGGTGTTATTTGAACTGTATGACAATTTAGAGAGAGTTAACTTTCAAAAACATTTTAATTTCGGGAAATCTCCATTGAAAAATGAAAACAATCACATTTTGTTGCATATGAGCTAAATACAAAGTATAAATGTGGAGGTTATGCGAGCTGACGTCACAGTCGACTCATTACAGAGGACTAAATGAACCACACATTGCGATTGGCTAATGGAATTTGCAAAAATGTCATTCGTTTTTAAAGATGTGTTGATTTTTACTTTCCGTTGTAAAATGAAATTGTAGAATCATATATCATCAAAATTGTAATTTCATAGTGAATTTTAAAATTGTTGTTAAGAAAATATTTTAAATTTTGTCAAATATCAATGGGTTATTATGTGAACCAAAGTAATGCTTGGTATAATAAAAATAATTTATACTGCAATATTTATAAGACTGTAAAAAACTTGTAATATTTATTTGTAACAATTTATTAGAATAAACTTTCAATGGGATGCACGCTCTGGCCTTGTAAGTTAAAGGTGCCGGATTTGATTCCTGGGTTAGGTGTGGATGTTCGTTGTGATTCGGAATCCACGTTAAGCTGTGAGTCCTGGACTGATTAGTCGTTATTATGCACTAAAATAGGTCGTTGTGCGTACAAACTAACCAATCGAGCTGAAACTTGGCAGACAGGATCTTTATCAATGGCAACGTATTACTTTAAGTTTTGGGAGTTGAGTTGCCAAACACAAGTTTCTAGTACTCGTTCGTGGTAGATTTTGATGGTTACTGCCGTCCGCATTCAACCAATTTGTCAATTTTCAAGTAGATTTTGGCATGCAAGATATCATTGAACTCAACTTGAAGAATTATGAATATTCATGGTACCAGGTGTACCATAGGTGGTACTACTTCTGGTTTATCAATTTTGAAGATAAATATGGCATGTTGGATGTCGTTAGGATTGTCTTGAAAAATTATGAATGTTTAAGGTACCAGGTATAGCATAGGTAGTACCACTTTCGGTTTATCAATTTCCAAGATAAATATGGCATGTTAGACTTTTGTTTTGATGAATTATGAATGTTTAAAGTACCAGGTATGCTATTGGTACCACTTTCGGTTTATCAATTTTAAAGATAATTATTGCATGTAAGGTATCGTCGAACTCAGTTTGAAGAATTATGAATATCCCTGGTACCAGGTGTACCATAGGGGATAAATAGAAAAACGATGAAACGGACAAATTTAAAAAAGAGAAGTCGTCAGTGTTTAAAAAAAAGTTATGATATCCCCCAAAAAAACACTTTTGAAAAGTATAACCACCAACCTCAAAAACACAAAAAACTTTCTTACAATAAAAAAATCATAAACATGATGAAAATTTTCAGCCACAAACACAGTGATATAAAAAAATGGCCAACCTCTGATTAGAACTCTCGGTTGTGACTCGCTTACGAATGTATGCTTACTTAATTTATTTTTAAAATTTAAGTTCCACTCCCATAAAAATTTACGCTGTTTGAGGTTGGCGCCCGTCTTAATTACTAACCTTTAAAACCCCCCCACACATAAAAACTTTCCAAAATGTATGTATCAACCAAACAAAAGCTTACCAGAAACACTTTAGTTTCCTACTTAAAAAATTCTTAATAACTATTCAAATGCAAGCGTTTGAGCACAGTTTCTCTATACTATTTTGAAAATTAAACGAGCATGAATATTTACACCACTTTGTATTTCCTACCCATCCAAATAAAATCATAAACTCGAATATTCGTGCAAACATCAATAAATTAGTTTAAACGCAAGCATTGTTAATATTCCTATGACGGGCGCCAACCTAAAGCAGCGTAAATTTTTTTGAGAGCGGAACTTAAATTTAAAAAATAAATTAAGTAAGCATACATTCGTAAGCGAGTCACAACCGAGAGTTCTAATCAGAGGTTGGCCATTTTTTTATATCACTGTGTTTGTGGCTGAAAATTTTCATCATGTTTATGATTTTTTTATTGTAAGAAAGTTTTTTGTGTTTTTGAGGTTGGTGGTTCTACTTTTCAAAAGTGTTTTTTTGGGGGATACAATGTATAATGCAGAATCCAATGGTATTTCAATCCGCCTGCTGCTCCCTGGTGGGGAGGTTTCTGGGAGAGGATGATCCAAATGGTTAAAAGACTTTTACTGCGAGTTTTAGGACAATCATCACTAAGTTATGAAGAACTAACGACTGTACTATATGACTGGGAAGCAGTTGTGAATTCTAGACCTCTGACTTATGTTTCAGAAGATTCAGGGGATTTGTTTCCTTTAACTCCGGCTATGTTTTTGGACGAAAATACTGAAGTTGGAGTACCTGATTTAGATAAACTCGACCAAGTGAACCTTACTAAAAGATTTCGACGACAATAAGAATTAAGGGATTCCTTACGAAAACGATTCCGGAACGAGTATCTAAGTCAGCTAGTTCAACACTTTTCTAAAGTTAGAAAATTTCATGAGGTAAAAATTGGGGACGTTGTTCTTGTTGAAGATGAAAATAAACGAAGAATTTTGTGGCCAATGGCAAGAGTGATAGAAGTGTATCCTGGTAAAGGATGGCAACATCCGAGTAGCCCGTCTTAAAAATACTTCCAGGAGCATGGCTCGACCCATTTACAGAATTTCCCCCCCTGGAGGTATCTTGTCCTACTGTCGATTCTGTTGCAGAGGAGCCTGACAAATCTTCTGAGGAGGAGGTGAACCGTTCAATTCCTGATTCTCCAGCAAAAAGTGTTGTGACTAGGAGTGATAGAACGATTAGAATCCCATCCAGACTTTTGAACTGAACTGTTTATTTGGGATTGTAAGTTTTAAACTCATTTATTTGTTGTAAACTTATGGTTGTTTTGATTAATTATATTATTTGTTAATCAAAAGGAGGGAGGATTGTTAAGTCACCAACTCGTACAAATATGAGAAATGTGAACGTGCTTTGAAAGTGCATAAAGTTTGTAGTTGTGTGCGGCATTATTCGTTGTTCGAGGAAAAAGAAAATGGTAGATTTTGATTAATAAAGACAAACGATAAGTTTTAAGGAGAAAGGAGGACTAAGTGTTCTTTCAAATCTCAACATATGGCGCCGAAAGTGTGACGAAAAGTTAACTGGTACAAGGTTAGTAAGATTATTACACCAGAGTTTTATTTCTTACTGTGATCGTTTGAACGAAGTTGAAGTATGGAGGTTCTAAAGATAAAACGATCGCCAGTAAGAGTGAGTTTTACTAAGTTGTATAAAAGCCTAAATGCGTTATTTGAAGATATTAACTTAGTAATTCTCGAGAGTAAGTTTACGTCTCTAGAAAGAGTATTTGCTAGATTAACTGATCTAGATGACAATATTATGGAGTTATTGGTACATGACGAAAATGCAGAAATATACGCTGAGGAATTTGAAATTATTGAAGAGTATAAAGAAAATTTTGATATTGCACTGGTTCGTTACAGATCTCTTACGAAGAATTTAACCGTGCAGCAAAATTCTATTAATTTAAATTCAGAAAAACCGAACTTCCGAAAATTGAGTTAATGAAATTTGGCGGAGAAGTAAAACATTGGCTAAGTTTCTGGAGCCTCTTTAGTAAAATACATGAGAATGAACAATTGGAAGTCAAAGACAAATTCCAATATTTGATCAGACGAAACGGTCGTTTCGCCGCCAACCTTAAAAAAAGCAGAAACGACAGTAAGTATCTATTCTCTGCACAACTTCCAGCGAAAAAGCCGAAATTGACTATTTTCTAGCGCGCTTACGAAACTTCACATAATTATACAAAAAATACCATAGATTTGTCTCGGTAATATCTTTCAAAGAAAAAAAAATTGACTACCTAGGACAAAAGACAACGAAGAAAAAAAAATTGAAATTTCCAAAACGAAATAAAAAAACGAGTTCTAGCCCGATTTTGATGTAAAAATTTAGACAAACGTACAGCCCTAACTAAGCTATAGATTTTCAAACGGATTGAATTATAGGATGCGGAATGTTTCAACTTAAAATCCTACGTAGGTTTGAACTTCATTAAATAATTCTTTCTATTTTTAATTAATTTAAAACCACTTTTTTTCATTTCATAATTTGGCGACAGATAAAGGCGATCAGCTTGTAATTGAGGTTCAGGTATATATGCCAAAAGTTGCCAAACAGGTTTGCTATCATTTGGAAGTTAGTTTTTCCGACATGTTAGGCTTAAGTGAGTTTTAACGTAATGTTTTAGTATAGGCAGAACGAATTGGACTATAATTATATGGCTTATAACATCTTTAAAATTTAAATAATTTAATTTTTGAAGAGACAGAATTAAAGAGAAATATTTGTTCTTTACGTTGCATGGTGTTATTTGAACTGTATGACAATTTAGAGAGAGTTAACTTTCAAAAACATTTTAATTTCGGGAAATCTCCATTGAAAAATGAAAACAATCACATTTTGTTGCATATGGGCTAAATACAAAGTATAAATGTGGAGGTTATGCGAGCTGACGTCACAGTCGACTCATTACAGAGGACTAAATGAACCACACATTGCGATTGGCTAATGGAATTTGCAAAAATGTCATTCGTTTTTAAAGATGTGTTGATTTTTACTTTCCGTTGTAAAATGAAATTGTAGAATCATATATCATCAAAATTGTAATTTCATAGTGAATTTTAAAATTGTTGTTAAGAAAATATTTTAAATTTTGTCAAATATCAATGGGTTATTATGTGAACCAAAGTAATGCTTGGTATAATAAAAATAATTTATACTGCAATATTTATAAGACTGTAAAAAACTTGTAATATTTATTTGTAACAATTTATTAGAATAAACTTTCAATGGGATGCACGCTCTGGCCTTGTAAGTTAAAGGTGCCGGATTTGATTCCTGGGTTAGGTGTGGATGTTCGTTGTGATTCGGAATCCACGTTAAGCTGTGAGTCCTGGACTGATTAGTCGTTATTATGCACTAAAATAGGTCGTTGTGCGTACAAACTAACCAATCGAGCTGAAACTTGGCAGACAGGATCTTTATCAATGGCAACGTATTACTTTAAGTTTTGGGAGTTGAGTTGCCAAACACAAGTTTCTAGTACTCGTTCGTGGTAGATTTTGATGGTTACTGCCGTCCGCATTCAACCAATTTGTCAATTTTCAAGTAGATTTTGGCATGCAAGATATCATTGAACTCAACTTGAAGAATTATGAATATTCATGGTACCAGGTGTACCATAGGTGGTACTACTTCTGGTTTATCAATTTTGAAGATAAATATGGCATGTTGGATGTCGTTAGGATTGTCTTGAAAAATTATGAATGTTTAAGGTACCAGGTATAGCATAGGTAGTACCACTTTCGGTTTATCAATTTCCAAGATAAATATGGCATGTTAGACTTTTGTTTTGATGAATTATGAATGTTTAAAGTACCAGGTATGCTATTGGTACCACTTTCGGTTTATCAATTTTAAAGATAATTATTGCATGTAAGGTATCGTCGAACTCAGTTTGAAGAATTATGAATATCCCTGGTACCAGGTGTACCATAGGGGATAAATAGAAAAACGATGAAACGGACAAATTTAAAAAAGAGAAGTCGTCAGTGTTTAAAAAAAAGTTATGATATCCCCCAAAAAAACACTTTTGAAAAGTATAACCACCAACCTCAAAAACACAAAAAACTTTCTTACAATAAAAAAATCATAAACATGATGAAAATTTTCAGCCACAAACACAGTGATATAAAAAAATGGCCAACCTCTGATTAGAACTCTCGGTTGTGACTCGCTTACGAATGTATGCTTACTTAATTTATTTTTAAAATTTAAGTTCCACTCCCATAAAAATTTACGCTGTTTGAGGTTGGCGCCCGTCTTAATTACTAACCTTTAAAACCCCCCACACATAAAAACTTTCCAAAATGTATGTATCAACCAAACAAAAGCTTACCAGAAACACTTTAGTTTCCTACTTAAAAAATTCTTAATAACGATTCAAATGCAAGCGTTTGAGCACAGTTTCTCTATACTATTTTGAAAATTAAACGAGCATGAATATTTACACCACTTTGTATTTCCTACCCATCCAAATAAAATCATAAACTCGAATATTCGTGCAAACATCAATAAATTAGTTTAAACGCAAGCATTGTTAATATTCCTATGACGGGCGTCAACCTAAAGCAGCGTAAATTTTTTTGAGAGCGGAACTTAAATTTAAAAAATAAATTAAGTAAGCATACATTCGTAAGCGAGTCACAACCGAGAGTTCTAATCAGAGGTTGGCCATTTTTTTATATCACTGTGTTTGTGGCTGAAAATTTTCATCATGTTTATGATTTTTTTATTGTAAGAAAGTTTTTTGTGTTTTTGAGGTTGGTGGTTCTACTTTTCAAAAGTGTTTTTTTGGGGGATACAATGTATAATGCAGAACCCAATGGTATTTCAATCCGCCTGCTGCTCCCTGGTGGGGAGGTTTCTGGGAGAGGATGATCCAAATGGTTAAAAGACTTTTACTGCGAGTTTTAGGACAATCATCACTAAGTTATGAAGAACTAACGACTGTACTATATGACTGGGAAGAAGTTGTGAATTCTAGACCTCTGACTTATGTTTCAGAAGATTCAGGGGATTTGTTTCCTTTAACTCCGGCTATGTTTTTGGACGAAAATACTGAAGTTGGAGTACCTGATTTAGATAAACTCGACCAAGTGAACCTTACTAAAAGATTTCGACGACAATAAGAATTAAGGGATTCCTTACGAAAACGATTCCGGAACGAGTATCTAAGTCAGCTAGTTCAACACTTTTCTAAAGTTAGAAAATTTCATGAGGTAAAAATTGGGGACGTTGTTCTTGTTGAAGATGAAAATAAACGAAGAATTTTGTGGCCAATGGCAAGAGTGATAGAAGTGTATCCTGGTAAAGGATGGCAACATCCGAGTAGCCCGTCTTAAAAATACTTCCAGGAGCATGGCTCGACCCATTTACAGAATTTCCCCCCCTGGAGGTATCTTGTCCTACTGTCGATTCTGTTGCAGAGGAGCCTGACAAATCTTCTGAGGAGGAGGTGAACCGTTCAATTCCTGATTCTCCAGCAAAAAGTGTTGTGACTAGGAGTGATAGAACGATTAGAATCCCATCCAGACTTTTGAACTGAACTGTTTATTTGGGATTGTAAGTTTTAAACTCATTTATTTGTTGTAAACTTATGGTTGTTTTGATTAATTATATTATTTGTTAATCAAAAGGAGGGAGGATTGTTAAGTCACCAACTCGTACAAATATGAGAAATGTGAACGTGCTTTGAAAGTGCATAAAGTTTGTAGTTGTGTGCGGCATTATTCGTTGTTCGAGGAAAAAGAAAATGGTATATTTTGATTAATAAAGAAAAACGATAAGTTTTAAGGAGAAAGGAGGACTAAGTGTTCTTTTAAATTTCAACAGAGTACGTCGATGATCTTCAGGTACGATTTGAAGTTCTACACAATTTTGCCCGAGAGCGAATCCACTTGGCGACGGATAAGAGGAAGACCAGATACGGCACGAAGGCTACAGAACATCAATTCCACGAAGGTGACAAGGTTTGGTTCTGGAACCCGAAACGACAAAAAGGACTTTCTCCCAAACTTCAGTCTCACTGGGATGGTCCTTACTCAGTCCTCAACCGGCTGAATGATGTCGTGGTCCGAATCCGTAAGTCATCTAATTCTAAACCTAGAGTCGTCCCTTACTATGGCCATAGTGTGTAATTCCCTTAATGTATAAAGTCTAAATAGTTATTAAGACCATGGTCACATGCGTATATAAATTTGTAAGTTTATTGTTTATTTATTTATTCTTTCTGTTTATTTATTTTAGTCTTTCTGTATATAAATTAGTACGATTTATAGTTTAGTAATGAACGCAGAGTGTTTGCTATTGCTTTGAAAATAAGCCTTCCTTTCCGGGGATTGTTCTGCCCGTGACGTTCAGTCCTTGGGAGGGGGGCAAAGTTACGAATTTCTGTATATTTGTAAATATTTCGTAGCATTAATTATGTAAAAAGGACAATTTATGTACATTTCGCATAAGGCAGTGCAAGAGTTTGTTTTCCTGCAATGTGACCTTAATGCTTGATAACGAGTTTTACAGAAATAACGCTGGGAAGCGAGTTTTACACGGGGCAGGCCATTTAACATTATGGTAATGACAATCTCGCCAAATTGGCGAGATAGAGCCAATTTGGCGACAATTTTGGTGACTAATTTTTGTCGCCAAATTTGGAGAGAAATCGCTAAATGTCGCCAAACTTAGCGACTATTTGGCGACATTTTCGGTCCCCATGTACATGTATAGGACTTTTCGACTACGATCTGGAAAGTCCTCCAAATTTCTATCTCTAGAAGATTCACGAAGGATTGACTTTCCTATATAAGCCCGGCTATGAGTCCATTAGTTGACTGGAATTACTGAGTTAGCAGTCTCTCAGTGAGCATTCAGAGTAGTTCTAAAGTGAACTGTATTGCATTGTCTTTTGCGGCGATTTGTAGCAGTTGGGAAGTTGTTTTTTAACTGCTGTTTGAGCTCTATTGTTGTGTAAAGAGCTGCATTGAGTCTTCTAGAACGAGAAGTTCAGGTTTTGTAAAAGAATCTGTGAAGAGTATATCGGAATAAATTTCTGCAAATGTTAATCTGCTTTGGCTTCAAATCTTTCTAACCCATCCACGCAACAATACTAACTCAGTAAGAGTTATATGCTATACAATCTTAGAAGGGCTAAGATAACTTTGTAGGAATATAAGAATTTATTAAGTATATGATAAATTAGTTAGACGAGTATTAGATTGCCATTAAACAGACCGGATTTGAATCGTTCTAACAGCTCTAACTACTTCTACAATATACAACTTTTAAATATTTGTTTTCCTATTTAAATAAATTCACATTTTAAGAGTGATTTTCTGAGAGCGGGGTACACTTAGCATTGGGCTGTGATTATGCTAATTTTTTATGTCCATGAAATTTTCAGCAAATGTTCTCCAGGTTATGCTATTACAAATTTGAAAACCGCTTTACAAAATTCCATTCCATTGTCATGTTTCAGCTGGTTTTGTAGAGGAAGAGAGGCGCGTTTTATAGCATTTTTGATGAAAAACGCTATCATTAGAATTAATTTTTTTGCCAAATTTTCTGCATGTGCTAAACTTTTGATTGCAAAAATGTATAATAGACAACTAGTACTAATTGTTATCAGTGCTAATTTCTTGGCACATCACTAAAGTTTTGGTGCAGATAGCGGACAAAATATGTCTGATTCACTATTTTTTACTACTTTAAGAGCCAAAATTTAGCTGACTTTACATATGTGCCAAGCATTTGGCATTGTTGTGTGATAGTACACCACAAACATAATACTTTAGCATAAAAAAAACTTTGGCACCTATCTGAAGTTTCCAGTTAAGTCAGTCCGAAATCTGGACTTTTTGACTTTTAGGCCTAATTTAAGGCCAAAAATCTCTAAACTTCAGAATCTCTAAGATATGGTGATGGTGCTAAGAGAGAGTGACTATAGTGTACTTAACACTGCCATCGTCGGTTTTTTGGCACCTCTGCTCATGTTTATGAAATAACGATGTAAATATGATCAAAATGTTCAAAAACGGCAAAGTTGATTGATGCCATTTTCCATTGATGAAGTGAGCTGCAAACTTGTGCCAAGAGTTTTCTTTCATTTTTTGTTTCATAAAACCATTCAAAGGTCAGAATAGGCTTTATAACTTTGACACCTGCTTGAAGTTTTTTAAAAAATAAAAAGATTTTTATTGATATTACTAAAAAGTTATCAAGAATCATCCTGGTCCGCTATATTTATCCTTTACATGTTAAAGTTTTGTGATGGAATCTTTTAGTATGATATAAAATTCATAATTTTGAGTAGCAGCAGTATGAATAAGAGTTATCGATAGAAATGACAGTGCTGGTTGTTGTAGCACAGTAAAGCTTGGCGCCCACTATCGCTGAGCAGATCAGAGCGGAGTGGATTAGAGCCAATTACAAGGCTGCCAATGTCTGCTATATAGCACGAGCCTCGATCTACAATGGACGTTGACAGCCTTGTAATTGGCTCTAATCCACTCCGCTCTGATCTGCTTCGCGATAGTGGACGACAAGCTTAAGCCAAGAAATGGGACTGAAGATCATACGCAGTTAATTCAACGAACCACAGCTTTTCAAAGATGACCATGATACTTCCTCATCACAAGAGATATATCTTATCTCTAATGGCATCATTAGAAATGTGAAATGCTCTGTTGTTCATATTTAACATTACGAAGGCTCTATAGATAAAATCATTTTGAAAAACATATCGTCATACCATTCTTTTAACCTAGCGAATTAAGAAGGAATAACATTTTAGAACCATCATGATATTGGACCTGGGAAGAAAACTGACATAAAGATAGAAGATGTCAAGCACAAATTTAAATCATACAACCGTTTTCTGAAGATTTTTCCAAAGGGAAGCCACCCCAAAAGAAGCAACCTAGGAAACAAAGATTAGTAGTGTTTAGCCCTGAGTGGAATGTACTGCAACGTTTACCTCAATCAAGGACTTAGATATTAATCATGTAGTGGATGAACAACACACAACTGTACTATCAGTAACAAAGTCCAAAGGACAAAGCCAAAACATATTATGTAAAAAAATAAAGACCAAAGCAACTAATATAACATACTCATTAACCTTTAATAAACAAGAGAGATATGAAATTCCACTGGTTAAGTCTGATAAAATACCCACTATTTATGTCGGGCAATGAAGGAAGAAAATCAGTAGTTGACAAAGACGCAAAAGCCCTATAAATAAGACCGCCTTCATGTAAGGAGAAAAAACATGCTGAAAAGTTTGTTCAGAAAGTTTAGTACATTCAATGAAGATACTTTTATATTTAAATGGAACAAAAATGTTAAGTGTTTCTGACTACTTTACAAAACAGCAGGTGATGTCCCAATTTTCTGTGTTAGTAACCAAAAAAATCAAACTCTTCATACATATTTGAAGTTAAAAAGAAACTAAGTCCAATAGGAATATGAAGCAAAAGAGGAAAATGAAGGTCTTGAAATTTAAATGAAAGAAATATCTGATAATGACGAAGAGAACTGGGAATTAGAAACTGCTGTAGAAGGAAATAATTTTCATAATACTATGAATACTCTGACAGCTATTCAACAAAACATTATGATGAATTCAACATACGAATACAATTCTCCCACTAAAATATCATCCTATTATGGTGTATATTATACAGGAACCTGCTACATTGAAAAAATACAAGCAATATGAGTTGATACAAAACACTTGCATCAATATGAAGTCAAATTTCTTCACAAGATAGAAGCTAATCAATATGATTAGTTAAAACAACCTGATATAGAGAATGTTTCAGAAGTCGTATGGAAGTCATATGGAACCAGAAGTCTATGGTCCGTTGACAATAACTGGTGTGGCTCCATTTTTTTATTTTGTAAAAAAGAGGAAAAAATGTAAGTGTATCATACAAAAAGTTTAAAAATGAACTAAAGGAAAAAGCAAAATGACAAAGTTTGGGTGGTAATTTGTTTGTCAGCAATAATATGCCTATACTAGCTAATTGTTGTAAAAGTAAATAAAAGCATTGCAACATAGCACCGTATATGGCCAAGTTTTATATAACTAAGCACAAAGTATATACATATGTTGTTTACGCAGAGAAGATCCATTAAAACCAGCTTAAAAGTAAGAGCAAAACGTTTAAAGAATTTATGGTTTTTGATTATTTTAAGTACCTCAGGTTTACATTTAAAGTTTATATGTGTGTTTTATCTATATTATTTATGAAATTTGAATAAATATATATCATAGATACTGTAAAGTTACTCATTTTTTATTCAATTTCATAAAAAAAATACATGAAAAACAATAATTGTGGAAACATGATTACTGTATCCATATTTTTCCATTCAAATATTAAGAACATTAAATATTTTTTAAAAAATAGCCTAACTTTAAGCAGGTGCCAAAGCGATAAAACCTATTCTTACCTTTAAATGGTTTTGTGAGTCAAAAAAATGAAAGTAAGCCCTAGGCACAAGTCGGCAGTTTACTTCATCAGTGGAAAATGGCATTGATCAATTTTGCCGTTTTTGAACATTTTGACTATATTTAAATTATTATTTAATAAAAATGAGAAGAAGTGCCAAAAAACAGACGATGGCAGCGTTTAGTATACTAAAGTCCCTCTCTGTTAGCACCATCACCTTATTTTAGAGATTCTGAAGTTTTGAGATTTTTGGCCTTAAATTAGGCCAAAAATCTCAAAAAAATCAAGATTTCGGACTGACTTAACTGGAAACTTCAGATAGGTGCCAAAGTTTTTTTTATGCTAAAGTATTATGTTTGTGGTGTACTATCACACAACAATGCCAAATGTTTGGCACATATGTAAAGTCAGCTAAATTTTGGCTCTTAAAGTAGTAAAAAATAGTGAATAGGACATATTTTTGTCCGCTATCTGTACCAAAACTTTATAGATGTGCCAAGAAATTAGCACTGATAACAATTAGTACTAGTAGTCTATTATACATTTTTGCAATTAAAAGTTTATCCCATGCAGAAAATTTGGCAAAAAATTAATTCTTATGTTAGCGTTTTTCATCAAAAATGCTATAAAACGCGCCTTCCTTCCTCTACAAAACCAGCTGAAACATGACAATAGAATGGAATTTTTTTAAGCGGTTTTCAAATTTGTAATCAGGATAACATACAGAACACCTGAAAATTTCAGGGAAATCAAAAATTAGCATAATCACAAGCGTACCCCTCTCTCAGAAAATCACTCTTAAATATAGCTCGAGAAACCTTTTTTGAGAAAAGCATTGATTTCGGCTTCTATCATTAGAGACGTTATTTGAGGTGTTTGCCGTTTCTCAGAACTTATGCGCCCAAGTTCTACATGCCAAAGCTTTAAATAAAAAGGGCGAATAAACCATCTTGTATTTTTAACACGCTTTTATTAATTTCCCCTGTATGTTATGACTGGAAATGTCATTGTTAATTTCTAACTTAAACTTAAAATTTATCTCTTAATTTTGATCTTAAACTTTAAAAAGGACTTTATTCTTTGTTCTACAATTTATATCACCTTTGAATGGCGATCTTTTTACTTTTTCCCATTTTTAGAGTCATATCTTTTCCCACTTGCTTCAAAAATTTAATCTTTCGAAGTTTTGTTTACTTCGTAGTATTCTTTTAAAACATCGTACTTAATTATTTTTTCGGCGCCTGAATGTGTTACAGATATGCCGAGGTGTTAGCGTTTTTCATTTTTAAAACGCCATCCATTGGAGGCCGATGGGGTTGTTTTTGGTTCAACGAGAGGTTGTATTTTTTTGAGAATTCAAGTAGGAGCCGTTGTGTTATCTTTTCTTGGGTAAATTTTGAACGACGCCGTGTATTCTTGGGCCACAAACGAGAGTCCTTGAACCGGTTTACTCATGGTTTTGGGAAGAAAAGCTGATGCAATAGCCCGAATCCCGACGTCTGATTGGTTGGGAAATCGCCGTAAAAGGGAAGGAGCGTCGCCGTGGACGGTAATTCTTGGTTTTGCTGCCGTTAAACACAGTCGCAAAGGAGTGCGGATCCCTAAGCAGGAGAATGTGCCGTGAAGTCAGCCATGTCGCGGGAAGTGGTTTCCCTCCATATCTTCGAAGGAGGCCTCACTCCAATTTAATTCGCAACTCTCTTATCACCCTTCCTCTACAGTAATAAGCCAAACCATCCCGAAGGTCCCCAAAAGAGACTCGAGGTGACCAACTACCCAGTCAAGCAACTAACCGGATGAGTCCCATAGCCTAAATACTCCAGTAACCACCGGATCCAAGATGGAGGCCATCTTAACATCTTTCATCTCCCATGTCCGCCATTCCCGTAGCCTAAATACTCCAGTAACCACCGGATCCAAGAGGGAGGCCATCTTAGCATCTTTCATCTCCCATGTCCGCCATTGAGACCAACTACCCAGTCAAGCAACTAACCGGATGAGTCCCATAGCCTAAATACTCCAGTAACCACCGGATCCAAGAGGGAGGCCATCTTAACATCTTTCATCTCCCATGTCCGCCATTCCCGTAGCCTAAATACTCCAGTAACCACCGAATCCAAGATGGAGGCCATCTTAGCATCTTTCATCTCCCATGTCCGCCATTGAAGGAAAAAATTCCCTAGCAACTCTTTGACCACTTCCATCCTCCCGGACCACCAGCCTTTAAGGAACTGTTTAGTTCATTCAGGTAGTCTGTTCATCCCAAAACAGACTCGTGTAATTTATTTATTTTCTTTTAATGAAATTTGATTTATCTCTGAACGGCCAGGGCTCTCTTCCAGTAGGAATTTATTTACCGGATTCATTTATCCGTTTAATTTTAATTTGTTAGTTTTAATTGTTTTGTTTAATTTGATTTTTTTTAACAACCTCTCCTGAGCGAAGAACAACCTCTTTGCCCTCTTGGGTATTTAATATGAATCCTTAAGGTTCATCTTGTGTGAAGCTTGTAACTGTTGTTTTTGAATAAGTTAATGATTAATAAATTACATTTTTATCTGGTAAAAACAGTGGTGTTGTTTTTGATCTTTATTTAAGTTAATTTTTGGTGTTTAGGTGTTGAAGTGTTTAAAACTTACTATTTTAGGTACGAGGTTGTTAAGTGTAATAATTTTATTTACTAATATTTTAGTGGCATAACCACTACGACATGTATGTTTGTAACCGACTCTTTTGGACTCGATTTTGCCCTACTTTGAGCTATCAGATTTGATTCAAACTTTGCACACTTGTCAAAGAACGATGACAATACAATAATTCAATAAGTTTGTCGCTTTATCACAAGGATTAGGTCGTGTTGCCCTTGCGCCGTTAAATTCCAACCAACCTTCTCCGGAATCGAACCCTGGTGTGCCGTTACCCGTTACAATCCCAATAATCACAGAACCTATCATCGACAATTGATAAGGCAGACATTTGAAAGATTTGTCGTGGGCACGATGGTTATACAAAGCGTGTTTTTTTAGTCGCATTATCCTTACCAGGATCTTCAGGATTAGTGATTTTTCATATTCAGAGACACGGTAGTGTTTTGTGCCAAGTATTACGACGTGTACTAAGGCATACACGTGACTTTAATTTGAGACAAGCATGTGACTATTGTCAGGAACAACTGGAGAGTTTTGTACACTTAACTAAAAATATTAACTAAAAAAATGTATAGTTTACAGAAAAAATAATTAATAGTTTAAAAAACTAAAAAACACGCTTTAATAGAAAACCATACTAGAAAGTAGAAAATAATTAATAGTTTAAAAAACACGCTTTAATAGAAAAGTGAACTAAAAAGTAGAAAATAATTTTAAATGAGTTTGAAATAAGAATAGAGTGATTAATAAGAAATATTTATTTTATCGTAAAAAAGCGTGGGGTGCTTGATGTCAATTGATGTAAATATTTTATGACAGATATTGTTAATAGTAGAGCCATTATGAAAATATCTTAAAAAGCACCCCACACTTTTTTACGATAAAATAAATATTTCTAATTAATCACTCTATTCTTATTTCAAACTTATTTAAAATTATTTTCTACTTTTTAGTTCACTTTTCTATTAAAGCGTGTTTTTTAGTTTCCTAAACTATTAATTATTTAGCTCTTCAATAACAAGGCTTTCTATTGAAAAAAAAAATAAAAAAATGAAGGAACTGGCGGATTCGCCTTTGTCGCATGAAACGCCTCCTTTAATGGTTTTATTGTAAAATAATTACAATAAGAGCCTTTTAATTTAAAAGTGCGGTAACCTGTCGCAAAATAGAATTTCTGAAGTTTTTATGATAGAAGTAAATGTCACATGTGAATCACACACAATATCCCTCGTACTGTTTGTCAAACATGAACTCACCTTTCTCTTCTCAAATGTTTCTGAGCAGCCACGTACGCCAATATCTTCAAGAGTCTTGATTCCGTCATAAAATTTGCTAAATATTTGCAAAACGAATTCTTGATCCTAGAATGACAATGAAGATTTTTGTCAATACTTATTTCTAATGTGAAAATATTAATTTTAAAAATTTATTAATTACAAGTTCTTATTATGAACTGACGCAACGCCGTAGTCGTCGTTTGACGCCCTTTCCTCAACAGTTTGTGAGATACTGTTACAAATTAAGGTTAGGTTAAGATAATCTGACTCCTTTGCATAGTCTACATATTTAATAGAAAACTAGATACACAGTACTTAGAACAAAGAGAAGCTAAGATAGAAGGAACAACATAACCCTCTCGGTCTGAGATGGGGAACTATCTGGTTCGGTTGCTATGCAGGATTTGCCATTCTGGGATAACCAGAACAGGCGCACAGCACATGAAAGACAATGAAAAAGTAAAGAAAAGGGTTATAAGACTATAAAATTGTAAGAAATAAAATTTTTACAGTTTGCCCTCTCCGATGTTTGATAACTAATCTCCAAACTGGTTTGATCTTTTGTTTTCCAACCAAATTCACTATCCTCTTTTCATTTTATTCTATACAGAAAAAGGATTTTCGATGACATACCAAAGAAACGTTTTTACCCTGGGACTTAAGCCCAAGGGTACCGTAAAATGGGGTGAATATGAACAGCTGGGTGAATCGGAACGAAACTTCATGAAATTACAAAGAAATTATTACTTTACACAAATAATGCATTTTTATTAATTAAATATATTTTTTTTACTTCTCTAACATGTTTGGAATCCTGGAACATGTTTTGTGAGGTTTTCAACACTGTCCTTTTTTTAAAAAAAATTCTGAAAGAGCATGCATACAATCCTATGAGTTTTAACCTCTCCAAAACTTATCCCGTAATTAATAACATGTACGAGTTATAGACTTAACTAATATACTTTTAGATAAGTATAAACATCCATAGCAGCATGCCATACTTAATTTTTTTTTTAAACCTAGTTAAATTTTTTTACGAATTTTTATGTTTTTCCTCGTCTCGATTTTGAGATTTGCGGGGTGAATCGGAACACTTGAAAAGTGATATTAAAAAGCTGTTTTTGGCAAGATTATGTTCTACACAAGATTCAACGACTGAAGAAGAGTCTATACTAAACTTCAACTTAACTAGACATCTGTTGCACAAATTGTCTGTATATAGTGTAAATAGTGACGTATTATTTTAAAATTCTATTGTAATTTATTTTTATCTTATTTTATTTTTTTAACAGCGATTATACAGGTTAGAAAAAGGTGGCAACACCTAAAGCAATCGAGAAATTTCGAGATGTTTCTTTTCCGACGAATTGGCTGAAAATTTCGCGAATGTTCTCTCGTGCCTGTATATAAAAGACTGGAGAACAGGCAAGTTTTCAGATTGACTTCGGACTTCGTTGAAAGCTGATCGCGATCGCTTTGTTGACCTATTGGAGTGAGCTTGTATAATCGCTATATTCGAAGCTGTTCTTGTTGAAGCTTGTATTGAAGATTAATAAAGATTGCACTGTTATCTGTGAATAAATTTTGTGAGTTTTCTGAAGAGAATAAATACTAGTTTTTATCTGAAACACTGTGCCATCATTGCCTCGGGGGAAAAATTCATAACACATCACTTAGACGGTAGATCGTCACAGTGCTCATAGGTATTTAATCCCTTTTGGCAGCGTGAAAGCATAATGTTCGCCATACCACAACCCTATAGAGAACAAAAGGCTATAAGGTTTGGCGAGAATTATATCTTCACTCCGCCAAAATGGATTAAATACCTATGAGAACTGTGACGATCTATCGTCTAAGTGATGTCTAGTTAAGTTGAAGTTTAGTATAATTACTCTCTTCATGACAGTAATCAAGATTGCAGGCTTGAATAAATGTCAGAAGGGGAGCCTAGTTTCCGCATGGCAGAAAACCCGATTGTTATAGTGGTTTTTTCCCAAAATGACTTCGTTATCTTTAAGTTATATGGAAAAATGTATGAAGACTATGTGCAAGTTTTACACCCACAAGTTTATTGCTATGTAAGTGTGTTTTACAAAAAACGTTCATGAACGAAGAGATTTTCTGAAACAAATGAGGATACTTTTCTCCTTTCTCAAGATAATTTAAGGAATTTGTAGTCATACGGCACGCAAACATAAAGTAGATTAAAAAATATTATTAATTTCAAAGACTATTTGGATGAGTTATAGGAGAAGAGTTGATACGCTTTCAAACATATGATTTGTTTTGACAATAATTGACAAACACAAATTTTATCCGTCATATTAAATGATTTTTTTATGATAATTTTGTGTTCCTATTCACCACAATGCATTACCTGTTTTTTTTTGTCCCCCTGTAAACATTTAAATAAGATCAGACAGAAATGTAACAAGTGTTCCGATTTACCCCTTTCTGCGGGGTGAATCGGAACACCATGAAAACATTCAAAATAAATTAAAGTCCTAATTTTTTCAAAATTTTTTGGGTTGATCCTCAAAAAAGAAGGTAAGACCCAAGTTTCAATTTCAAAAATATGTTCCTTAACGATCTTATTACAACCGATTTTTACTTTGAAAGTTGAAAAGTGTTCCGATTCACCCCATTTTACGGTATTGTTTTCGTTAAGTCAAAAGTGTGTTCCGTCCGCACTTTTCAAAGGTATGACAAAAAAAGGCTTCAATCAACGTCGGCCGCTTCCCGTTTTCGATGCAGGAAGTTCGATGAACAAGTTTGTGCATAGCACTACACTGGTCGTACCGTACAAACTTTTCTTTGTGCAAGTTCCATGCTGACTGCTTTTTCAGAATGCAAGAACCAAACAGCACTGCGCTGGTCGTATTGTTGAAACTTTTCATTGTGCAAGGGGCGCACTACGCTCTGCAGATCTGTTAATAAAGATTGCTATGGCGTGTTGGATGTCTTAGAAGAGTTGAGCATGTTGGCGGTACCGAATGCTCCGTCGGTGGTACCATTTCCGGTTTGTTATTTTTCGGGATAGCTATGGCATGTTGAATGGCGTTGAACTCGTGTTGATAAAATTATGACGGTTGTGTGATACCGAATATACCATCAGTAGTATCACATTCTGTTGATCACTTTTCAAGATACCTATGGCATGTTGTGTGTCGCTGTACTTGTCTTAAAATATTACGATTATTGGTGGTACAGTACTAAAAAAAAAAACAGAACGATGGCTATATCTTCGGTTCTAATTATCGTAGAATCTTACGGTTTGCACCAAACTGTTTTGCATACGATTTTCTATATATCTGATGCAATTTCCTTTTCTTGAGGGACCATTTACTAAGTAAAAGTAACGCTATCTTCGAAAATTTCAATACGAACCCTTATTTTTTATCATTTCATTCGATTCAGAATACATCATTTACTCTATATACCAAATTTCAATACATTATGTTAAAAAACACATCACTTATGAGCGAAAATGTTTCGACCATTTTTTGACCGATCTTCAGGGAGAATTTCCATAAAACGAAAGGTATTTTTAAGGTTCTACTTCACAGAGGGAGAAATCGAACGGTCAGTGAGGCGTTTCACGACGTTATAAAATACAAATATTCTAAAATTGCATAGAAACAACTTGGATTTATAGTGACATGTTTAAGATTAATACAAAAATAGCAAGTAAACGCAAAAGTAACCTAATTTATTTACAACATTAAAGATGTGCATTCTTCACACGAAATAAATAAAATATCGAAAACTGTAATTGCAGAAATATAACGAGTACTACTGATAATTAGAAAATTAATAAATATTGAATGTAGGCATTAGTAAACAGTATTTAGCAAAGCATGAATATTTTACAGAAACATTTCACTGTAAACACAAATGTAACTTGATCGTGAAATTATTTATAAAATGAAAAAATCACCTGATTCAGTAAAGATTTTAAAGGATAACTTATTGAAATTGCTTAAAAAATGTGGTTTTAAATAAATGTAATTTAAGGAAGTAAATTTTTTTAAAAAAAAAGGACACTGTTGAAAACCCCACAAAACATATGTTCCATGATTCCAAACACGTTAGACAGATTAAAAATATACATACAAAAAATAAAACTGCTTTGTTTGTATAAAATAATATATATTTTTTTGTAATCTCAAGAAATTCTGTTCCGATTCACCCCGCTGTTCCTATTCACCCTATTTTACGATAATTGAACGTTGTGCGATTTTCCACACCTCTAGTTTACCTCGAATTAATCTGTGGTAGTTTTCAAAAGTCGTCTACTATACGGTCGCTTAAAGTGAGCGTTTTTTACATTTTCGCTAAAAAATCGAGAACTAAAAGTCAAAATGAAAAGAAAAAAATTATGGTGGGGTTTCAGACCATGGTGAATCTAATGAAAGCAAAAAAATATATGTTTCTATTCAAAAAAAATTTAAAATTGTTTTATTAATTAATAATTAATTATTAAAAAAGAAATTGATGCAAAAGTTGATTGCTATTTAGTTTGGCCATTTACAAACTATCTTTTGAAAAAACAATTACTGAAATATATCAATTATTTAAGTATTTATGGCCAAAAAACCATTTATTTAACATTAATTTATCATTTTCGTTTTATCATTTAAATTACAAACCATTCATTAGAAAATTACGAATTTTTGTATTTCGCATTCTTTTTTATTGCTGAATCCAAATATGGAATAATATTATGAGGTTGCTATTGAGTTTTTTAAAGTTTGGCTCTGTTTTAATATGTAGATGACCCCTCATGATAAAAAAAACTGCATATAATTATTAAAAACCTTCCACGATTTACAACGGTACCTTTTGTTTGTTATTTCAACAATTAGAACAAAAGATATAGCCATCGTTCTGATTTTTTTGGGGGGTACTGTACCTTTTCCGGTTCGATATTTTTCAAGATAACTATGGAATGTTGGAGGTTCTTGAACTCATCTTGAGGAGTCGAGTATGTTATTGGTACCGGATGTAACATGTATGGTACCATTTCCAGTTGGTCAATTTTCAAGATATCTATAGCATGTTAGATGTCCCACTATGCTATAGCCCAAGGGTATTGTTTTCAATTGTCCGTCCCTATTTAATTTTTGGGCATGCCCAGGAAAGGCATTGTGTGGGCATGCGTCTTCCCCGCCTGCTTGTATAAAAAGAGATATAGTACAGTGCTGGAAAAAACGTTAAGGCCAACTGAAAAACTTAATTTTTCGTACATATGCATTTATAAATTATATGCAAATTTAAACCCAATAAAAAGAAAGTGATAGATCTAATTATATTGTACAAAAACATTACCAAAATTTAGATTAGTCTTCATTTAAATGTTATATATTTTTTTTTCTTTTATACATACAGGAAGCTGGAAAAAATATTAAGGTCACACACAAAATTATGTATAAAACTGCTATTAATTAAAAAACTTTCAATTATTTTCAATTAATTTAATCATTCTTGTTGTCATAGAATACGAAAGTCTTTTCAAAGTGTCTTTTGAGAGGCTTTTCCGGCTGTTTTTAATAGCCATTTTCTGTTCATATTTGGTGTTGTAAGTTTTATCTTTTCTATAAATATCACGCCCCATAATGCACCATAAGTTTTCTGTTGGGTTCAGATCAAATCTCCTTGATGGCCAATCAAGCATTTGTACATGATTAGTTTCGAGCCAGGATTTTTGTGAAGCTTGAATAGTGAATAGACGCATTGTCCTTCTAAAAGATGTATTCTCCAGAGGTTATTAAAGGAGCCACCCGCAATAAATTTTCTGTTAAAATGTCTTAATAGGGTTCCGAATTTGTCTTTGTTTACAGATAAGAAATTGGAGTTGTATCCTTACCAACAAACCTTCCCAAATCATCAAGAAGCCACGTCCTGCACCCATCCACTGATTGTAAATATCCCTAATTTTTAAAAAGTTGTTACTCACAGTCTTAGATCTACTTAATTTTTTAGTTATTATATCCCAGGAACTAAAACCACATTTTTTGAAACTAAGGATCTTACCTTATTCAATAAGTTTTAATTTCTTGCCTTTTTTCATTTTCATAAATCTTTAAATTACTCTCGAGCATCGTTCTAAATCTTCTACGTAATTTGTTTGAGATACTCCTCAGACGACTATAATACTACAACAAATAAATAAAATGAAAAAACTATAAATTTGAGATTGGCTTTATTATTTTTTCCAGGTTTTCGCATATTTAAAAAATTATTATAATTTAATTTTAAAGTACCTCAATTTGTCGTAATATTTTTATATGTATAATTAAAGCTGTCATTTTCTACATTGTTTTAAATTTACATAAAGTTCCAATATGTAGTTGAGGGAATAATGAAGTGTTTCGCTTGGCCTTAACGTATTTTCCAGAACTGCATGTTGATGTTCTTCAATTGCATCAATGCTTTATAAAATTCATTAAAAAAAAAAAAAAAAAAAAAAAAAAACACGATGTTGTAATGGGTTTGGATTTAAGGTCCAGGGTAAACTGTAAATCGACCTTAAACCGATTAAAATGCTTTTTTTCCCTTCTTTTTTTAATACTCACCTTTTTTGATAATATTTTAACACATGTTACTGATCTCTCAATACCACCTGAAAAGAGATAAAAGGATTTTAAGAAGAATTGTCAACCTCATACAACATTTTTTACAAAGTGTAACATACTAATTCAAAACGTAAAAATGGACAGTTACTTTACAGTAAAGTTGTTAAATTATCTTTTATTACTGGAGGAGGCAGTGGTCAGTTAAATAGTAATAGTATGTAGTATGTGACATTTGCGTTCTTTTAGAAATTAGTAGTGGTATTTGCATACATGAAAAACAGTTATCATTGAACACGTACATAAACATGTATAGAGATGTAGGCACTTACGTACACAAATACAAATTATGTTTCTTCTTTTTACAAGAGACGACACTAACTTCAGCTACGGATACATTTTTTAAAGCTCTATTGCGTGAATGATGGTTGGTTGTTTTCAGATTATCTGGCGCCGTCAGCGACACGAGGGCTATAATGCACCGAAACATTCGCCATTAGACAAGCCAACATACATTTACAAACACCCATGCCTAACACGGGACTCGAACCCGCAACCTCGCGGTCTAGAAGCTAACTCTCTAACCACTATACCGTTTGGTCGGTATTGCATGAATGAACTCAGGAATTTGTGAAAAGTCTGAAGTCTTTTTAAATTTTCTGGAAAAATTATACATTTTTATTAACATCTAAATTAATAAAAAATCATATAAAATTCCAAATTCTTCACTATAAATATTTAAATAAACCAAAAGTACTTTCAAAGATCAGAAATTATTTTGTAATTTATTAATATTCCATTATTTTATCGAAACACTTTCATACTTTTCGTCATTTTAAACTTTTTAAAATCTATGTTAGTTTTGGAATTTCCCTTCCCCATTACAGAAATATCTTTTTTTATAAATTCCACTTTCATCTCTTTCAAGCTAAAACTGTGTCCTTTTTAGGGCCGTGCCCCTTAGTTACGAAAAAAATTAATACAATTTTTTATATACTCAGTAAATCTTGTTTTGGAACACAGGATGGACTCTTAGATAGTAAATACACACTATTTTGTATAAATTGAAATAAGAAACCTTGAACATGTATGTCGTATCCACAGTGGAGATAAGTCAGTATCGAATGCAGCGCCATTGGTTTAAAAGAGCGAAACCTAAGAAAAGCAAGAAGATTCTGCCCGAGGCTGCCCTTACAATCTACTAGTGATAGCTTAACCGTCTTCTATTGTAATTAAACTAAGATGAAATTAAATATCTTAAAGTATCAAAACTGAATCGTTCCTGATTTCCCTTAGACTACCGACCACAACATGAGGCCCGGTTCCGAATCCGAACCATTTTCGCTACATATACTAGTTGAGTTCAAATAAAACACTCAACCTATTAAAACTCATCTTCGAATCAAATCATCAAACGATGGGCAAACAAAACCCAGCAGTCCCATAACAGCGCCTCTCAAACTTCTCAGTCACAAGAAAAATCGGGCAAACCAAACCCAGCAGGTCCATCACAACGCCTCTCAAACCACGAGCAAAACAAACGCGGCAGGCCCATAACAGTGCCTCTCACGACACTCATCCCAGAGGAAAAAGGTTGCCTTTCCACTGTTCACCAGAAGAGCCAATATCACTGCTCCAGAGAGCCAAGTCAACCCTACCGCGTCGAAGGAAGGCAAAGAAAAGCCATCAAGCGAAGCGTTTCACCTCACAGGGAAGACAACTGGAGTTCTCTCGTCCGCTTTGATCCTTACATGTCGGAAACCAGAGTTTCTCCCATCTTCATCCTTTTCGACTGCAAACTTGTTCCAGCCTTTCCTGCCACACACTGGAGATCCAGTGGGGACCAAAACAACATCCTCTTCCCCACAAGCGACTCAGCAAAACCAACATCGCGAGTGTTTCATCGCATTTGTTCCATCAATTTTGTTACAAAAATTGTCATCACATATGTGCAACAAAATGAAAGTGATCTTCAAGTGTTCACGAGCACGTGTGTGTCTTCTTACTACAATTTACGAGATTTTGTGCAAGTGTGAAAGTATTATTCAAGCGTAATCAATGTTTAATGCGGATTACACTGAAAAAAAATATATATAACAGGAAATATTGTCCTTGTTCAACGAGTTGCAGATATCCATGTTGGATTTAAAATTATCTTATCTTTGTTTACAAAAATGTATAAAAATTCAAAGAAGGACGATTTACTCAAAATATCTAAAAAAGTAGGTATCAATATCCTAGAAAACGCAACGCTGTTAATGATTAAACCAAAAATCGAATCAAATCCTGTGTTTAAAGATGATCCACAGTTCTTTATAGATTTAATTTCAGATACAATCGCAGAAAGCAAGGCGAAAGAGCAAACAAATTTAGCACAAGGGTAACTTGCTTAAGAATTAGAGCTGGAAAAATTAAAATTAACACGGGCTGAAAAAGAATTAGAAATTGCGGCTATTAGAAGAAATATTTCGGAAAACTCGACAAACACAATTACAAATAATGTCACCCCTACTCTTCGACATCCAGCCTCGAAAATCTTTTACGAAGCGTTAAAACTTTTATCTATGCCAGTCCGTTCACGAGCAGAAAATTTAAATTTGTTTTTTCATTCTTTGGAGCGTGCATTTACTATCAAACAGGTACCATAAGAATTTAGGGAAGAAATTTTGATAAATATTCTTGGAGAGCGTGCAAATAGTGTATTATTGTACATTTCGGAGACTGACCTAACCGAGGCCGTGAGCGAAAAACCAAGTATCTTGCTAGATGCTCAGTTTCACGAGCGGAGTGTTATAGTTGTATCAGGCCCGAAACAACCAGATCGTGACGTCACTGCGCAAACCCATCACAACTCACTTTTTAGGTAAGATTGCATACGAAGATGGATGAAGAAGCATCAAAATTGAAATATTTACAATGCCTAACTACATAATCTATTCTAAATTAAAGTATAGGAATAAATAAAAAATTCTTATAATTTTAGGGAATAATTAAAAAAAATTAATTTGTTCAAAATAATTTATTCAAAAGCTTGTTGTTTCAAAACTGATTGGTGGTTACACTGAAATAATTTCAGTTTAATTTTTCTTAAAAACTAAAATACAAAAACAATATTAAAAAAATTATTTAAATAATCTTTTACTTCAATAAATAATCTTTTATTTAAAACCAGAAACTCCTTTACGAAAAAATTGAACATTTATCCACAAATTCTTCCTTTAAAAAGACTAATTATATAAAAATATCTTTTAATATTTAAGAAACTTCTCTTACCTAGATTTAAAGCAAAACATAGTTTAAAAATTTAGTGAGTAATTAAACAAGTTATATTTTTATAATTCAAAGACATTTTTACAAAACTTTTTAAGAGTATTACGAAGTAAATTAAATTCATTTTAATTTTTTAGAAATTCGTTGCTTTTCCATGAACAGAGTTCTAGAATGATAAAGAATATCTCATCTAAATTGAAACTATCATGTCCAAACAAAAGACATTTCCAAGAATCTAGGGCGGATGCCTTCTGGGTGGAATTTTAAAGGGAAGCTGCCTCACATTTATGCCTTGATTAGGAAGAAACCCAGAAAACTCCGACGGCAGCTTGACAATCGACGCAAGTGTCTCGATATGCTGTCGTGTCTGTTTCGGAAATCAAAAATTGCATAGCGATAACAAAAGAAATCAATCCAATCGATACCAAGACTTAATTTTAAAATAGGTTAATTAAAAAAAATGTACATATATAATCATACAGAAAGAGTGGCTAGTTTTCTTTTCATACTTTGAGATTTCACTTTGTCATTATGAATTTTGACATAATTTTTTAAATGTATGTTAATGCTAAACTTGAAATTTTTCAAAATAATTGTATTAGAAGAATCCTTAAAATCTTTTGGCCTGTAAAAATTATTAGCAAAGCAATTTTAGAAAGGGCAGACATTACTTCAATCGAAGAAGAAATCGGTGAGAGAAATGGCGATGGACGGGTAATGCATTAAGAATGCCAAAAGAGAATCTAACACACGTTTCTCTCTCTTGGGCTCCTGATGGCAAGAGGAAAAGAGGAAGGCCAAGGACAACTTGGCAAAGTCAAATGCAATCTGACCTAAAAAAGGATCACTTAAATGGTCTAGAGTAAGCAAGATCCCTGGCCAAAGATCGGAAGGTATGGAGAGGTAGGCTGGAAACCTTAACAGCGTGAAGAGCCTAATTAAGTAAATATGTAATGCTCACTGACAAACGAAATTCTATTCAAATTTTCATCTTCGTTCCACAATCACATTGTCGATCAGGAATTTCAGGAAGAAGATCCATCTTTTTCAATACTAGTTCCTTCAAAAGTTGTTTCTGAATTTTGAATTTCAAAAAATTTTCTTCATGTTTAACTCCGATAACTTTTTGAAATTTCTAGAAAATATGGCCTCGAACTACACAATATTTGAATAAACATTTCTAATACTTTTAGAATATGCGAATACAAATCATCATGCGCTTGGTTTCTTATAAGAAAATTTGTTATTTAGTATTCAGTACTTATACTATCATTATACATATTGTTGCGTTGTACGGGTTCGAAAGATTTGACGCCAAAGCAGATCAATAATTGCAGAAATTTATTCCAAAATAACTCTTCAGAGTTCTCTTACAGCTCCAGAACTTCTCGTTCTAGTAGACACAATACAGCTCTTTTCAACTCACAGAGCACAAAACAGCAGTTAAAAACTTGACAAACAACTGCTAAATCACCGCAAAAGACAATGCAAAATAGTTCGCTTTAGAATGCTCAGTATCTCAAGTCAGGACTACAGCTCTCACAATGAACGTTGTGAGACAACTAACTCAGTCACCCGTTCTCCTGAGCTTTTATAGGGTGACTGAGAACATACGTGAACCTTCCAGAGATAGACATTTGGAGAACTTTCCGGATTAGAGTCGAAAAGTCCTTATACATGGGATACATGTACCCATACATGTACCGAAAATGTCGCCAAGTTTGGCGACATTTGGCGATTTCTCGCCAAATTTGGCGACAAAAATTAGTCGCCAAAACCATCGCCAACTTGGCTCTATCTCGCCAATTTGACGAGATTCCCATTACCATAATGTTAAATGCCCTGCCCCTTGAAACTCGCTTCCCAGAGTTACCTCTGTAAAACCCGCTATCAAGCATTGGAAGGCTCATTGCTGGGAAACAAACCATTGCATTGTCTTATGCGAAATGTACAGAAATTTATCTATTTACAAAATTAGCACTACGAAATATTTACAAATATACAAAATTCGTAACAATATATACAAATTTATAATACAGAATCCCACCTTATTTACCAAGCCAACATTTAAGCCACGGAAAAGAAGATAAGTATCCACAGAAAGATCACTAATTAATCCTTGGTACAGATGTAGTATAGGACATTCTTTGGCGCAATTTTATCTGGCATTTTTTTTTTTTTAAATAAATGTTGTTTTTGACGACGATTTTCTTTTAAGTTATATTTTAATTCAGTTAGCTATTTATATTTTAATCTTCTTTCAGTTACTGTGTTTTTAATTTTGGCGAATTTTCTAAACGCAAAAAGAAAAAGAAAGAAAAAAAAAAAATCTAAATGTCCTATACCACATCTGTTTTCAATCCTTACACAAATACACTTACATTAAGAATGTCATGAACAATAACTAGAAAATTACCCCAAAACTTGGTTAGATTCCTCAGTTCAAATATTGAAAATCATTAATAAATTGCTACCTAATAAAATCTGACAGGAAAACAGTTTAGGCTTAATATACACATATTTAATGCAGTATACGTTAAAGATTTCAAAGACCATTTTTTAGAAATGGCTTTTGAAATAGAATGTAACCGAATCGCATTTGGTCCAAATCATTCCGAATCTCCATCCGCTTTTATATTAATATTTTGAAAAAAATGTACTCACCGAAAATATTGTAAACAATAATATCCGTAAGAAAAAAGTGAACCATTTACAAGTGCAAACAAAATCAACAGAACAACAACTCAAAATTTCATAGCTTTGCGCTGTGACGTCAAACTCGTTTAAAAATTCAGGATTATGGCCTTGTAGACTGAGCATCTAGCAAAACACTTGGTTTTTCACGCACGGCCTAGACCTAACTAATTATGAAAGGGTTAAAAATATCGTTTTGCAACAATTCCAACCTAAAGCCCCGGAAATTCTTATTAATTTTCGAAGAGCTCAAAGGTTCTCGAACGAAACTCACTTTCAGTTTTCAAGCCGTTTAATTGTAGCTTTCAAGTACTATTTAGAATTAAGAAATGCTAGCACGGTAGAGGAAATATATCAATTAATGGTTAGTGATAAATTATTTAGCACCCTTGATCGAGACACCCAATCTCACATTGCTATCCGTCAAGCGGATACGTGGTTTAAACAGTCTCAACTAGCATTGGAATGCGACAACTATTTTAATTCCAAGCATAAGTCACTAGCTGAAGTACATTCTCGACCCTCTTATGATAACAATAAAACTGGGTATCAAAATCGTCAAACAACCCAGGAAAATTTCTGAAAACCATTCCCTAAAAATGAAAATACTATTTGTACAATTGAAGCTCAAACGCCTCTTATTTCTAATAATTTTACTAATGAACTCCAATATGAAACTTTTTTGGTAAATGATGAAATGGTAGATGCTTTGATAGATTCGGGAAGCTCTATCATCTGTATTAACAGTGCATATGTAAACCCAAATATTATTTGTGACAAAGAAATTCTGTTACAAGGCGCATTTTCTGAAGAAACTGCTAAATTAGCACATATTAAAATATCCCTTCCCAAAACGCCACAAAATTCCTTAATTGTTCCTGCAATCCTTCAAATATGTTACTGTATTTTTTTTTTTTTTTTTTTTATTTATTTTTTATTATTAATATTATTATTATTATTATTATTATTATTTTTTTTTTTTGTTGAAAAATATCTAAAATGACCCTTCTAACATTGATCGCTCGTGGTTCATGATTAATCTCTTAGAAGGCAATTCATATCATAAATAATATATTTTAAATTCATAGCAAATAGTATTTAGAATAAAACACTTGATTTACATTTATTTAATCCTTGTTTTTATACGTTTTCAAGGGCATTTGGCAAAAAAATGGGAAAAGAAAGCGAAATTAAAACTGTACTTGTTCACTCATTTAATAATTAAAATAATTACTCTGTTTATTTATAACTGGATAATTTGTTTTAGATATGTTTTATTTAATCTATGTTTCTATACGTCTTCATGAACATTTAGTAATTGTATTATAAAAATAAAAGGAAAAAAAAAAAAAAAAAGATGGAATGGAAATTTAATTAATTACTCTATATGCTAGTGTTCTGTTCTAAATTTATTTAATAATGAAACTGCGGACTGCAAACGACAAAGTTTAACAGTTTCTTTATTACTTACGTATTTATATAAAAAACTAGGTCTTTTTTAACTGTTTGTTGGAATTCGAAGTCTCACCAAACTGTCGAAAGCCATTTGTACTTCAGTTTTATTTCTGTTTATAAATGTAACTCTTGAATTTTAGAGAGAAATTGTCTTTCCTCTTGCAATCGTTTACAAATGCTTGTACTAAATTAAAGAAGTTTATTTATTTTAATTTATTTAAATGTTTTTTATTAAATTAGGAGAACGTTAAGTGTTTATGTGTCAGGAAGGCACGAGTTTCTTCATAGTTTCCCCAATTCTCAAATTTCATCTCTTAGAATACACTTTATTATTTATTGTAAAACGCATTCGGATTTTACTCTATACTTGTTTAAATGAATTGTTGTATATTAGACGAACTTATTGAGAAAATGTTAAACTGATAAAAAAAATTTCATTGGCAAATAATTTTGATTTAGTTTTTAAGCTAAAATGGTACCAAAAGTAATCCAATTGATCAATTTTATTTTACAAGAAACCCCAATTTTTATTAATTAATGTACTACAATTAAGATTTTTTCAGAGACCTACTTCAGAATTAATGGATCAAATATATGTCTTTGACTTGCAATAAACAAATTTCAAAACCTGTATCTTTAAATTCATAAGTTATATAATAATATTGAGTATGAAAAATTAATATAATATAGTTTGCCTTTGAAACTTAAATTGTTTTTGTATTATATTAATTATAGTATAAATGAATTTGTATTTTACAATCGTATTATTACTTATTTTCAACTGGTTTACTGTATTTTTTCAATTTTCTTTAATTTCTACTTCTAAAATAAATATACTTTTAAAGTATGTTTTTATTTGTTTACTGTATTCTCATAACTTGTAGATAATAATTTATTTTTAAAACATTTAATTTATGTAGCTTAAAATTTAAAAAATTAAATTCAAATCATAACATCAATAAAACACGTTTACAGATATCGACAGTAACTAATCTCAAATGTTTGTTCCAAATATTCAAATTCTATACTTAAAATTATTTTGATCAGTTTTATTTATTGGTTAAACTATTTTGTTTAAATATGTTTGATTCTTATTTTTTTTTTTTTTTTTTTTTTTTTTTTTTTTTTTTTTGCTTGCCAAATATCAAAAGTAACGCGAATATACCATAAAGATCGAAGAAAATGCACATCTGCAATACAAATTCCTCCATCCAAGCATCTCGCTTCCGCGGTGGCAACAGCTCGTTTCCCCAACGTTAGGCAGTCTATCCAGTTGTTTATCTATATCGATGGAATCACCACAACTCAGCATGGTAACGTACCTCATTTTGTTCACCGACAAAGGACGCTTCCTAAGGACGGACGCAATTTCTGTTTCCATCGAGTTGGAGGAACCATCAAAGTTTTTTTGAAGCACATTTTTATGACCTTCATACCAAATTTTAAAATTTACACTATATTCGCAAGTTTTCTCCTTGTAAATGTCAATCCTGGCAATACTTAGGGAAAATTTTATGATCAATAATAAGACCTGTTAACAAATCGATTACAAATCCCACACATTGAAGTGAGGCGTGTCCCCTCTTTTGCCAGGTTCCGTCATACGAAATAGATACTAAAGATTATATACTACCCCAACATGGAACTCATTGATAAGGAAATGGGGTCTTGATTTTTTGATTTCGTACATCATAGATTAAATCTAAAATTTGTGTTGCTCATTTAAATTCTTTTTAGTAAGGAGTATATTTTTAGATGGACAGACAAACAATACCAGCAAGCTGATTTTATTAGATAATTATTTCCGCTCAAGAAATGCAAGGACCATCTTGCACTGAAACATTGCAATAACATTTGGAAAACGAAAAAAAATCCATATACTACTCTTTATGTAAACTAAAAAGAATGCTCAGTGATTTTTTTTATGCTATGATATTTATAAATCTACTACCTATTTCAAAGTTCTTGGACCTATTAATTACTTGTTGTGATACAGTAAATTTATTCTGTCTGAATAATGGGAAATTAATATTATTCTTATTTACTTACTTTATTTACATTTACTTAATGTTATTCAGAAACTATTATATAGAAACTAAATGTGTTTCTTATTCATTCATAACAAAACAATGGAAGGGTTCTGACCATAAAATTCTTTCACTGGGTATGCGTCTGAATTCATATGTTGGATTGCTTATATCAATAAGTAGATGGTGGAAGGTCTCTTATAAGTATATTAAAAATACTTAGCTGTACTACTCGACTCTGAGTTTATGTATCTTTTGTTCTAAAAGTGAAAATTTAATTGCCCCGTAAACATTTTATAGCCGTTATTTTTAACTAGATTTTGAGTCTTGTGTCAAATAAGGAAATTTTGTTTCCTTCTTAATTGAAATCTTGTTTTAAAAAACGGAACTATAACGTCTCCCTCAGAAAGAGATATAGGACTCCGCTGTTCCCTTTGAACTACATCTCTGTCTTGTTACTTTTTGCTTTCAGTTTAGTATAATTGCTTTATCTCGGTCTTTCCTCCACTTTCCTATTTCTATCATAGCGCCTTTGCTAATAATCAGAGACAGTAGTAGGTCTTTTTTATTTTATAATTTGAATGCAAGTATGAAAATAAGATATATTCTTGTTTGTCCTGTTAAAAAAAAAAAAAAAAAATCCAATATAAACTATGAAAGAATCATTACTTTTGCTGCTTATTTTATAAAATACAAAATATAAACAGCTAATATAGTTAGTTTAATCAGATTTTTTTTAATTAAATAAAGATTTTATATACTAACCAAAGCACTGCGACTATTATAAATAATTTCCATTTGATGATGGTGTGTGTTCAACTAAAATTAAATGACAAACAATAATTCAAAAATAAGAATACCAAAGCACCATTACCACTGAACTTATCCAAAACTATAACAGCGAGGAAAACTTAAACCAATAGGACTGCTGCGCAGAATCCAGTCTTTATTATGGATAATAACTGATTAATAAGATAAATATTAAAAAGCTGTTAATAATTTTTCTTATCAGCTAGTAGTGATAGTTATTTTGTAAAATAACCAATTGTTATGTATAATATCCAAACTTACCGTATGATATATATGTGTTTATTATGAAAGATTACCAGGAACAAAAAATTGTTCGTGCTAACAAAAAAATTGTAATGCGCGTGTTTACATATAGGCTCTTAGGATCAAACAGGCTCGATCCCATCGAACCGATGCTAGTGTAATTCAAGGGGTTAAACTCATTTGGATGCTTACCTTCTTCCTCGCAAATCATATAGTTAGCGCATTTCTCCAAAACTTGATTAGTGTCGCAACGACCGCGCTGAAGAAATCCCGACAACAGCAGCAGAGACCACCAAGGAAACATCATGCTAGATGGGTTTTTCAATCGCCTATTAAAGTAATGAAAGCCAGGGGGTTTATAAACAGTTTGGGGGGACAGCTGAAGGTACATAAAATATGCGTGAGGCTTCCGCCTTTCCAAATAGAAGTCGCTCAAAGCCAAAGTGACGCAACTCATATTTAAATCGATTATTGTTGTGAAAAAAAGCTCATGCCTATTTTTTTTTTTTTTTTTTTATAGTAAATCACCTTTTGTGATTTCCCAGTTCCAAATGTGTAGCCTTATTTAGCATCGAGAGGGTGACCAATACTATTTTCTGGAGGTGGACCAATTAGACTCTTATCCTTTAATGAATTTCGTTGTATCTTTATTTGATTGTCCCAGTTTGAAATTTTTTATTTTGCGGTTGGAAACTATTATATTATACATACACAGTGTCATGTATTTAGTTCTAATATTAGAATCAAGATTAGTAGGGCTTCAATGCGAAAACAATGCAATTAAATGCTTTATGGGTTTAGACATAAAATAACTAACTTTTTAACTCAAGTTATAGAACTTAACTCTTTTATATCTTTAAAAGTTTTATCAATATAAGGAAAGCGTGATACATTTAATTTCTATTAAGCTCTGTATTTAAAGGTTCCTTCCATATAGTTTCGTTAATGAAGCATTTCGAATTAGTAATCTTCCAAACTTACATATCTTTCTAGTGAAGGTGGAATTCCAAATAAAAAATTACTTCAAAACTGTTGCCTTAGTTTTCAAAATATTTGCATATTTTACTTTTGCCAGATTTCCTAAATATTTCAGAAAATTGAGTGTCAGTAATTTTCTTTTCTTAAAACCATTTAAAGTTCAACAAAAAGTATTATTCAAATCGGCAATGGTTTTCTATATTACTACTACTTCACAATTTCTCTGACATTTCCTGTTAAAAATTCAGCTGATGGATTTCATTTTAAAAATGCATATGCAAACAAGGTATAGTACCACGATTTAGACCAGTTTATCAGGATTTATTTATTTAAAAAATTCGGAACTTTGAGTTTTAAAGTTGATGCTGATGTGTTTAATTTAATTTAATTAATAAGGTATTTTTTATTTCTCTTTTTTCTCCTTCCATATTAAAAGACAAACTGACGAGTAGGCTTGAGCGATGTATCGATACATCGTCTAAAACCGGTGTGAAATCAACATCGTCAAACCGGTGTCACTATTTTCCCTAAACCGATACATCACGATCTTTTTTGACGAGAGCGCGATACACTCATTGCCTAGCACTTCAAGGACGAAAAACCGATGATGCCACGATTCATGCGCGGTGTTTCTAAAATACTATAGAAACGTATTGAAACCATCGACACCGCGCCGTTTGAGACACGATACTTCACCACATCGCAGTAATCCTCCCTGCATATGCGTGGTGTATCCAAGACTATATAGAAACGTAGTGTAACAGCTACACCGCGCCGTTTGAGACGATTTCCATTTGCTTTTGCTGTATCGGCATAGTGGTAATCGTATCCGGTATGTGCGATGTTTCCATGATTGAATAGAAACAAAACGCCACAGATGGCATCGCGCACTTAATCATCATTACACGTTGCATTCGCTTTTGCATCCCCTGACTTTTGAAATTTAAAATAAAGTTGGAAAAAAGTGCACATTTCAAGGGAAAAAAGCACGTATAACATGTTGAAGTTATTATTCAGTTTTACGATGTATTATTATTTTTTATTTTTTATTTTTTTTAGGTCTTACGTTTATTTCCTATTTCGTTTTTACAGCTGAATATAGAAATTAGGAGGTGGTTTTCAGGCGCCAGTTAGTCTAGTAATATTGGAGATTCGATGAAAGAAGTATTCCTTTTATTGTTTGAACATTTTTTTTTTTTGTTCTCTCAACTCATAAAAAACGTTTGGATTTTTATTTAATTTGTCATTAGATAAAAGACCTTGATATTCTATTTTTGGAATTCAATTGAGTATTTCCTGAACTTTTTGTGTTTCATTTTTGATTTTTTTTTTCTCTAACTTGGAAGAAATAAAATATTACATTTTTGTATTTTTAAATCTTTTACATTAACTTCAGGATTTTTTTATCTAACATTTTTACCCTTTGAGAGCTTTGCTTTATTTATTAACTCAAGGGGATTGCGGTATTCTTGCATGGTAATTTCTGTCTGATTCTTACCCAGTTAAGATAATTAGGTTGTTTATTACTATGATGGTTTGTTATATCTGCCAAAGTCAGCATGAACTAGCGCATAAACGAATCACAGTTATGTTTATCTAGTTTGATTGCTTAAATACTTATAAACGATTTTTTTTTCCCATTTACTTTGAAGGATTTTCTCTTCGGTCTCGTAGGTAAATAAATGTTTATACTTTTTTTTTCAGTTTGTACGATTTGAATAAAGTTTATTTCCATAAGATTAATTACTCAATCCAACATTGCTTCGTAAAAATGCTGAAATGCCGATTTTTTTTTTTTTTTGCACAAAATAAAAATCATTAGAATTTTAAATGTTATGCATTAATTTTATTTTTATTGTTTACTGGTTATATTGTATATAGTAAGTAATAAAATATTCATTATAAAGTATGTTTTTGATTTAATAATTAAGAATATCCAATAACTAAAGGAACATGTGCACCGCCAGGAAGTGCAATTGTCTTCGCCCCCCCCCCCTCACTCCAATCCTTCCGTGGATAACAACAAAGTAAAATTTCATTAAGATAGAGAAATTGAAAAATCCAGATTAAACCAAAAAAAAAAAAAAAAACTGGCTTATACCCCTTGGGTGCTTTGTGTATCCTTCTGAAAGTAATTCGGTCACTGCTCATGTTATTTAAAATAAACTTCCATACATGAATTCAATAAAATGTTGCAAAGCTAAGAAAGCATAACTTTCGGCTACATAGCGTGTTATGAAAACGTTGTTTTATAGTATTTAGTAAAAAAAAATATAGTTAACATCGTGATGTATCGTGACATCATGATGTTTGCCTCCCGATATATCACGATGCAGACATGTTAACATCGCCCAAGCCTACTGACGAGTTGTCAGATGTAGTATTTTGAATACCACGAGTGTATGAAGGTTATGCATGGCAACACCACTGGAGACTCATGAGGACAAGTAAGTAATCACAAAGTTCCAAAATGTTTTTAACTGTGTTCTTAGAGTAGTCAGGAATTGCCATTAGTCATCCGAAACGAAAATAGTGGCTTTTTAGACATAGTGACACTAGGAGTATAATGGTTTCAGTGAGCGCCGGTACGGTGCACCGATATTTTTTTGAGAGCTGGTACTGCGTAACGCCACTTTTTTAAACTAGTAATCAATTATGACTCTAATAATCTTTATAAAATGTATTGTGGAATAAGTGAGTGAACAAATAAATACGTAAATTAAGAGTATTCAGCTTTTTTGTATGGTAAATTATTGTAAATTTGCATTTTATAGTAAAGAAAAAATTCTAGCTACAGTACTGCCGTGATCTAAAAGTTTGCTTACCGATAAACTTTTCTTAGCACTACAACCCTGGCTGACAGCCCCAAAAACGTGATAGACTGTATCGACATGCAATCTGCCAAGTTTCTGTTCATTTGGATGGCGGCACTTGCATTAATTAGCCCTCTGTAGATTTGAACGCCGCACACAAACAAAATTGAAGTTGATGTAAAGGATTTAAAAACACCAAATTGTAGTTATTTCTTCCAACAATTAGAGAAATAATGAAAAAAAAAAAAAAAAAAAAAAAAAATTGGAACACGGAAGTAGTATAGGAAATGCTCATTTTAAAATATATATGAAGGTCTAATATCTGATGACTAACAAATAAAATCTAAACATTTTCCAGGAATTGAGAGAACATATAAATTATTATACAAAAAAGAATAAATTGATACTGACAAGTGGCGCCTGAAAACCACTTCTCAATTGCAATGAATTAGCTATAAGAAAAAAACCAGTATAGGAAATAAACAAGAGGCTTAAAATAATAATAATAACAATACGCAGTATAACATTGAACCGGAGTTTCAAAATGGCATTTGTGCTTTTATTTACTTGGAATTAACACTTTTTTCCAATTTTTTTTTAATTTTCAAAGCAAGTGCATCCTTTTGTTCCCTCCTGGTGACGTCCATGAATCTAAAGCAGCGTCAGTCACTACGCGGCCCGCTGGACGGATTTGGCCCCCGACGGATTTTTCTGGGGCCCGTCAACAGCACAAAAGATTAAAAAAAAAAAAAAAAATGTTACTACATGGACTTATTATTTTACATTGTAAATTGTCCGAAATATTATAGTATGTGTTAATTGTGTAGAATAGACGTACCCAAAGAAACTATATAAACTTTCACCAAGATGGTTTTCATAAAGAATAAATACAGGAATAGCTTAACTCAATCTCATTTGGGCAACTTATTAAGATTGTCTACAACAAATACTGCGGCACACATCGATTCTATGACAAAATAAACTTAACTTTTCGACCACCATCGTGTCACAATTGATATCGATTAAAACAAAATAATTTGGAAGTACAGTTTAAATACTTTTATTAAAAGTTAGGTCAAGCCCCATTGTCACCTTGGATCAAAAGATTCACTTCGCTTTTAGACTTTAATTTACTAATAATGAAAATTATTATTTTTTAATTATTTGAAAAAAAGAAAAAAAAAAAAAAAATCAAATATCAATTGTAATTTGATTAAGATAAAGAAATCGTTTTTTTTTTCCCCTTCAGTTTTCAGAAATGCTATATATTGTTGCGAATTTTTGTATATTTGTAAATATTTCGTAGTGTTAATTTTGTAAATAGTAAAATTTATGTACATTTCGCATAAGGCAGTGCAATAGTTCGTCGTTAAGTTGGTTTCCCGGCAATATGGGTATTATCGCTTGATAACGAGTTTTACAGAGGTAACTCTGGGAAGCGAGTTTTAAGATGCAGGGCATTTAACATTATGGTAATGGGAATCTCGCCAAATTGGCGAGATAGAGCCAAGTTGGCGACGGTTTTGGCGACTAATTTTTGTCGCCAAACGTGGCGACATTTTCGGTACATGTATAGGTACATGTATCCCATGTACATGTATAGGACTATTCGACTACGATCTGGAAAGTTCTCTAAATGTCTACCTCTAGAAATTTCAAGAATGTTCACCACTCCTATATAAGGACGGCCGTGAGTAGGGTTGTCAGTAGTTAGTTGATTTTGAGTCACTGAATTAGTTGACTGGAATTACTGAGTAGTTCTAAAGCGAACTGTATTGCATTGTCTTTTGCGGCGATTGAGCAGTTGTGTTGTCAAGTTTTTAACTGCTGTTTTGTGCTCTATTATTGTTAAAAGAGCTGTATTCTGTCTACTAGAACGAGAAGTTCTGGAGCTGTAAAGAAATCTGTGAAGAGTTATATTGGAATAAATTTCTGCATTGATCTGCTTTGGCTTCAAAACTTTCGAACCCGTCCAACGAAACAATATTGTTGAATCACTAATAAAAAGAAATATATTAGTGTAACCGGCCCGCGGAAAGCTCCAACATAAGTATTACGGCCCCCCCCCCCCCCTCTAAAAGTTAGTGGCGAACTCTGATCTAAAGTGTATGACAAAATTTTGATTATTGGTACCATTTTAACTAACTCATTAAGCCAAGTCCAAACTTGAGTTTTGAAGTTTTTGAAAAGGGAATAAAGAAAATCGAAAAAACACAAGGAACTACAAGACGATCATCAAAAATCTAAAAATGTTGAAAAATATCGATGTATCGGTAACTTTTATCGATATTTTTAATATCGACATTTTAAAAAAATTATCGATAAAAATATCGTCGTATTTATATATCACCGACCTCTAATTCTTCTTCTTGATTAGTAAAGTGTCGTTCAGAATCTGTCTGCTAGAAAACAACACCAATATCGTTAAAATAAAATTACTTGGTTTCACACAACACCAGATCTTAACCCTACTTCCCCAAGTTTTTAATCGTTAATTTATGCAATATCGTGAATGTGCGAATGTCAAAAAATAATAATAAAAAAATTCTAAAGGTTTTTTTCGTTTAATAACTATTCACAAGAATTGAAGTAAATACCAATGCTTTGACGACACAGCCCCTTTCTTCCTGTCCCTCTCCCACTTCACTCTCTTCGAGATGCGAAACTAAACAAAACTTTTTTTGTAAATATTTATCAAAATAGGGCAATTCCCTGCTGTAAAAACGAGACATTTTAGCTCTTTTTTCCTCTCATAAACAAATTAGAATTCTACAATAATTATGAATCTAGCAATTATGCTTTTGTTATATATAGCTCTACTTGTTGACAAAGTTATTTAGGGAAATAATTACTTTAACTAGGTCAAATATCCATTTATATCGTCTGACGCGCGGAACACGTCCGTGACCCGTGCGTCGGACAATATATTTATATTGTCCGTATTTGACACAATTAAAATAATTATTTCTCTATATAAATTTGCCACCAAGTAATATGATATGAAATAAAAACATAACTATTATATTAATCTTAATTTTATAATTCTTATCTGTTTACGAATAGAAAAAAGAGCCAAATGTCCCGTGCGTCAGCCAGAGAATTGCCCAATAAGTATCAAAAGCTGCTTTGTGATACTAATAAAACTTTAAACTTTAAAAGACAATTAAATATCTTAGATATGTACCAGCAAATAAGTGTTTCACTTGAATCGTCAAATGTAAAAAAGGGTCATGTCTCTTTGAAAATTAACTCTTTTTTTTATAGAACTTGTTTTTACTTTCAATTATCCATTTGTTAATAAAGAGTAATTAGAGAATTGTTCCCGATCAAAAAAATAAATTCCATTCCTCCCCCCCCCCCTCCCCCTTTTTCGCATTTTGCCACATTTTGGAACATCGTAACTTCAAATAAGTGGTCCTGAAAAAATACCCGTCTGTGTGAACATGGTCAGCATAGTTCCCAAACGAATGGACCTACGATGTTAAAGTTATGTACGGGTTAGTGGTGGCCATGGGACCTGTAATTAAGGATTGCGCATGCATAAAGCATTGTTTTTTTGCCTATGTAAGAATTATTAAAATATTGCCTAACAGGCCATTTTTTCAAAGGAATGAAAAAACGAAAATAGTAATAACACCATCCCACTTCAAATTTGAGTGCGAAGACCAGTATTATAGTATAATTGAAAGTTGTGTGATGTTCCTCACCGCTAGTTACATTTAGCAAATAACTTGCAATTTTGAATTTTTTCTTTATAAATTATTACCTGTTTTTTCTCTTTCAATAAGCTTTTAAATTATGAGTTCTAGCGAATTTTAAGTAACTAGAAGTAACTACCATTAGAGTCCAATTTTTGGCTCCCCATCAGAATTTCGTGATTCTGTTCTGACGACTTAAGAAGGTAACATCTTCATAAGTCATTAGTATTTATTTGCTCCATGTGACCTAAAACATAGCCTACTCTCTGGGAAAATCCTAGTATTTTCGATATTAACCAAATCGTAGCTAAAAGTATCGAATCTATGTGGATGCGAGCATCAATTCCAATAGTCTCTATGACCACTCCTTTGTATTCCTTTCTACCCAACCTGTGGAACGTTATATTAAATAATTGACTGGTTTTTATTGTTGGATAGTGAGGGATTGGTCTGAGCAACTATTATATTACGAAAAACTCTGCAAAGATTTGACAGCAAAAAAAAAAAAAAAAAAAAAAAAATTAATGTTGCATATTTTTTAAATCCTTTTGCATTATTTTGTCATTGTAACTCTTTTTAATACTACTAACATTTATTTTCTTTTAATTATCTTTTCATTGTGAGTGTAAAATTTTACTAAATAAAACTCAGCAAAAACTGATTAAAAAAAATTAAAATTAAAAAAAAAAAAAAAAAATTAAAATTGAACTTTAATGTCTAGATTTTTATCAAAAGGGAGGGAACTGTGCTTCCGTCCTTTTTTTATATCAGCGAATTCAAAATTAAAATAATTATTTACATATATATTGTGTTTAAAAATACTAGTATATGTTATACAAGAAACGACAGAAACATCAAATAAATCATAGAATTTCCACTAAAATATATGACCACAAAAAATATCTGGTCCTAGAATTGTGGGATGGCTTTTCTCAATATTTCCTAGAAAAGGGATTTGTTCAGCAAGTGAGAACTAACAGTATTTAAAGCACTTTTCTAATCTCTCCCCTCATGATTACCGAAATCAGTTATTCTTTTACTGTGTATTTACTGGTCGAGGACTTTTTTTTACTTACTTTTTTTTTTTTTTTTTTTTTTTTAATTCGTGTTTCAAAAATTATGTCATTTTTGGGAATCCTGCATTTATTGGACTTGAAATAACTCAGAAATAACTTTAAGATGAAAAATGGTTATTTTATTTCCAGAAGAATTATTTTCTATTTTTTTAAACTTACAAACAGGTGAACAGAGTTGAGTTGTACAAATGCTGTATAATGGAATAATAGGTAGTGGCTTAAAAATAGAGTAACATGAAATATTGAATTTAAATATTCTAACACTCCCCCTCAATATTTCTATCCCACCAACCCCATTCCTTTTGAAAATTTTGCAGTCTTAACTGCTTCAAGAGGCTTCGTCAATAAGTCAGCTTTCATGACATCAGTTGGGCAGTATAATACCGACAGAAAATTATTAGTTACAAGTTCACGAACAAAATGATACTTAATGTCAATGTGTTTGGTGCGCTGACTAAACCTTCCACTCGTAAGCATTTTGATGCAGCTCTGATTGTCTTCGAATATGGTTATAGGTACCGTAGCTGCTTCATGAAAATCCCTCAATAGTCTGTTTAACCATATAGCTTCTTGTGCTGATTCTGCAAGAGCTACATACTCAGCTTCTGCACTCGATAAAGAAACTGATGGCTGTATCTTGCTTGACCAACATATTGTCCCTCTATATAGTTGGAACAAATATCCACTCTGTGATCTTCTTCCCTCAGATCCTGCCCAATTGGCATCCACATACCCTTCTAAAATGGTAGTTTCACTGTGTAGATCTGAACCTAACTTTAGTCTTTTGTGCACTGTAGTTTTCAAGTATCGAAATACTCGTTTAACTTCTGTCCAGTCACTTTGAGTTGGTCTGCTAACTTTACTAGCTAGAATTGATGTACTAACTGATATATCTGGTCTTGTATTAGATGAAATGTAAAGTAGTGATCCTATAGCTGCTCGACAGACTGTATTTGTTTCCAATGGATCTTCAACTTCATTTCTCTTTAAGTATCCTGGCTCCAGAGGTATTCTTGATGGTTTCGAATCCTCTAACCCAAACTCCTTTATTTTTCGATTGATGTAGTTTGTTTGATGCAAATAGAAAAGTCCATCATCATCTCGATCAATTTGTAAACCCAAATAAAAATTTAAATGTCCCAGGTTCTTTATTTTGAATTGTTTCATAAGTTCCAATTCAAATTCCCTTAAGTTTAAACTTTCTTTGCTGGCTGCAATCAGATCGTCAACATACACAAGAATATAGGTCCAGGCTCCATTTGAATGTTTCGAATATAGACATGGGTCTGTCTTACTCTGCTTGAAGCTCATTTTCATGAAACTGTCATGGAGTTTCTTATTCCATTCGTTTGCACCCTGTTTCAAACCATATAAACTCTTCTGAAGTTTACAAACAAGATGTTGCTTTCCTGGTTCTTCATATCCTTTTGGCTGTTTCATGTATACATCATGATGTAGATCGCCATTTAAGTATGCTGTCTGAATGTCATACTGATTAACTTCCATTTTTCTTTTTCCTGCAATAGTTAACAAAGTTCGAAATGTAGTCTGGCGTACAACAGGTGCGAAAACTTCATCATATTCTTCGCCAAATTTTTGAGAAAATCCCTGCGCAACCAATCTGGCCTTAAATCTGTCTACATGTCCGTTTTCATCAATTTTTCTCTTGAAAATCCACTTGCTGGCTATTGCTTCTTTATTTGGTGGAAGTTTTGTTAATTCCCAAGTTCTGCTTTCCTTCAGTGAATTTATTTCTTCTTTCATTGCATTACTCCAAGATTCAGCATCTTTAGACTTGATCGCTGCTTCATATGTTTTTGGTTCTGCTTCTTGAATTTCACCTTCCTTAACCATTTGGATTGTTTCAATTAATCTTTCAGGTGCTTTTCTAACTCGATTTGATCTTCTGAGCATATTGGTTTCTTCATCTGTTTCATTTGTTTCTTCAAAATCAAAATATGCCGAAGAGTTGGTCTCCCCCTCAAGTTCGAATTGACATGGTTCTTCTTCAACTAAATTGTCTGGTATGGCTTCCTTTTGACTTTCAGACTCGAAATCGTCTACGAACTTCACATGTTTACTGATGGTAATCTTGTTGGTCTTTCTGTCTAACAATCTGTAGGCTTTAGATCCCTCTTGATAACCCACAAATGTCATCAATTTTGCTTTGTTGTCTAACTTTAATCTTTGTCCTTCTGGGATTAGAGTGTAAGCTTTAATGCCAAATGTCTTGATTACCTCCAGACTTGGTTTTTCTCTGTGCCATAACTCGTAGGGTGTAACTTCATGGTGTTTTGTTGGCAGTCTGTTCTGTAGGAAGTTGGCAGTCTGAATAGCTTCTCCCCAATATTTATTTTCAAGACCTGATTCTAGAAGTAAACATCTTGTCATTTCAATAAGGTATCTGTTCTTACGTTCCGCAGTCCCATTCTGCTGAGGTGTATATGGTGCCGAGGTTTGTCTCTGTATTCCCTCATCAATAAAGATTTTATCCACTTCCGAATTCATGTATTCACCACCTCTGTCTGATCTTATGCACTTTGGTGTTTTCCCGAACATAGTCTGAACCTGTTTCACATAATGAATTATGTTTCTTGAAACTTCCGACTTATTCTTCAACAAATAAATTTTTGTATACCTGCTAAAATCATCGATTAGTGTAAGTATATATCTGTTTCCACTTGGTGTTGCAACATGAATTGGTCCGCAAACATCCGAATGAACCAACTCGAACAATTCTGAGGTTTCTGTTGTCGATTTCTTTGGAAACGATGTTTTCGTCATTTTCCCTTTAATGCAGATCTCGCATACATCAGTGTGTTTGCAAGGTTTTATCTTTAATCCTATGGCTAAATATTTATTCGCCACTTTCTTTATAGCTTGAATATCTCGATGGCCTAATCTTTTGTGCCATTCATGTATACAGAAAGAATTGCAATCAGTTGCACTTAATGCCTTTTGTGTATTTAGTACATACAAACTGTTTTTAGTATTTGCTACAGCAACAGTTTTTTCTTTTAACTTTATAGTACACTGTCCATTACTAAAGTCAATTTTAAATCCTTTATCAACTAGTTTCTTGACAGATAATAAATTTCCATGTAATTGTGGCACATAAAGGACATCTTGAACTTTTATTTTACTTACCTGATTCTGGTCATTTTCATAAAATATCCAGCCTTCACCCTTTCCACTGGTCACTATGATTTGTCCATCTGCAAGGTAGACTTTATCTTGAATGGTTTCATCGAGTTCTGTAAAGAAATCAAAGTTGCTGGTCATGTGGGAAGTTGCACCAGAGTCAATATACCACGTAAGAGTTTCTGTTTCACCCAAGATAAAACAAATATGTTCTTCATTGCTGATTGTAATTTCTGAACTGTTATCTGCTAGAGTTACTTTCTTAGCTGTATGTTGATTTTCTTGCTGATTTGTTCCTTTCCGTTGTAACCATGCTTTATACTTTCGACAATCTACCTTGTCGTGGCCTGGCTTCTTACAGAAAAAACAGCTTCTTTTGTTTGTATACTTCTGAACAGTAGAATTGACCTTTAATACCTTTTCATGGCTTTGCTGGCTTCCATGGTTCAGTTCTCTTCTTCTTCTGTTTTCTTCGATCAACTTATTTTTAACCAGTTCTTGTGTCAAATCTGCTTCCGGTCTGGTCTCCAAAGCTGTAATTAATGTTGCATAGCTGTCAGGGAGGCTGCTCAACAATAATGCCACAGTTAGAGGTTCCGCCAAATTTTCACCCAATGCAGTCAGTTGATCAATTAGATCTGTCATAGTGTTGATGTGTTCTTCCATATCACTGTGTTCATCCAGTTTCAAACTACACAGGCGTTTCAGCAAGTTGACTTTGTTTGATAATGTTGATTTTTGATGATAGTTGAGAAGAGAATTCCACATACCATTGGCTGTATCGTGTTTCTTCACATGGCACAGTTGGTTATCTTCTACTAAAAGTCCGATGGTAGCCCGAGCCTTTCCATCTTTAGTAATCCAATCTTCATTTGCATCCGCAGGTTTCTGATTTTCTACAATATTCCAGAGTCCTTCTTTAATTAATAGAAGTTCCACTTTATACTTCCAAATTTGGTAGTTTGAATTATTTAGTTTTGTAATTGACATTCGAGCTCCTTCTGCCATTTTGTCTTCAGTGTAATCTGAATCAAAACTTCTGCTTTCGTAATCAATTTCAAATTCTTTAAAAATAATTCAAAACTACACTGTCTCATAATCTATTGGACTTGAAATAACTCAGAAATAACTTTAAGATGAAAAATGGTTATTTTATTTCCAGAAGAATTATTTTCTATTTTTTTAAACTTACAAACAGGTGAACAGAGTTGAGTTGTACAAATGCTGTATAATGGAATAATAGGTAGTGGCTTAAAAATAGAGTAACATGAAATATTGAATTTAAATATTCTAACAGCATTAAGATAATTTTTTATCTGATTCGTTGAAATAAACACAACGTGTTGGCCAGGTATGCATTGAAATTCTGCTAGAAACTAAAAACTTAGCCGAAATCTCGACTTAAACAGAATCACCGACGAAATTCATTAACATTTCAACCAGCAAAGAGCCAACTATACGAAGTGCATTCTCCCTCCCTTCCCCTCCCCCCCCCCCTAGAGCGGAGACCAATTTGATCACGACTTATATACTTTTTACTCCGTTTAGTAACACACAGCGCTTATCAAACATTTGATCAAAACAAAGGTATTAAGAAGTTAAAAAGGGCCTAAACGCCATTAATTCCTTTCTCTTGAAGTGAATTTTGTCAAGTTTTATTTCTAAGTCCATTCGAATTTGAAATGCACCTGGAGTGTGAAACAGCGCAACTTTTATTTACACTTAATACTGTTCACTGCATTTTAATTCATTAAGGATAGGTGTAATTTACCTTATTAGTTTTCATATTATCATTATTTTAAAAAATTTGGCAGTTTGGCGATGTCTTTGGTGATAATTATTACACTGTCAAGTAAAAAAAAACTTGCAGTGTGGAACATCGTACAACTTTCAATTACATTGTTGTACTGACGTGGATTGGTGTTATTTACCGTTTTCATATTTCACCATTCATTTAGAAAAATTGGCCAGTCTGGCAATATTTTTAGCGTTATTCTTAAATAGATCTTAAAAAAAAAAAAAAAAAAAAAAAAAAAAAAAAAAAAAATGACTATTTTGGCAATATACTTTTGATAATTCTTACATTATCCTTTCATGTAAGTGAAACAGAGGAGACGAAAAAAACGGTCGGATGATGAGCGATGCTCAAGGGAATAGAATTATGTGTTTAAGATATTCGTTTTTCATCTTTTAGCGCCTGTATCGTTTTTCTACGGAAATTTCAGAATTGGTGATGTTTAAAGAACCTTAAAAGGCATTACCCCAGAAATTTTGATCAGAATTATTTGAGTTGTTCTAGGCAATTGCTAATATGCATAAATTTTTCAATAACAACTATCTTATTCGCATGCGCGATTTTGACGAAAACCTTAATGACAGGTCCCATAGTCATTAATAACCAGTACTCAACATTTTAACATTGTAGGTCAAACTGTTCGGAAGTTATGCTGACCACTTCTTTTTAGCACAATTTAAAACGTAATGCTATAAAGTACCGAGTTTGAAAAAGTATTTTCGTGCGTATAGCATACAATATTTTTTATAATCTCCTGTAAAAAATATTTTTAATACATAAAAAGAAATATATATGTTGTGGTCGGTAGTCTAGGGGAAATTAGGAACGACGCAGTTTTTATACTTAAAGTTATTTAATTTCATTATTTCATCTTGGTTAAATTACAAAAGAAGACTGTTAAGCCTTCACTAGAAGATCGTGAGGAAGGCCTATTAGGGCAGAATCCTCCTGCTCCTCTCAAGTTTCGCTGTTTTAAACCCAATGGCGCTGCAGTCGATACTGACTTATCTCCACTGTGGATACTACTTATATGACAATGTACAAACAATTAAACTTTCTTATGCGTAAATAGTTTCGAAAATAACAATTTATCGCGAAAAAAGAAGTACGGGAAAGCCCTATTTTTTTTTTATATCGGTTTGGTATAGAATTGTCATTTTTAAAAAAAGCTCATTGACTAGAGTTGCCAACAATAGTTATTATATGTATTAAAGATATTCTTTGCACGTGATTATAAAAAATATTGTATGCAACATTTGGGAAATCACTTTTTATTACTCGGCAAATTATTTGTCTCGTGCTATTGCAAACATCAAATAAGCATTTTGCCCATGGGCACCCGCAAAAATATTTGCAGGGGGGTGCAAGACTAGATTTTGATCAAAATCATTAATTTTTTAGAAATTTTAATTAATAGTTAGGCATTTTAAATTATACTCTTTGAGAATAGTTTTAAAAAAATTCAAGGTATATATTTTTGAAATCGCAGCCCTTTTAAAAGAAGAGAAAAAAACAGTAAAAATATTTGTAACGATTTTTTATCTTCCAACTAGATCTCACGGCATTCAAGAGACAATGTTTAGAACAGAGGAACACGAAGATGCAAAAATACAGAAGAGTAACATTGTATTTCTTCCGAGTTTTGGAAATAAAAAAAATAAAAATAAAATACAAAGGCAGTATTGGATATGTTTAGTTGAATTCTAAAAATAGATTTCAAGATAGTATATCTGTATCTGATGACTTAAAAAGGAAAATATTTTTTCTAGAATTTTGAGTGATGAAATAAAATATGAAATAAATGTGAAATGACTATACAATAAAAGAAATAAATAATTCTACTCAGCCTCCAATAATCCTAGACAATAGGCGCTAGTAACTATAATAAACGACATAGAAAATACACAAAAGACTAAAATAATAGAAAAACAAATGCTTATTGTAACATAAAAACCGAAACGGTGCTTTTTCTTTTTATCTTGGAATTTAAGCCTTTTCTCATGTTTTTTTTTTTTTTTTTTTTTTTTTTTTAATTTTTAAAAGCCAGGGGGTTGCGAGTGCGCCTCCTTGCACCCTCCTGGGGAGGCCCATGATTTTACCTCGTTTGAAAAAAATATTATTTTCTCAACTAGTTGCTTAAATAACTAACTATACTTTCCCAACTAGTTTTGTAAACAACTATAACGTTGGCAAATCCAGTTAAGGAATATCTTCTGAATATATGTCATTTCTATACTAAAAGCCTATAAAATTTGAGCACGAAGCGTTCTGTAAAATATTTAATGACACTAGTGCGATATAAAGTTACTTTACCGTACTCTTCGCGATAAAGTTTTACTTTCGCTGAAATAATTTCTGATAAAAAAAAAAGTTTAGTTTTTTGCACGTTTTTATAAATCTAGCTATGACCGCCTTTCAAAATTTTAAAAAGATCATGACTTGTACGAGTTCCTCATGTAGCGTTGCTCTAGCTATTCCAATTTTTCCTTACATCCCATATTGGGAAAATTCCAAATTCTAACTTGCACCACTTTCACTTTTCATGATTTAGATGTTCATTATCTTCCATTTGAGAGGATCGTTAGTGTTGATCGGGGATAAGGTTGCTTCATTGTTTTGCATGCATGGAAAGGAAGTTTAAACTTAGCATGTTTTTAGGCAACTGGAAAAAGACAAAAGATCATTTGCATAAATAAACAGAACTGCTATAAAGAAAGACATTCTTCTCCAATTTGAAAACAAATTTATGTGTTTGAGTTTAAAACGGATTTATGTTGCGCGTGCCTGTAAGCACATTATAAAGGTAATTGTGTCGCTTTATTAACTTAATGATAGAATGGGAAGCCACGAGGGAAACAGCTGCCACCATTGCAATGCAAACAGAGCATACCTCTCCCCCGTCCCGCTAGCTATCTTGCTTCCTCCATATATAAATCATTATTCATAACATTCATTATTCATAACATTCATTAGCGCAGCGGTCGGCAACCAAATGCGATCTTTTGCCAAATTTTTTTTTTTTTTTTTTACTTTTTTTAGAAGACGGATACTTTAAAATTAATTTACAACAGAAAATAATAATAAAAAAAATTCAACCAATAGATACACCCGTACCATTTCAATCAACGAACTTTTATAACGCTACATTCAATCGGCGAATGAAGTTTTGTGCGTGTGTGTAATGATGGTAATGATGTACATAAGGTTGTTGAATTAGTTTTGGAGAGTTATTGCCCTAATTTGATTCTTGTGAGAAGTAGAAAAAACTATCCAAAGATTGAAGAGCACGTATGTTTTTAACTTATTGAACTGGTGCATTTGTATGTATACCAGGTGCAAATTTCAATTATGTATTTCGTATTTCAATGAAATTGTAATGAATTGGACGAAAAAGAGCAACTGGAAAATTCGCATTATGGAACCAAGGCAAGTATATGAGTATAATCATGAGCCAATTAAAACCACACGACTCAGTTATCCTTACATACCAAAGGTGTCATGTTCGAATCCTGAACAGGGTACTTGGCTCTGTATGTCCCATGTGTTGCCCTTGTGCCGTTAAACTCTTAACCGACCAACCAATGGATAGCGTACGGATGTTCGTTGTGGTTTGGAATCCACGTTAAGTTATAGATACTATTTGCTGATATAGAACAAAAAAAGGTCATCGAGCGCATAAACAACCAACCAACTACATACCATTAGGTACTTTGACTTAACGTAAGATCACGATGAAGAATTTCAAACTCGGAACATGTATACAATGTTAACCGATTAACTCCCAAATTAACAAATTTCGACAATTGTATTTGAAATTAATATATGTGGGTAGAAATGCAGAAATTAAGAGTATTTTAAAAGCATTTTGAAATTTTTTAACTTTAACCATATGTTTTAAGCCGTCCTCATTTGATGACGCTGACATTTGCATGCATAAAAATTTAATTTTCTAAAAAATCTAATTTTTTTTACATAAAATTATGTAATTTTAATATATAAACAAACTAATAAGCAATAAAAAGTTAAGAAGCAAAATTTATTTTTACACCTGTAAGAATTTTTTTTTTTTTTTTAATATTTTTAAGGTTGAATTTTTGTATGAAAAGTAATGTTACATTCATTTCGTGAAAAATTCTCCATTTGTGAAAATTCTTGGAGAGCATTTTTAACAAGGAACGCATTTTAAATGATGTATCATGCTTGTTTTTTGTGATGTAATTTATTATCTTGAAAATGTAAGAATCTCTTGTACTATAAGTAGAAATTTCTAATCATAGCATTCTTCACTATTGTTACTCCTAAATCATCTGCTTCTGCCCAGTAGTACCGTTCTCTAAGTAAAGTATTATAACCCAGCGATTCTCAACCTGTGGGGAGCGGGGGCGCGATCACACTAGAGGGGAGGCGCGAGAATATCTGAGAGAAAATATTATTTAAAAAAATTGATTAAATAACTGAAAGGAAAGCAAAATACATTTCGACATATTTAACAAATAAAGTAAAACAACTTACTAAATCAAAACTTACTGAATCAAAACATACTAAATTAAACACAAATGTAATAATTATTAGTGACTTCCTTGGGCCTGTCTTGCAGAGCAAAGTTTTTCGAAGGAAGGCTTAATATTAAAAATAGCCACTCTCAGTTGTGTTTCTATATTTAGCCGAGATCTATATTTTGTCTTCAAAGAAGCCACAACAGAAAATCCAGTTTCATAAAGGTAGGGTGTTGAAAATATAATAGAATGCGAAATGTCCTTGTTTTTAGTGCAGAAAAATCATCCTCTACTCCTGGCAAAAATTCAAATAGTGATTTATTTTTCTAAATTGTCTTTTGGTTTCGCCACTTGTCGTGAAGTCTAGGAATTTTTCTTCCTCATCAACTGAGAGTTCCTCGGGAGTCTTATGAAATGGATCCCTAACTCACTCGTAACTTGCTATCAGTTCGTCATCAGAAAGAACATATTTTTTTAAATTCTTTGAAAGCGTGGCTAAATGATTTTCAATGGTTACAAAAGCAACTTTTACATGTTCTTCTTCATCCTTGTAAGTTTTAGTACAATCATCCACATTTGCAAACATTGTTAGGTTTTTTGCTTTAAATTTCTGATCCACAATTCCAATTTTTTACAAATAGCATTAACTTTATCACTCGTATCCAACAAATGTGTATTTGCTCCTTGGAGTTGAAGAGTCAAGTTATTTAATTTCTCAAATATGTCGACCAAGAAGCTCAATTTCATCACAAATAAACCATCTTGAAAATTTTTGGCTTCCGGTCTGTTTTCTTCTTCTAGGAAAATGGCGATTTCTTCTCTTAATTCATAAACACGTTGCAAAAATTTCGCACATGATAACCATCGTGCCTCGCAATAAAATAGTAACGCTGAATGTACTGAACCCATGTCTTTACAAAGTGCAGAATAGATTCTCGATTTTAGGGGTCTCATTTTTATATAATTTACTACGGTTACAATCGCGGTTAACACAATATTCAGACCAGGACTCATTTCTTTCGAAGCCAAATCTCTGTGGATCATGCAATGTGTCCAGACGCACTGAGGCGATTTCTGTTTTACAAGTGCTTGTATACCTTGGGATCTTCCGGACATTGAACGAGCATCATCGATGCATATTTCGACGCAATTTTTCTATTCAATGTTTGCCTCGTTCATAAAATCATTAAAAATTGCAAATAATGCGAGCGCGATTTGGAGTTCAATTGGTTTGCAGTAAAGTAGTTCTTCTACTACTGACATATTATCATAACATCGAACATAGGCAATTAAATGATCATCTTTATTACTATCTGTAGTTTCATCAAGCTGCATTGAAAACAATTTGTCATGCAACTTCGTGAAAAGCTGACACTGTACATCTTTAGTTATATCACCAATTCGACGAGCAACAATATCATTTGAAAGAGGTATGGACTGCAATTATTTTGAAAAATTATCTCCAAACATAGTTTCTACATTCTCAATTGCTGCTGGCAAAATAAACTCTTCACCAATGGTGTGAGGTTTTTTTTACATCTGGCTATTTTCAATGAAACTTTGTAAGATAAAATTAAAGCTTTTTTATTTACAGACAAAGTTTCTTTAAAAAATGATTTTTGCTTTTTATATGATTTTAATTTTAATTCGAAGAATTCTCTGTGTTTGTTGACGTACTCACTATAAAGCGTTTCCAAATGTCGTTTAAGATTATTAGGTTTCATGCTGTCTGCGGCCAATACTTTTGAGCAAATAATACACAGGGGCCTTTCTTCTTCATTTACTTCAATACTGGTAAATCCAAAATTTAAGTATTCTTAAAAATATTTTCTTGGTTTTATTTTCGTAACCACGCTCGTCTGTATACTTGTTGATGCTTGACTATCGTCTAATGCTCGCTTACTTCCGCTTAAAAATTTATCCATGAATCTTCATAAATATGCTGCCGTGAATATTTAATATGGTAAATTGCAATTAACACGAAAACTTGTATAACATACACATTCACGATAGATTCGATAGCGATAGTAGGATCGACTCGAATGAGACTGGCTGGAATTGAAACTTGTATTATCGAGCATTTTCCTTCTTCCTATAAGAAAACATTTGCTCGGCGCATGAACGAGACGGCATCGGTCGTGTTCACCGCCCACTTGGCAAAATGCCAGATGTGGTTTCCAGCCAACGTTGGCTCGCTTTTACTCTTGTTTTGGAAGTTAGTTAAAAATAATTTAAAAACAGAATCCAAAATACTCAATATACATTATTGTTGTATACATTTTATTGTAAACGGGGGCGCGATGAAATTTATGATTGAAAACTGGGCCGGGAATACTGAAAGGTTGAGAAATGCTGTTATAACCCAAAAATCAAAAACCCTATAAAGGTTTTTATTTCATAATTAGTCACATTAGAATTCAATTTATATTTTGCTTCGCGAGCATATCGATTAGCTTCCTTCATAACCATATAATAAACACTTTCAGAGAAAAATTCTTCAAACGGCTCAACTGGTTTTATATTACTAGTTTGAGCTGTCAATTAATCAGAATTTCTCTTAGAATAATTTGTCAAAGTCCCAAATGTATAAGACGAGGTTTCGTTCGTCCATACAACTTTTGATGTTTCCCTTTTACCTTTAAGGGAATTATTATCGTTTTTTTTATCCTAAATAATAGAGCTATCATTATCATCTGGTATTGTAGTAATCTTTAATGTACCTGCAACATCTAACACTATTGGAGTGTCCAAATTATCATCATTGAATTGTTCTTCATCTGTTAGTTCATCTACATCCGGAGACATTGCTATAGTTACGAATTTTTGTATATTTGTAAATATTTCGTAGTGTTAATTTTGTAAATAGATAAATTTCTGTACATTTCGCATAAGGCAATGCAATGGTTTGTTTCCCGGCAATAATGGTGTTATCGCTTGATAACGGGTTTTACAGAGGTAACTCTGGGAAGCGAGTTTCAAGGGGCAGGGCGTTTAACATTATGGTAATGGAAATCTCGCCAAATTGGCGAGATAGAGCAAAGTTGGCGATGGTTTTGGCAACTAATTTTTGTCGCCAAATTTGGCGAGAAATCGCCAAATGTCGCCAAACTTGGCGACCATTTGGCGACATTTTCGGTACATGTATAGGTACATGTATGGACTTTTCGACTACTCTCTGGAAAGTTCTCCAGACATCTACCTCTGGGAGTTTCAAGAAGGTTCACGTATGTTCTCAGGTCACCCTATAAAAGCTCAGGGAGAGCGGGTATTGTGTCTACTAGAACGAGAAGTTCTGGAGCTGTAGGAGAACTGTGAAGAGTTATTTTGGAATAAATTTCTGCAAGTTTTGATCTGCTTTGGCGTCAAATCTTTCGAATCCGTCCACGCAACACTATGATATCTTCTTTAATTTCTTCAGAAAAAAGAAAAGCACTTGCCTCTCCTCAGCTTTTAAATATTTTTCTTCTACTCATCTTTCAGTGTTCATTTATAGTTTGACTGCAAAAAATGTAAGACACGCTTGTAAACAAATCTAAATAAGAAATATACACAACCGACCTCAAATGATGACGGGTAAGATTTCCTAATTACGGATGTATTACTAACAATAAACATTGAAAAACATGTTAGCAGTATAATATGGACTATCTAGATTATATATATACCAAACTGAAAGAATTTACCTTATATATCCAATGCGATTAAGTTAACAAAACGCAATTACAAAAAAACTGAAAATTACAGTCCATTTTCCTCGCCCATTTGTACGTCATTCTAAACAAATCATAAATGGGAGATTATCAAAATGTGGGAGCAATGAATGGGGGGTTACCTATAATAAATATTTAAAAAAATTCTAAGTAAACCCCAATTTTTTTTTTACTGGGAAGTCTTGCATGTTAGAATATATTATGTAAACATTAAAAGACAGAAAGTGTTCTAAAAAATTACTAATTAAAGCACTTAATCAACTGATCTGTTGGTTACAGATATTGGACATTGCTGTACTGTAGGTTACATAATTTTGGACATTGATGTCCTGTAGGTTACACAATTTTAGAAATATTTATCCTGTCAGTAATTGTTTTGACTTTTCCATAAATAAGTTTTGTTTATTATTTTACAGAGGCATTAATTTCTTTTAACAAAAGATTAAGAACACATAAACTTAATACTTCACTTATTTATATGATAAAACAGAAAACTGTTTTAATGTAAATAATAACAGAAATATTTTTTCTTGAAATGTAGTAACTTTATTAAGATATTATATCATCTTTTATTAGTTTAATTATTTTAATGTATGCATTACAAATTGCATGTCTATCTGCTCACAATTTTTACTATCATTTTTATGTTAAAAATCTCAATTTACCTTAACCCTTTACAAATATAATATATAAATTAAGAAAGGGAAAAGGCAGGTTACTTCTATTTAAAAACCACTCGCATGCTATTTTTTTTTTTTTTTTTAAATTTACAAATCGAATTACAAGGTCATTTTTAATGCACATTTCAATTCTTTCTTTAGCAAAAGAAAAGTCTCCCTCTCCTTAATGTTACACGATAAGGCGATCATGGCGATTTGATCAGAATATCTTCATAGTTTAGTGTTATACGATCGTGTTTTGCTGGATAGCGAAACCTATTTGAATTAATGTCTTCTTGAGAAGCCAAAAAAATTACATTTCTCTGATTATTGACGTTTTGATAGTTACGCGATTTCGACATCGCTGTTAATTTTTATTATTTGCAAATTTTGGTACAGCAAAAAAATACATGAAAACAATAAAACTATTTGATATTTCCTTTTAAAAATAGATAGGTTGGTTCTAAACATAGATTTAAGTCATACATTTAGAACATAATGTACAAAAATATGTAACAACCGTAAATGCCACCATTTTGTTCCGATCGTACACATAGTTGGACATCATTTTAACATTTTACAGCCTACATATAAATTTTTTCTGCAAAAAAATACTTGGTTAATAAAAGTAACATTATAATTAATACTTTATATCAAGTGTTAAGACATTAGAATTTAAGTAACAATACCGTTATTAAGATGATTATCGGCTTTTCGATCGTTACGCGATTTGGACATTGCGGTTTAACAAATAATTAAAGTGTATTTACTAGAAAGAAACTGCGCAAAAAGACACGAAAGCACTTGGAAACATTAAAAAAATTATTTTAAAAGACAAATAAATGAGTTTAAAGTACTATGAAGTACTTCAAACTCTTTTATTTGTCTTTTAAAATAATATATTTAGTATTCAAATACAACTTTGTTTCGATCGTTACTTTTGGACATAACAAAACGTGGAATATTTCTTTCTAGAACTATCCTTCCATTTCATAAAATTATTTAACCAGTTCTGCCACCTATTGTCTTAAATTAAGAGTACTCATCTCTTTCCTTGATTCATTCGTTATTTTTCTTTTCAAATTTCTGGAAACAAGTTATAACCCTTTTTTCTTAGTAACACTGGTTCAGTTAACAATTTAGATGTCCAAAATGAGCCAGTTTTAAGTAAAAAATAATCTTTTAGAATATTTACAATATCTTTTGGAAATAAAATATTCCTATTCTCGTCTCTAAACAGAATTAATAACTCAGTGAGAAAAGTCATTCAAGTTATTGTTGTTAAATTTTTTTGCTGACAGAGCTCAAAATTAAAAAGTGTGTCAAGCTCCCACCTTTTGAGAACTACTCATATTACACACTGTAAAGTGCTCTCATTTATCAGACCAATTTGTAAAAAAAAAATTATACTTTTTAATTTAATAATAGAAATAGCAGTTTTTTACAGCGTCCTCAAATGAGGACACTGGGAGCTAATGTGTTAAGCAGTTAAGCAATTAATACTTTTGTTTAAAGTTGTTAAGTTATATTTACGATCCACTTGTGTTGAAGATTGAAGTGGATAATTAGGATCACTCTCCGTAAGTACTGTTTCTAAATTCCACTAATGCCAGAAATTAACTTTTCCTTAAATTGTACTTTTCTATTAGTTAAATTCTTAATTAATAAGTAGTGCCCGTAAAAGTAAAAGCAAGACAATATTTAAAAATATGTGCGTGTTAAACAGTATTTTTATAAAACGATAATTGGTGGAGTTTATTGATGTCCAACGACGTAAATATGGTAACTGATATTTCGAAGTATTTTCAATAAGTATATTTTAAGCTACATATGATTTACTTGAGTAATTATACTTTTATAGCGTCATAGAATTCGCTTTATATATTTATATTGCAATCAAATATAAGTGGATATCTTTTTAAATCCTTTGTATTAACTTCAGTTGTGTGTGTTTGTGTGTGTGTGTGTGTGTGTGTGTGTGTGTGTGTGTGTGTGTGTGTGTGTGTGTGTGTGTGTGTCGATGACGAGTAGGTCTACAGAGGCCTTATTTTCCACCTTGCCGTCCTCTAATCGGTTTGAAACTTGGCAGATATATTCAATGTCTATGACAATGCATTCAATAAAATTTTGGCAACTGTCACTGTTACTAAAAGTTCGCTTTTATGGAATATTAATAAACCAACTTGCCGTCATCCAATCGCGTTAAAAAAGCATTTAACTGATTCAAGTATTCGCTATAAAGCAAATGGCAGGAGCGGGAAAGGTGCATTGCCAAGCAAGCTTTCGTTTGAGGCGCCATATTGACAAAATTGTCAGGGGTGCCGAATCGACAAAATTGTGTAGACACCAAAGGAGCCGGTTTGCGAACTTTTTTTTTTTTTTTTTTTTTCAATTTATTATTTCAAAGGAAATGCGAACATTTGCGAGAATCAACACCTTTACCACTTCCTATTGATTCATAACTTCGGCTGAAAGAGAAACGCGATATAATTCATGGTTTCCTTCCCATCACTGCTCACTTGATGGCTGTGTGGTTAGCGCTCTGGCCTCGCATGCCATAGTTGCCGGCCCCGAATCCTCGATTGGGCATGGATGTTCGTGGTGGTTCGGAATCCACGTTAAGCTGTAGGTCCTGGCCTTATTAGCCGTCATTGTGCATAAAAATAGGTCGTTGAGAGGAAAACCAACCAACCTTCCCATAACCCTCAGACTAACTTCGTCCTAAGATCAACACGTCGGTTGCAGAATTTTATCAGAACAGAAATTATGAATTTTAAGGGTATGATTTACATATTAAGAAGAAAGCTTTTGCTAAATTTCATCAATATGACTCCCTTAAAAATTGGTCTATTTATTGAGTCTATTTGTATGAAGAGGTTTAAACAAAGTTCAAAATGTTCTGCCCTACATGTAATTATTGCAGTCAATCATTTCTTAGCGGAATGTCTATTTAAGAATGAAAAAAATTAACTGTTTTAAAGTATTTATCCTTACAAACAGGGGCGTAGCTTTAGAAGGAAGATAATTTCTTCCCTTCAAAACTTTCCAAAGTAAAGCCCAAAATTCAATTTTTCATAATTGATCACTTTTAGTTTAATAATTTTAATAGAAAAAACAGGTTATTGCTCACTGTCCATTGTAAAATTGTTTAAATGTCTGATGGCGCTAGTAACTATTAATTCCTCCTTATACATTAAAAGATTCCCATGGGCTGATTTTACATCAGGGGGCTCATATTAATATTGTTACGAATTTTTGTATATTTGTAAATATTTCGTAGTGTTAATTTTGTAAATAGTAAAATTTATGTACATTTCGCATAAGGCAGTGCAATAGTTCGTCGTTAAGTTGGTTTCCCGGCAATATGGGTGTTATCGCTTGATAACGAGTTTTACAGAGGTAACTCTGGGAAGCGAGTTTTAAGGAGCAGGGCATTTAACATTATGGTAATGGCAATCTCTCCAAATTGGCGAGATAGAGCCAAGTTGGCGATGGTTTTGGCGAATAATTTTTGTCGCCAAATTTGGCGAGAAATCGCCAAATGTCGCCGAACTTGGCGACTATTTGGCGACATTTTCGGTCCCCATGTACATGTATAGGACTTTTCGACTACGATCTGGAAAGTTCTCCAAATATCTACTTCTAGAAGTCTCAAGAAGGTTTGACTTCTATATAAGTCGGCCGAGGAGGTTAGTCAGTTAGTGAGTTGTTAGCTGAGTCCGTTAGTTGACTGGAATTACTGAATCTCAGTGAACATTCCGAGTAGTTCTAAAGCGAACTGTATTGCATTGTCTTTTGCAGCGATTTAGCAGTTGTTGTCAAGTTTTTAACTGCTGTTTTGTGCTCTATTGAGGTGAAAAGAGCTGTATTGTGTCTACTAGAACGAAAAGTTCTGGAGCTGTAAGAGAACTATGAAGAGTTATTTTGGAATAAATTTCTGCAAGTTTTGATCCGCTTTGGTTTCAAATCTTTCAAACCCGTCCACGCAAAAATATGTTTAGGTTTCCATTAGCTTCATAAGTTGCAGGCGAATCATTTAATAATACTATTTATAAATGGTTATTAAAAGACAATTATGACTGAAGGTCGGTGCCTCAGAACTTTCAAATACTGCTCAATATATCCTTCAATGTTGGAGTAAATTTTGCAGATCACCTATATAAACATTTATAAAATCGTGGAAAATTTAAACTGATGCGGTATAATATATTTTCATTGTAAATTTAAGGGGACTTGGTACCCTCCAAGCTTTTTTTTATTTAGGCCTTTAAAATTATAATTTTTATATATTTGAAAGTATTACTAAGTAAAAACTAAATTTTATTAAAAAAAAAGTTCCTACATAGTGCTCTAAATTTTCAAAACATAAAAAAATATTTAAAAATTCATAAAATTTCAAATTCTATCTTCTTTTTTCATTTTCCAGTATTTTTTCCTGATTTGTTTTAAAAAAAAGGTTCCTAGTAATACACACTAACCTTTTAGGAATCGGAATTAGAATAAGTAAAATAGATTTCGAGAAAAACTATAATTACTGTACCTATAGGTAAAAAAGAGCGTAAAAAAGTGTATTTTTCAAAGTTTAAATTTGTAAAAAAAATTATATATTATATAAAAATCCAGGCCTGTTTTTCTCAAATAGATCTTTAGCAGTACACAAAAAAAATTCATGTCATTTCATTCGTATTTGATGAAGCTTTAGCATTTTGAGAAAGGTGGGAATTTCAAAAATCACGAACCGTAAAAAATGCGTTCGAAACATCGAAGGAGATATTGCAGCAATTCTAAATTCTCCATAAAAATATAGTTTTCAGCAGTTGCAGTTATCGGATCAGCTCAAAAACTTGCCAGAATAAGGTTGGTTGGTTGGTTGTATTCAGATTATCTGGCGCCGTCAGCAACACGAGGGCTATAATGCGCCGAAACTTTCGTCATTAGACAAGCCAACATACATTTACAAACACCCATGCCTAATACGGGACTCGAACCCGCAACCTCACGGTCTAGAAGCCATCACGCTAACCACTACACCGTTTGGTAAGCGCCAGAATAAGGAAAATGTCTCAAAGGTAATAAAAACGCAAAAAATTAAAAAAAAATTGATATTTTTATAATTTTTTGTTAAAACAAGGGGTATCAAGCAACAAGTCGCAGTCCCCTTAAAGTACTTTTAGCTATTAATTGATTTATTAATTTTAGTTATTTATAAAAGTGATTAGGTGCATAGGGTACAAAATAAATCCCAAGATATTCTAGCGTACTTTCAGTTATTATTAAGAATTACAGATGACTTAGAAAATATTCGAGTGAAATGAAAACTTTGTTTTTGTATAGAGTAATTTGTCACCTTTCTTTGATCATACAAAAACTGACATACGCACCTGATTTTGCCGTATTGTATATTCCAATATATGTTATTATTTCAATTTCAATTGTTTTTATGTTGTTGTTGTTTTCAGATTATCTGGCGCCGTCAGCAACACGAGAGCTATAATGCGCCGAAACATTCGTCATTAAACAAGCCAACATACATTCACAAACACCCATGCCTAACACGGGACTCGAACACGCAACCTCGCGGTCTAGAAGCTAGCACGCTAACCACTATACCGTTTGGTCGGCCAATTGTTTTTATGAGGAAGAGGGGGTAGTAAAATTCCTCTAAACCTTCAAAACTCCAAAATATTGAAATGATTCCCGATCTTTCCTGACCAGCGAGATTGCAACTGCGACTGATAAGAATTCTTTTAAGACTACTTTTAAACTTAACTTTAAAAAAAAACAATAACTAGAATACAAGCATAAAATCTAAAATGCGTAATGGAACTACTGATAAGTTGGTTGGTTGATTTCAGATTATCTGGCGCCGTCAGCAATACGAGGGTTATAATGCGCCGAAACATTCGTCATTAGACAAGCCAACATAATTCACAAACACCCATGCTTAACACGGGACTCGAACCCGCAACCTCGCGGTCTAGAAGCTAGCACGCTGACCACTATACCGTTTGGTCGGCAAACTACTGATAAGAGCCAACAAATAATCTCATAGAACATAAAGGTTTTTTTAACCTCAAATTTTCATTATACATGACAACACAGATGGGCATTTTTACTAGGAACTTTTAAAAATAATATAACCCATGAAAACAAATTTTTTAATACAACTATTTAATATAATATGCATAGTTAATTTTTAGCTGCAACTGTAACTTATTAAGCTCAGATCGAGTTTTCGTAGTGTTTGACCCCTACGGAGAAAACATCCATTTCGAACTATTTTACTATTGGGTTTTTTGTGTGTTTTTTTTTTTTTTTTTTTTTTTTTTTTTTCCCCTCGCCCCAAAAATTAGATTGAATACATTGTCATCTACAACGAGTCTATTTGTATGTTTAGGTGGATTGGATGATGAAAAGTGGGTTAAATAGTCCTCCGAAGATTTTGCCTCGTTAACCTTAAAAGGGAGATGTTTCAGCCATAAAATATCGCCAACTTGTGCATATTTGAATAAAGCTTGATATCTGGATGATTGAGCGAAAGTAAAAGCTGTTGCTTGGCGTAAGGCAATAAAAACGTTTGTAAAAGCAGCCTTTGAATAGCCTCAAAAGCGCTAATAGCAGCGTGTATTAAAGCGGACTTTTAGTGACAGGTCCTAAAACTTAAACGAAGGCATTGTCCTCGACAACGAATCTATCTGCCAAGTTTCAGATCGATTGGGAGACGACAAGTGCGTTAATTCCACAGATTTGCTCGCCACATAGAAGATCGAAATTAATACAAAGTATTTAAAAATACCGACGAACTAAAGAGCAAAAAAATTTCTTTGATTTGCTTTGATTTCCATACTTTGTATGTTTATTAAACTGCATTTTTTCATTTACAAGTTATTAATTTTTTTTTTTTTTTTTTTTTTGTTGCTAATATTAAAAAAATCAGCATTTTTTAGATATAATGGAGTTTTTTAATTAAAAAAAATTGCAGCAGAAAATTGAAGAGGTGAGGGAGAGCGCCAAAATCTTTTCTGTTGGTCGCAAAAAAAAATGTTTAGGACCGCCTCCAAGGCCTGACTTGCATCACTTGGGGCCCACAGCACATCACGTTTTTGGACCCCTATAAAAAAAAAAGAAAAAAAAAAAAAAAAAATTATGAAGGAGGCACCCTAATATTATTGACAATGTTTGCTGAAAAGATTTTGATTTCCAATCTGCATGTTTATTTTTAACAAATTTCTAAAATCCAAAATCTTACAACAAAAAATCGACCAAACTGTAATTCACTTGAATATTTAGCTCGTGTTTTTTCGAAATTTAATTGTTTAACGACTGTTGTTTGAAATCAGTTTAGGGATAAAGTTCATTTAAGTTCAAAGTATAATAGAAAATATTTTTTAAAAAAATACACAGGATTCAATTTAACTACAACTATGAAAATTTTGGGTGGTTTGTGAGGAAATCAGGCCTTAACCGCCCCTGTATAAAGCTAACAGTAACGGAAGACCAACGTAACCAAAAGATTGCAACCTATATTGACGGAGACAAAAACTTCATGCAGCTTGACGACACGAGCCGTTTTTGTCACATGCCGTTGTCATTTTCGGTCACCTACTTTTAATCACATTTTTCAATAGTAATCGTTTTTCGAAAGTTTTGGGGGGTTAACAGAAATTACAACTGTTTATCTTTCAGTATATAAAATAAGAACTTATGACATTTCGGGTATAGGTGCAACTTACCCATACATTACTTGACATAATTTAAACAGGAATAATTTAACCGAAATATATATTTTATTTATTTGTTTGGAAGAGAAAATTCTTGACTAAATTTTTGTCTTAATTCAGTTTGAATCTTTTGTGTGCCTATTTGATTTTGAAAGCGGTCCGCTCATATTAAAAATTCTGAGTCATAAAAAGAATAGAAATCAATGAAATACACGAACAGAAAGTCTCAAGATATGTATTATCGAACATTGGATAAATTTTATTCCACTCTTTCAATGGATGGGATCTTAAGTTGATCAATCCCATCTCGTGCTTTCCTACATTTCCCAGCGGATTTTTCAAATGGGGGGGGGGGAGGTAGAGATGTCAAAAACATCAAACAAATCATACTATATAGAAAAAACGTGAAACAAAATTAAAAGTTTATCTAGTCTGATTTAACTGGTAGAATTAAAAAAAATTTCTAGGCTGTCAGATTGGAAATAAGAGGTCAAAATCTACATATGTTTAAAATTTTCAAAGTTCCCCGGATAATGGAAGTTACTTTCCGTAACACCTTCATATCGCAAGTTACAAACAGACTCTTTATTTTATTATTATCGATTTTTGAAAGTAAAAAGACCTCCTTCAAGATTTTTAAACCCTCCTGACTGATGCGAATTCATCATGTAAGGATGCCTTGGCTACTCCAATTTTCCCTAAGATCCAAAATTGGGAAAATTCCAATTTCTGGCTTGCACCACTTTGGCATTCAACGGTTTGAATGTTCGTTATCCTCTAGGTTCGTGCTTCGTTAGTGTTGATCAGGGATAAGTGTTGCCTCATTGTTTCGCATCCATGAAAAGGATGTCTGAATCAAGTAATGTTTTTAGGCAACTGGAGGAAAGACAAAAGATCATTTGCATAAATAAATAGGACTGCTATAGAAATACATATATCTCGTATTTTAAAACAAATTCTTGTGTTTGAGTTTAGAACTTATGTTGTGCGTGTCCATTCAAAAGCATTGTTGCAAATTGTTGCAAACACGCATTGAAAAGGTAATTGTGTCGCTTTATTAACTTTATGGTAGAAAAGGTTAACCACGAATACTACAGCTGTCACTATTGCAATGCAAGTACCCCCCCCCCCTCTTCCACCTAGATTCTTCACAAAATAAATATGGAATAAAAAAGAATGGAATAAAAGTGGAATAATATTATCGAAATATTGGAATTCTGAAACAGGACTTTTTACTTTTTTAGAATGATTAGCTTAAAAGTAAATATGAAAAAAATAAATCTCTGAAATAAGTGACCCTATTCTATAAACGAATGATGAAATCAAAACGTTTTTAATTTTATTGGATTTGCTACGATTGCTGCTGTCTATTGTTGCTGACCCTAAGTCTGTTTATCACAGCCATATAACGTCATAATTTTGAACTAGGTCACATGACGAGTTTGAAACCTGACCTTACCGCACCAAAACCACGCCAACTTTTAAAATAGGAATATTTTCAAACAGAGGCGACGACATTTCTTGATTTTGTTTGGTATTGCAGCTTTGAAGTTTACTCATGCAAGTGTTTTAAGATTTATTTTGCAAAACAAGAAAAGGTTTAAAAAATCACTTGCAACGGATATCCGGCATTGATTTGTCAAAAACAACGTAATTCCTAATTTGCGCCAGTGTTTCAGAGTTGATAGAGACATTTTGTGCAAATGCCACATAGAGGTTCGAAGAATATTTTACCTCTATTTTCGGGGTAAGAGCAAAATTGTGAATAGAAATTGATTTGTTTTTCCAAATTTTGATTTTGTCCCCAGTTTTGCCGACAAATTGTTTCCCGATTATTTAAGATTTTACAAAAGTTAAAAGTTTATACAAACTAAATAAAATATAAAGGAATTTTTGAGATTTTGATACGCAGTTTTAAAATTAAAATTTTATTTATGTTAGAAAGGACGGAGGAAAAAAAAAATTATTTTGTGATGTTTGATAGAGAATTACAATACGAATACTTTTAAATAGTTTTGCGACTATATTTATGCAGAAGTTTTTGACAAATGTGGTATGATGAATTTTTTAACCATAAGCATTGACAATTTTGGTGTCTCCTACCACACATACAACCTCCTCATGATTTGGAACACAATAATTTGGGTGTTACTTTACATTCTTGAAAATGTAAGTGTAAATACGTAACATATTTTCTCAATGTTAAAAATATATATACTTGTACACATACACACACACATATGTGTATGTGTGTGTGTGCGTGTGTGGGCGAGTAAAAGCGAAGCTCACCGCCATTGTCAAGTTTGACGAATAAAAAAAAGAAGCCGACGAAAAAACCAAGTTTGAAAGTGAGAAAAAATTGTGTGACATCACTGAACTTAAAAACGAACTGCACAAACTCTTTCAATGAATGCGATGCAGCTATCCAATAAGAATTTGAAACGTTATGCGACACTCTGGAGGTAAACATCAGATATTTTCTTTCAAAATTTAATACTAATACTAATGATTACAAAAATGAAAATAATTCCGCTATTAAATCTGTTAACTTTGATTTAGCTTCTAAATTGCCTGATATTCTGTCTCCTAAATTTAGCGGTAAAATGGAAGAATTTGCTAATTTTAAAACGCAGTTTGAATCCATGATTTGTATCAATGAACACATTTCTGAAAATCAAAAAAAATTTCTATCTTATAGCCGAATTACAAGGTGAGGCAAAAATGATAGAAACTAGTGAAGATACTTATCAATCATTATTTAATGCTTTAGAGACTAGAAACGAAAATAAACGTGATATTGTAGACCTACACATTCAGGAAAATTTGAAAGTAGAAAAAATTAATTTCGAAAATGCAAAATTATTGCGAAATTTATCCGATGTAATAATACAAGACGCTTAAAAGTTCTTAAATTAGAATCTAATGATCTTTTAAATACTATAATTTCAAACATAGATCTTCAATGAAGTGACATTTTTGAATTTATACTGCAGTTGTATGAACAAAGAATTTCAAAAAGTTGTTTGCATTAAATAAATACTACTCCAAGCCTGTTCGTAAGGCCCTTGATGAGAATAATAATTATTAAAAGTATTTCCCTTTTGAACATATGTGTAATTTACTATTATATAAAACAAGTATAGCTGTGATCGAAAAATTACTACGTCGTTGTTGTCTGTAAGAACCTGTAAGCGTAAGCCGAAAGAAAATATCAGCTAAATTAACAAGGCCATCATCAGGTGCAGAAGTATAACCTATTGATTAGGATCAAATTGCTTAATCACATCAATCATGACATGAACACCTTTGTAAAAACCATTGCATCTGGGAGCATATTTAATTTTTAATAGACACATTTTTAATTAGGAAGATCTTTCGAAGGATATTTTACTCCACGCATATTTTCCTTCTGATCTTATGAGTGTACATCACTCTGTAATTTTGGACAGTTCAACAATACAATTTTTTTTAATAATTTCACTTTAAAATCACTTTGACTATTGAGAGCAAAAATAAGTACTCATGCAATTCAAATGCATTCCTATTCCAAGAGAGAGAACTACTTAGCTATCCTAGTATGCAGGGTTGTAGAGAGCTAAAAAAAACGAATTTACCGGTACGCAAGCTTCCCGATCGTGGTGGTAACCCCAACTGTAACTGGTATTTTTCAATTAGAAAATGCAAATTCACTATATTTTACATAATTTAAAAAAGAAACTAATTACTCTTAATTTACGTTTATTGATATCTCACTAACTTATATCCCAATACATGCATAAAGATTTACGAGTTATTATTAATAAGTTAAAAAAAGTGGCGGTACCGTCGTACAAGCTCTCAAAAAAGTATCGGTACTCCGTACCGGCCCCACTACACCCCTGCTAATAAAGCCGGATTTACACGCTACCAGTCAGGCCTCCAGTTTAGATTGCCAGTTCTGTGACGTCAGCTAAGCAACCGTTGCGCCGTCTATCGGTGATCACGGGAGAGCGCACGTGATTGGTTGATCGGTGTCGCCGGCGCCAGTAAATAGAAAATGTTTGGTTTACTGGAACCAGTAGCCTGGTGACGTCACATGACGTCAATGGCTGGTGATCTAAACTGGAGCCTCGACTGGTAGCGTGTAAATCCGGCTTAAGGAAGCGGGGAAAATATTTAAAACTGTCAAAGGCTGAAACTGAAATTTATGAAAGCAAAACTATGCATAGTTAATTTTATTACATTGAAAAATAGCAAGGGTGTAGTAGGCCACCAACATGGTGGCTATGTGCCAAGCATCTATATGAGAAAGGAATAACCAAGGATGAATGTTCTAGTATTGTGTTCTGTATCAAAAATTTTAAATTTTCTGACCTTATAATTCAAATAGTATTTAAGTCTTTGCGATAGTGATATTGTTGCAAATGATATTTTGCAAATAATTGTTCATAATGTAAATGTTTCAGGAACTATAATTCTATTTTAATTCTGGAATTATTTTTAGAAATTTTATTTAGTTTTTAAGTTCTATGATATCGCACAATTTTTTCTCACTTTCAATCCTGATCTTTTCGTAAGCTTATTTTTTTTTTCTTCGTCGAACTGACAAAATGGCAGCTATATGTTACAATCTTCTAGCCCAGTGCAATTAGAAACTACTATGCAGAAAAACCTTGAAATTTGGTGAGCAGGCTCGAAATAGATCACTGAATGAAATGACGTAAATTGTTTTCATTTAATGTCTATCTATTATAAATGAAAATTAAATTATTAAAAGACAAAAACAGGTGAAGACACTGCATATGCATTGACGTAAGGATTTGAAACATGAAATAAAATATATTAGACTCTATTTTCGAGTTTGGGATTTATGTCATTCCATTTTCGTACTTACTACCACATGTCAACGTTTTCTACAAAGTAATATAGATAATGATCCTTACTAGGACTTCTTAAGAGCAAGATTCTGAGAAGTTGAACCACCCCTTATTCACACCATCTCCGATTGTCCCCAAAAAATTACCAGTTGCTGCTACCCTTAGTAGATGATAAAATCTGAAATTATTTGTTTCGTAGTTGCACCGCTCAAATTCTATTACGTGTCAAAGATCACCTTTAAATATGAAAAAATTGGTGTTTTTGTGACACATGAAAACTATTTTTATCCGTCTAAAACTTCACAAGCAACTTGCCACCTGCATTTCTTCTGTTATGGAATGTACTAGAATAGATCTTTATAAAACATATAAAAAGTTCATAGCAAGTCAATTGCGCAAGGTCATTCAAGGTCATGAAATGTCCAGGTTTTCATGTTTTTTACCATTTTCAAGACTGAATTATATATTGCGCGTTTGATTTGTCACTCTAAACTAGGTGTCATTGGATAGAGCTATATTAGTACTATTTATTAATACATAAAATATCAAGGCAAGTTGAACACGTAGGAAGTTATTTGGCGCTAAAATCGAAAAATCTCCGAATTTGACACAAATTTGAGCTTGTATATCTTGATGCGGGAACAATATATTGACACAACGCTGAGACTATTTAAACATTCTTTTGTTATACTTAATGAGAAATTAAACTTCATTGAGGCAAGTTGAAGAGAAAAAAAATAAATGATTTTTTTTGTTGCACCTCATCCTTACATATTGATGCATTACTGTTTTCACTCATGTTTTAAAAAATTAATCGATTTTCACTTCACTCTTCCTCATGTTTATAACAAATGCTTGTAGTATGTCTTTTAAGCTAGGAACTTTGACTGTATCGGCTCCAGAAAGTTGCAAAGTACCAAAGAAAACTGAGCTTCGGATCACGCAATGGCCACTTAAACTCATCAGCTCCTCTCTGATGACGAAATTTCATATTAAACACGTCATCCCCATAACCTTCTAATAGTTTAGTAATGTAAATCTGTTTATCGTATATAGGATAGCGTAAAAAGAATGGGGCCGAATTTCTTATCCGCCGTCCTTATCTGGAAATAGCTTTATATCTTTTATGACATTCTCCATTTGTTAGGGAACAGTAATTTGGATTTCAACTTCAAATTCGCCATGCAATCAATTCCAGGCACAAGTCAGGCCACACCTTATAGACGAAGACAATGTCACTCGGTCATAAATTTATAACTCTGATGTTTTACCCAGAAAAAAATTGCTCATCAATATTTGAAACTGCAGAGGATTTGTCCCTACATATTGCTATAGAGAAGAACATCAAATTTCTAAAATAATAACTAGTCAAGACAAAACCAAAAGTGCACTTGCAAAAAAATTGGAAGCAGTGACAAAACAGACCAATTTTGAAATTGCTGCAGCTTTTGAAGAACCCACTACAGATAATAAAAATGACATATAACCAAGTCTTGTACGCAAAGAAGGATAGGCACTGAAACCCAAAAGGAAAGTTCAAGAACCAAAATCAAAAATCAACAAAGGAAATAAAACAAGAAATAAATTAACACCCCAAACTGTTGCAAGTATGATGAGAAATCTCACAGTTGATGGAAAGAAGAAATTTTGTTCAAATGAATATTTGACACGGGAACAAGTTATGTCACATTTCCACAGAATGAAAGGTACGATTGAAATATGCAGTGTTATTGAAGATGAAGTCATTGAACAAGATGATGAATTTTATCTTGGAATCATTGGTGACAATCAGGTATATAGATGTCATGAATAGATGCAATTTCTATTCTCTATAATGGATTCTTCAAAATCTGCAGTAATTTCATAATTAGTCTTTTTTGTCCTTGCTTCCATTCTTTTTGAAAATGCACTCCTGGATTTATCTTGACCTGTGACTGTTTTAGGAATTTGGTGTTCTCCTGTAGCAATATGTAGGGACAAATCCTCTGCAGTTTCAAACGTTGATGTGCAATTTTCTTTTGGGCAAAACATCAGAGTTATAAATTTTCGGCTAAATGATATTATCTTCGTCTTTAGGGTTTGGTCTGACTCGTGCCTGGAACTGATTGCATGGTGAATTCACATTTGAAATCGAAATTACTGTCCCCCAACAAATGGAGAATATCATAAAAGAGATAAAGCTAATTGCTGATCAGGACTGCGAATATGAGATTCAGCCCAATTTTTTATACGCAGTCCTGTACGATAAACAATTTTATATTGGTAAATTGCTAGAAAATTGTGGGAATGTCGTGTTTCAAATGGAATTTCTTCACCAGAGAGGAACTGTTAAGTTTAAGTGGCCATTGCTTGATGCTATCGACACAGTGCATCGAAGTTCTGTTTTTCCCCCGTCTTTTGAAACTTTCTGGAGCCAATCCAGTCATTGTTCTTAGCTTAAAAAACATACAACAAGCAATTGTAAACATGAGGAAGAGTGAAGTGAAAATCGATTAATTTTTTAAAACATGAGTGAAAACAGTAATGCATCAATATGTAAGGATGAGGTGCAACAAAAAAAATCATTTATTTTTTTCTTTTCAACTTGCCTCAATGAAGTTTAATTTCTCATTAAGTATAATAAAAGAATGTTTAAATAGTCTCAGCGTTGTGTCAATATATTGTTCCCGCATCAAGATATATAAGATCAAATTTGTGTCAAATTCGGAGATTTTTCGATTTTGGCGCCAAATAACTTCCAACGAGTTCAACTTGCCTTGATATTTTATGTATTAATAAATAGTACTAATATAGCTCTATCCAATGACACCTAGTTTGAAGTGACAAATCAAACGCGCAAGATATAATTCAGTCTTAAAAATGGTAAAAAACATGAAAACCTGGACATTTCATGACCTTGAATGACCTTGCGCGATTGACTTGCCATGAACTCTTTATATTTTTTATAAAGATCTATTCTAGTACATTCCATAACAGAAGAAATGCAGGTGGCAAGTTGCTTGTGAAGTTTTAGACGGATAAAAATAGTTTTCATGTGTCACAAAAACACAATTTTTTTCATTTTTAAAGGTGATCTTTGGCAGGTCATAGAATTTGAGCGGTGCAACTACGGAACAAATAATTTCAGATTTTATCATCTAATAAGGGTATAAGCAACTGGTAATTTTTTGGGGACATTCGGAGATGGTGTGAATCACCCCTTAATGTTAAGTGGCTCAATCTCTCAGAATCTTGCTCTTAAGAGTATAGACTTTTGTCATGGTTATTCTCCAGCTGTAGACTCAACAAGAACGTTGTTGCATCTTCTTATATTGGACTGTAAATATTTTTAAGTGTGTATGTTTGGAAGAATACGTGGCTAGCATCCTTTTCCCTGTTTTATATGTCCAACCCCCCCCCCCTCCCCCTTTGAGGGTGTTGGCGTTACATATATTATTAGGCATGGATACTTATGCTGCTTTCGTACTCTCTGATGCCATTCTTGTAGGCAGATATTATAATGTCTGCCTATCTAACCTATTGAAAATCTACATTGAGCGAGAATTCAACAGGGAAATTGAGTGCATCATTTGGATCCTCACTAACAACAGAATTTGAGCTTTCTCATTGATTTGAGAGTTACTATCAATCCATTCGCGAAGCGCCTAAAAGGTGGGACTTATACACCAATGACGGATCTCTGCAACGCGGGGCCACGCAGCTAGCTACAAAATTGCATTTGGTAAAATTTCGTAGCGAAGCACGGGTATTCAGGTAGTTTTTAATAAATAAATTTTGAAAGGCAGTTTGCACACATTTTGCTGTTAAGGATGTTTTTATTATTTAAATTTCGATGTAAACACAAAGCAACGCTGACAACAAAATCAGCTCAATCGGTCTCAGGTTACTTTTTCTCTGAATACTAAAAAATTGTGGAAGTATAAAAAAAATTTTTAGTAGTAACTTTAAATTTTTCTTTGGCGTGGTTATATTTGGTGTTTTTTTTTTCCCCCGGATAAATCCAGTTTTCGGAAATCGGTTTTTATATTTTTATATTATTTACCTAGTACTGTTATTTATATTTTAACTTAATTCTATTATTAGTAATGTTTTTATTTTAATTTAGTTACCGTTTTTTTTTTTTTTTTTTTTTTTCCCCCATTTAAAATTTTTTTCTGATTGTTAAATGAAAAAATCGCCAGACATCTGTTCCTTTTTTCTTAAATGTAAAACTTAAAGACCTTCAAAGGGTCCTCAGTAGCGCGAGATCAAAAATCACAAATAATTTTTCTCTGGGCAATTTTAAAAGAAAACTTGAATTTTTTATAATTATTAAGTGTATATTATATTAAAACATTTGTTGCATTCATTATTTTTCAACAGGAGCTTTACAACTTACTATAGTAATGTAATATTTGTTGAAAAGCATACGGGCATTTTGGCTGCGTTTTTTTTTTTTTTTGTTTTTTTTTTCCCCACTAAATATATTGCTAAACTAGTCATTTTATTTTTAAGTGATGAAAATGTGAAAAAGGTTAATTATACTGATCCTAGTCCAATTGAAATGCAGTGGCCAGTGGCCAGTATTAAGTATAATTGAAAGTTGTGTGATGTTCCATTCCCTTATTTTTTAATTTAAAAGGGTCTTTCTCGTTTCTTTTTATACAGAAATTATAGTTAAAATGGCCACAAATTCTCAACAAAATGGCTTCAAAAATTATCATGATCAAAATTCATAAAAAGACAGCATATCATGGTAACGTCAGGTTAGTAGTGACGTCACACTTAATTCTCCATATGAAGCCAAGTGCATCGTTACATAATCTGAAGTCCGAAGTGAAAAGAGCAAAATCACTAAGTGCCAAAGAGGTTAAAAGCGGAGGAGGTGAGAGCAAGCTCGAAACCAATACGAAACTGGTTCTCATGGTGAAGTACCTTTATCGCCTTTTCTCCGCCAAACAAAATAAGCTCTTTTCGAAGCCAAACCAAAGAAGTTGAGGCAAGTTGGGCCGAAGCGTAATGGTGCCATCTCGCGAATTTTTCAAGTTGAGAGCACAAAACAAAACTCGCCAAACAGCACTGATTTCCATATATGCGCAGAGCGTTATTCTTATCTTAGCGGTGCTGCTTTTTCACCAAACAAATAGAACATCAGATTTATTTAAGCTGAATTTACACGCTACCAGTCAGCGTTCCAGTTGAGATCCCTAGTCGTGTGACGTCATCGCTGGCAGCGTGTAAACGCATCATTCCAGTCTCAGGATAAGCCAGTTTGTCACGTGATCGCCTCTGGCTGGTGATTCCAGTAGATAAAACATTTTCTATTTACTGGCGCGTCAACTCCCCTCCTGGGCCCCGATAGCCCCTTGCGGTAGAGTATCGAGCTCATAACCGGAGGGATGTGGGTTCAGGCCTCCGTCCGCCAAATATCGGTGTGTACCTAATGGGGGCTGTTGCACATTAAATCTGTCGTGGCCTCAATGTCCTCTCGTTGGTGTGGTGGGGTCGGAGAGAGGGGTTTACACTAGAAGATTTCGATCTCGTATTCTTCTAGATGCTCAAAATTACGAGACATATTTGGCTGTGTTAAGTCAAGGCCGAACTGGATTAAACCAGGCCGTGACAACTAATAGTAAAGAGTGGAAACAGCCGCAGTGGACTAGTGGCGCTGCATTCCAACCAAAACAGTAGCATGTGTTTTCTTTGCTTGGTCAAATACGAAAACCAATACGTTACTAAGAGAACAAAATTACTTTATTTTTAAAATACAAAAAGAACACGGCGAAAATTGCCAAATGAAAATATTAACGAATGAAATAAATTTATACACAGTTCACTCGCGACAATTTATTATTCATATTTCATACAAATATGATGTCAGAAGCCACCCTACACTATATCATTTATTTTAAAATTCTTTGCTTTTTGTTGATTATCACGCATTAAATATGAGACTTTGATATCTATTTTTAGAATTAAGTTGTTTATTTAAATTAAAGCCTATTTTTGAATTTTATTTTCATAACTCTTTATGGAAACAGAGTTTTGAATTCTTTGTCGTATTTTTAAAAATTACTAGAAATTATAAAAATTAAATTAAAAAGTCGTCGTTTTCAATTCTCGTGATTTCAGAGTTGGCAGCCATGGATATTTTTATTTTAGCTGGCGTTCTAAAAAATTTTCATCGCAGTTTTTGATTTAATTTTTTTAATTTCTAATATTTTTTGCAAATAGAATTGATGTCATCCTCATAGATTTACATTTATTAATTAATTTCATTATCATTTAAAACCAAACATGGTGAATTGTTGAGTACCACACTCAGGGCCGTCGCTAAGAATTTCGTTTGGGGGGGCGTTAGACATAATTTTGCCGACTAAAATCAAGACAAGTACGGTGTAAATGTAGAAACTATCCATTAAGGTGTTATTCTATTATTAATTAAATTTTATTAATGCATAATTTTTTTTAATTAATATATAATTATTTGTTGATTAATGCGTGATTAATTCTTAATGAGTAAATAAATAATCGTTAATTTTTTTTATTTAATTGTGAATTATTTTATTTAATGTGTAATTAATTTTAATTAGTGTTTTTAATATTTTATGACATTTTATTAATACATAATTAATGTCATATTTTAAGTAAATTCTCATCACATTTTAGTTAACAAATTCAATTAATTTTTCATTTTTGTTTAATAAATAACCCTTTCTTTCCCGAACAAAGGGGTTAATTTTTCGAAGTGCTTTTTTGGGGGGAAGGGAGGCATTTATCATTTGCAGATAGAATGCATTCTCACAATCTTGAACCAATTCAGTAACACATGAGCAGTACAAAGGCTCCATTTCAATGCAATTTTTTTTTAATTTTCAAATTGCAGTTTCGAAGAAATTAATTAAACGTGTAAAAGTTTCGTACGAGTTCACTACAACACAGAATAAAATAAATGAAAAATATTGATCACACAGGTGACTCTAATTTAGAATTGTAAAAAAAGTTTAACAAATTCTGGAAAAATTCTTCAGTGTAAAATCCTGGCAGATTATTGCTAAATCACAAAATACTGCGATTTTTATGATAGAGACAACGTCAGGGACATGCACTTACACTCCCTCCTGCCTTTCGAAAATTAAAGTAATGTGGAAGAAGTAATTCACAAGAACAAAATATATAGGTAATAAATTATCAATTCGAGCAAAAAATTATGTACAGCTATTAACTAACATCAAATTAGGGAGTCCAATTCCCATTTTCGAAAAATCTAGGATTAAACAAAGACTTTTGCCGCCTTATCCCTCCCTGTTAGCGATCTGCACCTCCCTGCAAATAATCCTGTCGGCGCTCATGGACAATATAATTGCATTTCAAAATACAATAATTACTAAAAACGTTTTGTTAATTTTTAAATACTTTTTAACATACTTTCCTAACCAAAAAATAAAAGAGGATTTTACTTTTCTTGAAAAGTATATTAATAGTAAAACTTACATTTTTTTTAGCAATTTAACACAGAAATTTACTTCTTAAAAATAGTTACTTCGTGTTCATATCTTTTACCAAAACTGCTGGATTGATTTTAATGATTTTTTGAGGTTTTTCAGCAATAATTTCTGTAAATATTACTCGTTTTATTAATAATAATTATTTGTTTCAGAAGGAAAGTATAATGCTAATTTTCTCTAAGCAGGACTAAAAATGAAATGTATTACTTTAGCATTAAACCAAACTATAATATTATTTATATGTAAAAAAAATAATTAAAAAAAGATAATATACATAAACCTCTTTCCTAATGAAGCAGAAATCAAGTTTTATAAAGTAAATTATTCTCAACTAACTCACTACCTTATGAACTTCGAATTTAGAAGCAAAATATTCAGCTCAATAAAAAAGCAAACAATAATTTTCGGCACAAAAATCAAAACTAAGTAAGGAATAGTATACCCGCGAAATTTTTTTTTTTTTTTTTTGGAAAGAGGGAGGGGGCTATTTAAATCGCCAATGTTATTATCTTGAGGAAGGAGAAGTTGCGCATATGATCTTCTGAAGAAGAGAAACGTCACAGTCACCAGGAGATTACTAAAAAAAAAAACCCATTTCCCTTTCCAACCGTTAAAGGTTATGATCCTAATGTGAGATCTACTGATCCAATTTGAAATATTTTTAAAGGTATTTTAACCAATCTAACTTATCTGAAACACGATGTCTTTCCGATGTTTCATGTATAAAGTGGTGAAATCTAGGATAGGTGTGAAAGAGGGTACTCACTACTTCTAATAGACCGAAACCTGGTTGTAAGTCGGACAACGTCAGGCCGCAGCTATTTGACTACAGGAAACGTCAAGAAATTTAGATAGTATTATAACAAACCTTTCACTACTTTTCCAATGGTTATTTTGTTGCAATAAATGCGACATTGCCTTCCAATTTACATGGCATGTATTATTTCGGTAATACATTTGTGGCTGTCTCGTGTACAAGTGACAGATACAACACCTAGGCACTAATGGTCACTTTTGCCTAGTGGTTAGCCAGCCTGTCTTCTGATCTAGAGAGTCCCGGGTTCGATTCCTCGTTAGCGCACACCGCTTCATTGGTGATCCGAATATTCAAACATTTCAGTGGCACCATCTACTGCACGACCTCCGCACTACCACCTCAGCATCTCTAGCGACTCACTGTCACACGCAACGCACTCAACCCACACTAAACTCAATCACTCAACTCAATCGTTCACCCCTTCGCAACTCACTGGGAAGGAGCTGTGTGGTGGTCTCGTGTACAAATGACAGATACAACACTTAGGCACTAGTGATCACTTTTGCCTAGTGGTTAGAGCGCCTGTCTTCTGATCTAGGAGTCCCAAGTTCGACTCTCCATTACCAAAAAACCGTTACATATTTTTAATAGAAGAAGTACTATATAACATCATTTAAAGAATTCTACTTGACATTAATTGCAATAATTTGGCAAAATGTAATAGAAATATATTTCAACAGAATTGTACGCTACTTCCATTTCACTCAACTTCTCGTTCGTAATAAGTAAAAACTAGGGGTGTGGAACATCGCACAACTTTCAGTTGCACTATAATACTGACGTGGATTTGTGTCATCTACAGTATTTATATTTTCATCATGCATTTAGAATAAATGACCAGTTTGGAGGTAATTTTTGTATGGGTCTAAAATAATAATAATAATAATGGTGCTGAGAGGAGAAGAAAAAACTATCATTGATGAGGTATGCTCAAGGAAAGAGAACTCTGTTTTGAAGGCATTCATTTTTCAACTTTTTCGCCATTAAAAAATTTTTACGAAAATTTCGGAGGTGAGGATGTTTAGAACACCTTAAGAGGCATTACCACGGTGATTTTTATCAAAATCGTTAGAGCCATTTTTTTGCAATCATTGAAAGCCATGATTTTTTCAATGGCAACTACCTTATGCGCATGCGCGATTTTAACGAAAATCTTAATGGTAAGTCCCATGGCCGCCACTAACCCTCATACCAGATTTGAACATCGTAGGTCAATTTGTTCGGGAGTTATGCTGACCACAGACACACACATTTTTCTGGATCACTTTTTTGAAATCAGGATGTTCAAAACGTGAAGAAATGAAAAAAAAAAAAAAAAAAAAAAAAAAATCGATTTTTTTTTTTTTTTTTTTTTTTTTTTTACCGAATGTTATATTTTCATTACCCTATGTAAATATACATATGGGTAATTGAAAGTAATAAACCTCGTTGAATAACCTTATAAAATGCATTTTTTATCTTTACCTAAGAATAAGCAAGTTTTTTTCGAAATTGAAACTTCTCGCCAGACCAGTGTTGTACATAAGGTATGTATTTGATAAAAGAGGGCTCATTTTCCGGATGTTAAAATTTAGATGTTTTGAAATTTTCTGTAAGACTTTCAATTCATATGATGTACAATACATACTTTATGTAAATGACGTTTAATAGGCATATCATGGTTTTTGAGGCGTTACCTGATGAACTAAAAATATGTCATCTACTGTAACCCATTAGAGTTATCTATTAATTGGAAGAATATTGTCAGTTTCTTCCTGAGGATATGGTGTGTACTTATCAGGTGACTGAATTAAAAAACTTACGACAGTCGACTTGACGATTTATTCAATTGAATGTTCTGATCTTGAAGGAAAATTATTCATTCTGAAGAGAATTTGTGGAAATTGATATTTGTGCAACAGTACGGGGTACGGAAGTTATGTTCATATTTAATTTTATTTAGAAGCTGTTAGTTACGATATCATCTTAAATGTTCCTGCAAAAAAAGAATATACTTACTCCAAATTAAAATTGCCGACCGCCAACTTGGGCTGAATTGTGATCAGGATTTTTAAATACTATTGACGATTTTAATTATTTATATTTTTGTCTATTCAATATGTTTTAAAACATCCATCACTTGGCACTTTTAAAGGAATAGATGAAATTTTGGAAATTTGCCGAGTGCCGTCTTTCTTTTCTTTGTGTTCGCACGATACCTATTATATGTAGGCGGTGGAAAAGACACCGACTCCCTTATAATAGACTTCTTGTGTAAAAATGCCGATTCGTTAAACTCGGGTCGGTATTTTTAATATTTCTGTTCGACATTTTTTTTTTTTTATTTTTTTTTATTCAATTCGATTTTGTTGTGGATCTACTATAAAAAAAAAAGGCTCAGTAATATTTTGAAAATTTGCCGACTGTTCAACTTTCTAAAACTTTGGGGGGGCGAAACGCCCCCTACGCCCCCCGTTCGCGTCGTCCCTGACCACACTGTACTTCATATTCTGGAAAGAGAGCAGATGTTAAATTTCACGAATTCCCCTTGGATCCGGATCTACGCAAGGAATGGGCAAAAGTGATTTCTAGAGCCAATCTACACATTAATGACAAGACTCCCTCTACTGTTGTCTGCAGTTTGCATTTTAAATCTGATGATTATGTTCAAGGCAATTCGATTTGATGAAGGAAGTAGGATTATTAGAAATCCCAAGCGGCAATTGAAGTAAGAAAAAGCGACCTTTTTAGTGAAGCGACACCCTCCAAAACTTGATATAATGCATCTTTATCGACAACGAATCTACCTGTTAAATTTCAGCGTGATTGGATGACGGCAAGTTGGGTTTTTTATCATCTGAAGATAGAAGCTAGTGTAAAAGTAACATTCTAGTGACAGTGATACCCCCCCCCCCACCCCCACTCCAAAAAATCCTGATATAGTGCAACATTATCCACAACGAACCTACCTGTTAAATTTCAGCGCGATTGGATGATCGCAAGTTGGTTTTTTAATATACTGAAGATAGAAGCGTGTGTAAAAGCAACCTTTTAGTGACAGTGACCCCCCCCCCCCCCCAGAACTTGATAGAATGCAACCTTATCGACATCGAATCTAGCTGCCATATTTTAGCTCGATTGGATTACTGCAAGTTGCTTTTTTAGTATACTGAAGATAGAAGCGTGTGTAAAAGTGGCCTTTTAGTGAAAGTGACAACCCCAAAACTGTATGTAATGCAACCGTATCGACAGCTAATTTATCTGTGAAATTACAGACAGATTGCATAACGGCAAATTGTTTTTTTAGTATTCTGAAGATAGAAGAGTTTGTAAAATCGACCTTTTAGTGACAGTGACACTCCCCTCCCCCCAAAAAAACATGATATAATGCAACGTTATCGACAACGAATCTGCCTGTCAAATTTCAGCGCGATCGGATGACTGCAGTTGGTTTTTTAGTATACTGAAGATAGAAGCGTGTGTAAAAGCGACCTTTTAGTGACAGTGACACCTCCCGAAACATGATATAATGCAACTTTATCGACAACGAGTCAACCTCTTAAATTTCAGGGCGATTGGATGATGGCAAGTTGGTTTTTTTAGGATTTGAAGATACAAGCGTAAGTAAAAGCGACCTTTTAGTGACAGTGAAATTTGATAGAATGCCCTCAAAATTTGATAGAATGCATTGTCATCGACATCAAATCTACTTGCCAAATTTCAGCACGATTGAGTTAAGGCAAGTGTGTTAATTTCACTATATTGCAGTTTCAAATTTGGTTGGATTGCAGCGCCACTCTTGTTTAGTGGGAGAAAATGGAACGAACAACTTGTTTCCTTCACACCCATAGACTTTTGAAAATTGTCACGGCCTGGTTCAATCCAGTCTGGCCTTGGTTAAGCACTTTATAAGTAGCAGAAATAGACAGTCGGTAGTTCCAAAAACAAAACTCCCCTTCCCCACCACTCTTCCTACCCTCATACTCTCATGCACGGTGCAAAACACCTGCAACGTAAAACATCTGCGGAGTTTTCGTTTCGCCGAACACTTTTGAAAGACTTGAATGATTATTGTGTTCATAACACAAGACCACCTTGCCTTTTTTTTTAATATAGAGATAATTTATATACATTGAAATGATGCCAAATCGTTGGAATGAATTAAAAACGGTTAAATGTGTGCAATTGTACCGGGATTATGAAAATCTTTGGACCTTGTTTTGCCCGGAATATCGTAATCGTGATGCGAGGAATGCGTCTCCACAAGCTATTGTAGATGAACTGAATGATCCTTCGTTTACTCTAATGGATGTAGCAAAAAAAGTTAAATCATTGCGGTCTACGTATTATTTGGAATTGGCGAAAATTGAGAAAAGTAAAGCCAGTGGCGGGGGAACAGATTTTGTTTATAAAACTTCGCTGCCCTGGTTCAATGATATGGATTATATAATGAAAATCGCAATTGTCAAGGACAAAGAAACATTCAGTAATATGGTGAGTAACCAATATATTTTATTTTCTTACATTTTTTTGTTAAAATTTTAGTGTACAAAGTTTACAATTCTTAAATTTGTTACAATTTTTATAATCTAGTTTATAATATAATAAACAATAACACGAATGAAACATAATGAACAATTACCATAATAATTTATTTTATGTTCTTCAATTTAATACTAGCCGAATACACGTGCTCCGCCACGAAATTTTACCATGTGCAATATTTTACCCAGCTGTGAGGCCTCGCGTTGCGGAAATCCGTCATTGGTGTATAGACCCCAATTTTTGGCGCTTCGCTCGCAGGAAGGTTACTCGCAACTTAAAATAAAGCTCGCTTCGCTAGCTGAAAAAGTCATTGAAGGTAAGGTCGCTTCAGACACTATGAACTAATTGCTACGTAAAGCCTTAATGTTAGAAACCCCTCCCTTGTCGAGAAACAATAAAAAAATTCCCCGTTAAGAACTATAATACAAAACACCTTTAAGAATATTTTAACACGTGATGTTTGCAAAAAGTAAAATTGTAAGGTCAAACTACTTATGTTGAAACTGTCAGAGCTCTAGGCCTATTAGAAGCGCTTTTTGTGAAAATATTAATTAAAAATTCATTAAAAAACAAATCAAAATTGTAACGTTCTTTTTATCAAAAGTCCAATTAGAAGGCCAAAACTATTTGTGTTGAAAATTTCAGAAATATAGCCCGATTTGAAATCGCTTTGTAAAATATTTATTAATTAATTAATTAAAAAACAAATAAAATTTCAAAATTCTGTTTTTCAAAAATCCAATAAGAAGGCCAAAACTATTTGTGTTGAAACTTTTAGAGTTGTTAGCCTTATTAGAAATCATTTTGTAAAATATATATTAATTAATTAAAAAGTAACTAAATAAAAATTTAAAATTTTGTTTTTCAAAAGTCCAATTAAAAGGCCCAAACTACTTTTGTTGAAATTTTCAAAGCTGTAGCCCTATTAGAAATCGTTTTGTAAAATATTTATTAATTAATTTTTAAAAATTTAAATAAAAAGAACTAATTAAAAATTTTAAATTCTCTTTTTCAAATATCCAATTAGAAGGCTAAAACTACTTATGTCGAAAATTTCAGAGCTGTAGCCCTATTAGAAATCGTTTTGTAAAATATTTATTAATTAATTAAAAAAATTAATTAAAAAAGAACTAAATGAAAATTTAAAATTCTGGTTATCAAAAGACCAATTAGAAGGCCAAAACTACTTATGTTGAAAATTTCAGAATTGTAGCCCTATTAGAAGTCGTTTTATAAAACAATTTGTTAATTAATTAAGAAAATTAATTAAAAAATAACTAACTAAAATGTTAACATTCTGTTTTTCAAAAGTCCAATTAGAAGGCTAAAACTATTTATGTTGAAAATTTCAAAGCTGTATCTCTATTTGAAGTCACTTTGTAAAAAATAAATTAATTAAAAAATTAATTAAAAAAGAACTAATTAAAATTTTAATATTCTGTTTGACATACATAAAATTAGAAAGCCAAAACTTCTTATGTTGAAAATTTCAGAGCTCTACTCCAATTTTAAGTTTGTTTCTAGAGATCCACAGAGCCGCAGACAGACAGACACACACGCGGCTTGTTTTATTATTATAGATTTTATAAATATACCTTTAATAAGAAACCTTACAAAAACATTTTGGGTAACAAATTATTGTTGTTGTTGTTTCTTATCCTCCACCTGTCTGACGAAGTCAGACAAGATCCAACAAATTGTTGACCCTCAAAAGTCGATGACAAGGAGTGGTGTATTGTTGGGTAACAAATTATTTAAACAATAATCAATGTATTTTAATTTATATTTTTAATTATATTTGATATTAAGCTTTAGTAAATGTCAAAAAGTTACTCAACATTTCACCAATACGTTCTTTAAACAATGTTAATTATAGTTCTTTTTATGTTTTGTATTTAAACTTTCACTTATACATTATTTACACGGTATTGTTTTTTTTTTTATATTCTTACATATTTAATAAAATTCTAGATTTTATATAAGTTTTTTTAGTTAATCTAGGAAACAAAAAAGAATGCCTACCAAGAAATACTGTAAGCAATAAATTAATACATTTTAAACAATAAGTCTGAGCTCTGAAGGTGAAAACTTTTTTCAACTATAACAAATGTTAAAACGGATGCATGATTTAAATGAACTGACTGATTTAAATATACAATATATTTTATATTCTTACATAAATTATAAACTTTATATTATTGCATATTATTAGGCGAAGTGATATACATTGTAACTTGCAACATTCAATTTATTGAATCATGTGGTACTTTTCCGTTAGACACCTGTCACGCTCTTTGTTATCTTTGACTTTGAAAGAGAACCAAACATGTTGAAAACTGAATGAGCTATTTCGGTGTTTTGAATTCGTAATATTAGAGGTTCTGTTTTTATAACTTGAAATTGTTTACCAAATGATTCGCCGATTGAAAAATGATGGTCAAGTGGCATGGCTATAAAGGAAAATTACCAAACATGCATTATTCTCACTTTTGTTACGACTGGGAAAAAATATCTCTTGTTTATTGGATCATTCTTTCTTTCCACTCAATTGTCCAATCTCCAGAAAAATAACCTTTGTATGTTTTTCTTACTTGTTGAGCTATTTTCTTGGGTTTGTTGTGGTAACGAGCGTGCAAAATACTGGCAGCTGAGAAATTTCTGATCTCCAGTGCCCATGTACAACTGTAGCATTTACAATGTCCTCATAGTCAACACTACCGGGTGGCATATATGATGGTTGGCGATGTTGAACGCAACCAGATATGAATAGCGCATCTTGTTTTCACAATTTTTGTTGTGGTCTCAACTTTTACAAACAAAGCTTGACCAAAAATGCGAAACCGGCTTGCCAATATACCAAATCCATTTTCAACAATTTTCCTTGCTCTACTTGTTGTATAGTTAAAAATTCTTTCTTCTTTTGTCAAGACGGGTTTCGAATATGGTTTCATTAGATAGGGTTACAGAGGGAAGGCATCATCCCCCACCAGTACTCCTCCTTTTGGGAGTAATGATTCATGTTGCAACTTAGAATGTTGCTCTTTGTAGAGGGCGCTAGTTGCACCCCACCCCCGCCTGTCGGAGAAATTCATTCCCTTACTTGATGTTGGTATTACTGTATGTGTGTTGTGGTGTCCCGTCTTTCAGTAAATAAAATAGTTTAGTCTAAAAATGGAGTGCTCCTTTTGTGACATGATCAAATTAAGTATTCAGGTTGAAACATGGTGACCAGGGACGTGATTTATAGTAATCTATGGTGATTTCTATATAGAACAACGACGTTGACGACCATCGCAAAAACTCGCAGTGTCGCGACTCTGAGATTTTGAGGTAGGTCCCTTTGATTATACGTAACTTAATTTGAAACCTTTTATTTAAAAATTTTAAATTTGATTGATATTAATTTATCAAAATGGATGACGAAGTCAAAAGTAAAATGGATAGAATCAAAAGGAAACGCTCATGCGTTAGGCAATTATTTTCTAAGCTCCTAACTAAAATAGATAATTTAATTGGTGAATCATTAACTGAAAGGTATTCTAAGGAACAAAAAATAGACGATCTTCACGATCAAAGAAATCAGTTAATTGAAAAAATAAAAAATCTGAAGGGGTTAGATGAAACGATTGAAACCGACATTGATGACAATGAATTGGAAAACGAAATAATGTCAAGTGAGGAATACCAGGAACGCGGTATTAAATGGAAAACAAAAATTGATAGACTAATTGAAAAATTGTTAGTTGTTGATATACCGCGTCCGAATGAAAATCCGAATACTGTTTTGAGTAATGTCGGGATTGAGATTGAAAGAAATTATAGACATAGAAGTGAATCCAACGCTGTAAAACTTCCAAAATTAGACATAGCAAAATTCTATGGAGATTGTGGCTCCTGGCTGGATTTTTGGAATTCATTTGAAGTGGCTATTCATAAAAATGACGCGTTAGGTAAAATTGAAAAATTTGCTTATTTGAAAAGCTATTTGGGAGGGTTAGCTTTAACTGCAGTATCTGGATTTTCATTGACAAATGAAAATTATGATTCCTCAATTGAGTTATTGAAATCTAGATTTGGGAATGATGAACTAATTATTAGTTCTCATATGAATAAATTGTTAATGATTGAGCCAGTTAAATACACTTCAAATGTATCAGCATTGAGGAAATTGTATGATGCAGTTGAAATTCAAACCAGGTCGCTACAATCTCTTGGCGTTGCAACGGGTACATATGGCAGTCTTCTTTGCCCAGTAATAATGCAAAAACTCCCAGAAGAACTAAATTTAAATTATAATAGGCAACGAGAAACTAGGGAATTATTTGACATTAAGAACTTATTAACGTTTTTGAAAAGGGAAATTGAATGCAGGGAAGCATCCTTTTTATTGGCCAACCCAAGGGGTACTAGTGGAAATGATTACTCGTTTTGTAATAAAGAAATGAATAAAAATAGACAATTTATGGGTTCAAAACGAACAAACTCAATGGCTAGTGTTCCAACCGCAGCATCCCTAACGACGTCAGTCAGGGAAACTTGCGTATTTTGTAACGTAGAATTGCATGGTTCCCAGAATTGCCCATTATCACTGAATGAAAGACGGAATGCTTTAAAATCCCAAGGTAGATGTTTTATATGTCTGTTTAGAAAACACGTATCCAAAAACTGCTACAAACGTGAATACATATGCAAAAATAATTGTAAACAAGCTCATAATTATTTAATCTCTATATATATAAGGCAAAGCCCTCACTCACTCACTCACTCACTCACTCACTGACTCACTGACTCACTCATCACTAATTCTCCCACTTCCCACATAGTCACAACTCTGAAAATCGGCACAAATATCAACAATGGTAAAAATAGAAAAAGTAAACTATTCCGATCTCGATTAACACACTTTAAGGGGTCGAAAAGGGGTTAAACGTTCCAAACGGGGGACATTCGAAAATCCTACTTCCCACATAGTCACAACTCTGAAAATCGGCACAAATATCAACAATGGTAAAAATAGAAAAAGTAAACTATTCCGATCTCGATTAACCCACTTTAAGGGGTCGAAAAGGGGTTAAACGTTCCAAACGGGGGACATTCGAAAATCCTACTTCCCACATAGTCACAACTCTGAAAATCGGCACAAATATCAACAATGGTAAAAATAGAAAAAGTAAACTATTCCGATCTCGATTAACACACTTTAAGGGGTCGAAAAGGGGTTAAACGTTCCAAACGGGGGACATTCGAAAATCCTACTTCCCACATAGTCACAACTCTGAAAATCGGCACAAATATCAACAATGGTAAAAATAGAAAAAGTAAACTATTCCGATCTCGATTAACACACTTTAAGGGGTCGAAAAGGGGTTAAACGTTCCAAACGGGGGACATTCGAAAATCCTACTTCCCACATAGTCACAACTCTGAAAATCGGCACAAATATCAACAATGGTAAAAATAGAAAAAGTAAACTATTCCGATCTCGATTAACCCACTTTAAGGGGTCGAAAAGGGGTTAAACGTTCCAAACGGGGGACATTCGAAAATCCTACTTCCCACATAGTCACAACTCTGAAAATCGGCACAAATATCAACAATGGTAAAAATAGAAAAAGTAAACTATTCCGATCTCGATTAACACACTTTAAGGGGTCGAAAAGGGGTCAAACGTTCCAAACGGGGGACATTCGAAAATCCTACTTCCCACATAGTCACAACTCTGAAAATCGGCACAAATATCAACAATGGTAAAAATAGAAAAAGTAAACTATTCCGATCTCGATTAACACACTTTAAGGGGTCGAAAAGGGGTCAAACGTTCCAAACGGGGGACATTCGAAAATCCTACTTCCCACATAGTCACAACTCTGAAAATCGGCACAAATATCAACAATGGTAAAAATAGAAAAAGTAAACTATTCCGATCTCGATTAACACACTATAAGGGGTCGAAAAGGGGTTAAACGTTCCAAACGGGGGACATTCGAAAATCCTACTTCCCACATAGTCACAACTCTGAAAATCGGCACAAATATCAACAATGGTAAAAATAGAAAAAGTAAACTATTCAGATCTCGATTAACCCACTTTAAGGGGTCGAAAAGGGGTTAAACGTTCCAAACGGTTGACATTCGAAAATCCTACTTCCCACATAGTCACAACTCTGAAAATCGGCACAAATATCAACAATGGTAAAAATAGAAAAAGTAAACTATTCCGATCTCGATTAACACACTTTAAGTGGTCGAAAAGGGATTAAATGTTCCAAACGAGGGATATCCGAATGTTCCTCTTCCAATGTAGTCATTTTTCTGATATTTTTTTGCAAATGTTAAAAAAATAAGTCATTCCAATATCGATTAACGAATTTTTAAGGGATGAAAAGACGACGCAACATTGAAACTATACGAGGATTAACTTAATGTCTAATTAACTTAATTCCAATACAGCTACTACTTTGAAATTTAGAACTAAGAGCAAACATAAACACAATAAACTATTCCAGTTTACTATTCACAATTATAAATTTCGTTTAAAATGTCAACAAAGGAAAGTTCCTATTTTGATAAATCAATTTGTCGGGATCGAAAAGGGAGCAAACGTCTGAAGTGTAGAATACATGAATGTCTTTTGATTGCTAAAATGCTAATGGTAAAATTTCGTAGCGCAGCACGGGTATTCAGCTAGTATGTCATAAAGCACAAAACGAAGTGCAAACTGAGCCCGCCAGCAATGAAATTGTTACTTCCTTGCACAGCATCAATGAAGTGCTGGGGCCCAAAAAGGGTGCAGAGAATGTGAACTCGTTATCTGCTGTTTTGTTGCAAACATTTTCAGCCTCCCTTAAAACTGAAAGGGGATCTGGCTTAGTTCGAGTTCTGATGGACGGGGGTAGTAACAAGTCGTTTATTTTGCGGAGTGTTTCTGAGGACATGGGACTAGTATCCGTTCGCCGGGAGAGATTTACGATACACGCCTTTGGTGGGGGGAACTTAGAGAAAAGCTTATATGATATTGTCGAGATAGAATTGCAGAACAGGACTGAACCTGAACAAGCGATAAAAATAGAAGCCGTTGTCATTGATTCTATTACGCATGGATATATAGAAATCCCCTCTAAATGGGTTAAAAATATGGCTTTAGAAAAGGGCATTGAATTGGCAGACGTCGCTACTTCGACGGAGATACACATTTTAATCGGGTCGGATTACATCTGTGATGTATTACAAGAAAATAGTGTTAGGCTGGGAAGGCGATTAATTGCAACGCAAACTTTATTCGGGTTTGTTATTCAAGGTCGGCAAGCAGTGTCCGATGATAAGGAAATCTGTGTAAATCATATAACAGTTGAAAACGGATTTGCGAGAGTAAATTCTTTGTGGGAATTGGAAGCAATCGGGATAAACCAAGATAAAGAAATTGCGCGATCAGACAAAGATATTTTAGATGCGTTCGAACAAAACACTACTTATGAAAATAAAAGATACGAAACAAAATTACTGTGGAAAGATAATTTCCAGGGATTAAACTCTAATTATAATGTCGCAAAACGCAGATTTAGTAGTTTAAATAACAAATTTAAACAGGACCCAGATTTATACATTCGGTATAAAGAAATTATTGATGAGCAACTAAGGGATGGGATAATTGAACCTGTTGATACGAAATTAACTATCTGTAAAGGTGAGGGATACTTTATGCCACATCATGCTGTTCTTAGGAAATCAAAGGAAAGTTCAAAAATCCGAGTAGTTTTTGATTGTTCGTCTAATATTAAAGATGAAAAGTCTCTCAATGATTGTTTAAACAGCGGACCCAATCTCAATCCTGACTTGCTCAAAATTGTCTTAAAATTTAGATATCACCCAATTGCGTTTTGTGCAGACATTCAAAGAGCGTTTTTAGAAGTAGGCATAGTAAAAGAAGATAGGAAATATTTGCAATTTTTATGGGCAGATTTAAATAGGGGAACAAACCTCGATCTCAGTTGTCGTGATGCTAGAGCCTTACGAATGAAACGTGCTCCATTTGGAACAAAATGCAGTCCCTTTCTGTTGACTGCTACCATTAGACTGCATTTGAAAAGATTTGAAGAAACACATCACCAGGCTTGTGAAGTGTTGAAAGATCTCTACGTGGACGACCTGCTCTGTGGTGCAGCTACTATCCAAGAAGCAGTATCAATTTCGAGGGATGCTGGTTTCATATTGAGTGAAGCTAGCATGAACTTGCGACGATGGATTTCCAATTCCAGTATCCTGAATCAAATTTGGAAAGATAATGAAATGGAGTGTCGACATTCTTCTCACGAATCAAGCGTGCCATTAAAGGTCCTAGGGTTAATCTGGGATAACGAACGTGACACTTTAAGAGTTGACTTAGACCAATTTTCGAAGATAGAGTCCGTAGTGGCAACAAAACGCATTGTGCTAGGGGCATGCGGTATGCTATTTGACCCTATTGGTTTATTGACACCATTCGCAGTAAGAGTTAAGTTGTTAATGCAAAATTTATGGGAAAAGGGTGTACAATGGGACGAAAGTCTACCCCTTGATGTGGAAAAGAAGTTTAAGGAATGGCTGAATGAATTAGTAGAACTTCAGGGACTTGTTATTCCTCGGCCATATTTTGAGGAGGGTCCAATTGATAAGTTAGAAGTACACATATTTTCGGACGCAAGTCCAAAGGCGTATGGTTGTGTGGCGTACTTCAGAACAAAACACAGAGGTAAATATACGACTAGCTTTATAATATCGAAATCTCGTTTAGCTCCACTTAAAGCAGTTACTTTGCCTCGGTTGGAGCTCCTAGGAGCCCTGATTTCCGCGAGAATGTCGTCTTACCTGCAAGAGACATTTCCTTCATTAAAGGAAAGTGACATTTATTTGTGGACTGATTCACAGATATGTCTACACTGGATTAAAGGTATCGCGGACGAGTGGAAGCCATTTGTTCGTAATAGAGTGTTAGAAATTAAAGAAAAAACTGACCCTCAAAATTGGAATCACTGCGACGGAAAAACCAACCCTGCTGATCGACTGACAAGAGGGGTGGGAGCGCGTCAGTTAATCAACGACCGCTTGTGGTGGACTGGACCCCCCTGGCTCCTGGACTTAAGTGAGTCGTCGGACAATGAACTGTCCCCTTCAATGGATATCAACTTACGAGTAGTTCAAGGGGAGAAACGGGTTAGGGCCGTTACGCTACAAATAAGTGTTGATCCATCTGAACCGCTGTTGATTTTAGAAAGGTATAGTGATTTGAATAAAGTTTTGCGAATTACATCATACGTCAAGCGTTTTGTCAATAATTGCAGATTAAATTCGACCAAATTAACGGGGCCATTGACAACGGAAGAACTATTGAATGCCGAATTACACTGGGTGTCTTTTGTACAACGAACTGAATTCACTGCTGAATATAATCTATTGAAACAGGGCAAGCCTGTTGAGTCTAATTCGAAATTATTCGGGTTGAACCCAATCTTATCAGCAGATGGAACCATATGCCTTGGTGGTAGATTACAACGATCGGGATTCAGCATTCAGGAGAAACATCCTTGTGTTCTTCCTGGCAAGTCTAGATTCACCGAACTGTTGATCGCAAGGGAGCACGAGAACTTATTACATTCCGGAGTTTCAGACACTCTCACTCAAATCCGAGAGCGATATTGGATTCTACGTGGTAGACAAATAGTGAAAACGTGCCTGTACAACTGCTTTGTTTGCAAACGAAGCAAGGCTAGACAAGGAACCCAGGTGGTGGCACCTCTTCCAGCTGATCGAATACACGAAGCAAATCCCTTTGAAGTGACTGGAATCGACTTCTGTGGCCCTTTATACACCAAGGACAATGACAGTGATAAGGTCTATATCGCTCTCTTTACTTGTGCCGTCACCCGTGCAATTCATCTTGAACTGGTATCGTCTCTCAGTACAGAACATTTCCTTTTAGCATTTAGACGATTTATATCGAGAAGAGGAGTCTGCAGAATAGTGAATTCTGACAATGCCAGAACGTTCAAGGCTGCAGAATTAGAACTAAAATTGCTCTACTCTAATATATCTGATCCTGTTGTACTTAACTATTTTGGAAAAAGGGGTATAACTTGGAATTATATTGTAGAACGAGCTGCTTGGTGGGGTGGATATTGGGAGAGGATGGTGAGAATGACAAAAACAGTCTTAAAAAAGGTTCTTGGTAGGGCTCTGGTTTCGTTTGAAGAATTGCAAACGATTTTGGCTGAAATAGAAGCAATATTGAATTCCCGCCCACTCACTTACGTCTACAACGACCCACTTGAACCATCCCCTCTCACTCCAGCTCATTTCCTCATAGGAAAGAGGCTAACTGCTTTACCCCACCGGGCTGTTCATGTTAGTGAAATAAAAAGTAACAAAAGAATATCTATTAAGAGATATATGTATAGAGAGAAGCTTTTAAATAACTTTTGGAATCGTTGGAAAGGAGAATATATCCTCCAACTTAAAGGAATACATAGTGTAAAACCAATTAATGTAACTTGTAATTTTAATACAAATGATGTAGTTTTAATAGGTGAAGATAAGGTGCCACGACAGTTGTGGAAACTAGGTCGGGTAATTGAGGTCCATAGAGGTCGTGATCAGAAGGTAAGAAGTGTAACTCTAAAAACAGCATCGGGAATAGTTAAACGACCAGTTCAGCTGCTGTACCATCTAGAGCTTCCTAGAATGGATTAAGTTTGTTTTTTCATTTGTCATTTAAATTGATTATTAAGATTTACTATGTTATTATGAGTATTCTCTGTGTTCATTTTATTATTGCAATGTAAAATTTATGCTTTAAATTTAATGATTTATCTGACTACATGTATTTAGGGTTATTATGGAGATAATTTTAGGTACTGTTTGGATTTGTTTGATGAATGTCTTCATCGGGGGGGAGGATGTTGCAACTTAGAATGTTGCTCTTTGTAGAGGGCGCTAGTTGCACCCCACCCCCGCCTGTCGGAGAAATTCATTCCCTTACTTGATGTTGGTATTACTGTATGTGTGTTGTGGTGTCCCGTCTTTCAGTAAATAAAATAGTTTAGTCTAAAAATGGAGTGCTCCTTTTGTGACATGATCAAATTAAGTATTCAGGTTGAAATATCATTCTCCAATACTGATGGGTACAAACTGCAACATTGAAAGATTCTTCCATAGACACCGACGTCAATACACTTGAAGCAATAGTCGTGGTCTACTACAACTAAAAGTACAATGCTGTTTCTGCCTTTGTAATTATAGTATTTGCTGCCTGCACTCGGGGGGGGGGGGGGGGGGAACTTTTATAGAAATATGTTTCCCATCTATTGCACCACAGCATCCAGGAAAGTTCCACCTATCTCGTTGAAACCAATTTGAATATCCTCCCATTCTTTTAGATTTGGCACCTGAAAAATAACAGTAAATTCAATTTCACATAAAGTACAAAAGGCAACTTTTACCTTTCACTATTGCTAATTTTACGAAATTTCACTATTGTTAATTTATAATGCAGTTCATATTGCATTAAAAAGTTTATTTCAGCCACCTGTTACCAATATTTTTCTTATAGCATCTATTGTTTTCAGGAAATTGGAACCCAAGGGGCCAATAAAGCAGAACCGAACGCGATGATGTAGAATTCAACTAATGAAGGAGTTGTTGGGTGATGACGTACAATAAATCAGTCAACCAATTACTAGTAAGGAACAGCCAGTGAGAGTTGAAAAAGCAACTCTACAGCAACCTCAGTGGCAGCAACCTTCACGTTTTAAAAATAAAGGTATGAAAAGAAGGTTTGAGGCTATAACTGATGCTGTTCGAGAACTGAAGGATTTGAATGAAAGTTGAATCTTTCAACTACAAAAAATCAGGAAGATGAGTGTGAAATAATAGGAAAACACATTGTTCTTCAGCTACGTGAGCTCTCAGTACCCGACAGGATTAAAGCAAATGCAGACATTCAAAAAATACTATCAGAGTATAGATTGAAAAATATTTATACAGAAAAAAAAATCCATCCCCTCTACCCCATTCTACTAGCTCTGCTTCATCTAGCCATCAGGATACACCATCTTGGCCAACTGATCACTGCTATTATGTAGTAAATAAAGATTTATTACAAAATGCTGTAAATGAAGTGGACATAGAGTACATTGAAGACAGTCCAGAATCAATGTAATTTTACTTAAAATCTGTTTTAATATGTGTAATCTTTTTATCATGAATATGTAATAATTAACAATTCATAATTTTTAACTTAATATGAATCATTTATAAAAATTAAATTCATTCAATTTACTTATATTTTGTGTAACTTATTTAACTGCTAAGTTCTCTCAATCTATTTCCAACTTTTTGTCTCAAAATATCTAAAATATTCACACACATTAATTGTTATTACACAAAAAGATATGGAAATTCAAAAACTTTTAGTCTGTAAAATAAATAAAATGTTTATATTCATTATCATGTTTGAAATTAAAAAAAAAAAAAAAAAAAAAAAAAAAAAGAGCATTGTGACAATAGCAGTTGTAGAATATTGTGATTTCATTTACTGTACTATTTCATGTGTTGTACCACAGATGGCGTTATCAGCATTTTGATCGAAGTGTTTTTTCCCCCACCTACTGTAATTTTAGAATACCACTGAACACCAAATAAAAAGGAGCATAATTCAAAAGCTCATCGTCGCCGATTTGATTTTTTTTCATGGTGCATCGGCGGGAAAGTGAAGAATCCTTTCAAATGGAAAAGTGTTTGGTTTTTGAGGCAGACCTTAATATTATGAGTGAGTTACTATAATGAGTGAGCAGTAAACTGTGAGTAGTGTAGTTTGTTTCGATTTATGAATATCGAGTTTAAGTTTGGTTTTATGTTTTTTGATTATTTCTATTGTTTTGAATTGTTGTGTATAGTATAATCAAAATAATTGAAAATGGTGGTGAGCAGGATTCTGCTTTGTTAAATGTTGTTAGAAAAAGGCGGGCTGCAATCAGAACAGCTCAGGCGTGTAGCCAGGGGGTAGCTGATGCCCCCCCCCCCCCAAAATTTTCAAACCTCGAAAGTCAGAAATAGATCTATTTATGCTTGGATAATTAAAATTTGAAATTAACACACATTTTCGTTATTTTCTAATTTTTTGAAATTGGACAAACAAAGCACTGGAATTATTAACGAATCGAATTAAGTTGAATCTGCCCTGAATGTAGCACTCCAGACTTCAGGAGTGATGACTAGTCGACGTGATACGCAATGTCTAGTCTCGTTGGCGCGAACTTTCGACCGACAAAAGGCTTTCAGAGTCCTGGGGATGGGAGGGGGATCTTGTACTTGTCTAGTTCATGATCCCTCCCCCCCCAGCGACTCTGGTTCACTAGTACAATAGGTGACAAGGGGTGTCCAGAAAGCCTCAAACCGGCTCTTTCTTAGCAGCCATCTCCAACATCCAAGAGTAGCATTGTATACATATTCAACATTGCTCAGGTCCCACGTTGTTAAACACTTCAGAATTCTCCTACCAGACAACCTACAAAAGCCTATAAAACAACTGAAGAATACTATAGAATAAAAAATTTTACGCCCTACTTAGATGATATATCTTCATTAAATGAGCGCTTTTTGCCTCATAAAGAAACAATTTCTTCCTTGCAAAACCTTATTCCGCAACACGCTGTTGGGAAGAGTTTTCAAGATATTGAACCATGCATCTCCTTTTATGAAGATGATCTTCCTACTTACAAAGATGTGATTGAAGGCGAATGGGAGCTGTGGAAAAGAAAGTGGATGTCGGTCGAAATGTTACCAAACTCAGCGATTGGGTCGCTGTGTATGAATGCGACCAAAACATCTTCTCCAGCATATACGTTTTGCTCAAAATCCTATCCATTCTGCCAGTGTCAGCAGCACAGCTGAGAGAAGTTTTTCTACTCTTCCGAGATTGAAAACTCATCTTAGAAGTACGACAAGCGAAAATCGCTTAACTGAACTGGCTTTGCTGAATATCCATAGGCAATGCTCAGTTTCAGACGAGATGGTCCTCAACAAATTTGCCAGCAGTGGAACTGTTAGAAAATTCAATTTAACTTTGTAATGCCTCTTAATTAAATACAATTGTCCCATTATTAAACTTTATTTTAAATGTGATATTTCTTCTCATTTCCTTATTTTAAAAAGCATTTTTATTGTGTTTCATTAAAGCACTCTTAATCAAATATTATTCATGCATATTAATACTTAATGTCACGATTGTGAAAAGAAAGGGTCATTTGATTATTACTACATTTAACGAATAAATTTTCTTTCCAGTGAATGCTATATGTGCTAAAAGTATTGCAATCCCAAAAAGTGTTTATTTGTTTTTTAGTTTGATTAATTTTGATTTGTAAATTATTGAATGATAATTACTGTTTCCGAAGTTGACATTTATAATTTCTCAGCCCCCCCCCCCCCTAAAAAAATCTTGGCTACGCCCCTGGAACAGCTACCAGTAAGTTAATTACTAAAATAGAAAATACTTTCGTTGCCGAATTAGACGATCAGTATACATTAGATAACCAACATGAGGATTTGTTAAGCTATTCTGATCAGATAAAAGTAATTCATTAAAAGAAATTGACAACCAGATTTTTGGTCTTTTGAGCTTAGAAGAAGTTGAAAATGTGGTTTTGGTGAGCGAGGAATACTTTGAAAAAATAGTGAAATATCGTGGAAAAATAGACAGATATGTAAGAAATATTTTCGCTAGCAGAAATTCAAAGCAGAATTCCGCTCCCGTTTCTGAAAGGCCAGAAAATGTTAATAATTCTGAACACGTTTCACAAATGCAATCTGTGAATCATAATGCAAATCCTTTTATTGTTGATGGTAATGTCAGTATTAAAAATCAGCAGCATTTAGTTAAATTACCGACGTTAGTAATTTCTAAATTTTACGGTGATGCTATCAACTGGCTTGATTTTTTCAATCAGTATGATAATGCAATTCATAGCAACGATTTTTTAAGTAAAATCGAGAAATTTACGTATTTAAAAAGTTTATTAGGTGGGTCTGCATTAAGCGCAGTTTCAGGGTTTGCGTTGACAGCTGAGAATTATGATTCTGCGCTGGGTTTGCTTAAAGATAGATTTGGACGAACAGACTTGATAATTAGTGCTCATATGAAAAAGTTACTTGACATGCAAAGTGTAAAAGATGCACGTGATGTTAAAAGTTTACGTAAGTTTTATGACACGTGTGAAATACACATTCGTAGTTTAAGCTCTTTAAATGTTACATCGGGGTCATATGAGTAGTTAGAAATTGGGCATCCGGGGCCATGGCGCAGCGCGCAGAAGGACGAGGGACGATGACGTCACCGGAAGGGGCGTGGTCGGATATGACGTCACCGGAAGGGGCGTGGTCGGATATGACGTCACCGGAAGTGGGCGTGATCGGATATGACGACACAGGAAGTGACATCACAGGATATGCCGTCACCGGAAGTCACGTGACCGGAAGTGGAGTTGAGTTGTTTCCCTCCTGCTGCTGTTTTAGTTTCGGTTTCGTTATAAGCTGTTTGTGTATGACGTCACAGTGTGAATGACGTCATAATGTGTTTTATATCAAAGTTTTGAGCGGTGGTAACACTTTTTTAGTTTCGGTTTATCTAGCAGACGGAGTTGAGTTGTTCTAGGACTGCTTGTAAACGAATAAGTTAGAGTGATAGGTTTTTATTGCGTGACGTCACAGTGGGTATGACGTCATAATTTGTTTTATATCAAAGTTTTGAGCAGTGGCAACACTTTTTAGTTTCGATGTACCTTTCAGATGGTGTTGAGTTGTTCTAGGGCTGCTTGTAAACGAATAAGTTAGAGTGATAGATATTTTTACTAGTGACGTCACAGTGGGTATGACGTCATTCTATGTTAAGATTTAACATTTACGATATGGCAACATCTTATGAGAGGTCTAGGTTCGAGCAGGTGTGAATCGGATGAGTCATCCTGTCTGAACAGGTTTGAACAGCTTAGGACAGGATATTGCATGGCGATAAAGGTGGATAGGTGTTAACCAATCAGATTTCACGCTAGAGGGCGTTGTTTCGACTGCCAGCCAATTAGAAGGGATGAGCTGCGTCACTCACGGACTTGTATTCAGCGAGGACACCATTTCTCTCCTGATTTTGTCAAGTGAAGGTGCGTTTCTTCGAAGTTGTGCGTGTTAGTTTGAAGTGAAAATGTCGTCTGATTTACATATTGAACTCGTTGAAAGTTTTTACGATGCAGCTAAATCACAGCAGTTGTTGCATGAATTGTTGAACTATGAGTATGAGAATCTCCAATTGAACTTTAATGGAAAACGTTACACGCCTCAAAGGAAAGTGCTCGGTTTTGGTGATACTGGCGTTAACTATGCCTTTTCCGGAACGTGCGTCTTTGCAAAGCCGTGGACTTCTACACTGCTTGATATTAAGAAGGATGTTGAAAACATGACTGGACAAGAATACAACTATGCCCTTCTCAACTGCTATGCAGATGGAAATGCCAAGATTGGAGCTCATAAAGACAGCGAAAAAGATTTGGATCCAGACTTCACTATTCCAACCCTAAGTCTCGGAGCTATCAGAACCATGCAGTTTGCCCGTCCTGATTTCCAGCCCATCAAAGTTTCGTTGCCAAGTGGATCAGTTCTGGACCCATGAAATTTCAGTCGAGCCTGCTGTGACGGAGCCGAGAATCAGTATCACTTTCCGGAACATCATAGCGAGACCGCAAGATATTGTAGAGTACCCCCATAAGTCCCTTTCTCGGAAGAGACCATTGGATGAAGTGATCGTCGAAGAAGAAACAATTCCCGATGACGACTGGATGACTCGCCTTTATGCCTCTGTAAAGAAAACCAGTGAATGCCTCAAGGAATGGAACCTTGGATTTGGTTTCATAGTGTCCCTTCATCAATATGACTCTCGTCTTTTCATCCACATGTCTCAACACAATAGTCAAGGAAGTACTCAGAAAATTATGATGAACATGGATACCTTTCAGGACTTTTATAACAAACTCTTACACGTGAACACGAAATACGCAGCTAGTAGTGTTGTGTGTAACAATCAACTCCTGGTTCTATCACATAAGGGTGAGTTAGTTTTAAAACAACTCTTTTATTTTAAACTTAAGGAAAGTTCATTAAAAGTAAATGAAAATAATCTTGCTAAAATTAGAGATCTCATGCCTGAAATATGTGAAACCATCAAGGAGTCTCTTATAAATTTACTGCGAGTTGAAATTCTTAATCATTGTGTTCAAAATGTAAATATACCACCCAATATAGACTTATTTCATGAATATGTTTGTGCTTTTCGATGTGAATTAGAAAGTAATGTTTTAAAATTGTTTCGCTGTGATGCTTGTGCTATTGGTGACCCCTCGCAAGGAAATCATGTCTGTATAACTACTTCATTGCAAGATCAGTCTTGGTGTGTTGGAGACGATGCTATACTTGTACTTAATGTTAAAAATGTGATTGAAACCTTACAATGTAAAAATGTCATACAATTCTTTAATGAAGATTTCTTTAAATGTATATCATATGGTGCTTTGAAAGATTATTTGAAATTGTAAATAAAAAATTATTCAATGGAAATATGTGTGTGTGTGTGATTTTCTTATGTGAAATAATAGAAGAAAAAAAAAAAATGTTAAAGTAATATCGCTTTATTGAATCATAAATTTTCCCACTTTTTAGGTGGTTTTACATTTCGTCTCAACTTTGTTTGAACAATTTTTACAGGTGACTTTAGCAACTTCTTATTTCCGATAAACTGCTTCGGAACATTTAAATCTTTCAAAACAGTATTAAATAAACTTTTCCGTGATACATTACTTTTGGTATTGTACATATAATTGAAAAAGTCGATAATGTTAGAGTTTGGTATTTTTTCTCCGTGTATGGAGATTTGACCCTTGGAATTCCATGATAAGATATCAGGTTGATTCTTGATGAGAGCAAGTGTATTTTCAGCTTTTCTTCGCATAGGTTTAGAAAGTGATGCTAATATAAGTTCTTGATAATTATCATCTTTTTGAAGTTTCATTATTTCTTCTACTTTCACAGATTCTTCAACTTTCCTCCTATCTTCTATTTTCTCCACTTCTTCCTTCTTCTTCTCTTCAGCTGTTTTACTACTTTGTTCATTCGAATGTGAATTATTAAATTCTTGCAGATTTAAACTTTTCTTCAACAGTTCATGATAGAGGACCAATTTTTCATGATCAGGTAAGTCACTATGTAAAATTTGTATCATTGCCTTATCAAGTTCACTAAGCCTTTTATTGGAAACAGTATGTTTTGTCACCAATTCTTCGGGTATAAGAGCAAACTTCTTAATTTGAGCCATGAAATAATGTAGTTAAAACACTCAAGGCTGCAGGAATAAGTATGTTGAGGAAACCTCCTTTCTGTAAAATGACTTGACGTTTTTTCGGTAAAGACACTTTACGATTACTTAAATGACGCAATATCTTCTTATGTTTAGAGAGCGTTTTCTTCTGTCGTGCAGTCAATGGGATATTTCCATTCAATGTGTTAATGCAACATTCGCATATGGCTTTTATACAGTTCTTATTGAGTTTACTTAATAACGTTTTTCGTAACCTTAAAGGACAAATTTGCAACAATCGTAATTGATTGAGTTGCTCCTTCTTAAGCGTCATCTTGCTAAATGATACTTATCTTCAAAGTCATTCACTTTTATATCATTTAAATTGATACACGATCTGTCTTTCAGTAGGTAAAATTTTAGTACGTAAGCGTAACTCCTCTGATGTTTCGGCACGTAAATCTATAAATAAATAAGAATAGGGGTTTTTCGTTGCATCTTCAAAGACTTCTTGAAATAACTTGACATGTCGAGGAAATAATTGTCTTCCTAGATGTGAAATTTGACTCAAGTCTCGTCTATTTTTACACAGTACTAAATAGTGTGCATTCAATGTAATGTCTCGCATTTCTTTCCCTTTGTAGAAAAAATTTTGTGTTATGAAGATAACACTCAGGTTTAAATGATGACTGCCTTTTGTAAAAAGATCAGTTAAATGACTGTTAGCATTTGACATTAAATCGTCAATTACAAAGAGTGTATTCTCGCCCAAAAATTCTTTAAATGTCGCAGGTAGACCTTCTACAAATGTCACATTATCAATTTCATCATATAAGGGTTGATGTATTCCATAAAACCAAACAATCTTATCGGGAACAATTGAAAACATCCCATGCTTTTCACTTATCAAATCCCGCACAAAATAACTTTTACCGCATCCTGTTGGACCGGCGATTACCATCGTAAAAGGATGTTGCAACTTTGGAAATTCCATGTTGAATGAGAGACGAGACATAGTGTTACTGTTTAAATACTTTCTTTATTGATAAAATGGTGCTACAATTCTAAAGCGCTTGATTACAAAATGATGCACTTTGATATCATTATATATTTGATTGGGTATAAAAGACAAGAGAATATCGTTCATAGAACGTCCATTACATTTAGAATATAAATAAAAAATACAATATTGTCCACACACGGAACTCACATTCGATTGAAGTATCATAGGATTAAACTCTACATGTCGATAACGTTTTACATAACTTGATATTCCTCCGGGAAAATAAGACGGTGGGTTTCCGAACGAATCAAAGAAGCATATTTCTGTAGCTGATTCTATATAAAAAGCCACCCAATGGGTACCTTCTTGATTGGACTTGTCAGTGTTGGCAATAAAGCAGGCTGGAAAGTTTTGAACATTTGTTGGCAATCGATCACTTGAGAAAACGCCCAAGAATATATTCTTGGTTTTTGCATTTCCAGAAAGAATTCTGGTTATTTGTAGGGTATCCATTAATTCGGAAAGTCGCACACCACGTGACGTGATTTGGATATTTCAATCACGTTTTGAAATTCTGCATAAATGAGCACTGATAAAGTTTCCGTAATAGCCTCGGAAAATTTAATTTCCACACGTAAATTTCCTTGCTGTTGCAGATTAAAATGTTCTCCGTCGCAAAGATCAGGACTTAGATCAAATGCGTAAAGTACATGTCCTCTGGCGTATTCTTCTTGAGATAAGTAAATTCCCTTATCATGATTAAATCCGGAAAATAAACTGTGATAAGCTCGAACGTAGTTGTTGGAATCAAAATTAAGCTCTAAAGGCTTGCAGGGAACCGGCTGCCCATCTACGTAAATAGATACAAAGTTTGCACTATGATGAGAAAAGAGAATTGGATTCTTTGAATATTGCCCATTCATTGCAGCATTTCCCACACAGGTGAGAATGACACGTTTTGGCATGAGTCCAAGAAACACATTATCTTGTAAAAAGGACCAACTCCCCTTGGCAATGCTATAAGTTTTGCAAATCACTCGATCAATTGGATATTTGCACGATGTCTTCTCCAAAGCCTTGGCATGCCCAATAGCAACGGCAGGGCTCACCTTCACTTTTCTTATAAACATAGAAGCATGCTCTAGAACTATCTTGTAATCACCATCCACTTTGGTTGAAATTAAGCAAAATGAGGATTTGCTGCGTATCATTTTAATTTTGATATCCACCAAGTTAATCATGAGACGATTTTGTTGAAAAATGTCACAGTGGAGTTGACCAATCATTTCTACTGTCTGGCTGTCTTTGGTAAGATTGTAACGCGTCCTCAATCCAGCATCAGCATTCTCATCTATGGGGTCTATGATATCAGGTTGCGTATCTTTGTAGAATCCTTCACAGGAAAGTAAACTTTTCTTGGCATCTTCTCCATAATTTAATAATGTCTCTATATAGGCTCTAAAAGGATAAGTGTTGCTTGCAGAAGAAATATTTCTCTCGTTTAAACTAACGTCTACTTGACTGAAAAGCGAATGAAGGAAAAGGTTGACGGGAGCAACTGGTTCCTTTTCTGGTAATTTAGTTCCATCTGCTTTCGTCACTTTTACTTTCACGTGTAGATAGGAAGCAGCTAAGTCCACATATTCTTCACTACTTCCTGATATTGAAAATTCAATCGGTCCACCATCTCGTGCACTTGAAAGGGGATGAAATTCAACAAATTGTCCTTTTTCGATAACAGTCTGGGTTGGGGGAATTGAAAATAAATCCAATTCCGACTTGACGCAAGGAGCAGAGTCTTTGTAGATGAAGGAAGCCATTAGGAGAAAATATCATGCGATGTGCACTTCTTCTTGGCTGAACGTGGAATGATTGATTTTTTCTTCTGCATACGCTTTTTATGTCTTTTTCCACTACCAATCATAGTCTTGACTTTGGTGGCGGCTTTATCTGTTAACACATTTCCGGCTTTTTTGAATCTTCGTTTGGCGGCCATTTTAAAATCTTGACCTTGAGAAACATCATTCATCAGGTTGACACCGCTGTGAAACATTTGTTTCCCAATAGCTTTAGCACCTGATTTCAGTAGCGGAGCTGCGGCACGAAAAAATGATCTGAATAGACCTCCTAATCCATATCCTCTCTGATAAGAACTTCCTTGATAATAATTCAAGCCTTTTCCCGTCTGCTGCACATAATAATCTTCGAAAGATTTTTGACAACACTGGTAAGGGACATACATTATGAGAGAGACTTCTGACGAAAGTGTAACTTCACGTAAGAGCGCCCACGTTCAAATGGCGTTAAACATCCCGAGTGCGTCCTTATAACGATTTCCAAAGTCTCAATAATTTTCCGGTTTACAGGTAAGTAGTGCGGTCTATCATACTGTTCGCTAATCATCTCACCATCTTGTCCTCTCACTCTAACCACTCGAAGGAGAGGTGCTAAGACATCTCCCACAATTTGTGGTTCCACTATATCCGTATAAATCATCAATACGCGATAATGTGCAGAGGGGTCGGCTACGAATGGACCCACAACAGTTGCTTCTATACTTGCGTCAAACGAAGTTATTTCCATAGGTTCAAATCCAAGCATTTCAGCAAGTCCTTGATATAATATGAGTTTCGCATTATTTTTCACAGTTATCTGAACACGCTTAGTTACCGCATTATAACTTGTGACAATTTTATCATCATGTTCTTTCACATAAATAGCCTTTAAAATATCAGGAACCGTCTCATAACAACCCGGAGGTAATCTTCTTCCTACCTCTAACTTTCCACTCGTCTCGAATCCAATTAAATTATTCTGATGATTCACATTATACCAAGTATGCGGATATAAAAACTCTACCGTTCCAACTTCCCATTCTCCTTTCAGTTCAATTGGTATGGGTAAGCGAGTAATAAAATGGGAAATTTTATTTTCAGGAAAATAGGACATGGAACTATCCGAGATGAGTGTTATGTAGAAACTCATGATAGCAAATGAGTCTTGCAACATGTGCTAGTAGTATTTATAGGGCTAGTAAGTTAGAAGCAGGAATCCATTGATTAAACTTGTCGGGATATCCTCGATATTTCACAAAATATTCCATTTTCTTTTTACGCATGCGCTTTCTTAAAACTTTTTCAATTGGAAATTCGTCTTTCATTGTTACTTTTTGTAACTCTTGTGCGTAAAACGTTCCTTGTATAGGCTCTCCTAATAAATCATTCACTCTATACACTGCAGGTTGTCTCTTGACACACTCTGTGATGACAAACAATTCTTCCGTCCAATTCGTTTCATACCCCTTTTCAAAGGTTAATTTCTTCTTTGAAATGCGAACTACATCATCTACATTAAATACGCATTTGGGTTTAGGTAAATTATCCATATCTCCATAGAGAGTGAACCAAACATCTTGTTCATTTTCGGCATTCACCTCCACGGGAGCTCTTTTTATACTTGAATGGTAAGTATGATTATAACTTTTCACTAAATCTTGTAATACGTCAATGTATCTATGAGTATTTTTAGCAGTAAAGTACTTCCACATTTTAGTTTTAATACTTCTATTCCAACGCTCGACTATGTTTGCTTTCGACAAATTATATGTCGTGAAAAATCTAATCCCCTTCTTTTTTAACAAGGTCTGAAATAGATTATTCTTAAATTCCGTTCCCTGATCAGTCTGAAGTGATTTCGGAGTTCGCTGATCGAATATTATTTGAAAAGCTTCAACAATATCTATACCTCTCTTTCGTTTCAGAGGAATTAGCCATCCAAACTTTGATAGCACATCAATACAACTCAAAATAAAGCGATAACCATCATTAAACTTTTGAAGACTTGACATATCCACCAAATCCGCTTGCCATTGCTGATCAATGTTATAAACAATCACCCGATTCGTAGGAAATTTATGACGAATGGACTTGTGTAGAGTGTACGCATCCACCCCCTTTAGCCATTTCTGTATCGTTTTCTTGGGAATCTTTCTTCCTGAGGCACGGTATAATGCATCGATACCACCGAAACTTGCTACATGGCCCGGGTCTTGATACGTCGCATTCATTACAGCAAGAAATTTTATTAACTCTTATCTGTATCCTAAGTCTTAACATTTTCACATTGAAATAGATAAGTTTCCAGTTTCATTGAGACGAAGCGTAAAATCGATAGCGAATCGATCACTATCGGTCATATAATAAATGAATGATAGCGCTACACATAAGCAAATGTAGAAGTATGCAGCATTCACAACCTCACTTGGTAAAGTCATACTTACAACTGACATATTCGACTAGATGCATTATCTTATCAAGGATATGGCTTAATTACTAAAACGATCGGTAACTGAACCATGAAGTCATTTTAACATAAGGTTCAAACCATGACTCAAATACTAAAAGTCTAAAAAACTCTCTCATATTTAAAACCGTCATTACCTTAAAGCATCTTAAATGTCAAATGTTAACACAATACAGATAATAACATTATATATAAAAAAATAATTCATGCCGTAACTTTTTTCTACAAGTTATCTTTTATAATAATTATAAAATCTGATAATTATTACTAAATATTATCTTTATATTTAATAAATTTCATAATTACTCCAATTGCAACAACTATCTACGCTAAAAACCCATTCGCTACACTATGACGTCACGAATAAATTATCTATCACTTTAACTGTTTTAAGCAAGATTGTTACACTACAACTCGCAAACGCGTTGAAGCGTGTTGAAACATACCTAGTCTCGCTCCCCACCCGCTCTGACCGGTTAGAACCAAGCAGCGCCCTCTAGCGCGAAACCTGATTGGTCGGTGAAGTCACGTGATCACCCCTCATATATAGACGCTATCGGTTGCCGTCTTGTCATTTCTACTTAGATTCCTGAGTGCGAAAGACGTTTATCGTGTTTGCTTAGTATTTGCTTATCGTGCTTGCTTATTGTATTTGCTACTGCTATAGCTTTTTGCTGATTTCAACTGAATTATTCGGTAAGTGAATTTTTATTATTTGTGAAATGTTAGTATCTTTTAAGTACTATGTGTATTCAAATGTTTTAAGTAACATGTGTATTTAAATGTTAAATTATTTTACTATATGTATTAGGGCAAAGAATCGCGTGCATTCAAATATTTTTCTGTATTACATGTTAAAGGTTTAAATTATTCGTTCAGTAAATTTAAGATGTATATATATTATTTAATATTAGCAGACAAATTATTCTAACTGAAGTTATTTATCGTGTGTTAAATTTATATATTGAAATGGACTATGCATTTGCTAGATTAAGTATCGCGTGCATTATTAGGCTTAAGTACCGCGTGCATTTGCTAGGCTTAACAATCGCATCATGTTAAAGTAGTCGATTCAAGTATTACATAAAAATTATTTCCAACTTGTATTGAAAATGTATGTTTTTTCTTTCGATATTTATATATATTTTTCAATTTCAGTTATTTATAATGTCATCATCACGTTCTCCTTCTCCCATGGTTGTCGTTGTCTCTAGTCTTAATGACCAAGTAAGTGTTCTTTTAGTAATATATTTTTAAATTATGTTTAAATGCTTATAGATTGTATTTATTTTAAAATTACTTACTATGTATCTTAAAGAATATTCTTTAAATAACATTAAACTTGTTACTTTTAAGTAGATGAATGTTTAATGTCTAAGATAAATTTTAAATTGTGTTATTTGTGTCGCATAATTGATTTTTTCACTTAAAACTTTCTCAATTATATGTGAAATTCGTCAATAATGGGTTCTTTAAAACTTTTTCTAAATGTTATTCATTAGTATAAGATTCATGCCATAATTTATATTACTTTTGTACTTGATATTTTTTCAAAATGTCATTCACTTGAATATTAGTATAAGATTCACGCCAAAATTTTTAATGTTTTTATACTTAGTAATTTTCAATGTTGTAACTATTCAAAGTCGCCCCAAATTCACGCTGAAATTTTCATTACTTTTTATACTTAGTAATTGTCAGTGCAGTAACTATTCAAAGTCGCCCCAAATTCACGCCAAAATTTTCATTACTTTTTGTACTTAGCAATTTTCAATATTGTAACTATTCAAAGTCGCTCCAAATTCATGCCAAAATTTTTAATGTTTTTATACTTAGTAATTTTCAATGTTGTAACTATTCAAAGTCACCCCAAATTCACGCTGAAATTTTCATTACTTTTTGTACTTAGTAATTGTCAGTGCAGTAACTATTCAAAGTCGCCCCAAATTCACGCCAAAATTTTCATTACTTTTTGTACTTAGCAATTTTCAATATTGTAACTATTTAAAGTCGCTCCAAATTCATGCCAAAATTTTTCTCTGACGTAAAAAAAACTTAGAATAATTTCTCAATATCTTATTTTAGGAGATTGTTGTTGAATCTACTGCTGCTGGGCCTTCTAATGCCTCGTCCACCTCACAAGACTTGCATGTAAGTATTATTTTTATCATTTAAGTGAAAGAATAACAACTTTAAAAACATGTTACTCAAAGTTTTATTTTCAACAGGTCTGTACCATCTGTCAGAAGGACTTTAATCATAAGGGACATCTTAATCGTCATTTGAAAATCCATCAGAAAACTGTAAGTATTACATTCAAAGGGTATATTGTTAAGAATATGTTAAAATAGCTTATTTAAATGTTAAATAATTTTTTCTTTTCTTTTAGACTCCTGTTGCTGGACCCTCTCATGCCATCCATCTTGCACAAGCTTCAAATCTTGGTCATGTAAGTATTTTTTTTTATTTATTTTTTTTTTTTTTTTTTTTTTTTACTATTAAAGTGAAATAATTTCTCGAAACTTATCAAAGTTTTATTTTCAACAGGTATGCGCCATCTGCAACAAGACCTTCACGGAGAAGCGGAATTTGATTCAACATCTGAAAGCCCATACTGGAAAGAAAGACTTTGTCTGTGGAGTATGTGGCAAGTCCTTCAATCGAAATTCCGATCTGACTAGACACATGAAGACTCATCAATCCGCCACCTCTCATGCCTGTCCTGACTGCGGAAAGAGTTTTGGACGTAAAGATGTCATGATGCAACATCTTCTCACCCACCTTCGAGTTGCCCAAGTAGGAGGAATTCAACCTGCATCCCCTGCACCTAGAAGGAGGAGAGTAGAGGTGAAGACGTCTGATGTCTTTGCCACCCGTCATTTATTCCCGAGTGAAGAGGCAGTTGGAGACCTGCTTCTCTTCATTAGGGAAAGTCATCCTCAAGTTCAGGATGTGCTGCAGGAGGAGTTGGGAGAGAAGAGGGCCATTAAGTGGTATGCTGTGTCTAAAATCCGGTTCGTTCGTAAGAGTGATGAGGGAGACGAGGAATATGCCACACCCTATTTCCGGAGTAAGGTGCAGATGGAGCTGGATGACAGCGTCCTCCCTGAACACATCGACCAAGCCTTCGCAAAAATCAAGTCCTCCTTCGATGAATTCATCGAGCGGGGATCTGGATGGGTTCTCGATGAAATCATCCATTTGGAGGTGAAGACTGCCACGTACCAACCTCTAGCCCCTGCCAGCCACTTCAAGTTGCCAAACAAGTTAGCAGCGAAGCAAGCAGTTCTCAACATCCAGAATGAAGACAATAAATGTTTCATCTGGTCTGTCCTGGCTACCCTTCATCCCATTGCCCATGGTAATCATCCATACAGGGTCGACCACTATGCAGAATTCGAGCAGGAGCTCAAAATGGGAAATGTAAGCTGTCCCGTTCAACCCTGCAAAGTCCGGATAGTTGAAAACCTCAACAACTTAAGGATAAACATCTACGGTTATGAAGATGATGAGGTATTACCCCTTTATATCTCAAAGAGGGAGGACCCTGATGTTATTAACCTACTTTACATCATAGAAGGAGAGAGGCAACATTACTGCCTAATTAAGAGTATGTCCAGGCTTCTCACCAGCCTCACTAAACATCATGGCACGAGCTTCTACTGTTATTCTTGTCTGCATCGTTTTGCCAAGGAGGAGACTCTCAAAGCACATGTCCCTTACTGTAACGAGCACTCACCCCAACACATCAAGATGCCGACTTCAAAGGACTGTGTTCTGAAATTTAATCAGTACAAGTTCACCCAGAAAGTCCCGTATATCATATACGCAGATTTTGAGGCCTTGGTAGAGAAGTTGGACGTCACCACCCCCTCCAGCACTGTGAAGACGGCCACCCACATTCCCTGCGGATATGCTTATGTCATTATAGGTCCTGATGGGAAGCCGACCAAACCTATTGCTGTCTACAGAGGATTGGATGCGGTGGATCATTTCATCAAGAGCATCATTGATGAAAAGGACGAGCTGGCGGTGAAGCTGACCACCATTGTCCCGATGAAACTCACTCCCCAAGACCAGCAAGCTATCAATGCTGCAATACACTGTGGCCTCTGCAAAGGCCGACTAGGAACTGATCGGGTGAACGACCACGATCACTTGACCGGTCAGTTCCGCCAAGTGCTCCACAATGAATGTAACCTTGCCTTCAGGTTGCGGAAAATGATTCCCTGCGTCTTCCACAACCTGAAGAATTATGATGCGCATTTAATCATGCAGGGGCTAGGGAAAGTGACTGATCATGACATTGGAGTCATCCCTACAACGATGGAAAAATACATCTCCTTCTCCATCACTAAGAAACTTGACAAGATCCCGGTGACTCTCCAGTTTATTGACAGTCTCCAGTTTCTGAATGCATCGCTTCAGAAACTTGTCGATAATCTGGAGAGAGACAAGTTTCACATTTTGAAGAGTTCTATCGCATCTAACCATGGTACGTAATATAGTCAATGTTAATATTATATAAATGTTCTCTTAACAATATCATTTAATTTTTTTTATTTTTTCCTTAGATCTCTTGCTGAAGAAGGGAGTGTACCCTTATGAGTATATGGACTCGGTTAGAAAATTTCAAGAAACATCTCTGCCACCTCAGCAAGCCTTCTACAGTACTCTGACAAACTCCTCCATCACCGATGCAGATTATGGCCATGCTCAAGTTGTTTGGAAAGCTTTCGGCATCAAAGACCTTGGCGAATATCACGACCTGTACGTGAAGACGGATGTGCTCCTCCTCGCAGACGTATTCGAGAATTTCCGCCGCCTAACTCTGGACTTTTACCAGCTAGACGCCGCCCACATGATGACGTCTCCGGGGTTAGCGTGGCAAGCCGCTCTCAAGATGTCAGATGTCGGTTTGGATTTATTCACCGACATCGACATGCACCTCTTCATAGAGAAGGGTATTCGGGGAGGAGTCTCCGTCATCACCCATCGTCATAGCCAGGCAAACCATCCAGGCTGTCCTGAATATAATGCTGCTGAGGAGAAGAAACATATATTGTACCTGGATGCCAATAACCTCTATGGTAAGCAGGAATTTACTTTAAAACTGTCATTTTTTATTTAACTTCTATGTTAATATTGAATGATTTAATTGGATTTTTCTTTCAGGTTGGGCCATGTCTCAATACTTACCTGTTGGTGATTTTCAGTGGGTGGACCCTCAAAACATCTCTACTAAAACCATCTTGGACCAAGCAGATGATGCAGATGAGGGTTTTATCCTAGAAGTGGATCTCGACTATCCTGCTGAACTCCACGATCTCCATAACGATTATCCTCTGGCTCCCGAACGCCTCACCATAAAGCCAAATATGCTGTCTCCTACCGCCCTCGAGATTTTGGAAGAAATGCAGATGAAGCCAGCTTCTTCCAGCGAAAAACTCGTTCCGAATCTTCAGTCGAAGAAGAATTATGTTATACACTATCGTAGTCTGAAGCTATACCTTTCCTTGGGACTGAAACTAACTAAAGTCCATAGAATTCTAAAATTCTACCAACAACCTTGGCTGAAGGACTACATAACATTTAATACGGAACAGAGAAAACTGGCCAAAACATCATTTGAAAAAGATTTCTTTAAACTTCTCAACAATGCGGTGTTCGGGAAAACTATGGAAAATCTGAGGAATAGAGTGGATGTTCAGTTGGTGAACAACCCACATAAAGCCAAGAAACTGGTCGCGTCTCCTGCCTTCCATGCCTTCACTGAGTTTGATAACAGCTTGGCAGCAGTACAAAGAAAAGTGAAGAGTCTCACACTTAATAGACCCATTTATGCTGGTTTCACCATCTTAGAACTGAGCAAGGTTTTAATGTATGATTTCCACTATAATGTCATCATGAAGAAGTATGGAAGTAATGCCCGCCTACTATTCACCGACACAGATTCACTCACTTATAGACTCACCACCCCAGATCTGACTGCTGACTTACAGCAGTTAAAGGGATTTTTTGACTTTTCTGACTATCCATCAGATCATCCCCTACACGATGTGTCTAACAAGAAGAAGATCGGCTACTTTAAGGATGAACTTAACGGAAAATCTGCTTTGGAGTTTATAGGGCTTCGTTCCAAAATGTATTCCATTTTAAGCGAGTGTGGTGAGAAACAAACGGCCAAGGGAATCGCAAGAGCAGCTCAAAGACAGCTAAAACATCAGACCTATAGAGACTGTCTTCTCAATCGACAACCTTCGTCTGTGGTTCAGCATCGGATCGGTAGTGAAAAACATCACATTTTCTCCATCCAGCAAAGAAAGCGAGCGCTCTCGGCATTTGATGACAAGCGATACCTGTTGGAAGATGGTATAACTAGCTATGCGTATGGTCACTACAAAATTCCTTAAATTTAATTCTTCTAACTTAATTTTTCGCAATTCATTAACTATAGTCATTATTTTTACTAAAATATTACGTTAACTTAATTTTTATAAAAACTAAAATTAGTATATTTTCAGGATTTTGTTAGTGACCATTAAATTTAATTTTGGGAAATATACGTTCCCACAAGTCTTCTTCAAAAAACTAGACACTCTTAAATTTAATTTTTAATGTAACTCTACTCTAGAAATAGTTTGTGTCCAACATTAATCTTTTAGACTTAAAACTTTAAAATTGTTAAGAGGTGAAGATATCTTCTTAAAGGATATCATCATATGGTTGATTAGTGACCTCAAGTTTCAAAGAAACATACGTTCTTTGGAATAAGATTTTTTTTTTTTTTTTGTTAGGGTGGAGTGAGGCGGTACCAATTCTTCCTAAAAGAGGTATCGGGCTGGAGGTGGGTCCTCACCTTTAATAATTAATTTTTCAAAATTTATTAATTGTAATTCTAAAGTCTTAACTTATTCAAAATTAGTTAGGGAAGGGGGGGTGGGTAGATGAGTTACCATGAAGGCAACGTCCGATAGTCGATATTTTAACAATTGTTTGGTAAAATATTGAAATGTCACGTGTAGCTCGGGGTTAGGGTTCTTTAGACCCTTAGCAAATGGCCTTCCTTTTATTAACTTTTCAAATTTAACATTTTTATTTGTGTAACTTTGTTGCAGGTATTTTAACTTGGCTAAAGGATATGTAAGTAACTCGCTAGAAAACCAAACAGTCAATCAGGAGTTAGCTTTTGGTCACATGTTTAAAACTTACCAATCACCAGCGAGTATTTAGCTGACCGATCAGAACTCGTTGCCAACACCTGAAAACTAAATTTGGTACATATCCAGTGTTATCACCACTTAAAACGTAAATTTTAACATAGAATGACGTCATACCCCGTGTGACGTCACTAGTACAAATATCTATCACTCTAACTTATTCGTTTACAAGCAGCCCTAGAACAACTCAACACCATCTGAAAGGTACATCGAAACTATAGAGTGTTGCCACCGCTCAAAACTTTGATATAAAACAAATTATGACCTCATACCTATTGTGACGTCACTCAATAAAAGCCTATCACTCTAACTTATTCGCTTACAAGCAGTCCTAGAACAACTCAACCCCATTTAACTGGAAACAAAAACTAAAAAGTGTTGCCACCGCTCAAAACTTTGATATAAAACACATTATGACGTCATACCCACTGTGACGTCATACACAAACAGCTTATAACGAAACCGAAACTAAAACAGCAGCAGGAGGGAAACAACTCCACTCCACTTCCGGTCACTTGACTTCCGGTGACGTCATATCCGACCACGCCCCTTCCGGGGACGTCATATCCGACCACGCCCCTTCCGGTGACGTCATCGTCCCTCGTCCTTCTGCGCGCTGCGCCATGGCCCCGGATGCCCAATTTCTAACTACTCATATGGTAGTTTATTGTGTCCTATTATTTTAGAGAAAATGCCGGATGAAATGAGCTTAGAATATAATCGTTGAAGAAGTTCTAGGGACGAGTTTAACATCAATGAGCTTATTGAGTATATTCGAAATGAAGTAGAATGTAGAGAATCAGCGATCACGCTGACTGGTCAAAGCACTAATTATAATTGTCCAAGGGGAAGAAGCAGGTTTGATCACCAAAACCCACACGCAGGTAATCGTAAAAACAATTTTCAGTCTTCGTCAGCTGCTGCTTTTAATACTGTCATTCATAATTGCTTGTTTTGTAATCAGCCACATGATAAATTTAAGTGTAGTATTAAGCTAGATGAGAAATTAGCTAAGTTAAAAAAGGAATTTAGATGCCTGAAATGTTTTAATAAAAATCATGTATGGCGATTTTGCAGAAACAAAACTATTTGTAAGTGTGGATCCAGATCCCACCATGAGTCAATCTGCAATAATCATGTATCAGAAACTGAAACTCAATCGTCTAGCCCAGTTTCCCAGTGTCATAACAATGTTGTCGGGTCAAGAAGGGTCATTCTGCAAACGTGCAGAGCAATAGTAAACTCAGACAGCGGAAGTAAATTTTCACGGATTCTTCTTGACCAAGGATCGCATCGAACATTTATCAGTGAATCATTGGCAAAGCACTTGCATTTGAAGGCAATAAGGCACGAAAATCTGTCAGTTTTTTCATTTGGCGCTAAGAGTGCAAAACAAAAATTATATCCGGTTGTTCGCGTTGAACTACAAAACAAAGTACGAAGTTGGAAAAAGATAGTCGAATGTCTAGTAAGTGAAACAATAAGTTCTGCTCCGATTCACCCGCCTTCAGAAAAAATAATAAACAAAATGAAAGAGTTAGGAATGGAATTTGCAGATGTCAGCGCGTGTGAGGGAGAGACGTATGATTGCGAAATACTGTTAGGCGCCGACGTGTTCTGGGATGTTGTGCTGGACGAGAGAGTTCAAATCTCGCCACATTTAATGGCAATAAATTCCGATTTCGGATGGCTCGTGGCGGGATCTGAGTTTCAAAACGTTGTATGTTCACAAGTTTCTGTTGGTAATGCAGTGTTATTGAATGATTTATCTAGATTTCATGATTTGGAAAGTTTAGGAACAATTGATAAAAGTGATTCTTTGTGTGAAAATGAACAATTAGAACAATTTAAATCTAATCTTAAATATGATGGTAATAGATACACAGTAAATCTTTTGTGGAAAGATAATGCTAAGGATATGTTGAAAAGCAATTTTGAAGTGGCGTCAGAAAGATTTTGTAGGTTACGTCTGCGTTTTTTAAATGATTTGGATCTTTTTAATGAGTATAGAGACGTGATTCAGGGTTATGAGCGTGAAGGTATAATAGAGAGGGTTCAAAAGGAAAGTAAGGAAAAAGGGGTTGATTTTATCTACCACACAAAGCAGTTATTAGAAACGATAAAATAACGAGTCGGGTAAGAGTTGTTTTTGATACGTCCAGCCATGCAAAAAATGAATTATAGTTAAATGACTGTCTACATGTTGGGCCCAATCTGTACCCTGATATTTTGGATCTTTTGCTTAAATTTAGAGAGAATCCCATTGCAATTACAGCAGACATTTGCCAAGCTTTTTTACAACTACAACTTGACCAAATTGATAGGGATGTATCTAGATTTTTTTGGGTTAACGAACTTAGTCAAAAGGACCCTATTATATTTATAGATTTTGCCGCGTGTTATTCGGCATAAATTGTTCTCCGTTTTTGTTAGCAGCCACAATAAAAGAACATATTAAAAAGTATTTCGAGAAATTTTCATCAACTTTCCAAATCTTAAATGAAAATCTGTACGTTGATGACCTAATAAGTGGTCGACGCACGGTCGAAGCTGCGTTCCAAACTAGCCTTGAATGTATACAGGTATTTAAGGACGCAGGCATGGATTTACGGAAATGGCAGAGTAATAGTAAACAACTTTGTGAATTATGGGAAAAATCAGATATCCACGTGGGAGACGGAAATAGTACGAATAAATATCTTGGCCAAAGTTATTTCCCTCTTAAAGTTTTGGGATTAGGTTGGAATCCTGAAAAGGATACTCTTTATTTTGATACAAGAAATTTAATCAATGTTATTTCGATACCAATTTTGACGAAACGTCATCTTTTAAGGGTTGTGGGTATGATTTTTGACACCGTGGGTTCTCTTGGTCCTTTCACGATTCGAATTAAAATGTTGATTTAAACTTTGTGGAAAGCAAATGTTGATTGGGATGAAACACTATCTTCAGATATTGGGTCAGCATGGGGACGGTTGTGTGACGATATCAGAGAATTGGATTTGGGGGGGAGGGGATTAGAAATTCCGCGTTACTATTTTTTTGAAACGGGGAATAAAGTAATATATAGAATTGAACTTCACTTGTTTTCTGACGCCAGTTTAAAAGCTTTTGGTACAGTATCCTATTTTAGAATCATAACTCGTGATGGAAGAATAGTTACCTCTTTAATTTCTGCAAAAGGGAGAGTAGCATCCGTTAAACAACAAACTCTGCCTCGTTTAGAGCTTATAGCGGCAGTTCTATCAGCAAGATTATGCAAGACAGTGTTGAAGTCCTTCAGTGCAACGATTTCTTTGGATAAAATATGCCTTTGGACGGACTCTTTAATTGGGTCTTCTATTGGGTAAAGTCTTCTCCTCTCAAGTTAAAACAGTTCGTGTCAAATAGAGTTAAAGAAATACAGGAGTTGACTTCAGAAGCAAACTGGTTACATGTGCCTGGTAAAGATAACCCAGCGGATTTGATCTCCCGTGGGGTACTCATGTCCGTACTACGAGAGTCACGCCTTTGGTTTCATGGTCCGGACTGGCTGTCACTCCCTGAAGCAGATTGGCTTTCACAAGATTTTCAAGAGATTGACTGCCACTTACTTAAGATGAAGAAGGAGGTAAACGTTCACGAATGCATAATTGAGTCGAAGAAAGGGCTACTTGACACGTCTAGATACAGCTCGTATCTGAAAATTCTAAGGATCGTGGCATGGATGAGAAGATTCATTTCAAGAGCCAGGGGAGTAGCGTTTCTGGAAGAAAATCTGACGGCCCTAGAACTTGAAGAGGCAGAGAAGATTTGCATACGAGAAGTTCAAGTCGAGTGCTACTCGTCAGGGATGAAGAGTCTCCAACTAAGAAGATCGGTTGATCGGGACTCATCTATCTTCACCTTGTCTCCATTCCTTGATGAAGATGGCTTCATAAGAGTGTCAAGCCGTCTAGATGAAAGCGATTACTTGACGTATGACGAAAAGAAGCCCATACTTCTACCTAACAGGGCAGCGTTGACGAATCTTATAATTCGCGGAGAACATGAACGAGCCTTTCATTCTGGAGTAGACTACACGCTGACCAGAGTAAGAAGAAAGTTTTGGATTCTTAAGGGGAGACAGAGCATTAAGCAAGTCATTCATCGTTGCCTCATCTGCCGAAGATCAGCTGTAAAACCAGCGACACAGATGACTGCACCCATCCCAAGAGACAGATTGGCTATGACACCACCCTTTAGTGTCGTGGGATTGGATTTCACAGGCCCAGTCTTCGTCAAAGTTGGAGACGAGAAACGTAAAGCCTACATAAGCCTATTCACTTGCGCAGTAACTAGAGGAGTACACTTAGAGCTCGTGTTCAGCATGTCGACGGAAATGTTTCTGTTGGCCCTGCGTCGATTTCTAGCACGAAGAGGGAACTGTAGGATAATTTATTCGGACAACGCCAAAACATACAAGAGTGCCAAAAGAGAGCTGTCCTCTTTCTATAAAATAATCAATGATTCTGCAGTTCAAAACTTTGTTTCTTCAGAAAGAATAGTTTGGAAATTCATCGTGAAGCTCTCGCCATGGTGGGGAGGGTTTTACGAGCGTCTAATGAAGACGATAAAAGAGCCTCTTAAGAAAATACTTGGAAAAGCGCTACTTAGTTTTGAAGAAATGTCTACAGTGATTACAGAAGTTGAACTTGTGGTTAATCACCGTCCGTTAAGCTCAGTGAAAGTACAGAGCCTGAAGCCCTATCCCCAGCTCATTTTCTGTATCCTGACAGGAACAGCTTTGAGTATCCAGCGCACTTCGTGGAACTAATAAACAACGAATCGACTAGAGAAAGCTTAACTAGGAGAAAGAAGTACCAAACTGTGCTTTTCAGCAGAATTTGGGGAAAATGGAAACTCAACTATCTTCTGAGCAACTATCTATTTGAGCGGTGCAACTACGGAACAAATAATTTCAGATTTTATCATCTAATAAGGGTATTAGCAACTGGTAATTTTTTGGGGACAATCGGAGATGGTGTGAATCACCCCCTAATGTTAAGTGGCTCAATCTCTCAGAATCTTGCTCTTAATAAACATGAAAAAGGACAGTCAATCAAAATTTAAAAGCTAGTATGAAAGAATTAAAGTTTAAATATATAAAAAGACTCCTGCTGTTCATTGCCAGGTAGCCTGATTGGTAGGGAATCGGCCTTCTGTGCTGCCCAAGCCAACTCCACGGGTTCGATCTCCGATCGAGGAAGAATGGGCAGTCAGTTGGCAAAAAAAAGGCAATTCGTGTCGGACTAAAGCGCGAGGACTAACTTGGTGTGAATGTGTGTCTGTGAATGAATAAATGTATAGTGTGTAGTTAAGTATTAATCAAAATGCATGTAATTACCTTCCAGGACAGATGAAATGGGGTACCTCTGATCATAATGTATTATATCAGCTAGAAATTAAGAAATAAGTGAATTTGTATGTGTACTGTACTAATACCATAAAAACCATGTCAGGGGCAACCCCACACTCACACAGGTTGAGTTGTGGTTAGGTCATGGGTATATAAGTAAGCGGCGCAACGGAATCTCTCAACGGAGTGCCAATTGGCACTACGGTACACCCTCGCGGGGCACCCATGGTAGTACCTAAATTTTGTTAAAAATTTTTAAATGGTAGACATAGAGGTTTGGAAACTGGCAAAGTTTTTAGAAAAAAATTAAAACTTATAAAAGTGCAAAAGGAAAAAAATCACAATGGTCCGACACGAAGAGAGGGGGATGGAGGGGGGAAAGGGGGGGTGGGGTGGAGGAGGGATAAGTACACCCGCAATACAAAAAATACAAACCAAACGACTGTAAAATAACAACAATTTCCAACAAAATCCTACAAATTAAAAGCAAATTCTTAAAAATTCAGAAATCCAAAGGAATAACAAAATCTGCTAAAATAATCTCTAAGAAAAGATATTTATAAAATTATGGCAATCACAATTAAACAAATTTTTAAATCAATAGTCAGAAATCCAAAAGAGGACTTCAAAATGTACTGCAATCACTTATATCAATTACTTAATAAAGATATGCAGAATACAAACAATTAATCGATATTATCAAAGACTGAGCAGAGAAGACTCGTAATCCCACAAAAAAGCACTTTTGAAAAGTAGAGGAACCACCAACCTCAAAAACACAAAAAACTTTCTTGCAATAAGAAAATCATAAACATGATGAAAATTTTTAGCCACAAACACAGTGATATAAAAAATGACCAACCTCTGATTATAACTCTCGGTTGTGACTCGCTTAAGAATGTATGCTTACTTAGTTTATTTTTAAAATTTAAGTTTCGCTCCCATAAAAATTTACGCTGCTTGAGGTTGGCGCCCGTCATAGGATTATTAACAATGCTTGCGTTTAAACTAATGTATGGCTGTTTGAACGAATATTCGAGTTTATGATTTCATTTGGATGGGTAGGAAATACAAAGTGGTGTAAATATTCATGTTCGTGTAATTTTCAAAATAGTATAGAGTAACTGTGCTCAAACGCTTGCATTTGAATCGTTATTAAAAAAATTTTAAGTAGAAAACTGAAGTGTTTCTGGTAAGCTTTTGTTTGGTTGATACATTTTGGAAAGTTTTTATTGTGTGGGGGGTTTTAAAGGTTAGTAATTAAGACGGGTGCCAACCTCAAGCAGCGTAAATTTTTATGGGAGCGGAACTTAAATTTTAAAAATAAACTAAGTAAGCATACTGTTACGAATTTTTGTATATTTGTAAATATTTCGTAGTGTTAATTTTGTAAATAGTAAAATTTATGTTCATCTAGCTTAAGGCAGTGCAATGGTTCGTTTTGGTTTGTTTCCCTCTCAATGCTTGATAACGAGTTTTACAGAGGTAACTCTGGGAAGCGAGTTTCAAGGGGCAGGGCATTTAACATTATGGTAATGGGAATCTCGCCAAGTTGGCGAGATAGAGCCAAGTTGGCGATGGTTTTGACGACTAATTTTTGTCGCCAAATTTGGCGAGAAATCGCCAAATGTCGCCAAACTTGGCGATTATTTGGTGACATTTTCGGTACATGTATCCCATGTATGTACATGTATAGGATTTTTCGACTACTGTCTGGAAAGTTCTCCAAATGTCCATCTCTGGAAGGTTCAAGTATGTTCGCAGCCACTCCTATATAAGCGCGACCTGAGTTGTTTAGTAGTTAGTTGTCTCTCAACGTTCATTGTGAGAGCTGTATTCCTAACTTGAGTCACTGAATTAGTTGACTGGAGATACTGAGCGAATTGTATTGCATTGTCTTTTGCGGAGATTTAGCAGTTGTTGTCAAGTTTTTAACTGCTGTTCTGTGCTCGATTGAGGTGAAAAGAGCTGTATTGTGCCTACTAGAACGAGAAGTTCTGGAGCTGTAAGAGAACTGTGAAGAGTTATTTTGGAATAAATTTCTGCAAGTTTTTATCTGCTTTGGCGTCAAATCTTTCGAACCCGTACAACGCAACAACTGGTGTCAGAAGTGGGGTTTGATGCCGATTACCAGAGCAATGGCGGAAGGAACAAGAGGAAAAATTTCAACAGCTTTTTGCTTTCATGCAAGAAATGGAGAAGAAATTATCCAAAGGCCAAGAAGAGATGGAGAAGAAAATGTCCAAAGGGCAAGAAGAGATGAAGAAAAGCCAAGACGAAATGAAAGCGGGCCAAGAGGAAATGCAAAAGAATATTTCTGCGATCTCTGCAGGACAGGAGGAATTAAAGAATAATCTTTTAGCAACTATGGAAGAAAGCGTGAAACAAATAGAAGACAAATTTGAAGAGAAATTTGAGAATGTCGAAAAGAAATGCAATAGTTTAGAATTGAAAGTCGAGAATGTGGAAGTCAAGTTTAATGATTTAGAGAGAAAGATAGAGATTCTGGAGAAGAAGAATTTAGAAGAAAATTTGGGTGAGATAGAAGAAAAGATAGACCAAATGTTAGAGAAGAGACTGTCGAGCAGAACTATTTCGGAAGATTTGAAATATGTACCAATTACCACCCGACCTTCAATCAAGCTTTCGACTTACGATGGGAAATCTTCCTGGCAAGTGTATAAAACTCAATTTACAATTGTCGCCAACGCCAACGGATGGGACTACGTGACAAAAGCCTGCCAGTTAGCTTCATCTCTGCGAGCTGAAGCTGCAGATATTCCACAAACGCTTCCCGAAGAGCAACGCTTGGACTTCAACGCACTCTCAAGTGCATTAGAACTGCGGTTTGGCGAGAAATGTGTGAAAGATTACATCCTGCTGCAGTTGAAATCTCGCCAACAGAAGCCTACCGAAACACTCCAGAAGCTCGCCACGGATGTTGAAAGGCTCTCCCATCTCGCCTTTTCTGACTGCCCCGCTGAAACGAGAGAAATCCTGTCTCTACAGTACTTCGTCGATGGCATCAGGGATGTAGAGATACAGAAGGCCCTACGAATGGCAGATGTCAAGGATTTAAAAAGTGCTTTAGTATATGCCATGAAGTACGAGGCAGCCCATCAAGCAACTCGTAGAGAACGCCATCCTATCAGGACTGCTACTATACAGGAGCCAGAACACCTGATTGCTGCTCGTCTGGATGAATTGCAAAGACAAGTCAGTGACTTGAGACGAAATACTCCGGAAAAGAAGCAGAGCCTGAAGTGCTGGAACTGTGGAGGCGAGGGCCACATACGGAGAAACTGCCGAACCCGCCAAGACACTGGAGCTAAGACCGCTCCCAGAAGGGAGGATGGAAGCCATCTCGCCAGGAGGAGGTTGCCAGTTATTGAGAAGCCCCATCTTAGAGCTCTACAAATTTCTGCAATGAGTGGCGGCAGTAATGGACTCTTCATTATGGGACACGTAAAGGGAGTTCCCTGTAATATGATCATCGATACTGGAGCCAATGTGACCATCATCCGGAAAGATTTGGCTCAACAACTGGATGGAAGACTAATCTGGACGCCGCCCTGCGTTACCCTCCAAACTGTGTCCGGCGATAAAATCAACATCCATGGAAAAATGAACATCAACATCACGTTCGGGAGTGCTTCTTATCATCACACGGCATATGTGGCGGACATTATGGACACTTGTATACTCGGACTGGACTTTTTAAGGAAATATAATTTTTCCTTAGACTTTAAAAACAATGAGCTGCATTCAGTTTCTGAAGACATAGCGTTATTTGGAATCAAAGATAGTGAAGTTAAATCCGTACATCAAACAATAGCTCAAAATGACATCACATTACCCGCAAGAACAGAATTATTACTTCCTGGATACATAGCTGAAGATAAAAGTTTCCGATATGGCATAATGGAATATCCTGGAAACCACAACAGCCCCAAAGGAGTACTGGTAGCCTCAACACTCGTCGACCTTTCAAGGACTGCCATACCTGTGAGGGTTGCCAATGTGAGTGATAAAGCGAAAGTCATAAAGAAAGGTGAAGTGTTAGCCACCTGTACTCCAGTAACTTGCATAAATCGAATTACCAATCCTCCAGTCACTGTGTCTTCAGAGAACTTAACATCAGAGCTTCTGCAGAATGCACCGTTAAACAACAAAGAAAGAAGTGCTGCACAACTGGTCATCCAAGAATTCCAAGATGTCTTTTCCCGCACATCCTCGGATGTCGGACGAACAAGTTTGACGCAGCATAGAATTGATACAGGAGACCACCCACCTATCAAGCAACACCCAAGACGACTACCGTTAGCCAAACAGGAAGAGGTAGGAAGTCTTCTAAAAGAAATGCAAGATAGCGACGTGATTGAACCTTCATCCAGCCCTTGGGCCTCTCTCATCGTCCTGGTTCGGAAGAAGGATGGTTCAACTAGATTTTGCGTCGATTATCGGAGGTTGAACGATGTCACGAAGAAGGACAGCTACCCTCTTCCCAGAATTGATGACACTCTGGACATTCTTTCTGGAAACAAGTGGTTTTCGACACTACACTTAAAGAGTGGATATTGGCAGGTTGAGATACACCCTGATGACAAAGAGAAGACAGCATTCACGACCGGACAAGGACTTTGGCAGTTCAAGGTGATGCCTTTTGGATTATGCAATGCTCCAGCAACATTCGAACGCCTCATGGAAACAGTGCTAAGAGGTCTTTCCTACGAAGCCTATCTCGTTTACCTCGATGACATCATTATGGTGGGGCGATGTTTCGAGGAACATCTTGAAAATTTTAGGAAGGCACTGCGGAAATTAAAAGATGCTAACCTGAAGTTAAGTCTGGCCAAATGCAAGTTATTCCGACATGAAGTGACCTATCTCGGACATGTCATCTCTGCCGAGGGTGTACGCACAGATCCAGAAAAAGTGTCGGCAGTTAAAGAGTGGAGACGCCCAAAAGATGTACATCAATTGAGGAGTTTCCTGGGGCTTTGCACCTACTATAGACGATTCGTGAAGGACTTTTCTTACATCGCAAGACCCCTTCACAGACTGACAGAGAGCAAGCAGAAATTCTTGTGGACGAAAGACTGTGAGGATGCATTTGACCAACTGAAGGAGGCTTTAACATCTGCACCTATCCTGACGTATCCTCAGCCCGATAAACAATTCATTCTTGACACGGATGCGAGCAACGAGAGTGTCGGTGCTGTTTTGTCCCAAGAAATAGACGGCCAAGAACGAGCCGTAGCATATTGGAGTAAGCGCCTATCTAAACCGGAGAGGAATTACTGTGTCACCAGGAAAGAGTTGCTCGCCATAATTAAAGCCGTAGAGCATTTCCATCATTACGTCTACGGCAGGAAGTTCCTGCTCCGTACGGATCATGCATCGTTGACCTGGCTTCTAAATTTCAAGAATCCCGAAGGTCAGATAGCCAGATGGATAGAGAGACTCCAAGAGTACGACATCGATATCCGTCATCGGAAAGGATCATCACATGGAAACGCAGATGCCCTATCTAGGAGACCCTACCCAGAGAGCTGCCGATATTGTTTCAGGGTTGAGGCGAGTTACGGACTGATCAACCCGGTAATATGCCAAGTTACATCTTCAACATCATCGGATCCAGACCCGTGGAGTGACGGAGAAGTTAGAAAAGACCAATTGGGAGATCCTGACATCAAGCCTTTAATCGATTTAAAGGAGTCTTCGAATGCGACACCTACTTGGCAGGACATTTCCACCTTTAGTCCTACGACAAAGCAATATTGGGCCCTCTGGGACTCCCTCCATATTCGAAACGGCGTACTGTACCGGAAGTTCGAATCTGATGACGGAAAGACATCCCGATGGCAGCTATTGCTTCCAAGATCCCGAGTCCCAGACGTTCTTAAAGAACTTCATAGTAGTCCAACTGGAGGCCACTTTGGAGTAATGAAGACGTTGCAAAGAGTTCGAGAGCGGTTCTACTGGAGTAAAGCGAGAGCTGACGTGGAGAAGTGGTGCCGATCATGTGATGCCTGTGCAGCCCGGAAAGGACCGAAGAAACGCAGTCGAGGAAAACTGCAACGTTACAACGTGGGAGCTCCTTTTGAACGGATTGCGTTTGACATCTTGGGACCACTACCACGATCTGCTGACGGCAACAGATACATCCTTGTTGTCATGGATTATTTTACGAAGCGTATCCTATCCCTGATCAGGAGACTAGCACCGTTGCAGAGGTAGTGGTTCAGAGCTGGATTTCCAGATTTGGAGTGCCTCTTCAGTTACACTCCGATCAAGGAAGGAATTTTACCTCTGCTGTAATGAAAGGACTTTGTGATCTACTTGGCATTGACAAAACACAGACGACGGCTTTACACCCACAGTCGGATGGCATGGTGGAGAGGTTTAACAGAACCATCCTCAATAACCTCTCACTGATGGTTTCGAGAAACCAACAGGACTGGGATCAGAAGTTACCTTTGTTTCTTCTGGCCTATCGCAGTGCTGTCCACGAGACTACCGGCTATTCCCTATCCCAGATGCTCTTCGGTCGTAATCTTCGTCTGCCTTGCGATCTGTTGTTTGGCCGCCCTCCAGATGCACCTTCATCGCCAGAGGAGTACGTCGAGGATCTTCAGGCACGGTTTGAAGATGTGCACAATTTTGCCAGAGAGCGAATTCACTTGGCGATGGATAAGATGAAGACAAGATACGACACGAAGGCTACAGGACATCAATACCACGAAGGTGACAAGGTTTGGTTCTGGAACCCGAAACGACAGAAAGGACTCTCTCCCAAACTTCAGTCTCACTGGGATGGTCCTTACTCAGTCCTCAACCGGCTGAATGATGTCGTGGTTCGAATACGTAAGTCACCAAATTCTAAACCTAGAGTCGTTCATTACGACAGGTTAGCTCCTTACTATGGCCATAGTGTGTAATCCCCCTTATGTACAAAGTGTATATACAGGGTGGGGCATAAAGATCTCCCCATTTTAAGAGGTCAATAAAAATATATAGGACATTGAAAACAAATATTTTATTTTACATTCGGATAGAATAATGTTTGTCATTAATTAATTTTTACAATCTGCAACAATTTTTACTATTAATTAATTTCGAGGTTTTGTTGTACGAAAAAGGATATCGTCTAAATGTTTTCCTTCGTTCTCTATACACTTGTGAAGTCTCTCCCGGAAATTCAGCATAACCTTTTCCACCATTGCTGGAGGAATTGCTGCAATTTCGAATCGAACCTGTTTCTCTAAAATTAGCAACCCATAAGGATATTGTCTTTCTGTCGGGTATTCTTCCATGCCTGCTTACTCCAAAGTGCCTACGAAATAATCGTTGCGTTTCAATGATGGAATCCGCATTTTTAAAATAAGTTTCGACAACTAACGCACGATGCTCACCAGTCCAAGACATACTGTCAGTTGAAATAGCGTAATTAGGGAAATATAACAGCGCTACTTCGAACATGCACTCTACATTAGCGCCACCGCAGCGACAGCGGCAAATTAGGGAGATCTTTATGCCCCACCCTGTAGTTATTAAGACTTATTAAGACCATGGTCACATGTGTATATAAATTTTTAAGTTTATTGTTTATTTAATTATTTATTTATTTATTCAGTAATGTTTCTGTTTTTAAATTAGTAAGTTTTATAGTTTAGTTATGAACACAGAGTGTTTGCTATTGCATTGAAAGTGAGCCTTCTTTCCGGGAACTGTACTGCCCGGGACGTGCAGTCCTTGGGAGGGGGGCAATGTTATTTTGTAATATAATGTAATTTTATAATGTAATTTTTGTACATTTGTAAATATTTCGTAGTGTTAATTTTGTAAATAGTAAAATTTATGTTCATCTCGCTTAAGGCAGTGCAATGGTTCGTCTTGGTTTGTTTCCCAGCAATGAATCTCTCAATGCTTGATAACGAGTTTTACAGAGGTATTAACTCTGGGAAGCGAGTTTCAAGGGGCAGGGCATTTAACATTATGGTAATGAGAATCTCGCCAAATTTGGCGAGAAATCGCCAAATGTCGTCAAACTTGGCGACCATTTGGCGACATTTTCGGTACATGTATCCCATGTATGTACATGTATAGGATTTTTCGACTACTGTCTGGAAAATTCTCCAAATGTCCATCTCTGGAAGGTTCAAGTATGTTCGCAGCCACTCCTATATAAGCGCGACCTGAGTTGGTTAGTAGTTAGTTGCCTCTCAACGTTCATTGTGAGAGCTGTATTCCTGACTTGAGTCACTGAATTAGTTGACTGGAGATATTGAGCGAACTGTATTGCATTGTCTTTTGCGGCGATTTAGCAGTTGTTGTCAAGTTTTTAACTGCTGTTCTGTGCTCTATTGAGGTGAAAAGAGCTGTATTGTGCCTACTAGAACGAGAAGTTCTGGAGCTGTAAGAGAACTGTGAAGAGTTATTTTGGAATAAATTTCTGCAAGTTTTTATCTGCTTTGGCGTCAAATCTTTCGAACCCGTACAACGCAACAATACATTCTTAAGCGAGTCACAACCGAGAGTTGTAATCAGAGGTTGGCCATTTTTTATATCACAGTGTTTGTGGCTGAAAATTGTCATCATGTTTATGATTTTCTTATTGCAAGAAAAAAATTGTGTTTTTGAGGTTGGTGGTTCCTTTACTTTTCAAAAGTGCTTTTTTGTGGGATATCAGAACTTTTTTTTAAACACTGGCGACTTCTATTTTTTGAATTTGTCCGTTTCATCGTTTTTCTATTTATCACCTATGGTACACCTGGTACCAGGAATATTCCTAATTCTTCAAACTGAGTTCGACGATACCTTACATGCAATAATTATCTTTAAAATGGATAAACCGGAAGTGGTACCAATAGCATACCTGGTACTTTAAACATTCATAATTCGTCAAAACAGAAGTCCAACATGCCACATTTATCTTGGAAATTGATTAATCGAAAATAGTACTACCTATGCTATACCTGATACCTTAAACATTCATAATTTTTCAAGACAAGCCCAACGACACCCAACATGCCATATTTATCTTCAAAATTGATAAACCAGAAGTAGTACTACCTATGGTACACCTGGTACTATGAATATTCATAATTCTTCAAGTTGAGTTCAATGATATCTTACATGCCAAAATCTACTTGAAAATTGACAAATTGGTTGAATGCGGACGGCAGTAACCATCAAAATCTACCACGAACGAGTACTAGAAACTTGTGTATGGCAACTCAACTCCCAAAACTTAAAAAAATACGTTGCCATTGATAAAAGAGCCTGTCTACCAAGTTTCAGCTCGATTGGTTAGTTTGTACGCACAACGACCTATTTTAGTGCATAATAACGACTAATCAGTCCGGGACCCACAGCTTAACGTGGATTCCGAATCACAACGAACCTCCACACCTAACCCAGGAATCAAATCCAGCACCTTTAACATACAAGGCCAGAGCGTTCATCCCATTGAAAGTTTATTCTAATAAATTGTTACAAATAAATATTACAAGTTTTTTACAGTCTAAATATTGCAGTATAAATTGTTTTTACTATACCCATTTACTATACCCATTGATATTTGACAAAATTTCAAATATTTTCTTAACAACAATTTTAAAATTCACTATGAAATTACAATTTTGATCATATATGATTCTACGATTTCATTTTACAACGGAAAGTAAACAAAATCAACACATCTTTAAAAACGAATGATATTTTTATAAATTCCATTAGCCAATCGTAATGCGTGGTTCATTTAGTCCTCTGTAATGAATTGACTCTGACGTCAGCTCGCATAACCTCCACATTTATACTTTGTATTCAGCCCATAGTATCTTGCAACAAAATGTGATTGTTTTCATTTTTCAATGGAGATTTCCCGAAATTAAAATGTTTTTGAAAGTTAACTCTCTCTAAATTGTCATACAGTTCAAATAACCCATGCAACTTAACGAACAAATATTTCTCTTTAATTCTGTCTCTTCAAAAATAAAATTATTTCAATTTTAAAGATGTTATAAGCCATATAATTATAGTCCAATTCGTTCTGCCTATACTTTAACTTTACGTTCATTCTCACTTAAGCCTAACATGTCGGAAAAACTAACTTCGAAATGATAGCAAAACTGTTTGGCAACTTTTGGCATATATATCTGAACCTCAATTACGAGCTGATCGCCTTTATCTGTCGCCAAATTATGAAATGAAAAAAAGTGGTTTTAAATTAATTAAAAATAGAAAGAATTATTTAATGAAGTTCAAACCAGCGTAGGATTTTAAGTTGAAACATTCCGCATCCTATAATTCAATCCGTTTGAAGATCTATAGCTTAGTTAGGGCTGGACGTATGTTTAATTTTTACATCAAAATCGGGCTAGAACTCGTTTTTTATTTCGTTTTGGAAATTTCAATATTTCGTTTCTTCGTTATCTTTTATCCTAGGTACTCAATTTTTTTTTCTTTGAAAGATATCACCGAGACGAATCTATGGTATTTTTTGTATAATTATGTGAAATTTCGTAAGCGCGTTAGAAAATAGTCAATTTCGGCTTTTTCGCTGGAAGTTGTGCAGAGAATAGATACTTACTGTCGTTTCTGCCTTTTTTAAGATTGGCGGCGAAACGACCTTTTCGTCTGATATAGAAAACAAAATCAAACTTCAATAATGTACCGATGAGAATCACAAATCTTAATTTAAATAAAAATCAAAAATGCATCAGAGCAAACAGCAATAGCCCGCTGGTGATAAAAAAAATATAACAAAAAGGGAAACACATTTAAAGGGAAATACCAGAATGCATAAAATATAGGTAAACATCATCAAAGAAGTTCAGCACATAAATTTAAGGAGAGGACAACAAAAGGCCACCCAAAAAAATATCCAGGCCAGTAAGATATGTTACTAGTGATAAAAAGAAAAAGTCGCAGATTTTAATAAAAGCATCAACCGACCACTCAAATAGGCAATAAAACATAGGTGAAAAACATCATAGCAAACACGAATCAAGTATGTCACGAATTCATAGATATAAATACAAATAAGTATAAATAGATACCCCCCAAAAATAATCCATAAAATTAGATATCAGAACCCTCAAGAGATCCAAATAGAAACACATCAATTAAAAGAAAAAGCAGAAAAACAAATTCCACCCTCTTACAAAAGGACACTCCAACAGAGTGTTTTCCAAAAAAAAAAAAACATACAGGAAAAATCAACTATTACAGATGCTATGTGAAAACTGTATGGCCATAGTAAAATGTTTTATAGAAGTCTTATTACCCAAGACATTGCCCAACCATGAAGGTCTGTTAGTGTCGGAAGGTTTCCTGAGGTAGTGGTCCCTGGTAAAAGTGCAGTCAAAAACATAATGCTCAGCATTCCCGGTCGAGCCACAGGGCCAGCGTTCACTATTTTTAAAATTAAATCGCTTTAAATACTGGAGGAAAGGGCCATTAGATATGTAGAGGCCACATCACTTACCAGTTAAACCACAGCCTGACGCGATGAAGTCAGCTGATATACAATTGGCCTCCATGCATATATTCGGACCAGATTAATTAAGAAGACGAATTCGAAGATCACGAGGAGTGAACTCGCTACTTGCTGTTTCCATGAATACTTTCTCTGTTCTTTAAAAATATTATGACTGCATATAATCGTTTCTAATAAAAATAAATATTTAAACAACGTATTCTTTTTGATTCAAGCTTTTTTATTGCGTTAAAATCTGAGCCGCCAACTCGGTGGCCAGAAACTGGTGACCCGGATTAAAAATTTACACGCGTTATTAATAGTTTTAATTAAATTTGCGCCGCAAACAAAAATGGACGCCAAGGAGAAAAACGATGATCCTGCAATTCCCACTGTGTCCAGAGTTTCATTCAAAGCACCACCGTTTTGGAGACAAAATACGAAGCTGTATTTCGCTCAAATTGAAAGTCAATTTCTTATATCGGGTATCACTGTGGACGAAACCAAGTACCACCACGTAGTTTCTGCGATAGAAACCGATGTCATTGCTACAGTAAGTGACATTATCCTAAATCCCCTTGAGCAGAGAAAATACGAAGTTCTGAAAAACCGTCTCATAGAGCAGTTTCAAGACTCTGAAACTCGCCAAATGAAACTTCTGCTACAAGAACTTCAATTGGGAGACGACCGCCTTTCACAACTCCACCGAAAAATGATAGACCTCTCTCCGAATGTTCCAGAACACATGCTGAAGAATCTTTGGTTACAACGTTTACCAACACCAGTTCAGCAGATATTGGCCGTCAGTTCTGAAGACTTGGATTCCTTAGCAAAAATGGCTGATAAAGTTCAAGAGGTAACGGACGCAGCATCTATTCATGCGATAGATAAACCCAGTACCAGCAACATAGATTGCCACCAACTTCAACAGCAAATTTTGGAGCTATCGAAATCTTTGAAGCAACTGCAAGGAATCGGAAGAAATTGGAAGAAAAATTCAAGTCAAAGGGGATATTCAAGAAACCGTTCTCGCTCATCATCAAGACCAAGATTCGAGCGGGACTCAACAATTTGCTTTTATCATCAAAGATTTGGAGAGCGAGCTAACAAGTGCACCAAACCATGCAGTTTCCAGTCGGAAAACTAGATGGGCCAACGCTTGCGGCCACAAGCGATCAGTGCCAAACAAAGCTACTCTTCATGGCCGACAAAACCAGTGGTTTAAGGTTTCTTGTTGATACAGGTGCTGAGGTTTCCATCATCCCTAAAGCTTTCTCAAGGATAAAACTAGTTCCTAGTAAACTAAAGTTGTTTGCGGCTAACGGGACAAGCATATCTACATTTGGTGAAAAACTCCTTTCATTGGATTTGAACCTCAGAAGATCTTTTCCTTGGCCATTCATCATAGCGGATGTACCTCAACCAATCATAGGAGCCGATTTCTTGAAACATTTTGGTTTGCTTATTGACATGAAGAACAGTTCTCTCATTGATACTACTACTACTAGGCTGAAATCTACAGCTCAAGTAAGAGCAGGCAATTTTCTACGGATCACAGTCATTGATGAAAACTCGCCATACAAAGATATTTTGCAAGAATTTCCTGAAATTACCCAGGTAGCCAGAAAACCTATAGTCAAGCATACGATTGAGCACCACATAGAGACAACTGGACCATCTGTATTTTCAAGGGCCAGACGACTGGATCCTGAAAAATTGGCCATCGCAAAGAAAGAATTTCAGGTAATGATAGATCAAGGAATATGCCGGCCATCGAGCAGTAATTGAGCATCACCTCTGCACATGGTACCCAAGAAAACCGGAGATTGGAGACCATGCGGGGACTATCGACGACTGAATGCCATGACGAAACCTGACAGATATCCTATTCCACACATCCATGACTTGATTCAACAACTGGAAGGAAAGAAAATCTTCTCAACCATAGACTTATTTCGAGCCTATTTTCACATACCAGTAAGAGAAGAGGATATACAGAAAACGGCAGTCATTACGCCATTTGGATTATTCGAATTCCCATTTATGAGTTTTGGTCTTTGCAATGCCGCTCAAACATTCCAGCGATTTATCCACTCCATACTACAGGATTTGGATTTTTGCCTGGCATACATTGACGACATCATCATCTCATCTAAAGACGAGAAGGAACATAAGAAACACCTTCGAATTGTTTTTCAAAGACTCCAGGACAACGGTATCAGCATCAATCCATCCAAGTGTAACTTTGGACAAGCAAAGGTTAATTTCCTAGGATACGAAATTAGTGAGGAAGGTATAAAACCATTGGAGGATAAAATTTCAGCTATAAAGAACTATCCGAAACCCAACACTATTCAATAACTAAGACGATTTTTGGCAATGATAAACTTTTATCGGCGTTTCATCCCAAATGCAGCATCTACTCAAACACCTTTATACAGTTATTTAAAAGGTGCTAAGAAGAAGGATAAGAGACCAGTGAATTGGACGGCAGAAGCTGAGATGGCGTTTCAGAAGAGTAAGGAAGACCTAGCAAACGCAACGACATTGGTGTATCCAGCATCAAATGCGAAGCTATCCCTAACAGTAGACGCTTCCGACACTGCAATTGGAGGTGTTCTTCAACAAAGCTCTACTAGCGGTCCGCAACCCCTTGCATTCTTTTCGAGGAAGCTGACGAAGCCCGAAAACAAGTATAGTGCTTATGACCGAGAGTTGTTGGCAGTTTTCGCTGCCGTGAAACATTTCAGACATCTTCTGGAAGGTCGCCATTTCACAATCTACACCGACCATCGACCACTCACTTATGCCTTCAAGCAAAAGCCAGAGAAAGCAAGTCCAAGACAACTTCGACAGCTTGATTTTATTAGCCAGTTCTCTACAGAAATTCTTCACATAAGCGGTGACCAAAATATTGTTGCCGACGCTCTGTCAAGAATTTCTACCATTAACAGCCCTGTAACGATAAATTACGAGCGAATGGCACAAGAACAAGGAGATGATGGCGAATTGAAGGAATACATTAAGCAACCTGAGAAGACCAGCTTGAAGTTTCAGCCGATGCTCTTTGAAGGAGCGACACTACAATGTGATGTCTCAACAGGAGTATTGCGACCTTTCGTTCCGAAAAACTTCCGAAGAATGGTTTTCAATGACTTTCACAATATATCTCACCCTGGGATTCGAGCGACACACAAACTGTTAAAAACAAGATTTGTCTGGCCTTCGATGAGGAAATACACAACATCATGGGCTCTATCCTGTCTAAAATGCCAAAAGAACAAAGTTGCAAGGCATATCACTACCCCCCTTGTATCATATCAACTACCATCTGAAAGGTTTGAGCATATTCATATAGATATAGTAGGAAGACTCCCTCAAGCAAGAGTATTTTCATACTGTCTGACTTGTATTGACCGTTTCTCAAGGTGGCCAGAAGCGTACCCTTTGGTAGACATTACCGCAGAAACCGTAGCACGCACACTGTACGAAAACTGGGTTAGCCGTTTCGGAACACCTTTGACGATAACAACGGACCAAGGCAGACAATTCGAATCTACTCTCTTTAAATCCCTAGCTACCTTGATGGGAGCCGAGAAGACCAGATCCTCTCCCTATAGACCATCCTCTAATGGAATAATTGAAAGAATCCACCGCAACCTAAAAGCCTCAATAAAGTGCTCGGAAAAAGGTTGGGTCGATGCTCTACCTACTATTCTATTAGGATGGAGGGTTACCATAAAAGAAGACTTGGACGCTACTCCAGCACAAATGTTATATGGCACAAACATTCGCTTACCAGGAGAATTCTTCTCGCCCAGTACAGAAAAGCTAGACCCAATAACGTTTGTTAGAAAATTACAGAGTGTCATGGCCAGCATACGACCTGTCCCAACTTCATCACACTCACGCAAGAAAATTTTTATTCATAAGGAGTTGAAGAACTGTAATTATGTTTTCGTTCTCCACGACGGAGTTCGTCGTGCCCTTCAACCCCCTTATCAAGGACCGTTTAAAGTATTGTCTAAGTCAGAGAAGCTATTTAAGTTGTTAATACACAACAAACCCACGTTAATAAGTACGGATAGAGTCAAACCAGCATTTATGCCCCTGGATGAACAAGCCGATTCCGCGACCAGTGAAATACCAATGCTTGTTACTAGGGCTGGAAGGCAAGTCAAGTTCCGTGTTAACCCAACAAATCTACGTTAACACTGGAGGAGGAGTAATGTAGAGGCCACATCACTTACCAGTTAAACCACAGCCTGACGCGATGAAGTCACTGCACGCGATGAAGTCAGCTGATATACAGAGTGGCCAGGAAATAACTTTCCCTGTTTGGCGGCATCTGCAGCTAAAACTAATGAACGAAATGAAACCATATTTTATATACAGGCTAATGAAGGCATGGGGAGATGAATTCTACCAAAAAAAAAGTTAGTTCCAAAAGTTGCCAATAGGGGGAAATGTGGCGCTATCGGAACCGAAACACGTGAATAACTATAATGAAAGCATGGGAATTTGATTTTTCAGAATGTAAATACTATACAGTTATGAATAAATTATTGGAACACATAAAATAAGATTTTAGTCATTAACATTTTTTGGGTCCCCTGGACGCCGCGTAACATTTTCAATATGCTGACCTTCCCGGTGTACAACATATTGCATCCGGTGAATAACGTTCTCTATAGCTGCGTGCAAACTGTCTGGATGTTCGCAACGGCCCGTCTTATGCTCTGCTTCAAGACAAGCAAGTTTGGAATGCCACCAGCATACACAATGGATTTAAGGCACCTCCATAGCCAAAAGTCATATGGGGTGATGTCCAGGGAACGGGGCGGCCATTCCGTCTGAAAATATTGACTATTGACTCTGTCATTACCAAAATTCTTGCGTAAAAGGCGCTGCACTGAACGATGAATATGTGGCCGAGCTCCATCTTGCATAAAAATGACTAAGTTTAAGCATTGTCTTTGCTGCAGTTGCGGAATAACGAAAGTTTGTAGCATTTTTCCATATTTTTCGGCGTTGATGGTGCAGGTAATAGGTCCTGCCTTGAGTTTTATGTTCTCAAAAAAGTATGGTCCTATTATAAAATTAGCCGTGAAATCGCACCACACGGTTACCTTTGGGGAATGCAATGGCATTTCTAGCATCACTGTGGGTCGCTCACATGCCCAAATACGGCAGTTCTGAGTATTAACAGATCCATTCAGATGAAAATGAGCCTCATCTCCCCACAATATTTTCCAAGGCCAATCATTGTCGATCTCCATTCGGGCAAGAAACATTAACGCAAAAGTTAGGTGCTTATCATAATCTGTTATTTTTAATTCTTGCACACGACTGATCTTATACGGATAGAAATGCAGTATTTTACGCAAGATTTTCCATAAAGTAGAATAAGGCATATCGTTTTGACGAGCAATTGCACGAGAGCTTGGACCACTGCTGGTTCTTGTATCGTCGAACACCGTTGTAGCAACATCTGTTACTGCATCTTCTGGTACTGCTTTTCGTCATCTGCCAGCTCTAAGTCCAAGCGATCCAGTTTCCTCGAATTTTTTAATCATCGCTTTTACTGCTGCAGCAGACATGGGACCTTTCGCAGGTTATGAAGTTTTCAAAATTCCCGCAGAGCCATCACAGCATTACACTGTCTAGTGTAATACAGTTTCACTAGCAAAGCACATTGAGGTAAGGTAGGTCGCATATCACCAACAGTCAATGAAAGAATCGCTGTTTGGACGTTCGCTCTTTTCTTTTTAAAGGGAATGCGTTGCGCTGCTGTCATGTACGCATTAGAATTTTGTATAATTGCGATCTCGATATGTAAATTTCCTCAAACGTACGTACAAGTAGCGCCAAAATCTCACCTAGCGACAACTTTTGGAACTATCTTTTTTTTTTTTGGAATTCATCTCCCCATGCCTTCAATAGTCTGTACATAAAATATGGTTTCATTTCATTCATTAGTTTTAGCTGCAGATGCCGCCAAACAGGGAAAGTTATTTCCTGGCCACCCTGTACAATTGGCCTCCATGCATATATTCGGACCAGATTAATTAAGAAGACGAATTCGAAGATCATGAGGAGTGAACTCGCGACTTGCTGTTTCCATGAATACTTTCTCTGTTCTTTAAAAAAATTATGACTGCATATAATCGTTTCTAATAAAAAATAAATATTTAAACAACGTATTCTTTTTGATTCAAGCTTTTTTATTGCGTTAAAATCTGAGCCGCCAACTCGGTGGCCAGAGATAAAAAGTAAATTAAAAATGTGTCTGTGATTTGAAAATCACCTGAAACTTTGGGAATGAAGGATCTGACCCTTGTGTTGCCGGTACCTTTGCTGACATTCCAGTGGTGTCGCCACCATTTCTTAAGGATACCTTTAAGTGAAAATTTCAAACAGGAATATGAAAGGGTAAAGAATAGGGGGTCCCTATTCTTTACCCAGGTCCCTCCCAGGACTTCTCGCTTACTCTACCGAAATTCCTTGAAATGTTATAACAGCGTTCGAAAACATTTAAAATGTGTGGGCTAAACGTCATTAGGTGATCGATATAAATACCCAAAATTTTTATTTCCTTAACTACCTTTATGGTCCTCCCGTTGATTCTAAAAATTGGATTTCGGTCTAAAGGGGTGATTTTTCCAAAATCAATAGCCCTGGTCTTCTCAATTGAGATTTCCAAGGCCAGGGAACACAGGACCCCGCTGAGTTCGGACTCAAAATCAAATCGGTGTTCTGCTCCAAAACTCTCCTAGTTTTACCCAGGGCCACCACCGCCAGGTCGTCTGCAAAAGCTTGAACAAAATGGTTGTTGCCCCCTAAAAGAAGCGTTTTGTTAAAATAAATAAGCCAAAGGATCGGGGTAACCACCGACCCCTGTGGAGAACCCCTAGAAATATTTCTGATTATGTTTAAACCGCTCTCAAAAAAGGAGACAGTGCGTTCTTCCAAATAGGAAAATATAAAAATTTTAATATAAATAGGTAATTCGGTCTGTTCCAAAATTTTAGAAAGAACTGGCCAGCTCATGTTGTCAAAGGCGGATTTAATATCCACCGTAGTTAAAGAAACATGATTAATTTTTTTCTGTGGCTTAATAAACTGAGTTAAGTCATAGACTGCCTCTTCACAGCTGGACAGTTCCCTAAAACCGTATTGCCTCCGGTGGATAATTTTATTGGTGTATAAATGATGATTGAGTCGATTAACCAAAATTCTTTCAATCAATTTACCCAGTGTAGGCAATAAACATATTGGTCTATAAGAGGTAGGGAGAGCTGGGTCCTTTCCTGCTTTTGACAGGAAGAAGACCCGAGCGTTTCTAAGGTTCCTTGGGAAATGACCCAATGAAAAACAATGATTGATTGAATCCCTAAAAAGAGAGGGAATCAGATGACAAACTGTATTCCAAATTTGGTAATCAATAAGATCCAGCCCAGGAGCCTTTCCATTTTTTACTTTCTTAAAAACATTCTCAATTTCGGAGTCCATTACAGGTGGAATAAATTCGCCCTGATTTGGAAAAACGGGGAAAGAAAAAGGGACCATTGATGTAGAGAATGGTCCAAAAAAATTATATAAAATTAAATCGATTCTATCAGGGAAGGTTAAATTGGGATTATCGGATTGAACCTGTAAAAAATTGGCTGGTTGAAGCTTATCAAAAGCCATTTTAAAAGTGATCCCATACGTTTCGTTATGGAGCTCGCAAAAGCGACGCCAGGACGAAGTTTTTTCTCTATTTAGGTTTTCCTTAAAAATGGCTCTAGCTCTTTTGTATCGAAGGCTCGATGACTGGATCTCATCAAAAGAACTGTTCCGATTTCTGGCAGTCTTAAATTTCTTAAAAAGAGCAGTAACCAGATTTCTCTGAGTTTTAAGCTCCGGGGTCCACCAGTTAAATTTCCTCTGCTCCCTCACTTTTTTCTTTTTACGAATATTTTTAAAAGCGCACTCCCTAACAAAATCAACCAGAGCTTTAAAAAATTTATCCAAAGATAAAGAGTCGTATGTAACATCCAACAGGCCCTTCAAGGTTGGGATGTATTTTTTAAATTTAAAGGAAAACTTACCAAGACCAAATTTGGTCTTGAAAAAAAAAAAAATATCAGTAGTCATACTATCACTCCCCAAGGTTGCATGAATGTAACGATGATCACTGAGAGATTCCGTGTCCAGGATTTTCCATTGTTTTAAAAAGTGGTAAAAATTTGAGAAAAAGAGGGTGAGGTCGGGGCACCCCCTACCTATCGTTGAGTAGAAGGAGTATCCTTCCTCTGTACGGTTGCACAGTGAAAAAAAGTTCTCTATAAGAAATTCAATGACTCTTCGGCCTCGGAGGTCTTCAATGCCATAACCCCAGATCGGATATCTGGAGTTGAAGTCACCCGTAATAAAAAAAAAAAAATTTACGGGAAAAATCAATACAATTAAATTTATCAAAAAGGACATTTATGTCATCGTGAAGTCGAAAATAGACACTTCCCAAAATAAATTGGTGGTTGTCATGGGTGACTTCGGCAAAGACCGAAGAGTCAGTATTGCATTTAAAATTGACCAAAACATTCCTATTGCAGCATATGATGAGAGCACTTGAGGTTTTGGATTTAAAGCAAACATAACCAAAAGGTAACTTGGAAAGAGTATTGTTAAAAAGGTAGGTATCCTGAACACACAAAAAATCAACATTGAGTTCTGAAACCAAAACAAGGGCGGCATCATGCGCCCTCGAGGAGTGATTTAAATTTATCTGAACAATGATTAAATTACCCGCCATAATCGATGTATTTCCTTTGGATCTCCAGGTTACGGGTGAAGTTAGGACAGGAACTCCTGTACAAGCAAGAGTGGTCGGTAGGATATCTCATCTTGAACTTATCATTAGAAAAGAAGCCTTTCGAACAGCTCACCGGATTAGGGCAAGAGTCTTCCTCGTGGGCTGCACTCCCACAGTCCATACACAGTATAGAATCTGTGGGGCATTTTTTCTGGGTGTGGCCAAACCTACCACAACCCTTGCACTGTCTAACACTCATGAACTCGCTGATTTTAATCCTTTGAAAGAGGAAGTACAGGTGTTGATCTTTAAGGGTACGTTTAAAAGTTGTAGGGTCCAGGGAGAGGACCCAATTGGTGCCTCGCCTGCCCTTAAAGTTGAAATCGATGGAACAGTTTTGGTCGTCCAAGTGGGGGTTTTGAGCATAGAGGTTCTCGAGGAAGACATCAGAGTGAAATTCACCCTCAACACCTGCTACCAAAATACGAGGATTCCTCTTTTTGGGTTTGTAGGAGGTAATTTCCTGAACAATCTCAGGCTTTTCATTCAGGAGTGCTAAGATTTGGTCGATGTCATCACAAATGGGCGACTCTATGATAACACCCCAATTAATATTACGGATAGTGTCGATTCTCGGGTGTAGGTCACTACTCCTTATGGTGTCAATCAGGAGCTTCTTAACGTCGGCCGAGGAACCTCCCTTTTTATTCTTGACGATGAGGTTAAAGGCTTGTCGGGGTTTTTTATTTCTCGGATGGGAATGACCCCTCTGCGCTATCTGGCTGTAGTAAGGCGGAGCGTCGACCTGGACAGCCTCAGCAGCGGTGGCGGTAGAATCGACTGCCATCTGATGACTTGCTTGAACGGCGGCCTCCGCCACTCCGATCAGCTGGTCAGCCGCAACTCTAGAAATCTCTTCAATAGTGGGAATAATACAGATCATACGGCACATCTCTTCCTTAATGGAGACCTTGAGGTCTCTCTCCAGTATAATTGGTGAGATGAGGGAATCGTCTAGTTTCTTGCCGATGTTGTCAATTAAAGAATTATGCCTTTCCTTTTCTCCCTCGAGAAGGAGGTTGAGGGTGCGACATTCTTCCTCCAGTTGTTGAATTTTCTCATTCAAGGCCACCACCCCAGGTCCCTCTAAACCCAGGTAGACAGGGGAATCATCTCTTTCGATCTTATCCTCTAGAGCCTGAATGATCTTAAGGTCACGGCCGCGCTCAGACTTGTGCTGTGTATAGAGCTCTGTTAAGACCCGGTATGCATCAATAATTTGTGCCTGAAGTTTGGCAGAAAACTTTTCTGCCTTTGTTATCACGGTAGAAATTGCCCAGCTGGACGACCAGCCCCAGAACCTCACGGTCCTCAGAGTCTGAGGAGTTGCTGGAAATATTAAGAGTAGATTTTAATTTCTCCTTAATCGACTGCAGATTCTCTCTGTTTGTACATTCATCCCTGGTTTCCGTAACTTCTTTTGTCGTTGGTTCACTCATGGTATCACTCTGTCGAAACACGAACTCGACTGGAATAAATTGCGGATCCGCCTCAATCGTGGTGGACAAAAATGGCGTCCATACGCTCTTTAGATCCTGAATTTCAGAAAGGACGCACAGAAAGCAAATCAGAAGCAATAATTTAAGGGAGATGAATATCACCAAAGGCTCGAAGGAGAGGTCCAGGGACGCCCTCCAGACGTCCGGGCGACTTCACAGAAAGAAGTTCCACGCACGCAGAAAGTAAGCAATTATGTGAAATTTTTTAAAATCCTCACAAAATGGTGAAAAATATACCAAATTAAGTTTTTTCACACCCTCAGCACACACACACTCCCGTACACTTTAGTTGTACCTCCAGTTTAGATTGCCAGTTCTGTGACGTCAGCTAAGCAACCGTTGCGCCGTCTATTGGTGATGACTGGAGAGCGCACGCGATTGGTTAATCGGAGTCACCGGAGCCAGTAAATAGAAAATGTTTGGTTTACTGGAACCAGTAGCCTGGTGACGTCACATGACGTCACTGACTGGGAATTCTAAACTGTAACCTCGACTGGTAGCATCTAAATCTGGCTTTACTGGCGATTCAAGTCCACTGATCTCTACTAGAACTTCTGGATAGCTCATAACCGGTTTCCGCTACGCGAGCAGAAGAAGTCGATCGAAGAACCTCGGAATCGTTCAACTTCCCCCTTTCCTACTGCTCCGCATATGCTTTCTATGGGATACGCTTGAGAATTATCGTTGGTTTAATCCATTTTTGGAATAACTTGGGGCAATTTTTTACTCTTTTGAGCTTTATAAAATCTTAATATATATTGGGTTATATTTTAAAATAAAATTTAGGGTTTCTTTTTTGTTTTAAAAATGTTTTTTACTTAGTTTGTTATATTATTGAGATCAGTGCGCTTTATAGTGATAAATCTAAGAAAAATGCTGCTAGTATATATATGTATATAAATGTTCGTTAGAGCAAAAGAACTCTTCAATAAGGGAAGTAAAATAATTTCCCTTTTCTCAACATTTATTACATTTTGATAGAATTAAAAGTTGTAAATATGTGTTCTACCTGAGAAATATTTTGCACAACTTGTTTCTTATTCGGTAAATCTGTAAGATCGATCTTTTAATATTTATTATGATCATTAGTTAAACATCATTAGTTAAACAATTTAATTTATAAGCATATTGGAATTGAAGCATCTTAATAAAACTTTTTCTGAATTTATCTTTTCATAACATTTTATACCTTGTTCGAATTCATAAATTGCACTTAAATCCTATTCGACCTTCTTTTCCTGTGACACCTGTGAATAAGTCAAACAAACTCGATAGGGAAGTTAGTAGTTAGAAAAGGAGAGTCCTGGGCCATGGCGGAATGCGGAATGGGATGAGGGATGATGACGTCACCGAAAGGGGCCGTGGCCGGATATGACGTCACAGGAAGTGCCATCACCGGATATGACGTCACAGGAAGTCATGTGACCGGAAGTAGAGTTGAGTTGTTCCCCTCCTGCTGTTGTTTTAGTTTCGGTTTCGTTATAAGCTGTTTGTGTATGACGTCACAGTGGGAATGACGTCATAATGTGTTTTATATCAAAGTTTTGAGAGGTGGCAACACTTTTTTAGTTCAAGCTTACCTTTAAGGCGGAGTTGAGTTGTTCTAGGACTGCTTCTAAGTGAATAAGTTAGAGTGATAGGCTTGTATTGTGTGACGTCACAGTGGATATGACGTCATAACTTGCTTTATATCAAATTTTGAGCGGTGGCAACACTTTTTAGTTTTTGTTTCCAGTTAAATGGGGTTGAGTTGTTCTAGGGCTGCTTCTAAGTGAATAAGTTAGAGTTATAGATATTTTTTCTAGTGACGTCACAGTGAGTATGACGTCATAACTTGCTTTATATCAAAGTTTTGAGCGGTAGCAATACTTTTTAGTTTCGATTTACCTTTCAGGTGGAGTTGAGTTGTTTTAGGGCTGCTTCTAAACGAATAACTTAGAGTTGTAGGCTTTTATTGTGTGACGTCACAGAATGGGAATGACGTCATAACTTGCTTGATGTTAGGAGTCGACAAAATACTTGCTTGCGATTGGTCAGTTTTAGACACATCACCAAATACTCTCTTCTCATTGGTTGAAATGTGTCACGTGATTTCATTGGCTATACAGTTTAGTAAGATAGTTTTCTACTAAGTTAAATGTAATTGCGGCGCCATCAAGTGGGAGGAAGGAACATAAATTACACAGTTTATAACTTTTCATGCTTCACCATTAAAAACTTCAAATACATGCAAAGATAATATATTAACCCAAATGCGTAAAGTTTCGGATTGAGTTGATTTTTTTTTTTTTATATAAGTGCTTAACACATTTAAACTAATGTTGAGAGATATAATCAAAGACACTTTTAAGGAATCAGGTTTAATCAATGTTAGACACATAAAGTCTCATTATTTTCTCAATAACAGTATGAAATGTAAATATAAATTAAAATTTATGAGATAAAAAATTTAAACTTTGCAATCTTAACGTAAAAATTTCTTTTACAGAGCTTAACATGTCATTAAGTAGTTTTTTCTTTCTTTTATCGTCATAGTTTTTGAGGGATTGAATACACAACAAAAAGAACTTAGACTAGAATTAATTTTTAATATTCATCAACTGAAACCCATTATGGAAGTTAAAGCAATGATTTTACAATTATTTTTAGGTTGAGTTAGTCTGACCCTGTTGAAGGGAATTAGTAGTTATAGTGTGTTCACACGTGACTTTGCAATACAATATTAGTAATATACATTTCCAAAAAGAAATATTTATCACTTTGAATAGAAAAATGACGATTTTTATTATTTATATAAGTATTGTTCTCAATTTTGTAAATTTTAAATGTATTATCCATATTTTATTGAGGAATCTATAATTTTTTTTCTTTTTCTTCCAGAATGGTTTAGGAAAAAACATTTCATTTTAGTCAGAACAATGTTTTCAAAGAGATGGAAATACATAACTTTTCGATATATCAACCTTCAAATACTTTGAAATTGATTCTATTTGTTACAACCGGTTGTAATTCAAAGCTATACTGTACTATGCCAGCGATATTATATATCTTAGCTACTTACTGTCTAGTTAAAATTTATATTACCAATAAACTTGTTAAAAATTAATATGTCTATGTTAGTTATATTAATCAAGATAGTTTTTATTGTACAATGATACTTACTTAAGTTGATGAATGGCAACACAGAACTAGCTGCTAATGCTGAATAGAGATGTAATAACTGAATTTGGATACTCTAATGCTTAAATAAGAAAGAAAAAGTAACATACTTGAACATCTTACAACTAAGAATTCAAAAGTGAACGTGAAAATTTACTTTACGAATAAAAATCATGTCGTCATCAATGAACGTCTTTAAAATGTGTACGAATATCACTAAATAAGAGAAAAAAGTAACATACTTAAACTCTTTACGACAAATAACTTTAACATTAAAGAAAAAAATTTACTTTACACATAAAAATCACTTTAAAATGTGTAAAAATATCGCTAAATAAGAGAAAAAAAAGTAACTTACTTAAAATTTCTAAGATAAATATTTAACCTTTACGCGAAAATTCCCTTCATATATAAAAATCACGACTTTAAAATAAAACATGCAAGAGAAAAGTAACGTACTTAAACTTTCATCGAGAAATAACTTTAACATTAACGTAAAATTTTACTTTACACATAAAAATCCCAACTTTAAAATATGTAGAAATATCGCTAAATAAAAGAAGAAAAAAATAACACACTTAAACTTTGTACGACAAATAACTTTGGCATTAACGTAAAAATTTTTCTTCACATATAAAAATCACGACTTTAAAATGTGACGTGTAAGAAGAATTAGCATACTTAAAATTTCTACGACAAATAATTTTAACCTGTACGCGAAAATGTACTACATATATAAAAATCATGTCTTTTAAATATCTCTAAATAAAAGAAAAAAGTAACATATTTAAACTTTCTACGACAAATAACTTTAACATTAACGCAAAAATTTACTTTACACATAAAAATCACGACTTTAAATTTGACATGTAGGAGGAAAGTATAACATACCTATAATTTCTACGACAAAGAATTCAAACATTGCCATTCATGTCTTTAAAATGTATAATGACAACTCTAACTTTTAGAAAAAAGATTTTCTTTAGAAAACTTCTTTAGATAACTTTTAGAAAAGAAAAAGAAAAAAAAAATTATTTTTTTTTATTTCTGATAAAGTACTTCGAAACATTCACATCTTTCAATGTTGTATCTTCTATATTTCCAGTAAAACTTCTCACATTATACATGAATTTCAAGAAATTTGCTATGTCTAAGTTTGGTACTTTTTTTTTTTTTTTTAATGTATAGATATTTTATCATTGTCATTCTATGATAAGATATCAAGTTGGTTCTTAATAAGAAAGAGTGTATTTTCTTGTCATAAGCAAGAAAAACGAAGTTAATATAAGTCAATGATAATTCTCAATTACGAATTTCTTGTCGTCTTCAACTTTTTTCAACACATTTCACTCAACTTCTATTTTTACTTCATCTATCACTTTGTCATACTTCTTTACAGTTATAGTATGTATCAGTTCAAGTCACTGTTTAAATTTACATCAATGATTTATTCAGTTCACTCAATCTCTTAGGTCATAATAATTTCATTAAATTTATAAGATTCATAAAAAAAAACACCTAATCATTACACATGAACTTAATTTTATTGCACTGGGAAGAAAAACTATAGAAATTTGGACAATAAAAATCTATTACAACGGCTAATAAATTCAATTTTCGACAAGCATGATAGGATATAAAAAATTTATTTTTTCGTTTTTCTGCTAAAGTTTAAGTTCTCTGTTAGACAATAAAACGTTTGCCTAGAATAAAATCATAAATTATTCATCATTTATGTACCAACAGTAAAATTATTATTTACATTTTTGTAGATTTTTCTTTTTAACATGACAATGTTTTACATGTAAAGTTTATTTAATAGTAATTTCCGACTTGAAAATGTAGGTAGCATTTATTTTCGATGAGTTTGATTTCAACTGACAAATATATTTCAACATTCGAAGCATATGCGAGTTATGTGAATAAACCATATGCAACTTAGCTAAATTTCAGTAATTAAGTTGTGAAGTTTTATCTTTGCTATAGAAAATACATTTATTTTTACTGATTTTTGTTAAGTGTAACGACGATCTTTTACAAAGTATGTCTTCTTGCAACATGAGAAAAGATGCGAAATGATAAGGACTTTTCTGGTATGCTTTCAATTCCTTGAGAAATAAATTTAGCTTAACTAGAAGACTTGTTCCGATTCTGAAGTGTGCTATTTCCTATCGTAATTTATAATTTTACATGATACTTGGTTTAAAAGTTGAAAAAGTTTGCACAAATTTCCTATGTAAGTTCTACTTCACTGAAATCGGTCACAAGCAATAAAAATTCCACTTTGTTTGACTAATGTTATGCATGTGTTAATTATCATGTGTAATATCAGTTTTATTTGTGTCTTTCGAAAGCGAGCATTTATAAATTTAAAAAGGATATTTCAAACTATTTTCAAAATATAAGTATCTTTTACAAGTTTTTTCCGGAATGAACTTTGCTCAGTTATATTAATATTGAATATTCATCTTACAAAATAAGCGTCTTGTAAAACACATTCCGTTTCAGTTTTTCTGAAATTTATGTATTTATGTATAAGTTATTTAGAAATTATGAGTGGAAGTTAAAAATCTCTATATTAATGATATATTGTCAGCACCTCTCAAATAAAAAAAATAAAAAATTTCACGTATAATTTAGTTTGTTCAGATGATGTTCAATTTTACGTAGTAACAAACTCTACATTTTTCAAATTTATGCTAGTTTTTCACAAGGAAAAAAAAATTCTTTAAGTTTGCCTAGCAAACTTTTTTCAGTATTTAAATTTTCTAAATATATTCCCTCACATGAGTAGTTAACTATTTCCACTAAGGAAAATATCTTATTATTTTAGTTTGTTTGAATGATGTTAGATTTTTATGTTTCTGATTTGCATATACTCTTTTAAAAACTTTACACAATTCGTAACATATATGTTAGAAATAATAGTATATCGCATCTGAGATTGAACAAATTTATAACTAATATCATGTAAAGAAGGTTAAATTAAAAAAAAAAAACATGTCATTGAATATGAGTGTTACCATGAAAAAAAAGTTAACTAAGTTATTTGTGATTTCCTTTCAGAGTATAAAAAGTTATGTAGTTTACATATAATTCGCAAGTTTCTTTCAAATTATCTTAAGATGTTTTAAAAGTCTTGCAGGCGATTTTCAAAACTTGAATGCATATCTACAATGTATTTAATATCTACAATTTATTTAATATTTTCTCCCAATTCCCCTTTCTTAGATTGATAAGTAAAATAAACCTTATGAATGAAAAATAAACCTATTAGTCAGCATGTATTGCACGAGTTAATACGACACCTTAACGTATATTATTACAAAGTAAATTGTCTAAGTCTTTCTTGAAGTAACATAAATTTCCAACTTGTATTGATTTTCCGATTGAAAAGTAGAGGTGAAATTTTTTCTTTGGAGTATCTATAACTAATATTTATTTTAAATCTCTTACTATTTTTCTTCTATGTAACAATTTTGTTAAGTTTTACCCGTATTGTAGCATATAATCCCACTGAGTTTGAACAATATTCAATGTTTTAGATAATAGAAAAGTTTTCAAGTAGAAATGATCTTAAATTCTCCAAGTGAATCATACTTTTTGGAAGAAAGTCTATGCGAATTCTACCTTCACTTACTAATATGTCTTTGAAATCCACTTCATTCATTCCAAGTTTTCACAAACATTTCATTATGAAAAAGGCAAAGTAGGAAAACGATAATCTCAAAGACCTGCTGACACACCTCACCATCACCCGCTGCTTGCGCGTCGATGCTGCTGTTCTTGCTGTACAAGTCTCCCGACTTGTTTGAACAAGTTTTAGCGTGACTCATCCTCCGGTCTAAAAATGCCGGCAAGTGGCGTATCACCTACCGCTAACCTGATTGACTAATTACCGTCACATGCTTATCATCCCGTTTAAAGACGTGAGTTTTATATGTAAAGTAAATTTTTACGCTAACGCTTAAATTCTTTGCTATAGAAAGTTCAAGTATTTTAGTTTTTTTCTCTTATATGTTACATTTTAAACACATGATGCGAAATTTTTATGTTATGCTTATCTTAGAAATTTTTAAGTATGTTACTTTTTCTTTTATTTAACATTAACCTAAGAGTTTAATTGTATATGAGAAGTAAATTGTCACGTTAAAGTTTAAAGACATTATATTTATATGTGAAGTAAATTTTCGTGTAAAGGTTAAAATTCTTTATCTTTGAAAATTATATTTCGTTAAATTTCCCATTATTTAACATTAACCTAAGAAAATAATTGTGTATGAAAATTTCGCATAGTGTTTAAATTTTTGTCGAAGAGAGTTTAAGTATGTTATTTTTTTTTCTTCTCTAATTTAGCATTATTCTCATACATTTTAAAGATAAAAATGTTATGTGTGAAATAAATTTTCGCGTATTGTTTCAATTCCTTACCTTATAAATTTTTAATATTTCTTTTTCTCTAATTTAGCATTATTCTTACACATTTGAAAGACATAATTTTTATATGTGAGGTAAATTTTCGCGTATTATTTAAATTCTTTGTCTTATACATTTTTAGAGCTTCTTTTTTTTTTTTTTTTTTTTTTTTTTTATCTTTACCGTTGATATAAGAGTATGATTGTACATGTAAAGTTAACTTCCACGTTCAATTTTAAATTCTTTGCCTTGTAAATTTTTAGTGTTTCTTTTTTCTAAAAGTTAGAGTTGTCATTATACATTTTAAAGACATGAATGGCAATGTTTGAATTCTTTGTCGTAGATATTATAGGTATGTAATACTTTTCTCCTACATGTCATATTTAAAGTCGTGATTTTTATGTGTAAGGTAAATTTTACGTTAATGTTAAAGTTATTTGTCGTAGAAAGTTTAAGTATGTTACTTTTTTCTTTTATTTAGAGATATTTAAAAGACATGATTTTTATATATGTAGTACATTTTCGCGTACAGGTTAAAATTATTTGTCGTAGAAATTTTAAGTATGCTAATTCTTCTTACACGTCACATTTTAAAGTCGTGATTTTTATATGTGAAGAAAAATTTTTACGTTAATGCCAAAGTTATTTGTCGTACAAAGTTTAAGTGTGTTATTTTTTTCTTCTTTTATTTAGCGATATTTCTACATATTTTAAAGTTGGGATTTTTATGTGTAAAGTAAAATTTTACGTTAATGTTAAAGTTATTTCTCGATGAAAGTTTAAGTACGTTACTTTTCTCTTGCATGTTTTATTTTAAAGTCGTGATTTTTATATATGAAGGGAATTTTCGCGTAAAGGTTAAATATTTATCTTAGAAATTTTAAGTAAGTTACTTTTTTTTCTCTTATTTAGCGATATTTTTACACATTTTAAAGTGATTTTTATGTGTAAAGTAAATTTTTTTCGTTAATGTTAAACTTATTTGTCGTAAAGAGTTTAAGTATGTTACTTTTTTCTCTTATTTAGTGATATTCGTACACATTTTAAAGACGTTTATTGATGACGACATGATTTTTATTCGTAAAGTAAATTTTCACGTTCACTTTTGAATTCTTAGTTGTAAGATGTTCAAGTATGTTACTTTTTCTTTCTTATTTAAGCATTAGAGTATCCAAATTCAGTTATTACATCTCTATTCAGCATTAGCAGCTAGTTCTGTGTTGCCATTCATCAACTTAAGTAAGTATCATTGTACAATAAAAACTATCTTGATTAATATAACTAACATAGACATATTAATTTTTAACAAGTTTATTGGTAATATAAATTTTAACTAGACAGTAAGTAGCTAAGATATATAATATCGCTGGCATAGTACAGTATAGCTTTGAATTACAACCGGTTGTAACAAATAGAATCAATTTCAAAGTATTTGAAGGTTGATATATCGAAAAGTTATGTATTTCCATCTCTTTGAAAACATTGTTCTGACTAAAATGAAATGTTTTTTCCTAAACCATTCTGGAAGAAAAATAAAAAAATTATAGATTCCTCAATAAAATATGGATAATACATTTAAAATTTACAAAATTGAGAACAATACTTATATAAATAATAAAAATCGTCATTTTTCTATTCAAAGTGATAAATATTTCTTTTTGGAAATGTATATTACTAATATTGTATTGCAAAGTCACGTGTGAACACACTATAACTACTAATTCCCTTCAACAGGGTCAGACTAACTCAACCTAAAAATAATTGTAAAATCATTGCTTTAACTTCCATAATGGGTTTCAGTTGATGAATATTAAAAATTAATTCTAGTCTAAGTTCTTTTTGTTGTGTATTCAATCCCTCAAAAACTATGACAATAAAAGAAAGAAAAAACTACTTAATGACATGTTAAGCTCTGTAAAAGAAATTTTTACGTTAAGATTGCAAAGTTTAAATTTTTTATCTCATAAATTTTAATTTATATTTACATTTCATACTGTTATTGAGAAAATAATGAGACTTTATGTGTCGAACATTGATTAAACCTGATTCCTTAAAAGTGTCTTTGATTATATCTCTCAACATTAGTTTAAATGTGTTAAGCACTTATATAAAAAAAAAAAAAATCAACTCAATCCGAAACTTTACGCATTTGGGTTAATATATTATCTTTGCATGTATTTGAAGTTTTTAATGGTGAAGCATGAAAAGTTATAAACTGTGTAATTTATGTTCCTTCCTCCCACTTGATGGCGCCGCAATTACATTTAACTTAGTAGAAAACTATCTTACTAAACTGTATAGCCAATGAAATCACGTGACACATTTCAACCAATGAGAAGAGAGTATTTGGTGATGTGTCTAAAACTGACCAATCGCAAGCAAGTATTTTGTCGACTCCTAACATCAAGCAAGTTATGACGTCATTCCCATTCTGTGACGTCACACAATAAATGCCTACAACTCTAAGTTATTCGTTTAGAAGCAGCCCTAAAACAACTCAACTCCACCTGAAAGGTAAATCGAAACTAAAAAGTATTGCTACCGCTCAAAACTTTGATATAAAGCAAGTTATGACGTCATACTCACTGTGACGTCACTAGAAAAAATATCTATAACTCTAACTTATTCACTTAGAAGCAGCCCTAGAACAACTCAACCCCATTTAACTGGAAACAAAAACTAAAAAGTGTTGCCACCGCTCAAAATTTGATATAAAGCAAGTTATGACGTCATATCCACTGTGACGTCACACAATACAAGCCTATCACTCTAACTTATTCACTTAGAAGCAGTCCTAGAACAACTCAACTCCGCCTTAAAGGTAAGCTTGAACTAAAAAAGTGTTGCCACCTCTCAAAACTTTGATATAAAACACATTATGACGTCATTCCCACTGTGACGTCATACACAAACAGCTTATAACGAAACCGAAACTAAAACAACAGCAGGAGGGGAACAACTCAACTCTACTTCCGGTCACATGACTTCCTGTGACGTCATATCCGGTGATGGCACTTCCTGTGACGTCATATCCGGCCACGGCCCCTTTCGGTGACGTCATCATCCCTCATCCCATTCCGCATTCCGCCATGGCCCAGGACTCTCCTTTTCTAACTACTAACTTCCCTATCGAGTTTGTTTGACTTATTCACAGGTGTCACAGGAAAAGAAGGTCGAATAGGATTTAAGTGCAATTTATGAATTCGAACAAGGTATAAAATGTTATGAAAAGATAAATTCAGAAAAAGTTTTATTAAGATGCTTCAATTCCAATATGCTTATAAATTAAATTGTTTAACTAATGATGTTTAACTAATGATCATAATAAATATTAAAAGATCGATCTTACAGATTTACCGAATAAGAAACAAGTTGTGCAAAATATTTCTCAGGTAGAACACATATTTACAACTTTTAATTCTATCAAAATGTAATAAATGTTGAGAAAAGGGAAATTATTTTACTTCCCTTATTGAAGAGTTCTTTTGCTCTAACGAACATTTATATACATATATATACTAGCAGCATTTTTCTTAGATTTATCACTATAAAGCGCACTGATCTCAATAATATAACAAACTAAGTAAAAAACATTTTTAAAACAAAAAAGAAACCCTAAATTTTATTTTAAAATATAACCCAATATATATTAAGATTTTATAAAGCTCAAAAGAGTAAAAAATTGCCCCAAGTTATTCCAAAAATGGATTAAACCAACGATAATTCTCAAGCGTATCCCATAGAAAGCATATGCGGAGCAGTAGGAAAGGGGGAAGTTGAACGATTCCGAGGTTCTTCGATCGACTTCTTCTGCTCGCGTAGCGGAAACCGGTTATGAGCTATCCAGAAGTTCTAGTAGAGATCAGTGGACTTGAATCGCCAGTAAAGCCAGATTTAGATGCTACCAGTCGAGGTTACAGTTTAGAATTCCCAGTCAGTGACGTCATGTGACGTCACCAGGTTACTGGTTCCAGTAAACCAAACATTTTCTATTTACTGGCTCCGGTGACTCCGATTTACCAATCGCGTGCGCTCTCCAGTCATCACCAATAGACGGCGCAACGGTTGCTTAGCTGACGTCACAGAACTGGCAATCTAAACTGGAGGTACAACTAAAGTGTACGGGAGTGTGTGTGTGCTGAGGGTGTGAAAAAACTTAATTTGGTATATTTTTCACCATTTTGTGAGGATTTTAAAAAATTTCACTTAATTGCTTACTTTCTGCGTGCGTGGAACTTCTTTCTGTGAAGTCGCCCGGACTAGAGAAGTACAAAACAGAGGTAAATCAATATAATTATGAATCATATTAAATATTAATGAAATTTGATCTAACTTGAATAATCTCAATGAATTCTAATTTTAACTACATTTTTTAATTTAGCACATTCACTGATTATTAAACAAAACTAATTTCGAAAACTTTTTCCTTATAGGCTGGCCTTTTAAAATTTCTGTTTGTGTTTTACATATATGGTGCAGTCTTATTTTCAAATAACATTTAGTTATAATATTAATAAGACGGTAAATGTGGTTGCAATCTGGAGATGAATCGAACATGTGTTCTTCAAGTGTTGGAAATATTCCATTTTGAGTATTTCCAACATCTGCCAGTACAATGTTGCATATGCACAGCTCCAATTTCTTCACATTGCACGGCAGTATTGTGCCCAAATTAGCATTTAGCAGCCTTCGAACACATTGTTCTGTTTTTTTACAAACTAATGTGGTCTATACTGAGGGCACAATCGGACCACCTCGTGTCTTTCGCAACAATAAATTAATACAAGTAGGTTGAGACTTTTCAACGGAAACTAATGCTGCACAACATGTGTTACATTTAACAATTTTTTGGGCCATTCGAACCACAAAACCAGCAATGTATGTAACAACATTTTCAATGTAATCAGAAAGATTGATTACATTGGAAACATCACAGTAATCATGTTCATCTTGCAATGGTTCTCTAACTTTTAAATCATACAATTTATCATATGCCACCTCAACAATGTCGATAACACTTTCAATGCAGTCCCCCTGAACCACATGCAACATTTTTGTGTCATCCTGATCTTCCACATTCCCATTAATACTCCTCACCTCATGATGCAGCATTAGTCTTTTAAAAGTAGAAATGAACTGTCCGGCAGTTGGATTATTATTCCAGCCTCCTCTTGCTCTTACAGCGCAGAAAAAAAGTTCTAAATGGTCTTGGCTGAATTTGTAAGTCAAAAGATAAGAAAGCAAAGGGTTTTCGCCCAGAACCAACTCATCCATGATGAGCTTTGTGCTCAAAGCACAAGTATATAAGCCAGTGATTGCAGTTTTCCTGGGGGTCAAATACAACAAGATATTGCCAGGATCTGTCAATTGTATCATGTATGAAAGGGCATCGAGAAGAAACTGATTCCATGATGCACAGTTTAACTTACTTAAAGGCGCTTTAAAATTTTTTGCTAAATTATTCCTGGAATTCAAGGAATCAAACAAGCGATCGATGTTTCGAATGAACTTTACTGTGGCTGCACACCCATTAAATTCAGGCATATGCAAGTCTTTATCGCAAAATTCTAAGGCATCAGCTACACTGGCACTAAATACTTTTGCTGCTAAATTCACCTTCATTTTTTGCGTTTGAAACTGAATATGTGCACGCCGCAATTTATTACCACACTTAAGACCTTCTTTTTCTTGAAGTTCTTGCAATTGTTTAATAAATTTCCATTGGATTTTATTTCCTTCACTATCCTTAAACACTTCAAGAAAACTCCACGAATTTCTAAGTAATTTTATCATGTGACACACATCCAAGAATATAAATACTTTGTGATCACTTCCTGGTGGACAAATGAAATAGGGCACTACATCAGGCAATTGTAAATTTGCGCCTAAGTATTTGGCCATTGAAAAATGACAACTTGGCCCATCAAATGTAAGCGACGAGCAAACTACTCCAATTTCATCTAGACGAGTAATGCACTCTATTACTAAATTTGCTCGTTTTTCTCCAGAAAGCCCGCTTATTAAAAAATAGCCTACTGCTAATTTCCATGAGCTATTAAAGGCAACTACCATAAATACTAGAGCATTAGTAGCTAATGGAGCATCATCATCTTGAATATTTGTCCCCATATCCACATAGCCTCGGATACGATCTCCACTCACTTCAATATGCTTTCTGATACTCATTTCATCAAGCATTAGAGAGCACACAACCTTTCCTTCTTTTGCTGAGGCCTCTTGAACTCTCTTTTTTAACAATGCAAAAGCATACGAAGAAAATCCTGGTTCACAATCCAGACCACTGCACCATCTACGAATAGTTGACAAATCAGGAAGTGCTAACTCAAATGTTTGCCTAACATATTCATAGGCTTTTGTTGAATAAAATTGAAGTGTGAGGGCAAAAGTTCTCAACTGATTATCATACTTCTTTCTAGACAAACATCCGTCTTTATTTGATAGCATCCTTTTCATCAATTTCAGTGGTACACCTGAAAATGATTTTTCAAGCATAGTGGCTGCATTGTCACTTATTAGGCTCTTTTTTCCCAAATCATCGACAACTTCATTCAAGTTTTCAATTTTCTTTTTCATCCGCCTTATATTTTGTTGCAACAGTTTTTTTGTTTTGTTTTAAAACTGCCACATTCTCATTAGCTCTTCGCTCTAGTTGACTCAATGTCGTGTGATAATTGTGATCCTTTCTGACAGCCAATTCATTTACTTTAACCACAGCAGCTGATGTAGACGGGACATTGTCTTTAACAAGTTGTATTCTGCTTGGAGGTTTTCTTTCTTTGGTAACCTAAAATAAATTTTTAAACTTGTTTAGAATTAAATAAATTTGTTATTGGTTAAAATACATTTTTCCACTTACTTTCAAAGAACTTTTTAATGTATTCTTTATCCTTTTATTTATGCCAAAAAATATTTGTTATTGATGACATTAATTTTCTGTTAAATGCCATTCAAAAACAAACATTATTTAGTTGTGTAGTCATCTCCTTCATGCTCCATGCACTTAACAAGCAGTTGGAGATGAAAGGAAAGTCAATATATTTACCTTCTGCAAATGTTTTGGAAAGTTGAATATTGTTGGTACTGAATCTCGATGTAATCTAACTATACTACCAGTTCGATCAAAACAGTCAGGCTTAAAATGATCACTACACAGAACACTTCTATGTGAAGGCTTCCAATTTTCTATTCAGACATTCTGAATCCATTTCTTTAGAACAATTGGGCGACTAAATGGAAACCTGTAAGCCAAACAAATACTGAAATTCTAATTTTAAATCCAAAACAAAATAAAAACATCTACTACGTTAACAGATAGTGCCAAAAAAATTAAGAAATGCATACATCTAACTGTGAATTCTATCTTGTAATTTATAACAGAAAGATGTGCAATACATGTAGGATTTTTATTATCCCATATCAATTGTTTACCGTACATTTCAATTTCCTCTTGTAAAGACAGATGGCACTGCAAGACGATGTTTCTTTTTTTTTTTTTTTTTTTTTTTTTATTACGAATAAGTATTCGTACTCCGCGATTTTATTTTTTTAAGCAGAAGCACACCGGATCCCATTCGGGAACAAACACGCTGAACTCTGTCCGCCAATTTTGGGTGCACTCAACTCACTTCGCTAATTGGGTAATGTACTAATTAAACACTTAGTTTTCGTCGACTTGTGCTGCCATTTGGCTAGTAATATTTAATATTTTCCCCCCCTTTGTTTTGTTTGAAAGTGATTGTGATGTTTCGTCCAATAAATTTAATTGTACTTTCTGTTTCTGATTTGGAAGTTTATTTCTCTTTTATTTCATTTTTGCTTCCCTAAATAAATCCCCTAGACATTTAAAAAACCGAACCACTAACCCCCACATATTTTTGGGGTCCTCGGCCTGGATTAGCTAAAAAGAATTTTGAAAGGGGAATTGCTTCTAAATTTTTTTAATTTCGAGTAATTTTTGGTTTTTGAATAAACCACGTCCCTGTAGCGATTCATTTTTTTTTTGTTCGTTTTCAAAATTATTTGGTATAATAACAAGTGTATGCCTAGTAACCTGTTTCGTTTTGGTAACATGAGTTCAATAATATTTTTCATGAGTGCACCCGTTTTAATCGAAAATCACCCTTATTCCTTCGAACCCCTCGAAGATGAAATTTACAATTAAATTAATTTGAACCCGTCGTAAAGAAATTCTCAAAGTTCCAGTCGTCGTTCTTAGCCAGAAAGCATCCAGCTTCAAACGAAATTCTTCGCCAACGAGTCTTCAACAAGCAGCGTGCCATTTCCAACTGGTGTCTCAACGTCTCATCAGTGTTCGTCTTCATCAGTGTTCGTCTAAAATTTTCGAATCTTCAATACCGAAGTGCTGAAATTTTATCCGAGGCCCTTACCGGATAATTTGCCAAGATTAGTGCTCTGTGTTCCGAAACCATCTACTACAATAATTTTGTGTTCTAAGCAGTGACAACCGAAGTCTTCAAAGCCAGCAGTTTATTCCTTCAGATAAGTTCTGAATCATTGATACTTTCTTTTTCTAAGAATTGCATACTAGTTTTTTATTTACTTTTTTTTTAAAACCTCTTGTTTGGGTAAACTCTTCACAACACAAATAAAGAGAAAGAATAAAAAAAATAAAAAAATAAAAGTCTTATCTATAACCGGAAGTGATACCTTGAAGGATTTGATGTTGCAGTCTTTTATTTATATTTTCATTATTGTTCTAAGAATAGCTTACATTTAAATTGTTTTTATATTCCTTTTTATTCTTTTTGTCTGAATTAATACAAAGAATATTATTCAATATACATTATTTTGATGGATAACTTTGGGTAATATTTTGTTTTGAATACTTAATATATGATTCTTACCCTTGTTCACTGTTTACTTTTCCAAATGCAGCTGTTATTTTGAAAAGTTAGGTGATTTAAGTGAGTTAAACTTATCGTGTTAAAGTGTTCTTTTTATAAAGTATTCTTGGGTAATATTTTGTTTTGAATACTTAATATATTATTCGCATCCTTATTTATAGTTTACTTTTCCAAATGCTGCTGTTATAATTTCTTATGCAATTAATTTTCTATGCAATACAAAGCATAACTTATGCAGTATTACGTTTTAAAATATTATGCAATACAAAGTAAGTACATTATTATAAGTTGGTATGTTTATCGTGTTTTTGTCCAAGTGAAAAAAAAAAATCTTTTCAGTAAAAAATTTCTGACGACTTGTTCTCATACAAAAGTTCATGAAATTCTAAAACCTTTTTCTTACGGTAGTACTCTTTTACTTTTTTGTGAATTATCTGATTGACCGAGAGTTGATTAACTTCTACAAAAATACATTTCTTCATTTTTAAAATGTATCTTCGTTAATACTCCATTCTTTTTTTTTTTAAAAAAAGAGGAAAAGCACACAACATAAATCTACAAGCTTTTTTCCTTTTAGTCGTTATCTTTTAATTTCATTTTTACGAATATCACAAAGTTCACTGGATTTCCACCAAATTTAAAGATCACCATGGCTTTTCTTCTAAGAAGTAAAAAAGAGGATCTGTCGAACTTAGCCACGGAATTAGGCATAAAGATAACCGCTACCATGACCAAGCCGATCATCAAGGATTTAATCTTGGAAAATGAGAAGTATGACGAAGATGAAGTAAAAGTACTTCTCGAGAGCATCACCGAGGAAAGGTTGCAAGAGCAAGAGCGTCAAGAGGCCATCGAAGAACGAAAACGTCTAGAAGCCATCGAAGAACGGAAACGTCAAGAAGCCATCGAAGAACGGAGACGAGAAGCAGAGTTCGAGCTCGAGAAATTACGAATCCAAAACCAGAAGGATTCATCTTCGAAAAACGTCACAACAAACCAAGTACCAAGCAGACCTTCACGTGATATCTTCCACAAGTTCGATATGAAAGAAGATGTGAATCTTAACCTCATCCTGTTCGAGAGGCATGCAGAGCTGTCATCGATGCCTAAAGAAGAATGGGTTCAGCACCTCACAGGCCTACTTCCAGTCGACGTTGCACACTTAATTTCGCGGGAGTCCCCCGACAAGTCTCACGACTATGATCACGTAAAGCAGTTGCTGCTACGAAGGTTCAAACTGTCTCCAGAAAGACTTCGCCAGATGTTCGTGTCACACCAAAAATCTCCTGAAGGAACTTGGTTGGATTTTCTCCATGAATTGCAAACCTACTTCGATGGATGGGTGGAAGGTCTTGAAGTGAAAACTTACGACCAGCTTCGTGACCTCATCATAGCAGATCAGATCAAGAGAAGAGCCCCGTACGAATTCAAAGAACATTTTCTAGATGAATGGACACTCATCAACTCGCCCAGAGAGATGGCCCAAAAGTTCGAAAAATACGAAGATGTCCGCAGAACGTTAAAGTTAAAGCAGTTCGACTCCTTGCCCAAAGGAAAATATGGGGTTAAATCGTCAAATTATGGGAACCCTTCCCGAAGAACCGACAGTCACCGATACGAGGCCGGATCATCGAATAATCGTGGAAGCCCTCCCCGAAGAGCTGATAATCGCCGATATGGACCAAACCGGTCAGAAAAGAACCATTTCAACAATAATCGAAATACCGACTCTGTCAGGCCTAGACAGTCACTCTGCAGTTATTGTAAAGAACCAGGACACTTCTACGTTAACTGCGACAAGCGCCGAAAAGATGCAGAATCCAGCAATCCTCCGAGCAATTCTGTACAGACATGTACAATCATCCCATCAGAAGAGTTGAAATTTAAAGAAATCGTTATGGGAAACAAACTCATCACCGCACTCGTAGACACAGGCAGTTCACTCAGTCTCGTTCGAGACGACATAGCCAAAGAAATCATCGATGAATCCAAGCTTTCGAAACAAAGAAGAACGCTCTCAGGCTTAGGAAATTCCCAAGTCACAACGAAAGGATCATTCGAAATGAGTTTCACCACCGACGGAGAAGAATTTTCTCTAACATGGCATGTAGTGCCGCAATCACAGTTATCTTTCCAAGCAATTATCGGAATGGATGTTACGAATCAAGCTACATTTACAACGTCCAGGAATGGTATGAAATTTCATAAAGATGAGCCCGCTAATTGGTTCATGCACATCTCCGAAACAAGTCCTAATGAAGAGATAGAGTTGGCCCACATAAGAGACATCAGGATACAGAACGAATTGAAGCAAGTTATCTCAACTTACAAGCCTGACAAAACTTTGTCAACAGACGTATCCATGCGAATCATCCTGAAAGACGACGTTCCAGTCTACCAACCTGCGAGACGATTATCGAGTTCAGAAAAGTTAGAGGTCAATCAGCAAATCGACGAATGGCTAGAACAAGGAATCATCAGACCAAGCTCGTCAGACTACGCCAGTCCTATCGTACTAGTGAAGAAAAAAGACGATTCCACCCGCCTCTGTGTGGATTATAGGAAATTGAATAGAAAATTAGTCAAGGATCGATTTCCTTTACCTCTGATAGAAGATGTTCTAGACAAGCTACAAGATGCTCAAGTATATACTACACTCGACCTCAAGAATGGATTTTTTCATGTTGAAGTAGATGAAGAGAGCCGCAAGCTAACCTCTTTCATCATCCCCGATGGACAATTTGAGTTCAACAAAGTACCCTTTGGCTTAAGTACCAGTCCCAGTGTGTTTCAAAAGTACGTGTACAACATCTTCCGAGATCTAATGAGAAAAGGCATCGTAATAATCTATATGGATGATTTGGTAATTCCCTCAAAGGATGAGGAAGAAGGTCTAAGAAACTTACAGTCAGTACTAGAAGTTGCATCAAAATACGGCTTGGAGATAAAATGGAAGAAATGTCAGTTCCTGCAACGGAAAATAGAATTTCTAGAACACATAGTGGAAAACGGTACAATACGACCATCGTTGGCTAAAACGCAAGCAGTAAAGAAATTTCCCGTACCCACAACCGTGAAGCAAGTACAAAGCTTTCTCGGACTCACCGGCTATTTCCGCAAGTTCATACCAGAATACTCCAAAATAGCAAAGCCACTAAGCGACCTGACTAAGAAAGAAACTCCATTTGCGTTCAATCTACCTCAAGTCGAAGCGTTCGAAAAACTCAAAAAACTCCTTACAGAAAGTCCAGTCTTAAGTATCTTCAGGCAAGGTCAAAGGACAGAATTACACACTGATGCCAGTTTACACGGCTATGGAGCTGTACTACTGCAAGAGTCCACCGACGGAAAGATGCATCCAGTCCAATACATGTCTAAGAAGACAACACCAGCTGAAATGAAATACAGCAGCTACGAGCTTGAAGTGCTAGCTATTGTAAGCGCATTAAAGAAATTCCGCGTCTATCTTCTGGGAAACCATTTTAAAATAGTCACCGATTGTTCGGCATTCCAGAAGACTATGGATAAAAAAGATCTAGTTACTCGCATAGCTAGATGGGCATTATCCTTAGAAGAATTTGACTATCAGATCGAGCATCGACCTGGAGAAAGGATGAAACATGTAGATGCTCTGAGCAGAAATCCAGTCTTTATAATTGAGAGCGATACAATCACAGCTAGATTGCGCAAAGCTCAAGCAGAAGATGAAAACATCAGTACTTTGAAGGCAGTCCTCAACAACAACGGGTCGTTGGAATTTTGTGAAAGAAATGGAATCCTCTACAAATTCGTAAATGGTCGCGAATTAATTGTAGCACCGAAGGACATGCAGACGGAATTAATCAAGCTCGCGCATGAGAAAGGACACTTTTCGACCTCTAAGACGGAAGACGTCATAAAACAGGAATTCTTCATTCCAAATTTAAACGCCTTAGTCCGCAATGTCATCAACAACTGCGTCCCATGCATCTTAGCTAACAAGAAGAGCGAAAAGAAAGAAGGATTTCTAAATTCAATTCCGAAAGAAGACGTTCCCTTAAGTACGTATCACGTAGATTTCATTGGTCCAATGCCCTCAACTAACAAAAAATATCAGCACATATTGACTGTTGTTGACGCATTTACCAAATTCACATGGCTGTATCCAGTAAAGTGTACTTCTGCGGAAGATTTAATAGACAAACTAAGGTTACAACAAAAAACTTTCGGGAATCCCAAAAGAATACTCACAGATCGAGGATCAGCATTTACTTCGAAAGCCTTCACTGATTTTTGCACTGAAGAAGGAATTCAACACTTGCAAATTGCTACCGGAGTACCTCGAGGAAACGGTCAAGTAGAAAGGATCCATCGCACTCTAATACCTGTCCTAACCAAGTTATCGTTAGACGACTCGACAAAATGGTACAAATATGTCGACCAACTACAACGAATACTCAACAGCACGACTAATAGAAGTACCAAGTGGACACCTTTTGAACTCTTAACAGGTGTTACCATGATGAATAAGGACGACTTGAAAATACGAGATCTACTCATGGAAGAGATAGAAGATGAGCTTCAGGAGCAAAGGAACTCACTGCGACAAGAAGCAAAGAGGAACATCCAAAAGATTCAAGCCGAAAACAAACGGACCTATAACAAGAAACGCAAGAAAGCTCCGAACTATAGGGAAGGTGATTTGGTGGCAATCCAGAGAACGCAGTTCGGTTCTGGGTTAAAACTAAGACCCAAATTCCTAGGACCCTATAAAATTACAAAAGTTAAACCCAAAGATAGGTATGACGTACAAAAAATAGGTAACCAGGAAGGGCCTAACATAACTTCTACATCCGCTGATCTAATGAAATTTTATACTACTAAATAAATTAACATAAACACTCTTAAAAAAAATACGTAAACATTGCCATAATTGTCTTTCGCCCAACGTCATTATTCTTCATTTTATATGTCATTGTTTGATTTTCAATTTACCATGCAACTCCAGCTATAGCATAGGACCCAGCCACTGATGCAGTTCCAACCATCTTCAAATAGACTTGATCCTGAACTTTTCGAACAATTACAAATGAACATTGTGATCGTCAACGAAATGTTTTCATTTTGTCTTAGTTTTATACTTTCTTTTACTTAAGTATTATCACATGTCTTGCCCATTTCCATGTGTTTCATCGATGAGGTCATCGATCTACAGGATGGCTGAATCTGTAGGATTTTTATTATCCCATATCAATTGTTTACCGTACATTTCAATTTCCTCTTGTAAAGACAGATGGCACTGCAAGACGATGTTTCTTTTTTTTTTTGTTATTACGAATAAGTATTCGTACTCCGCGATTTTATTTTTTTAAGCAGAAGCACACCGGATCCCATTCGGGAACAAACACGCTGAACTCTGTCCGCCAATTTTGGGTGCACTCAACTCACTTCGCTAATTGGGTAATGTACTAATTAAACACTTAGTTTTCGTCGACTTGTGCTGCCATTTGGCTAGTAATATTTAATATTTTTCCCCCCTTTGTTTTGTTTGAAAGTGATTGTGATGTTTCGTCCAATAAATTTAATTGTACTTTCTGTTTCTGATTTGGAAGTTTATTTCTCTTTTATTTCATTTTTGCTTCCCTAAATAAATCCCCTAGACATTTAAAAAACCGAACCACTAACCCCCACATACATTTAAACACAATACATAACTTCAGAAAAAAACAGTTCTATTAAATGTCATAATAAGCAATCTTAGAAATATTTCACAAGTATTTCATCTAAATTTGACTACATGAATGTAACAAACATTGCATTGTTGTCTTTCTAATAACTCGTCGAGTTTTTCATACATAATAATAGTTGCCATTTTTAAGAAATAAAGATTTAAATCTATACGCATTTTAACTAAATAAGAATCATAGCCAACTTAACTATTTCTTAAAATTATAATATGCATTTCATCAATCTATATCGAAGTATATCAATCACATGTATCACGTAAATGCTTCTCTCAGTCATTCGTAACATGTGCTTGGATAATTCTGATCCTCTTTTAAGTTATATTATTATTTTAACTACTTTAAAATACAACAAGTCAAAAGAAACAGTTAAACACTCACCTATGAGTGGTTTTACCAGGTATTTTGTTCTTACAATCTTTATAAGAACATCCAAAAGCACTGCAAGTTGGCATATTGTATAGTTTTAAACACGGCGCTCGAATCAGAACGGGGGAAGTTGCTAGGCATAGAGACTAAAACTCAATTTACACGCTACCAGTCGGCGTTCCAGTTGAGATCCCTAGTCTTGTGACGTCACCGCTGGCAGCGTGTAAACGCATCATTCCAGTCTCAGGATAAGCCCAAGGAGGTTAGAATTCCAGCCAACTGGTTCCAATGATCTTCCAGCCAATTGGCCGGCTGTCGCGGTAGTAACTGGTAGCGTGTAAATCAGGCATAAGTATTCTCTAGACTGGCAACTCATTCTGACCCCAATAGTTTCTAAACGAACTAATATATCTTCAAAGATTGATTGGAATCTTGGAGATTTCCGATTGCAGCGCGACTGTTTCTTGATTACGTACTAATAATTCATCATTTATTGATTGATGATTGGAATTTTTGATCTTAGCGCTACCCTGTTCTTGGGAACGAACTAAACGAACGTGAACTTGATTTGATGATTGAAATATTTGAAATTTATACTCGCAAAAACTTCGAAACTTAGGTCACATCTCGGTTGCCATGGCAACAAGAAAAAAATTGTTGTGGATGCTTTTACATTTTGTATCACATTTTTTTTTAAATAATAAAAAATAAAATTTATGATTTTTAAAAATATTTAAAATATTTAAAAATGCTTTCATGGCGAAATAAATGTTAACAAAAAATAGAATTGTAAAAAATTCTATTTTTGTTATTCTAACGACATAGCGAAGATTTAATTTTATTTGTTAGATTATCGTTTGATTTTAATTGGAAGATTTAATATTTTGATTCAATTTATATTAAAAGCTAATTACGAGTTAAAATTCTCATGCACTTACGTTATTTGCATATCTAATTGAGATTTCATTTCATTTTATGAAAAAATAACAACGAATTATTTCTTGGTAATAATTTATTGAGATTGCTGTGTGTGTCTTCTTTTATTATTATTATTATTGTGTTTTATATTCTTCTTGTTGTTGTTTTTATATTAAAGTTGTCGATATTTTATTGATATTGTTGGTAATATTATATTTTTAATTTTATTATTATATTTTTAAATTTATGATTTTTAAAAATATTTAAAATATTTAAAAATGCTTTCATGGCGAAATAAATGTTAACAAAAAATAGAATTGTAAAAAATTCTATTTTTGTTATTCTAACGACATAGCGAAGATTTAATTTTATTTGTTAGATTATCGTTTGATTTTAATTGGAAGATTTAATATTTTGATTCAATTTATATTAAAAGCTAATTACGAGTTAAAATTCTCATGCACTTACGTTATTTGCATATCTAATTGAGATTTCATTTCATTTTATGAAAAAATAACAACGAATTATTTCTTGGTAATAATTTATTGAGATTGCTGTGTGTGTCTTCTTTTATTATTATTATTATTGTGTTTTATATTCTTCTTGTTGTTGTTTTTATATTAAAGTTGTCGATATTTTATTGATATTGTTGGTAATATTATATTTTTAATTTTATTATCATTATTTTTAGTATTTAATGAAGCATTTAAACTTTATTCGTAAAATTGTATTTGAAATATAAACTTTACCTGTAGTTAAAAGCAAGTAAGAACTTATTTGTAAAAAAAAAAAAATAATAATAATAATGTATAAAAAAATTTCTTACGTCAATACAGTTTTGTAAAAATATATTGATATATTTTCAAAATGCAATGTTTCAGTAATTCATCCATTGAAAAAGTTCGTTCAAAATTAATAAAAAGGTATTTGGTGATATTTTCTGCCGCTAATTTCTTATTACAAAGCTTTAACACAACACTATAACACAACCTAATAAGAATTAAAAAAAAAAAAAACTAATTTTATTTGCGCATTAAATAAAATTAATTTAACAAATAAATTCGACTGCCACTTTAACTTTATATTTAATAAAAAAAAACTCCAATCTGCTGGTTGAATAAAATTTAAAGTTACGAAACATAAGAGGGTGTGTTAAGTCCCCATTCGGAGTCTAAAAACAGACAGCAAGAAGCTTTAACATCAATCCAAGCAATGCGCATTGCCATGGCAACGAATCAGCCAATCAGCGACCATGCGTTGCGTTGCCGTCAAATGTAGTTCCAACCGAAACTATTGGGGCGCTGGAATCCTTAATGGTAATCCAATCAGAGTATCATATCTATAAGTATCTTTAATCTATGTTGCTAGGCCTCGTCCGACTTCACGTCAAGTAATAGGAATGCACAATCCAGAAGTTACAGTTAGAGATCAGTGTTCAAGTCCCTTCCCCCACTACCTTTCCTCCTCTCATACTCTCGTACACCTATAGTATTTTCGTTTCGCAGAACACTTTTGAAAGACTTGAATGTGTTTATAAGAAACTTTATATATTAAAACGATGCCGAATCGTTGGAATGAGTAAACAAATGTTTAATTTGTACAATTGTATGGGGATTATGAAAATTTTTGGAACTTGTTTTGCACGAAATATCGTAATAGTGATGCAAGCTATTGTAGATGAACTGAAGGATCCTTTGGATCCTAAAGGAAGTACAAAAAAAAAAAAAAAAAAAAAAAAATCAAAGATGGGTGACCGACAAGTGTGCTAATTATTCCTACTAAAAACAATAGTAGTGTATGTAAGAGCAGTCTTTTAGTGCGAGTAATAGCTCCCAAAACATAATTGAGTGCATTGTTATGAACATCGAATCAATCTGACTCGATTAGATGACGGCAAATGGGTTAATTAGCCCTCCCCCGATTTGCATGCCTCATAGAAAATCAAAGTTGTTCAAGGTCTTGAATTATAGCTTACAAGCACAGAAAATTGCTTTTTTTAAAAATTGGCATAATTTCAAAACCAACCCACTTTCTCTTTCGTAAAAAGGCGACTTGTATGGGCTTAGTTCAAGTGAGAGTAGGGTTGTCGAAGTGTGCTTCGCGCCGAGCTGGCTTGCATCTCCTCTCTCTTCTAACCTTCTTGCTAACTGCCAATTGTAACTACTTTTTTGTAAATAAACATTACAATCTACATCGAAATTTTAAAATGTATCTGCTGTGATGACACAAATTACAATGGCTTGTCAACATCATGATAAAACAGTTTTCATTGAAGATAAATCTTTTGAACCAGGTGCTGCAAGACATGGGAATTTTATAAATTACTATACTTTTAATTCAGTTTCGGAACGACTGAATGCTCTTCCTCACGATTTTATCTCGGAGTTGGCATTTGAAAACAATTATATTTTATGTTTGGATATAGGATGTAATTCAGGTGTAAGTCTTATTTATTATCAATTTTTGTACTTAAATAGATTAGTGGATGAATTAAGGCGATCGGTTTGCGATATTGTCTCGAAAGGAAGGATGTATATCCGCAAAATTTAATTTCTGTCATACATTGTAAAAAAATATTTGGTCAAAATGCGGCTATACTTTCCCCCCCCTTGGCGACTTTTCAAAATGAATAGTATAAAGTGTGCTAAAAAATACCTTTTGCTACATTTAACTATTGGTAAATTAACAATGAATATCAATATTTTAGTAGATGGAAACAGATTTCAGCTTACCTTGAAATCACCTTTCTATTCCTTTCCGCTATCTAAAGTAGGTTGCCAGAATTGGGGATTGGTGCTGGGTTTCCATACTTAGTCGCAAAAAAAAAGGGGGGGGGGGCAACCCTATAGTTGATTTTAACTAAATATTTTCTTTGTTTGGTTTTTTAAAAAACTTTAACAGGAACATGCACTTAAAAATAGAAAAGATTAAATTTATTATGGTTTATAAAATCCACCATGTATGGAAATTTAAATAACTTTCTATATGAAGATAAACCTCTAAATCTAGTAATTTTTATAATTGGTACAAAGATTAAACTATCATTTCCAACCATTTTTTTCTTATAGTTCCAAAATATTTGCTAAAATGTCTTGCTAGTTTTGCTATCAGACTACTTAAATATTCTTCATGGGTAAATAGCTCATTGTTAACCAAACTAAATGCTTCAAAACAAAAGTTCTTTTTCTCTGATTAAGCGCTTTTTAACTGCTATTGCAAAACTTCCCAATACATCTTCAACTAAAATATTTTTTCCAAAGTCAAAATAGAATAATAGAAGGAGTGAGAATATCTTAGGATGAAAATAGCCTTACTACTTTATTCCCTGTATCATGGTGTGTCATATTGAACAATATACAAAAAGATTTTAGTTGTGTCAGATACAATTGTACTTGTTAATTACGAGTAAATATAAATATTTCTAACTCTTGCACATTCTTTTTAGGATATGACAATGGGTCTTTATTCTCGCTTGAAGCCTAATTCCAGCAAGTCGGAAATATTTATTTTGGGAATAGATTTGGACTATACTCTCATAACCAGATGTAACGAATCAAACTTGCATCCAAACAACATCACTTTTCAACTACTGGATATTATGGCAGACTCCGCTGTTACAGAGCTTAAATTATTTCTTAAAAAGCATAATCGATCTGAATTTGACCTGGTAACTTGCTTTTCTACAACTATGTGGATACATTTAAATCATGGTGATAAAGGACTTGATAGTTTCCTTAAAAATATCTCCAGCATCTCAAGATATCTAGTAATAGAACCTCAAGAATGGAAAAGCTACAAATCTGCAGTCAGAAGAATGACTCGGTTGAATCGTGAATTATTTGCATTGGATAAATTAAAGACCAGAGATATTGCTCAGCATCTTTCTAAGTTTTTATCAGATGAATGCAAAACTGATTTAAATAAGTGCTATGGAGAAACATCATGGGGTAGAAAATTGTATTTATTTCAGAAAAGAGGGTAGTTTGTTGAAATATGTAACTGTGAAATTACCAATAAAAGAACTTACCTTTTATATAATTAAAATTTTGTAAAAAAGTTTAAATTGCATAAGTTCAAAAATAACTATATTATGGAAAATTCTACTTGAGGAGAGTGAATGCAATTTACTAGTGACAGAACGTTTAGATACATATTGTTAACAACATTTCATTGTATACATTTCTTAATAAAAATTGAATTGCACAGAGAATTCAAGGTCTAAGTGAATGGAGGGAGCATCCATTAGGCCAACTTCTCACTTGGGCTTTTTAAAAAGTTTAATGACTATTTTAATTCAAAAATGAGGCATGTTAGCCTCAAAAAGTTGCCTTTTTGATTTGTAATATCTCTTTCATTCATAGAAGACAAATGGTATTATGCAGTATTACCCTGTCAATACTAAAATTTATTCCAAAATAACTTTTTAATACTTATCTTTTTATGCAAAATGTTTTTTATGAGGTAACTACAAAAATTGCAATGCCAAATAAATGTTGACTACCCATCCACTTTGCCTTCTAACTGTCTTGTATTGTTTAAATTACTTACAAAATACATCTGGAACATTTTAATTATTTATTTAGCTGAAAAGGTAATACTGTAAGCTTTTTTACATGCAAGGCAAATATTCCTAGCTTGCTGTGCACAAAATTTAATATTGAAACTTATCTAAATGATTTATAAATTAATTTAGCACTTGCATTTTCCGAAATCCCAAAAGAAATTGTATATTCCAACGTTTCTCTAATTAAAAGAGTAAAGAACATAAGTTTGTCTTTCAATGAAAAATTAATTTAAATTTAGTAGTATATATTTCCATGCATGGGGTATTAAAAATCAATACATCGTCTTATACAATTTTGTTTTTATATGTATAAAGCTGACAGCAGAGGTTTAGATGCATTACAATTTCAAATGAGAAATTACACGAGTCATGTTTTCAAAGAGAATGTCCATAGTCTGCAATATTGTAATCCATAACATTAGTGTTTTCTTTTATTATTTCTTTAATTTGGGTTAGAACAACAAAAATTGCAATTTCACAATACCAAACATAACTACAAACCTTAATTAATCATCCAGTTATGGATTGAAGTTCAATAAACTGGAATTTGATCAAATTAAAATTAGTATTCAAATGGTGGTTTATCAAGATCATTTGTAATTATACGCATACTATAGTTAAACCACTAGTTGGAATTTGATTAAAAATATTTATAAAAAAAAATACAAATTTCTAATGTATAAAAAAATTTGAAATTATAAAAAAGGCTTTTATATATATGAGGGTCTGCTAAAACGGATTAAGAACGATTTTTTAATTTCCAACAATTTTTTTTTTAAAATCAAACAAGTGAAACAATCCTATTGTTGTACAAGTACTAAAAGTCGATAACTAAAATTAGCTGCCTTAAAAAAAAAATGGTTAATTTACTTTAAATTGATCACTATATTATTGATATTTGAAAATTGTATATAGGGCCTGGGTCTACAACAGTAAACCAATATGGATCTTTCTGTATTAGACTGAGGCAACTGCAAGTTTGGGTACTCCATCAAACATCGTTCAAGTTAAGAGAAAGTTTAGGTTATGAATATACTGGTCTGCCGAGGCAAAAATGGCTGAAACAGTTCAAAAATTGACTTTGAATTAGTTGAACTAAATCCGATTTCAAGTGTCATAAGTTGTCAAATAATGAAAAAATTTCTATTGAGTAACCACTGCAATTCAATTCTTTTATGAGGAAAGATGCCAACGATTTTTGATCTCTTCTTCGAAAAATTTAGGATCTTTGAAAACTGAAACAAGTTGGCCTCGCTAAGGACACCAATTCAGCTCACTTTTAAAAGAAGCAAGTTTTCCGAACCAGATATCAGAAATCGTCTGCACTCTTCCTCATAAAAAGTTAGAGCTGTGGGTTGCAAATTAAAAAGAATACTCATTACTAGCCAAGTTATGATATTTCATAATCGATTTTAGTTCAATCAATTCATTCCATTTTTTAACTATTTCATTTTTGCCCTGGCACTGCCGGGCCAAAATACCTATATATTCATATACTCTACTAATATTTCTCTACATTCTATAACAAATTCAGTGATGTTCAATGCGGTACATACACTTTCTGTGGCTTCTATACAATATGCTTACCCATCTTCTTGCTAGACGATATGTTTAACAATACTTTGTGGTTACCTTAGAACTTACATCACAATATTATGGTGAAAATATTTTACTACTACAATCAAGAACATTTTGGTGGTACAAACAATTTAAAGACGGGTGTTTTCTATTTTCAAATATTAGTGTTTTTTGGCTTCTGCTAGCAAGTTGAACAATGATATTACAAACACAACTTAAGTCACTGTTCTAAAGGTTTTACAAGATTACCACCCGATGGGTTGATGCCATGAATATAGTTCATTTATCATTCTGTATGAATGATGAACAATCGTAACTAGGGATCAAGGTTCCCACTCGTATTGAAAAAAAAAAAAATTCAAGGACTTTCAATGACCTTTTTAAGAAAATTTGAGGACCATAAAATTACATATTTAGACATAAAAATACAAAACGGAGATTATCGGTGGTCAATAAAAAATTCAAGGACCTAATCCTTTTTTTAAGAACCAAGTTCCATAAAAAAAAAGTTCAAGGGCTTTTATGGACCGTGGAAATACTTTCTTTCTATTTATTGTTATTGAAGAATATCACTATAAAAACATGATTTTATTATACGATTTTTAAAAAATGCCAAAACTTATAAGATGCATACACAGCAATTTTAGGAAGTTATTTTACTTTTTTATGAATTTCAGAGAGTGCTAGGGCCCTTAAATTTACCTACAACATGTGTTCTTTTGAATAGTTTTAAAGACCAGTGAAACAGTTACTTTTTTGTAACCTTTCCATATTAAGACGATTGTCATTAACGAAGGCATAGTTTATATATGTTTTTATAATATAAAATAATCCTATTCTTTATTATAAGTGGTAGTTAAGACAGGTTTTATAGGAAACAATGCAGCAGACAATAGGCCAAAATCACTATTCGGTGCATACCTAATCATAACATGGAAATACACAAAACACTTTGCTTTGAAAAGAAAACATGTAAATTCTTTTATTATAAAATATCTTTGCAAATAAATTATTGAAAAATTAAACTTGTGCATTTTGTTTATTTCAGCCAAATGTTTCATCAGATTTATTGGGTTTTTTCGTTGCAATAAATTGCTTATCGCTGGGTGTTTTTAAATCATTCCTGTAGTGTGTGTGTGCTAGCTGTCATAGATTTTTCATAAATGTCTGTTTATTTTAATCACAAATTTTTAAAGATAACCTGAATGAACTGGTTTTTATTTTATATTATTTCATATCAGAAATGAACAACCTGGAGCATTTACATTTTTTTTATATTAAAACTTTCTACAACTTGCTTGGTGACATAATTAATGTCCTAAATTTTCTTTGATTGTAATATTTTTCTATGCATTAACTTGTCTCAAGTTGCTTTTTGCTGTTGCTCGAGTAATTTTTTTGTTGCTTCATCATCTTGAGCACTCATGGCTGTTAACTTTCTTCCGATTCTCTCGTGCACATCCAAGTATTTGGCCACACATCTATCTAAGCACACACTCTCACCTTTGGCAAGTTCAGCTTCTGAGTACTTGGGAGGGATGCATTTCAGATGACATGCTGCAGTCATACGATTATACATGTCTGACATCATTTCAATTTCTAAGTTTTGAACTATTTGCATCCTAGATGGATCCAGTTGTATTCCAGGATTCATTGCCATTATGAATATGAGCTTATTTTATTTTTCAAACCTTGCTCTTGACATACGCTGCCTTGCTTTCATAGACTCCACTCGCTGCTTTGTGACGTGATGTTTGACGATGAAAAAGGACAACACTCCAGTTATAGCTAAAGAAACCCTAAAATAAATAGAACAAAATGTTTTTACATTTAGTTAATAAACAATTGATTACTATCTTCACTTTCAAAGTGTTTTCTTTTGATATATATATAAAAAAAAAAGAATCGCAGCTGCTTCAGGATTTTTTGCTGTCTGCACTTCACAGACTCACAATGCAAAAACTATTAGATTCAAAAGTATGAAATATTGTACATTTTGTAGAGAAATGTTTGGAAAATCTATTAAGAAAAATTTTGATATGCAAACTTTAGTGTTTGAGTCGCTACTTGTCAAAGTAATTTTTTTTTTTTTTTTTTTTTTTTGCACATGATGCATTCTCTAGGGAAATCTAACCACAGTAAAAACCTAATATTTTTAGGTCATAGGTACTTATGTCGTATTAAAGACTAACATTACCCTTTTTTAAAAAATAAATAAAATGGATGTGGTTATGGAGTTATTAAATGTCAAAATTTCAAAAAATTCAATTTTAAGCTTGCAATTCATGCGTTTTTTAAAAATAGCAGAAAAGTATTGAAAAGAAATTAATCTCTTTTTAATAAATTAAAATGAAAGTGGTTTTCTAACTCAAAGTTGAAACACATATTTTCAGAGCTTTTATAAGCTTGCAATTTAATTGAAAAATAAGTAATTTTTACTTTTTTCAAATTAAACTGTTTTAATAATAAATAAGTATCAGTCATTTCTTGAAATTGAGCAATGTATGAATATTATAAATCTGATGACCTGTTTTCATTCATTCTAAAATTTACAACTTCCATTTCTGGGGGGGGGGGGGGGGGGACAGACCCATTTGTACCCATCAAATCAAACAAAAGGCACCTTTTCTAATTAATCTAGGAATAATAAAAAAAAATTGTTAAAAATCATGAAATAGTTTTGGCTATAGCCCTGACGAGATTTGGCCACAAGCAGAACAACAAAATTCCAGCGACTTTGATGATTTTCAAAGGATTTTTTTGTCATGTTCCATATCTTGACGGCGGAACACTGCCGTGTTCCTAGATCAGGCCACATGATTTTTAGTAGAACTTCTGCCTCAATCAATAGAATACTAAAATATATTTTTAAAAAATTGGAATTCTACATCTTGTAAAACTCTTATGCTTTTATATTAAAGATCAATAATTAGTTGTTAAGGTTTATTTTTGATTTTCATGAGGCAAGGCAACAAAAGGGCCAAACTCGTACGGCGCCAGCAATTGTAAAGGAGTAAAACAATTTGTATATTGTGATCAATAATAATAAACTTTATTTCATAAAAAATATGATGGGTTAAAATCTAATATACAATGAAACTCAGATGACTGAACAGAGTAAATTTGTATAGTTATGAGGGAAAATATTGGTTTTGGTGTAGAGCAGTGTTCACCACTAACTTTTAGAGGGCCGTATGACTTACTTTTTGCGGGCCGGATACACCAAAATATGTACCTTTAATTATTATCGATTTAACAATATATAGCATTTCTGAAAACTGGGAAAAAAAAAAATTTTTATCTTAATAAAATTACAATTGATGTTTTTTTCTTCAAATAATTTTTTAAAAAATAGTTTTTATTATTAGTAAATTAAAGTCTAAAAATGAAGTGAATCCATTGTTTCAAAGTGAGAGTGCGCCTTGACCCAACTTTTAATAAAAGTATTTAACTTGTACTTCCAGATTACTCTGTTTTAGTCTATATCAGTTGCAAGATGATGGTGGTCGAAAATGCTCATTTTATTTTATGACAGAATCAATGCTTTTCAGAGCATTTGGTTGAAATCAATTTTATGAAATTGTCACAAGGAGATTCAGTCAAATTATTCCTGATGAAAACCACCTTGATGAAAGCTTCTTCAAATAGTTTATTCTGGCACGTAGTGGCGAACTATGTTCTACAGAGTTACCACATTTTATTTCGGATAAATTACTATTATGTAAGAAGCAAAAAAGGCCCATACAGGGAAATTTGATAACTTCTGAGATACCGGAAGGCCGAAGAAAAATCTGTCGCAGGCTAAATCTGGACCGCGGTCTGCGTAGTGGCTAACGATGGTGTACAGGACACCTTTTACTATGGATTGGCTTCTGTGATTCTACACTTTCGTGACTGCGATTTGTTATTTTTGAGAACATGTTTTATAAAGAAAAAGGTTGGTTTTGATTGCTGCCCTTTTTATTTTGATCGATTGAAAAAGCCCCCCCCCCCCCTTTTTTTTAATATTGTTCCATATCGTGAAATTCAGGAAAAAAAAAGTTCCGCAATAGATTTCTAAATAATTTCCTGATTTTACGAAACTTTTGTTTTAATTTCCCAACTTTGTCAGATGTGGAGACACACTGATCAAATAGATCATGTATGCTAAAAAGACTATGTCAGTTTTTGTTAAAATAGTTTTGGCGTTAATAAAAAGTTTAAATTATTTCGCAACGTTAATCTTCTAACGATTACCACCACAATTCACTGTATAAATGGAGGCAAAATACGGATGAATGGGGACACATATCTTAAAAACAATGATGTACAAGATATATACATGATTTTCGTGAAATCTTTAAAAATTCCGATATTTCCCTAATTTTTTCTAGAATCAGAAAGTTCACTGACATTTCCCAGGTTTCCAAGTTATGTGGCCAAATCATTCCAAGTCATTTAACCAGTACTTCTGTTTACGACGTTTATTTGATATTAATTATCTTGAATACATTTCTTCTTGAAGTCAAAAAAACTTTGCTAAAATATCAAGATATACCCTATTCTATACTTTTACTAAAATATTTTCTAAAGGAAGGTAGTATTTTTATCAAATTCTTCACAAGACATGGCAGTTAAGTGCGAGTTTTACCAGAGTTAATTTTTTTATTTACAATATTTTAAGGAACGATGATATTTTACAAAAAGTTATAATTATGTATGCCAAAGTCAAACTTTTCATCAAGTAACTCTGTATCAGAAATGCACATGCATTCACTTTCCAAACCTAAAAATTTTTTTGAAGGGCTAAAGAAATTTTTGTGAGAATTGTTAATTGCCGTTATTCTACCTTTTAAATTATAGAAACTTATATGAATTGTCAAATTACTCAAAATAAATCCAAGGTGAGTAAACAGATAGTTTTCCAATTGATGCTAGCAGGGGTCTAAACAGATTTTTTTTACAGAGTCCTTTTTTTTTTTTTTTTTTTTTTTTGGAAAAAAAATATTTTAATTTCTAATTTTATATATTTTTGCAAAACTTTCATGCAACAATAAAAAATAAAAAAATTCATTCTTAAATGTTGAGTTGGTACTTATAAATATTTAGGGTGATTCTCCAGTAATTGACCACATGCTAGTAGTTGACCAAAATGACATAAAAAGGAAGTAAACAAGGATTGTTGTGGTGGTATTCTAATTTTTATTGGTTAAAATATATCCAATAACTAATGAAAGCCATTGCCAAAAGTTATAGGGGTAACCGAGCTTTCAATTGGATGATAAAAAATAACAAACACAAAAGTATATCACAGGGCCTCATATGAGTGACTGACACTATTAGTGAAGGGTGGTTTAGCTTATCTGTGATTTTTTAGCATCAACATGAATAATTCCTAAATGGTTGAATACAAATAATGTATGTAGACCATTTATGTTTGTTTTATATTAATATACAAGATATTTTTCTTTAAACTAATTAACAAATTAAAAATAACAGATGGTCAATTACTAATCAGGCAAAGTGTTATATTTTTAGTAAATGACCAAAATGGTCAACTACTAAATTTTTACTTACTTGTATATTTTCTGGGAAAAAACAAAGTGATAACAAATATTTATGCTTTTATTGCAATCTTCACTTACTATTTGTCCAGAAAAATTGAATTTTTCAGTAATTGACCATTGTAGTTAATTGGTGTCGATAAATGTGTAAAGTATTAGTTTTTCAACTTTAGAATGTAAAAGTAAGTCATTTTTAAACTCTAAGATAGATTTTCTTATTGCATGTGTAAATTAGATTTTTTTTAAATATACTAGGCTTAATTTCTTAACATAATTTTTTTTTAAAAAGTCTAGAAATGGTCAAAAGTCGATTTTAAGTATACTTCCACTTTACCCCACACAAATATTGTGTAGGTTAATTACAATGTTTATTTAAACTAACACTCTGGTACATAAAATGTTGTCTGTTAGAATTTTATAAATTATTTTATTTCCCGAAAAATTCCAAAAATCAGATCGAATGGTCTGTTGAAAGAGAAAAGCATTGGTCAAAGTTAAGCTGGAAAATTTCCAGATCACCAACACCCTTGTAATAATCTTCACACCTTAATTGAATAAAATATATGTTTAGTAATATTTTTTAATATGAACAGGAAAAAATTAAAGTAGAAAACTAACTTAAATATTGATAAGAAATTGAGTTAAATAAATCATTAAGGAAGATTTTTTTCTAGGTTTAAGCATATACCTAGGCTATAAGAATTCTGAAATCATTCAAATTAAACACTCATGGAAGGGAAGAAATCCTTTTTCAAGTACACCGAAGAGAACTTGAAATTTTACACTTTTTCAAGTAAGAGAAAAAAAATTGGAAAATAAGAGAAACTGCCAGAAAATACAACATTCCTCATTCTGCGTTGATTAATAAGCTAAGAGGGAACACCCCAGAATTTAGAAAAATGGGCCCCCAACAAATCTTACACCCTCAGAAAAAACTCTTCTATGTAATTGGATAAGTGCCAATGCAAGAAAAGGATTTCCATTAGATAAACGGATGCTTTTTAAAACTGTTCAAGAAATATCCTCTAAATTCGATTCTTTTCATCTAAATTTATTCTGAATTGAAAGTATAGGATTAGATAGTCTTTTCTATATTGTTTTGATTTTCTTGTTTTAATTTTTTGAGTAAGATATGCATAATTACCTACCAGTCTAACTAACTTTGATAACCTAAGTTTACAAAACCCTCATACTATATTTTACACTGATGTTCCTGTATTTTCATTAATTAAAATTGATTATATTTATTTTTACTTCCTTGTATTAATTCATTTAATAGTTAATTTATGAATATTAGAGCATTTTATAACGGAATTTAACAATTAACTTTGGTTTTATTCTGAAAAAGAAGTGGTCAATTACTAGTATGGCTGTGGTCAATTACTAATGTCTACTTGGTCAATTACTAATGTCTACTTGGTCAATTACTGGCAAAATTGCTTTTGGTAAGAAATTTTGATGATATTTTAAATTGTAAAAAGGACTGGAACACCATGTTAATTTATTATCAAGCTTCAATAATCAATTGATATTTTGGGAAGTTTTCATAATATTCCTTTAATAATTTTTCAAGAAAAAAAATTAAATGTGTAGAAACTTGCACTAACTGGTCAATTACTGGTAGGTTCACCCTACAATGGTCTTCTACTCCTAGATGATTTAAATATCTCAATTTTAGATGTGCATTTTAACATGGAATTTTGTGAAAAGTCTGTTTGTTGATTGTGGAATTTTGTGAAGGGTCCTTTTGATGGTTATGGAATTTGGTGAAGGGTCCTTAAACGGACTCAAATTTCCCTCTAGATATGCAAGTTGTTCGTAAGTATTTAAATAGTAAAATCTAAGTATTATAATTGTTTCTATCATATAAAGAAAAATTGCCAAAATCCTATAAATTCTTCCGTGTGTACCCGAAGGGCTCCCATAATCGTTATATTAACTTAAATTCAGATGCATTAAACTCTAACATCGTTAAAGGTTTGTTTTGCAAAAACTAAAGAATTTTGTGAGAGAAATTTTTTTTATAAAACTTAGAAATATGTAATCAACTCTTTTAATCTCTTAGGAAAACTATATTTTGTATTTAAAGGATGTGGAGAGAACTCTAGCAACATTTCAAGGGCATTGTAATTTTTTCGGACTTACCCCCAGATATTTATCTTTTTAATAACACCATTTCCAGCCATTTAAATTGCCATAATTAATTGCCTAAAATAAAGTCAATAAAAGTCGTTACAAAGACAAACCAATTTGTTTTCAACATGCGGTGTGCGGTTGGTGCACAATGGCTGTTTTTTTTGTTTACTTTTTAGATTTTTGCAGTTACAGATGCAGTTTCCAAATGCTAAACAACTTGTTAGGAATAATTTTATGCATGAATATCGCAAAGCTAATTGAAATCTAATAACTTCATAATTTCTTTTTTAGTTGAGTTAAGAATGCCTTCAAAGATTCTTGATTTTAAATTCAAATTTATTATTTTGATTGGTCACATTGGAAGAGAAGTTATATATGTAGACGTCATAGACAATTCCTTTATTATATATGAATTATTAAAACATGGATTGTGATTAGCTAACAGAATTAGAAATTGCGATTGGTCCTAAGTAAAACACATATGCTGCCATTCGAGGCAACCCAATTCCTAAGAGAGCTGAGAATAATGTTCATTCTTGACGACGTCATTTAAAAATATTTCATGACATAAAAATGTACAACTAAAAACACAAATACAAATTTTAAGACCAACAACAGGCTCAAAATCCAACAGGGTTGGTCGAGTAAATATTTATGTACAAGTATATAGAAATAGAATTTGCATACAATAGTTACAGGATCATACATACAACATACAATAGTTACAGGATTACACATATATAATACAATACAATATACAAAGTTGACACAGCGTTTGACAATCATACTGGAAAAATGCAATACATAATACAAGCTGACAAATTTTATAAAATTCAATAGTACGCAAACATAAATAACCAAATATAGTAACTAAATAACCTAAATTAAATATATACAAATCACAAAATATAAGTTACTTACGTAATCAGTGTAATCTAATTATTGCCCATTGACGATTCCCCAGTGCATATCTAACTGTTTCTTGAAACTCTTTAAGATCACTGAATTTACAACATTTGCTGGCAAATCATTCCAATCATTGATTATCCTATTGTAAAAATAGTATTTTCGCCTTTCCCAAATAAACCGAAATTTGAACAATTTGTACCCATTTCCTCGTGTCCTGTTGTCAGTGATAAATTCCAAACCCCTAATTTCACTCTGTGCAATAAATTTAAACAACTGGATCAAATCCCCTCTTGCCCTTCTTTTCTGCAGTATATACATGTTTAATTTTTTCATTTATCCTCATGTGCCATGCCCGAAGTACCCTGAATTATTTTTTTTGCCCTGGGTTGAACTTTTTCTAGTAAATCAATGTCCTTTTTTTAAAAAAGGTGACCAAAACTGTACTGCATACTCAAGTTGCAGCCTAACCAAAACTCTATACAATGGTAGTATGATATCACTAGATCTAGATGAAACACTTTTTTTATATGTATAAACTACACTAGTAGCAATTTTACCTCGGGCGATAATCGGAATTCCATCCCCAGGTGAATCGCCGATGATTGGCGATTCACCGGAAACTCACCCTAAACTTATCTTTCCCTTGGCAACTAATCCATTTTGTCTCCGTGGCCGGCCATTGGCCGATGTCCGGAAACTGATCGAATTCGAGCAGAAGCCGACAAGAATTAGTTCGAAGGCCGAGCGAAAAGGGGGAAATACGAGCACTAACCGAGGAAAATTTTGCTCTCAAGAAATATCGAAACAATGGTCGTTATTTTGTCGAAAATATCAATTAATAAACATTAAATAATTATAAAGATGTAAGTATCGAATATTAAAAACGACAAGTTAAAGTAATGCAAAACTAAAATATTTACCCAGAGCGCGTAATTCTTATATGGTAGTATTTCCAGTGACATTTTAAGAGTACAAATCGAAGTTATAACACTACCAAATTACTCACACCAGAATTGTCTAAATTACTTACTCTGGGATCGAACCAAGGACGGTTATCTCCGGAGTGCGTTGACATGGCCACTGGACTGTAGTTACTTGTGATTCTTGGTATAGCAATTGTATTGTAGTACAAAACTCTACTATCATACAGACTTAGCAAGGAAATTGACCGACATTTTTTTTTATATAGCAAATCTTCCATAAATTTGGGAAAATGATATTAATTTATTTATTATAGCAAAAAAATAATAGTGTCAAATATATAGTGTCGCCATCTACTTTGTAAAATTTTAACTAACTGACCAGTAAATTTTATGATATTTTTTGAAATGCAATTTAAGAGTTTACTTAATAATTTTGACATTTAAAAAAATATATTTAATTTTAAAATTTTTTAAAAAACTATATCCAATTTGATTAACTTTTTTAAACATATAAACATATTTTTATTTTACTTAAAGGATGTTTAAAAAACGGACCAAAATGAGTTCAGCAAATTATAATGAAAACGATTTAAAAACAAGGACTATATTTTTATTTTATATTGAAATTGAAATGAGAATTTATTTTTAATTTTAGAAAATTGTTCCTATATTTTTTTACACTATAATTTTTTTTTATTTATGGATTTTATTGACGTATTAGATAAGCAATATATAATTATGTGGTTTGCATTTTTTCAAAATATATTTTTACATTTAAAATTTTTCGTACACTTATTTTTAAAATATTTTTCACTTATTGCCAAAGCGAAATGTTTAGCAAATTGTATACTTGATTTAAATTTGAAATACATTCAAGGATCGTCTCTAATTCAGTAGAATTGCAAGAAAAAGAAACATAAGTTTTTTATCGGCTGTCGATGTCATTCCGATATCTTTCGCCGATCAAAAAACGTTGATCAGAAATTTCACCGGCCACCGATGTTGGGAAGATATCTTTTCCCGATGAGTTTAGGGTCATCGGCAGACTAGGAAATACGGGTGTGTTTATATATCAGTCTGGGGAATCGCCGATGACTTTGATGAATTCCGATCATTGGCCGACGAAACGCCATGCAGTGATTGCTACTAGGGTAACATCCTATTTACATTGTCCCTAGCCGCCCTTCATTGTTGCCCTATATTAAAAACTTAACTAACCAACATCCCCAGATCACTGACAACGTTAGTATCATTTATTCTAATACCTTGTAAATTGTAAGAAGCATTTTGATTTTGGTTCCCCATGTATAAAACCTGACATTTGCTCATATTAAATGACATACCCCATTTAATAGCCCAATCAGATATCATATCTAAATCTAATTAAAATTGTACTATCTGCTCCACTGCATTAGCAATTCCCATGATTTTTAAATCGTCTGCAAAAAAAACTAACTTTACCCGAGAGACCTTCGCTAATATCATCAATAAAAATTATAAACAGAAGTGGACCCAAAACTGACCCTTGCGGCACCCCACTTTTAACTTTTCCCCACTGACAGTATTTACCTTTGATTTGTATTCCTTGCTTTCTTCCAATTAACTAATTTCCAATCCAACTTAAAGCTTTTAGACCGCGAGGTTGCGGGTTCGAGTCCCGTGTTAGGCATGGGTGTTTGTAAATGTATGTTGGCTTGTCTAATGACGAATGTTGCGGCGAATTATAGCCCTCGTGTTACTGACGGCGCCAGATAATCTGAAAACAACCAACAACCTATCCAACTTAAAGCAGTTTCATGAATTCCAATTCTTTTTAACTTATGATTTGTACACTTTTGTATAGTTGCAGCGGAGGCGATTAGTATAAGCAGGAGAAGAGAAGATTCCCCCTCCCTGTTTGAACTACTAGTGTTTTGAATATGTAATTCCCATACTTTTAAGATTATCACTATCTCTGTTAAATTTGTTACAGAAACTTCTCCTTTAAAAGATTAGCAGGAATTTGACAAATAATTCGTGACTATCTGTTACAATCGTCGTCATGTGCACGACGATGATTGTAACAGATAGTCAATAATTATTAAACGATCTTAGATGGCAGTTTTCAGATTTTCTCCTATTTGAAACTAACACTCGAGATTGACAGTAACATCGCGACTACTCATGTACCAACCATGCCAAAAAAAAATTTATTTATTGTATTAACAGAGAAAAGATTAAAAACGATTGCTTCTCGCAGGGGGGGGGGGGGGATATTTGAGGGAGAGTAACTACTTTTCCAAAGTAATATTTTTGTTGTGTTAAAGGGAAAAGGTTTTAGAAATTATTCTCGAGGGCAAGGATTGTTTAATGAGGATTTGCGTAGCCAAAACAATCATTTTAGTGAGCGGAATGAGTCTGTGCTTAAGTAGCAATGAAACTTTTAGCAAGCAAAGCTAGCCTGTATTTGTGTTGCAACGAACTAGCGAGGGAAATGAATCTGATTTACGAAGCGCTAAATTGTAGGATCTATACATATTGACGGATCTCCGCAGCGTGGAGTCACGCAGCTAGTTTATAAATAATTTTGTTATTTATTTTCAGTGAGTGATTTACAGAAAAAGACCATCAATAGGGTAAAATATTCAAAAAGGCTCCTTTAAAGTGAAATCTTATTATAGAAGCACCAAGTGATCACAAAGAACTTAAAATACTTTTACAAAAGTATGACCCTTTATAGTTGATGGAATGTGAAAATTCGAATTTGTTTTTAAAAAAGTATTATGATTTCTTCCAAGCATGTCACAGGTATTGCCATGCGAAATATTCCCTCTCAAAATAAAAGGTTGTATTGTGATCTCTTATTTTAAGCTCAAATGGTAGCATCAACTTCTTAGCATTATAAAATGATCAGCAACAGACCAGTAAATACTTTGAATTACGATGGTACGTAAGAAATTTAATTACATTAATAAGCAACGTATTCTAAAACTTTTAAACATTTAAGACACAAATTTCTTTTAACACAAAAATCGCTCTCTCTCCGTTCTCTATTAACTCACTTTAAGGTGTGGAAAAGGAGTTAAACGTTCCATATGAGATATATTCGAATGTCCCACTTTCCATTTTGTCACAACTCTGAAAATTGGTACAAATGTCAACAGACAAACATAAAAAAAGTAATCTATTCCGATCTTGATAAACCTACTTTAATGGGTGGAAAAGAGGTTAAATGTTCCGAACGAGGGATGTTCGAATATCCCACTTCCAATGTAGTCACATCTCTGATATTCGGTGTAAATGTTAAGAAAGGCAAACATAGAAAAAAGAAATTATTCCAGTATAGATAAATGAATTTTTAGAGGAGGAAAAGTCGACGCAACATTCAAATTTTACTAGGAATATCTCAATGTTTCACTTCCATTACAGTTACAACTCTGAAAATTAGAACTTACAGAAAACATAAACACAATAAACTATTGCAATCTCGATAAATTAATTAAAAAGGGTCAAAATGGAGTTAAACGTTCCAAACGAGGGATATTCGAATGTCTCACTTCCAATGTAGTCACAACTCTAATTTTTTTTTACATAAATCAATAATGGCAAACATAGAAAAAGTAAGCTATTTCGATCCCGATTAACCCACTTTAAGGGGATGAAAAGGGGTTATAAGTTCCAAACGAGGTTTATTCGAATGTCCCACTTCCCCTTTGGTCACAACTTGGATATTTATTTTAAATGTCAACAAAGACAAACATAGAAAAAGTACGTCATTCCGATCTAGATTAACCCTCTTTAAGGGGTGAAAAAGGAGTTAAACATTCCATACGAGATATATTCGAATGTCCCACTTTCCATTTGGTCACAACTCTGAAAATTAGTACAAATGTTAACAAAGACAAACATAGAAAAAGTAAGCTATTCTATCTCAATAAACCCACTATAATGGGTGGGAAAAGGGTTAAACGTTCCAAATGAGGGATATTCGAATGTCCCACTTTCAATGTAGTCACATCTTTGATATTCGGTGGAGATGTTAAGAAAGGCAAAAATAGAAAAAATAAGTTATTCAAATATTGATAAATGAATTTTTAAAGGAGGAAAAGTTGACGCAACATTCAAACTTTACGAGGAATATCTCCATGTTTCACTTCCATTACAGTTACAACTCTGAAAATTAGAACTAACAGAAAACATAAACACAATAAACTATTGCAATCTCAATTAACTAATTAAAAAGAATCAAAAGGGAATTAAACCTTCTAAAAATGGAATATATACAAATGTCTCATTTCCAATATATTCACAATTATAAATTTTAGAACAATTTTCATCGAAGGCATAGCATATGTAAAGTAAGGTATTCCCAGTTCTAGAAGTGTGGATAAATTCGGGGTGACGCGTTCCCCCACTTTTCAAGAAAATACCCATGCGTACTTCTAAAACCACTGAAATCCATCTTCCCACTTTTAAAAGCATTCAATTTACCTAAAAACTACTAATGAAAAATAACATTAACCTTTAAATGTAGTGACACTGAGGAAAAGTGATTTATTTTTTCATTTCAAAACTTTAAAATTATATTTATGGTATATATATCATACTATTATAAAAATGTATTGTACTACTTTGTATAAAGATATAAGAACTTTTACTAACAAATACAGTTACACTTGGTAAACTTTTAACTTTGGAGGAACTTTCTTTTAAGTTAAATTTCTATTCTTGTATAAAGACAAGTTTTTTTTTTTTTTTTTTTTTTTTTTTTTTTTTTTTTTAACTTTTTAAAATTCTTTATTAATTTAATTTCATGAAAGTATGCACATTTATAAGTATTATTTAAATCTAAACAATCAGTTATGTATATAATATTGAATTATAGCTTAATTTTATCTTTTACTTCCAAGTGAAAAAAACTAAGTCGACGAATATTCATTAAAATAACAATACATTTTGGACCCTCGATTAATGTTAATGTTAGGAAGTATAAATTATTTTTTGACTAGTTAATATTTTTACTATAAGTTACGAAATTATAAAATTTATGATTGAAGATGGGAGAAGGAGGTTGGGGAGAAGTGCACTTGTCAACAAATTTTGGGCGTCCCCCCACTTTTTTTTCACCTCTTCTACCACTGGGTATTCCTATTTTGATAAATCAATCTTTTAGGACCGAATGTCTGAAATGTGGAATATATGCATGTCTTTTTCATTACTAAAACGCACTTGGTAAAATTTAGTAGCGAAACACGGGTATTCAGCTAGTCTATATATATGGAAACAAATAATTTTTAAGTATATATCTAAGTTCTCCTCCCCCAAACGGAAAAAAGGAATTCAGTTCTGATTGTAATTAAATATTATTTGCAATTGTAAAAATCCAATTATATAAATGTAATTTAAAGTCTCTTACGGTGAAGCACTCGCTAATTTTATTATCCACCCATAAAGACAGACAGAACAGTAAGAAATAATTTTAAATCAAATTATTGCACTTGAAATCGTTAACACTCACACAACTTTAATAACTTTTCGTAATGTACTGCCAATTGACTTGCGTCCCACAGTATTTGAGGGGCGTTTCACGATGAAGAGAGAAAGAATGCTTTCCAAGCATGCATTTCAGTTCTCGGTTCGGAGTCTCTCCATCACTCTGACGTCATTCTTTTCAAAGTGAGTAGGCATAGTGCTGATCGTAACGATATAAGTCTTACATCGGTTGGAGTTTACGACAATCTAGAATAGTTTTCTATGAAACTCGACAACTTGGCTCCTGCCATTTTATCTGCAAATGTGGAGCTGTGTGCCTCGTCTCCTGGTAGACATACTCTTTCCGATAGATCTTAATATAACAATGTTCCGACTCAGTACATCCCTTGCATTGCTCCTGTTCTTCAGTTGTACCAGAAAATCACCAATACACAGTTTTAGAAACAACTATACTTAAATGATGTTCAATAACTGTCTCCAATTAGCTCCTTTGTCAGTATCCAGATCAGTCAAAGAAAATGGGACGTTAAAAAAAGCTACAAAATTAGAAATGCAGAAGGCAGTTGTAGTATCATGATCTGTCGTCACGATAAGAAACGAAGAGCAATGTTTGAACTTTAAAGTAAAGAAAGAACACATGCCATTTAAAAATAAGACTAAATGAAAAGTTAAGAATTTTCATTCTGAAAGTCACATAAATATTCTTTTTGTGTCGTCTTTTAAGATACCTTAAAATATGTATTTATAATGTAATTTAAGAAAATGAAACCTTTGTATGCATTGCCAATTTTTATGTGCAATTGCAACTTACTGAGTTCAGATCGAATTTTCATAGTTTTTGACCACTACGAAAAAAATATATTCATTCCTTACCATTTAGTAACTTTTTTTGTCCCCAAAACTTGATTGAATACATTGTCATCCACAGCGAATCTATCTGTTAAGATTCAGCTCTATTAAAATACGACAATCGGGTTAATTAACCCTCCGAAGATTTTGCATCGTCAACAATAAGGAAAGGTTTCGGTTATTGAACATCGCCAAATTACACATGATATAATGCATTCTTATCGACAGTGATTCTGTCTGTCAGATTTCAACGCGACCAAATGACGGCAAGTGTGCTAATTAGTCATGCGAAACGACAATAGCAGCGTGTTTAAAAGCTACTTTTTAGTGACAGTAACAACCCCCAAAACTTGATAGAATGCATTGTCATCAACAACTTAACTGTCTGTCAAATGAATCTGTTCCGTATAAACCCAGAAGCTTCCAACAAAAGTATTTGAAACATTCTCCTTCTTTTGCTAATGCCTTAGCAAATTGTTTTTTAAGGCATTCTTTTATTTGAAGTGGTGGAAGTAAAATTTCCTGGGAATTGATCAAACTTGAATTTTGAATCCAAGTTCGAAAGATTTCCTTCTTTTTTTTTTTTCACCTTAAATTGTTTACTGTTCTTTTCTAACATAGCTATCCATTCGCAAAGAAAACACAGGAATTTCATATGTCATGTCCCTACTATGTTGAACAAGCGCATAGATACCCATTTCAAATCACCTCAAACCGCAGCCATATATTTCTAACATTCTACACCACAATCCATAATCACAGTCAACTCAAACTAAAAAGCACTTCTCCTCAAAGCTCATAAATTTAAAGATGTATACAGCACTAAATAAGAAAGACATAGATGGGAGCAAGAAAAATCACCGGACTGTGAAACAAGAATGAAGGTAGGTGGAGACATGCATCAACAGACTAGTTGTCCTTTTGTAACTAGAATTTAACAGACAGTTTACCAGTTTAAAGGAAAATCCTATGTAAATAATAGTTTTTTCTTGTATAGAATAATATAGAGATTTATGAAAAACAAACAATTATTTAAAATCTATAAATATGTATAATAAGATCATATAACTGATTAATATATAAAATTCGTAAATATTAGACATGTCATTTATAATCAAACAGTACTGAAGAAATTCCTTAATTATTTTTCCACTAATAAGCATCCAAAAAACTAAACACATTTACTGATTATTTTTAGGAAATTTTTTTCATCGCAGACTTGTGTAATCCGAAATTAAATATATAATAATAATAATAATAATAATAATAATAATAATAAAAAATACCTGTGAAAATTTAGTTAATTTATAACCTCACAGTTTTAGAATTATATCGAATCAAAGTTAAAAAGATGAAAAAAAATTTCACTATTGAAAAAATAGGATTAAAATGTTTTGGTTTCATTCAACTTAGAAGCATCAATATGAATTTTTAAAAGAAAAAAAAATGCAAATTTTGTATTCTGTGCTATTATCGAATTGTAAAAGTTTCTTAAGCCCTTGATTAATTTTAGCGTTCAAACCATCTTATAAAAATTGTTTCATATTGTATTAATAATTAAAATAATTTTATTTTACTATATATAATATTCGTCATAGACAATAACAATATTTCCTTAAAACAGCATCTCGAACACATGCCGATTGATTTCCATATACATTAAGTCGAGACACAGTTCCTAGCAGTTCACAGTTTTCCTCAGGAGGAGAAATACGAACTGTTCCTTCGAATATTGCCTTACCGGGACTAGTTAACACAATCACAGTCAAAATATTGTCGTCATTGCTGTGGCCCTGATGTTCAGAACTCGGAGACCACACTCTGGCGTCCGAAATTGTTTTTAAATTGAGCTTTGCGCACATTTTACGCACTGGCTTGAGTAATTTATTCAGCTCCTTGACTAGAAATTTGGCCGCTTTCTTGACGTGATCATCGTCAGTGTCCATGGGCAAGGATGACTCGCAAGTGCACCAATGCTCTTCAATTGACGCTTCATCGCAGGATCTGTCTTCTGGGACTGGTCCAAACAAAGAACGCGCCCTTCTCGTAAAATTACTTGCCAGTTCCGGGTCCACTTTGTCAGGATTGGATAAAGTCCAGTTTTCTTTTATGTGAAGCAGATTCGCCAATGTTGCGTGAAGATCAAATGGGGTGACCAACCTGTGAGAATTCACTCTCATGGCCTCCGTTTCACTTGGGAACTCCTTTTTAAAATCGGGTGGCAGAGCAATGAGAAGCATAGGCAATCTCTCCTCCAATCTTCCAATGTAGGTCTCTCTTATAGGGCCCCATCTCATGCCATGATCCCCCATAACAATTACAATTGTTTTATTGAAGGCTCCCGATTGGTGTAGCCTGCGGAAGAATTGTTCGTAAAAATGGTCGCCAGAGGAGGCAAGGTTCATGTAGTCGTGAGTCAGGCTATTTATCCAGTTGAAGGCGAAGTAAGGCCGATCGTAAAAATGAGATGCAAACTGCTCCGCCCAATGCAAAATGGCCTCTGTGGCGGACACAGAGCCGAGACAAGTGTAACAGTTTAAGCTCTTCTTGTGACCAAGAGCTTTTTCGTAAGCTAACATGAAATGTCGAATGTAATAATCAGTTGGCTGGTGGAAGAATCCTTTTTTTACGTAGTTAAAAGTTGACATAAATGGCGAATCTTCAGCATACAAGGTTCTGTATCCATTATTAGCGTAGCTTTTCCACAAAAAATTGCATTTGTCCAAACTTTCTTTAGCTGTCTGGTTGAAACAAACTTGGGGCAGTTCCCGTTCATCGTAACCCGTGAGGAGAGGAATCAGATTTGGAAATGTGTTGTCACCAACTTTATTGAAACCATACATTTCAAATGCACCCATATCATCTAGTAGATAGCGACTCGTTTTATTTAATTGTCGGTGCATGTTCATTCGGGATACGGAATCAAGCCCAATGATGAGAACGCTGTACTTCGTATCATTATTTTTGTTACATCGTTCTTCGACGTAAGTTTTGTCGTGTATGAAACTGTGGAATTCTTCATAGAACGTCGTTTCATTTTTGTAAGCACATTCAACTTTTATAAATTCATCTCTTATGTTTGCTTTATCTGAAAAATCATGACAATGTCCAAACCTAAAAAAATTACAGGAAAAGATCATGAAATGTTTATAAATTGTGCGTTAATATATTTATTACAGTAAACTATGAAATTTGGCTACGTTTCTTAATTAAATTTTCATTAAAATACAATACATTATTAATATTATACTTATATTTAAGAAAATTCTAATGGTAAACTTTTAAAAACTCGAGTCATACTTAAGCAACGACAAAAAGAATTGAACTTCAAAATGACCTAAATTTATTTCAAATATAAAATAAATTCAATGAATAATTACTGTATATAATAACTATACTAAGAACATAGCAATAAGTTTTCGCACAGATACCGCCATTTTAATTAACATTTACAATCGATTTAATACATCATACATTCTATCAGTTCAAAAAAGTAGTTAGGAACTGTACAAGTCCCAATTGTAGTCCCTAAGGTCTGAGAGGGCACTTATAAAAATGATTAGAAGAGAAATCAAATCGTCAAAAGGAAAAATGTCTTACTTTTATACGCTTTATATAATTTTTAATATAATATTATATACACAAACTTTAAGCGTGAAATGAATTCAAATCTAGTATAAGCGCATTATTTATCAAAAACAAGATAGTCTCTTATGTGAGAATCGCTTTGTTGAATACGTAAACACAATCGTGGCTCCACATAATCAAACGCCAAAACGCATAGGCACGTAAAGGAATTTCTATGGTTAAATAACTTTCAAAAGCTTTAGAGCGTGAAAATATTTCCATGCTTTTCAGATGACTGTCATATTTTCAGTCGTTACGTCTATGAAGTTTCAGCACAACATTTAAAGTAAAATTTTGTAGAGTTATTGTTCCTGAAATTCAGTCAGTAATATGGTGCACACACGCAGTAAAACAAGCAGGTGAATAAATACCAGATGGAGAGATACTTTTATATTTATTATAACACACCATAAACAAAGTGTATGACCTTTTATCTTAATTCGCCATTTTAGGGCACAGTATCTATTAGAAATTTACTGGTTATTAGCATGGATATATAGTAGGGTGGTTCGAAAAAAAAAAATTTTTAATTTTTGAAACGCATGAGGTGAAAAAAGTTGATATACATCTTGATAAGAAAAACTATACAAAAAATTTTGAAAAAAAATATCTTCCGATCGCGCATTCACCTCAAAGTTTGGAAAAAATACAAAAGATAACTATTTTTCCTAAATTTTTTAAAATTTCTAAACGTTATATATTTGAAAGGCAATAAATAGTTTGCAATGTGTACTGAAAGGGTGGTATAACACAGAAAAACACTATTTTATGTATTCTTAAAACATATATTAATAATACAAAATACTCAAAAGTAAAAATTTTTGTAAGAAATAATGATTTTTCTGTAAAATGGGTATTAATGTTATTTCTTACACTTTTTTTTTTTTTTTTTTAAACATGTTATTATTCATTTCGTTCACTTTTTCTCGAGCTTTCTATCCCAGTGATGCACTTTGAAGGAAATTTTTGTTGACAAGTCGGGCATTATGGATCTTTAAAAAAAAAAAAAAGTGCTGTCCTAACGTCTTTTGCGTCAGCGCCACCCACTTTTGTCTTGTCTCTACATAAGCGTTCCACAGCTTGTGAGTGACAAGGAAACGAGTTGAAGTCTGATTTCAATGGTCCATAGTAACACAGATACTCTGGCCAATTTCCCCAAAACATAGGCCAATCCAGATGTGAAACGTTGTGAATCGGTCGTTGGAAACAATATTAGTCAATCTCGCTCAATTCTGGATAAAATATAGAAGAGGTTTTGATACACCGATATACAGTTTTAAACTTGGGATATTATATTTATGAGAAACAAAACTATGTGGTGGTTTTGACTTGTTTGTTTGTTAAAAAATCGTGTATTTTGGAACTATGCTCGGTCAGACTAGTCAATTTTCCAGTCTTCCCTGTTTCCACAAATACAGCTGTGCTACCTCGGATGCGCCAGTCTCTACTAAGTAATGTCCGTTTGTTTCTCTTAACAAAGGAGGGGTCCTATTACGAGCAATCCAACTAATTATGCAAACTCAATGCAGACAGGATACCTACAATAAAGTTAAGTTTAGTTGTCTTGAAATGCCTGATAGTTTTTCTCTAGGAAAGTTTTCGCGATTTCAGAACCTGACGCCTCAGGTCTCTTACATATCTCCTTGCGTACAAAATCATTGCCGAAATGAAATTTTTTTTAGTGAGGAAAAGAAGCATTTCGTCCAATAACTGAGTTTAAAACTTGCAGTAAATATTCAGGGAGGTATCGAGACAATCAAATTGCCACATATATGTTCTTAGGTCCTTCAGAAATTCTTTTATTAATGTAATAATATCAAGAAGATATAACTGAGTTGTGTTCAATACTTTCATCTCAAGTTGAGGAATTAAACATTCAACACGTAAAAAATCAGTCAGGGGAAATTTTTCAAGGTTCTTCAATTTTTTTATCTCACTGAAAGATGTTGTCCAGTTGTAGTACTATCTACGTGTTTAAATATGTGTCTGAATGGTAGTTTATTGGAGTATATAAGGCATATATCCCAGTAGTGGTCTCCCAGCGTGCAATTTAGTCTGTCAGATTATTTCCAGTCAGTATTTATGGCAGATCCAATCAGAGCCACGTGCGTTATGATCCAATGAATAAGTTAGGATGCGTTTTGATCCAAGTAAGTTTATGAGCTTCAAAGGAAGAGAAGGCACCACGAGAAAGGCCACCCAGATTAATACCCGCCAAAACACAATTTTTATTGATGTTTCAAAGGTTATGCGCGAATGATTATTATTGAATAATTACTAATTTGATCTTTTTTTCCCAAGTTCTATCTATTTCATTCCACACAATATAAACTAATGTACCTCGATAATTTAGTGATTGGTGTATTCTACAAATTGATGGAAAAAGGGTATTTTTTATATTTATTCCAAACTTTGAAGTAAATAAAACAATTTTAAAAAAAATATGTAAAAAGTAAAGTTAGTATCAATTTTATAGAAAAATCATTTTTTAAACAAAAAAATGTATTTTTGAATATTTTTAATTATTAATATATGTTTTAAAAATGCATGAAATAGTGTTTTCCTGTGTTATACCACCCTTTCACTATGCATTGCAAACTATTGCCTTTCAAATATATGTCTTATCTCCATTGATGTAGAGGGCGCTGCTTATGTAATCCCCTAGCGGCGACTTCGTCGCCAGAGAGAGAGTATGATCGGAGGAGTGGAGGTGAACGGACGTGGAAGTTGCCTCTCCTAGTTTGGGTTTAAGAACCTATTTCTATCTAATGCACGAATAAACCTGCTGTCCATTTAATTGGCCTCTTTCACTTTTACCCCTTCATCATACAACATAGGGGCTCGCCGTGCTTTTTACCCGCGATCATACAACATGGGGTCTCGCCGTGCTTTTTACCCGCGAGAATGCAATGAAAAAAATATTTAAAAAACTGCACTTCCACGCATCCAGAGGTCAAACCAAAATCCTCTTCACGAAAAAAAAAAAAACCTTTACTTCCACGCATACAGAGGTCAAACCAAAATCCTCTTCACGAAAAAAAAAACCTTTACTTCTACGCATCCAGAGGTCAAAGCAAAATCCTCTTCACGAAAAAAAAAACCTTTACTTCTACGCATCCAGAGGTCAAACCAAAATCCTCTTCACGAATTACCGCAGCAGTCAGCGACCACCAGTGGAATCTACAAATAAAAGGAAAACTCATCAACCAGCGTCGTCATTATACAACCACAACACTGTCGCTTCGCCGAACAAGTCCCACTTCAGCCGTCAAGCAGAAGTTCAACGAAGCTAACATCGTTATTCCACATAGCCAGCAAGAATACAGAATCCTGAGCCAACTCGAACCTGCAACCACAACACTGTCGCTTCGCCGAACAAGTCCCACTTCAGCCGTCAAGCAGAAGTTCAACGAAGTCAGCAAAGTTATTCCACATCGACCAACTACTACGAACCAGAAACCAGAAGCAACGAGTACTCTTCGAAAGAGCAACAACATAAAACGGATACAGCTCCAAAAGCGAAGTAAAATCAAGAAACGCAGGTAGGATCCATCTTATTATTAATTATGTTTAGAAACATCAGAAAGCAAGATCTCGTATTTGTCGCCGCTGACTTAGATATCGTTGTACAGGATGGTACCACAATTCTAAAATTAAAAGACTTAATCGAAAAAAGTGAAGCTTTCGTTAAAGATCCAGATTTCGTTCAAGATTTAATAACAACAGTTGTAGCTGATAGAAAAACCCAAGAGGAGGATAGAAAAACCCAAGAGGCTAATGAAAAGCAAAAAGAAATCGAAAAAATTAAACTTGCACAGTTAGATGCTGAAATAAAACTAGCTCATTTAAAGAACAAAATCCAAATTCCAGTAACTGCAGAACCCTCTGATATTATTTGTGCTAACTCAATAACACCAACTAATGTAAACGAAAGCATAAAAACAAAAGACCCATTTCCGATTGAAAACCGATTCGAAATCCACACGGGAAAAAAATGCTATGTTGCTTTAAAAAAGGAGGAATATATCACTTTTCCTGCAGGAAGAAATAACGAAATTTCAAATACTTCGCAAATCCTTCCGATTCCGGAAACTCAAAAAGAAGGCACGTGTCAAGGTCACACAAAGGATAACTCAACGGAAAAAATAAGTTCTTCGTTGATGGGGGCGGGGCTTAATGTCCCCATGAGAAAAGATGAACGATCATTGGAAGATCTCGATGAAGTGTGTGTTGTAACAGAAGACGGAGGAAAAGGCTCAAAACCAGAAGCTCATGGTCGAGAATGTAAACAAACAGCACACGTTGACTGTTTACCTTTTCTGTTTACGGTTGGGGATAGCGTGAGTTTAAACGAAGCGGATTTCTTGCACATTAACGACGATAATTTACGGAATACTGTTATGAATAAGGTCAAGATTTACAAACCAAAGAAAATAGAAAGTACAAATTTTCAAATGAAGCTTTTCCTACCAGTTGAAACTCCAATCTTCAAGCCAAACTACATCGATGGAATAATTTCCGAGAGTACTTATGACTTATGCAACTCACCGTCTGCTATTCAAAGATTTATGCAGATTGTTTTTCGTGAACTTTTAGTAGCTAAAATATTAATCTTTATGATGAAGTGCTGGGAAGATACTTAAGTTTCTTCAATTTTCTTCTACAAGAACTTTTTACAGAAGAGACTTTTTTTTTCTTTTTATGAACTTTTGAATGAAGAGACTTTTTTTTCTTTTTATGAACTTTTGAAAGGAGAGACTTTTTTTCCATCATACAAACTTTTTAAAGAAGATACTTTTTTTTTTCTTTTTATGGACTTTTGAAAGAAGATTTTTTTTTCTTTCACACAAACTTTTTAAAGGGAGACTTTTTTTTTTCCTTTCTACAAACTTTTCATGGTGCAAGAACTTTTTCCACAGACTTTAAATTTTTAAGAACCACACATTGTGATCTTCAAGACATTAATGTTGTTTAAATTTTATTATTGTGGTGTATTTTTCAATATCTTTATTTACAGGTTTAGTATATATCAATGAGTCGGTGGTCCTCCTCAATCAGGATGGCGGAGTGTCTTATCTCCATTGATGTAGAGGGCGCTGCTTATGTAATCCCCTAGCGGCGACTTCGTCGCCAGAGAGAGAGTATGATCGGAGGAGTGGAGGTGAACGGACGTGGAAGTTGCCTCTCCTAGTTTGGGTTTAAGAACCTATTTCTATCTAATGCACGAATAAACCTGCTGTCCATTTAATTGGCCTCTTTCACTTTTACCCCTTCATCATACAACATATATAACGTTTAGAATTATAAAAAAATTTAGGAAAAATAGTTATTTTTTGTATTTTCTTCAAACTTTGAGGTGAATGCGCGATCCGAAGATATTATTTTTTTTTTTAAAAAAAATTCAGTTTTTCTTATCAAGATGTGTATCAACTTTTTTCACCTTATGCGTTTCAAAAATAAAAAATTATTTTTTTTCGAACCACCCTAATATATAGTTACCGAGTTAATTATATCAAACTATTTTAAAGAGTTAATTATTTCTAATAAAGTGAAAGAATTCTCTGAAGCGAGTGCGGACTACTGTGATAGGCAAGCTATTGTCAACTGCAGTTTTATAAAATAAACTTAACTAAAGTTCTTTTAACTACGAAAGGCAAAATGATATGCTTACATGCTGTAAAACATTGTTTTTACACAAAACTATGGAAAAAAAATAATTAAAAAAAAAATAGAAGAAAAAAGAATAACAAATTAAATTAACAAAAAATGCGATATAATGACCAGTTTTGAATTCCATCTATCGTGATTTGTTCTTAATACGTAACATCCTTAATAATAAATTTAGGGAGGTGTTCAGTACAATGTACCAACATACCTCTTCATCATAAGACATTATCTTGACAATGATTAATTATAAGAAAATTTGAGTAAATATATATCTATTAAGTTGGTCCACTTTTTTCCCTTTAATGTACCTTGAAAATGTTCTTTCAATATCTTAAACTATCAATTTATTATGATCTTTTTATTATAATTGAAGAACTTACGTAACTTTGTTGTCTGAGAATCCTTCTTTGTCTCTGTACAAGGGTTTGTAACAGCAAAAGAACTCATCTTCTTTTAAACTACGATTTTTAGCGGCTGCTCTATCTATTAGTAGCGTATTACCATCCGTTATCGTCAAAGGATCCTTATCCTAGAATAAAAAGGATTACTCTTATATATTTCGATATGCATCAAAAGTCTTTTTCGATAAAAATATATTGCTAATTGATTGTATACTTTAAAGCACCTTTACAACAAGCCTTCGTTAAGTAATTAAGTTAAAGATCTAGCTTCTCAAATGGACAATTTTTTCAAATAACAGGCAAGCAACAAAAGGTTCGAAAAGAATTTTAGATCGTTGGAATCAACTCGTCAAAATTCAATTACCTATCATGATTTTACTCTAATTTATTAATTATTTCATGAGTTATTTACAACATAGTTAAGCTACTCTTGATAGAAGTGAAATTTTTTTGCGTATCATAATTATAATGTTATATCTTATTAATTTTTTGGAACTTATGTTTAATTAAATGAGTTATCTTAGCATTTTTTTAGGCTACAGAGATGCAAAGGGGTATACAACATATACTCCTTAGACTTTGAAATTAAAATAACAAATAAGGAATAAAACTCACAGGAAAAATAGGTCCGTGTAATACAAAGTAAATTAATATGAAAAGAAAATTACTGCAAAGATATTAATTAATATTTCATTACAATTCACATTATCACAAAATCAAGATTTAGATAAAAACTTAGAAATCTTCTCTTTGCCGACAATTATACTTTAATTATTTGCATAAAAGCGCTAAAATATCACACAAAACTTTATCATAATTTTTATATCTAAAAAAAAAATTTGAAAATTAATTGAATTATTTTATTTTTTTGGTTAGAATGAGTTATTGTTCAGTTCTAAAATACAATTGATCAATGGCATCCCAATTCAATTTTTAAAAGGATTTCAAATTAGCATTACAGAAGACGAGCCCCATAAATTAAAAAAATTAAAAATCGAATCAAAATGTGTTTGAGATTTTGTTATATCAGCCATCATTATAATTATTGCAATTATGGGTCAGATTCAGGGCATCTTTGAAAAATGGAATCTATATGAGGACTCTTCTACACATATCATAGCATGTTTAAGCTAAACTGGTTTTCTTTCGTTTCGTATATATGAAAAACTAATTTCATAAATTTTCGGTAGTCCTTAATTTAATTTCTGAAATTAATTTAATGATTTAATTAGATTGTAAACTTTGAATGGACTCGAATATCCAAATTAAAGCGCAGTTTTGCATCTACTTAGTTGGCTTTACTTAATTTACTATAGAAAGCGCGTATAGTTGTATGCTCAATTGTTGCTACATGTTATCGATAAAACGTTACGTTAACGACTGAAGTCAGGAAAAGCCCAATGATAGGAGGGTCAAATTAATAAGATTCTCTATACTGGTTTATGATTCATATGTAAAATCAGCGTAGCATTTAAATAATTTTAAACCTGAGTGAAACTAAACCGTGACAAAATGATTTAAACATACTTATTTGTTTGGAATAATATAATTGAATACTTAATTGTTTAATTAAATTTCAAAATAATATTGATTGTTTTCATGTGTGTGATGTATTGTATTCATAGATTATTGATTAAACGTTACGTAACGGCTGAAGTTGGGGAAAACATAATGATGATAGAGTTAAAATGATAAGATTCTCTCTGTTGATTTCTGTATCAAATCAAATATAGCATTTAAATACTTTCAAACCGAAATGAAACTAAAACAGCAAAATGAGTCAAAATGTACTTCAATAAGAATAATTTAAATTGAATACTATAACTTAATACCTGATATTAAATTAAATTTCATATTAATATTGAGATTTTTAATTATATGTGTAACACATTAATTTTCCTGCATGCAACTGGTTTGGAGAAGTAATCGTTATTGAACCAGTTGTAGTTTTTACATTTTGATTTAGGCGAGTAAATTTGCAAATCGTGGTTTATGGTGTTTTTTTCTTTTTTTCTGACAAATAAAGGTATAACCTTTAAAGGATAGATGAAGGAGTTTCATATAGTTTCTTTTTGTTGTATTCACTTCTAACCAATGTTCAATGATAAACACATTGCTAATTTTTTGATGGAGGAGGGGGCTGAAAATAAATATTGCATAACAGTTATATTGAATGCAGAATACATTTATCAAGTATATTACATTTATCAGAAACTAAGAAATTACGGTCTGTTGATACAAAATCTTTATCAACAATAATCCTTTCAATTATTTTTTGAAACTCCTTTTTCATAATTAAATGTGCTGTTTGTATACATTACAAATAGGGATTTATCTCTGAAAATTTAAATTTATTAAAAAGAAAAATGCTGTTGTGATTAGCCTAACCTTTAGTCTTAATATGCATTAAATTGATTTGTATTAGAAGTTCCACACAAAAAAAAAAAAAAAAAAAAAAAAAAAATCAATTTATTGCTGTATAACTAATTATCAATTATTTAAACTTCAGTGTTATAACTAATAAAAAAATTTCGACCAAATAATATGAGGTGGAAAACAAATCCAATCTAACATGTTTACAATTATTCGTTTAAGTAAGTAAATGCTTATATATACCCTCCCCTCTCCACACACACACACACACACACACACACACACACACACACGCACGCACACACACATCTATTATTTGAATGCATCTTAAATTACTTCTTTTCAGCTATCAAATAGTCTCTCCCTTCCCCTCCCCCCCCCCCATCCACCCGAGACCCTGTGTAATGAAGAAAGTGTAGGATATTCTTCCGCACACAAGTTTTAATACATCATCACATGCAGTGGTTACTAGCAGAAGATGGCGATATTTAATTTTTTGTCATTCCACGTTCTGTTTTACTTTCGTTCCTTTTTCTTTATTACGAAAGTTCGTAAAAGAATTTATGGTTCATCGATATTGTCAGTGGAAACATTGATTAACTAAGAACCCGCATTCGGTACTGTCTGTCCAGACAGTTAATGGATGGAATTTACATTTAAAAGAAGCTTATATTTGGAATTAAGATAAGAATACGAAGTATCTTGTCTACCTTATTCAATTTTTTAACCAGGAATCATAAGTTAACGACTCCACTATCATTTAAAACTGAATTTAAAGATTAATTATATGAAATCTTGCCTAACTTGTGTGGCTTAAGTATCTAGTTAAATGCTCTTCAAATCCAAATTTATAGTTCTGTATTTGGACGAAAAACTTCAACAATCAACTTTGTTGGGTGTAGAACTACACTCAACAAGTTTGATTTTATTATACTTGAGAATGAATGATACGATGAGACGCGTGCATAATTCCCAAAAATTTGAGACTCTTCACCTTTATTGTTTTTTTATTCGTTCTTATTTTACTATCCAGATGATTGATATTGCCATGAAACACAACATTCGTGAGAAAGTAAAAATATATATAATAAAAAATCGTGATTTCAAGGAATACTGAAAACAATGGACGAAACGCGTGTATTGTTCTGGAGAATTTCATTGGGATCTTTAAACTTTATGGAGTATTAGAACAAGACGAAGTGTCTTCAGTTCAGTCTCTTGTGTTCGTTGGCTGCTCAAGAAATTAAAAGCGGCTGTAACTAGTAAGTACCGCTTTTGCATTTCACATTGTTAAACCACTAAGTTTTATTTGCAGACTTCTAATAAACCAGAAAGGCAATACTTTTTTACAAAAATAATTTTTGTAATTGCATGCGTTTATAAGTTCAGAAGATGATGAACATTCGCAGCGTGACCTTTGAAGTTATGATGCTGTGGATGATGATAACGATAATTCCATGGATATGGTAATCCCAAAGAACTGAAGTGTTCATTGTGCAAAACGGAAAATGGCAAAAACAAGCCGATTGTGGGTGTTTATCATGGTTTAATTCTATGCGGCTTCAATTAAATACTCATTTTAATTGCAATAAATATTGAAGAAATTAAATTTTTCATTTATAAGTAAAATTCTTTTATTTATGAGCTGTTCTGCTTCAATTCTACGATATGACAATGGCTCGAATCCTTACTATCAGAAAACGTTTGTTTTTTATCAGTGACGTAAGTAATGCGCCCACAAGGACTAAATGCGATGGAGAGAGAGAGGAATTGAGGGGATTTGTTGATGCAAAGAATAAAACTAATTTACAATACTAAAAAAAAATTATAACTCTAAAAATTAGTCATATTAAACTTCACTATTTGTCATCCCAAAGTACATCCCACTATTTGTCATCCCTTTAAAATGGGATAAATTAAAAATAATGTATTTTCCTCTAGTCATTCCTTTTGAAAACTGATTGATAAATGAGAAACCTCTCCTAACTTCCAATTACTTCTATCCTCTGCTGACAGATAATTACAATCAAAGATATATTTTAGCGACGGATATTTTATTGGATGAAAGAAATACGTAGTTCATTTCCTAATGAAGAGCTAAGAAATAGGGATTTCAGATATCTTTAAGAGAAAAGTGTACCATGTGTGATGCACTATATATTTCCACATACTATTACTAACCCAATGATAGAAAGGACTTTTATCATTGGGATAATAATGATTTATTTGATATATTATCTTAGGTTTTGGTTAAACCTAAGGAAACGTTTGTGTTGGATTTTTGTTAGTACGAATAGAATATTTAAAATATTTAACATTTTTTCGCAGCCAAGAAAATTATTTTTTATAGTTCATTTGTATGAATTATATCATGTTTTTAGAATATGGTTTGAATATTTCTCATGCACAGTTTAGTGGCATCTTTTATTATTATTGGACTCTCACGTGAAGAACTATGGGTTTAGCTACTCCTAGGTTAACAGAAAATATGAGTATAGAGTTAATTGATAAATATTTTTAGGCAAATATTCACCAGGAGCGCATTCCATACAATAACAGTTCCTAAGAATTTAACAAGAGTTTAATAAAATTTTTCTTCTCAAACTGGATCTTGTAAACTTGTATAGGAACGTTGCTAAGTACCATAGACGGCCATAATTTGATTTCTTTCCACCACATAATTATTTTCTTAATATCAACCATACTGCGGATAAAAATGTGGTTCTTCGTTTAAATATCAATACCTAAATTTAAAAAAAAAAAAAATCTGGGAGAATGTGTAGGGTTCGATTTTTTTTTTTTTTTTTGTGGTGAGGCCCCAACCAAAATCGTTACGCCACCGTCTCCAATCCTCTTATATGTTGCATGATGAAAAATATCTTTTTTTAAATATAAAGAATTAATTTTCAATTCGAAATACAACACAGTGGCGGCGATAAGGGCAGGCCCGTGCTGGACCCCTTGTTAGGGCGGTGGACGGCCTTGGCCAGAGGGTGTCAGCACTATGCAGGGGGAGGACTACCGGGGGGGGGGGGGGATGGAATATAATAACTAAAGCGTTAATCACATGACACTGGGTTCAATATGCTTTTCTGGCAACAGGTCACGGTACGAACGGACCATCACACTTACACATATCGTACTCGTATTTGTCAAACAATATCACCATGTATTGTTTGCTAAATCCTAATGTTCATTTGATCCATTTCAAATATATGCAATGTCTTAGGGTGAAATAAAAGACAAAGTAGTAGTTGAAACATAATTAGTGTAATTTTGGTAAACTAACACACATAGAAAATTAAGACGAGATAATTTAACATTACATACATTTCAAAAAAAGTTACCAGCATTTACTACTTAATTTCTTAAAGAAAGTAACAAAAACAAATATGTTCACAAATGTAATGTCCTTTGAATTTACAAACTAAACCTGAAGAAGTCTTTTTAATTCGGAGCTGGAGTGGCAAAGATAATCAATAACGGTGTCTGGATCTATGGAGTTTAAAATATCAGCTTATGAGCACAGTAAAGATTCTAAATTTTCGTTTGCCAAAGACGATCTCAATCTGGTTTTAATAAGTTTCAATTTAGAAAATGCTTGTTCGCAAGAAACTTGAGTCAATGGAATGGTTAGAAGAAATTTATATACTTTTAGTTCGTCTGTGGGCGGGGCCAACGAAACGGAAGTGATTAGTGAATAATTATAACATAATGATCAATTTTAGCCTAAATATTGACGCACTAATTCAAGCGGTAGGCGATTCTGAAAGCACTAATTGAGTACTAAAATTTGGCACCGGTCATACAATTAGTGCGGGGTAATTAACATCGGTTTAAGGCTCGCGTACATTCGGCAATAAGCTAAAATTGGCGATTTTGGCCAAAATATTGACGCACTAATTTGGCAGCTGGGTATTCTGAAAGCATTAATCATGCCCAACATTTTAACATATAATTAATGATGATTGCTTTTGTGGGCGGGGCCAAAGAAACGGAAGTGACAAGTGAATAATTATTACAAAATGGTCAATTTTGGCCAAAATATTGACGCTCTAACTCTGGCAGTTGGGTATTCTGAAAGCACTAATTATGCCCAACATTTTAACATATAATGAATGATGATTGCTTTTGCGGGTGGGGCCAGCAGTTTGCCTGCCTACCCTCAATTAATTTTGAATTTTATGAAAAGTAAGAACGCACTAATTTTTTGGATGATGGATTCTTAAAGCACTAATTGAGCACTAAAATTTGGTGTATATTAAAAAATTAGTGTGTTTGTGGGCGGGGCTAGCGTTTTGTTGGTCCCGTCTACGCATTTCTTTATATTTCTCGGTAAATATCGACGCACTAATTTTTTTAATGGTGATTTCTGAAAGCACTAATTGAGCACTAAATTTTGGTATACATTAAAAAATTAGTGCGTTTGTGGACGGGGTCAACGAAACGCACTTGTCCTTTCAGTAGTAGCCTACAGTCGCCACACTCAACCCGGCGGCTCGGCAATATCGACGAGATGCCCCGTCGTAAAACTTGTCAGTTTCGGAACAGGAGGGCGCCAAAATTTCCAGGCTGGAGGGCGCACCGGGATACATCCCGGTGTCCCGGCGGCCCAGCACGGGCCTGGATAAGGGGTTCAGGGGGGAGGAGACCCTATCGCCACCACTAATACTACAAATATATGTGTTCTATAGTGGAAATTTTTGTATGAAAGATGTAAATTAAAAGAAGTAACTGTTAAAGGATGATAGGCTTTCAAAAAACGTGGAAAAGTTTTTCTTTAAATTCAAAGAACGCGGTAGGCGTTCGATACAGTGGCTTGTGTTAGTCAAGAGACAAGGGGCTTTAATCTTTCACCGCCAGATACTCCTTACTAAAAGAAATGTATTTAGTATGGGTTATTATTGGACATCAGGAGATTTGAATAAAGAGGGGAATATACTATTGCGTAGTAATTATCAATCAAAATTAACAACTTTGTGAAAAATGTTTTGATTGTGGGCGTAATATTTTTGGATTGCTGCCCTCCATGAGCGTATAAGATAATGAAAATAGATATTTTTATTTCAATTACGTTTTCTTGCTCCATGTAAGTTAATAACGATAAAATATTAATGATAAAATTTTCTTTGACATTTATGGCATATTTTATCAGATTATTGCCTTAAAATACGTGAACATCACTCCTATATGTTTGCCAGACTACTCCTCTAATCCAAATTTCCTCAAGCATCTGTGGGACGCTTTCGTGATATATTATTGTATGTTAAAATGCATTTGAAAGTGTATAATTCTTTTTATTTGGATGGCTAATTTATCCAACAAATTTAAAATAAAACTCATGTATAAAATGAGAATATAGTACCATAGTAAATACTTATATAAACATATATTCTTTAATTTTTTTGTCAAAGATAACTGCACACTAATGGTACGCCATACTTTTACTTACTCCTCATTCCCTTACCCCCTCCCCCTCCACACTGACAATTAATTTTGCGATTATCTTTGTGTTGCTTCCATTTATCATTAAGTAAGACACGTAGAAGATATCTTTTTGTAAGGATTGTCGTATCTAAGGTGCTCCACTAATTTATTTGTGAAAAACTGGTATAGTGTAACATCCATTCGATCAGTATAAAATAAGGAGTAGCTTACGAGCCTTTGATGTTAAAAGTAGGATGACTCAATGTATTTCCTCGTAAACATCAATTCCTTTTCATCTGCTTGGATGACAGCTAACTAATAATTAACTTTTCTGAACAAAGCCTATGAAGACAAAACTCTCAATGTATAAAAGATTGGAGTTATTCATTACAGTTTAAGGTGAAATAGCTTTATTAAACATGAATGGAGGTTTGGTGCGTTTTTTTTTTTTTTTTTTCTGTTTTAACGAATTTCGTAGTAAGATAAAAACATTTGTTTGGACAATTATTTCAAAGAAGACATGCTATTGTTTCCTTGATTACTGAAAATGTAAGCACAAATTTATTTTATTATTATCTTGTTGAATATTCAATAGATAGCATCTAACTTTAAAACGTAGGAACAGTTCACTGTTAAAAAAAATTGTCCACCTTGCACCAAAATTTGGTTCCCATTTAGCTGCCACCAACATTTGGTGCTTAGTTTCGCGATTTAGTGGTGCTTACGGTTCGAGGTTGCACCATTAAATCGTGAAACTAAGCACCAAATGTTGGTGGCAGCTAAATGGGAACCAATTTTTAGTGCAAGGTGGAACAAAATTTTTAACAGTGTTGCAGAGTTGCCAAGAATACTATTCTCAATACATAACCGTAGTATTTTCATTTTGTAACAGTAGTATTTTAAATGAATGTCTATACAAGTCTATATTACGATATACCTTGGATATCGCCGATATCCGAGGCATATCGTGCAGTGAATTAATAATTTTATTGCACCACTAGGATAAAGTTTGTAGCACATAATTATAAAAAAATTTCCCCCTTTCCCCAATTAAATACACACGCACGAATAGTTTCCAAACTTTTCAAATCTAAATAGCCTTAAACTAAAATTATCCCCATTCCAGTGAAAGTCATAAAACTAATTGTTTAATAATTAATTTTAACTATTGCTTTGGAAAAAGAACATACACACTTCAAACCTCAATTTTAAGTTTAATACAAAAAGAACTATGATTGAATCTATTTTTTTTTTTTTTTATGTTTTAGTTTTGAATTGAGAAACTTAATAACTCAATAAACTTTAATCTTCGAAAGATTATTCAAAAACAGCTTTTCTTTTCACGGTCGATTACAAATTGAAGGGAAAGTTTGAGTATTACTACATTCCTAAGACCTTGACAATGGCTCTTTTCCCAAAGGCACTCATCTGTGGATTGAAAGATTTAGCAGGTTATACGTTGAGAAGTATTGTAATAAATGTGTGTCATGATGTTAATAGGTAAGCCGTTACTAAAGGAAATTCTGATGCAAGAACTAGAACACTGTGATTGGTTGCAACCGTTTTCGATCTTTTTCCCCCATACTTCTTGCTTAAGGGGAACAAAGTGGCAAATAAAATTAAATTATACATTTTTTTAATACAAAAATTTTAGGGCTCTACTGTTTAAAAATATTTTTTTTTTATTAATATTATTGCGTTAGTGCAGAATAGCTGTATTCACATAGAGAGCTACTGAATTTTCAAAGCTCATGTCACATTGAGTGATAAACAAGCATATTTTGTAGCATAATACCGTATGAGGATAATATTTGTTACTCTTTCAAAAAATCGAAATTTCTCTATAAAATACCTTTTCATTTTAGGGTGGTTCGAAGATTCTGAAGTCGATTTTTTAAAAGTCTTATTTTTATTTTGTCCTTTGTTATTGTTCAAAGCCAATATCGCACCCAGAAACTTTTCATTTGTAAAATTTGCTGGAATCAGATTTTCAAGAGTATTACAAAACATTAATCAAAATTGATTAAGTTATTCTCAAAATGATAATTGCGGATTTGGATAAAATTGGACTCAGTTATTCAACTTTTTATTCAAATCTGCAATTATTATATAGTAATGAACTACCTAAGCAGATTTAAACAGAGAGTTCAACACAATTAATCTTGTGTATTTCCATACTATCGTATACTGCAATTTCCCCACTTTCGCTGGACTCTACGTGATAATAATGTTGAGAAGTTTTCATATAAATTATCTTATCCAATATTCAGTGTGCAGCTATCTATCTTTTATGCTCGCATATTATTTTTTACTACATTTTCAAAGTCGATGAAAAGTTGTTACAGTTTTCATTCTTTTTTTCTATAAGAAATCACAATTTTGAATATTTTTGCCAAAAAAAGTGTTTTATATGAACTTATATATGTTATTGAATATTTTGGTGAAAAAAAGTGTTTCTATATGAACAAAAGCACAAAACGATTATCAGGAAAAAATTATAATTTAAAAAAAAAAAAAAAAAAAAAAAAAAAAACATCATAAGAATCACATAAAAAAAATCAAATAAAAGGAAATTTCATAAGAATCATATAAAAAATCAAATTTAAAAATCACACAAAAAACAAATAAAATAAAATTTGACGAATTCAAAAACTACAACCTCAAATAAAAGAAAGATGATACAGAGAAGGTGAATCGCATGAATAATTCACAATTGAACAAAATTCGCAATAATGAGCTTTTCAGATGTTGTTTAATTTAATTGTACGCTTCAATTATCACGTTTTAAGTTCCTATTGAGTAGATTAGGATATCTCGTCTCGCTTGGACTGTTAAACCGTTCCATTGATACAGGAAGGTGGCTAGGATTATCCTTTTATTTGACTAAAAGCTATGTTGTTTTGAAATCAGACATGGCAATTCTGGTTCAGACTTGCAATAATGTCAAACTGATGTATGTTTTAAAAGAGGAGGGATAGAGGATGCAAAATTTTTAGTTTTTGGAGGGGTGTAGTGGAGATTTTACCATTTATTGAAGCAGATTTATATTTTGCCTATTTTTTAAATGAGACAGTATAAGAAAAATATCAGACAATTTAATCTTCAATATAAAATTAAATCAGTTTTGCGTACGTAGCATTTTACTGGATATACCTGACTTAGAAATTATTTAAAAGTCTTTGAATAAATTGAAAATTATGTTATTGCTGTACATCCAGGATATTATAAAAAAAAATGTATTGGATAAATAATCGACCTTGTTAGACAGTGCGAAATGGAAAAAATAATTTAATGTGTTGCTATTATTCTCTAAAGTATTGCGCATTTTACATTTTTAGAGGATTTCCTGGGTATTTCCGACATTTTGGGAAATACTACTCAGCATATTTTTTATCTTTATTAGACAATTTGATTAGAAGAGGTTTTTTTTTTTTTTTTTTTTTTTTTTTTTTTTTTTTTTTACCTCTTATAATAAATTTTGCAATTTATTCATCTTTATTTAAATTTGGTTCAAAGCGGTTGTCTTTTTTATTGCATATTCAGAAAAATTCTTTTGTACATTTTCATGCCTATTTTGTGTATGATTGTATTTACCTTTAAGTACTTTAAACCTGAATGCTTACAATATAGAGGCTGATTTCTTTAAAGAAAATAAGTCGTCTTTGATTATATGTTTCTTTTCCGTTCTAACTACATAGTAGAGTTCTGTTTAACAATTACCTGTTTTAATTATTCAGCATTACTTACGAGAAGGCATGAAGTTAGAAAAAACTGTTATGAGAAGTTTTTGACGATTTTTAGCAAATTCATCTTGGCTAATTAAGGATGATTTGATCGTTAATAGAATACATTCTAAAAAACTAAGCTTATGTTAATTCCTCAAACTAAGTTCGTTTTTGCTACTTTTTTTCTCAAGGGTCTACTGGCTTAGTTAGTAGCGTAATGGGTTTTTCTTAGAGAGACGACTCGTATCTTGGTTACACTTTTCGGGACCAGTTAAGCCACGTAGCATCATCCGAATTTTCATAACTTTTTTTTTGTTTCTAATTATGGTTAAAACTTCAAGTTTGTTTTGAAAACTTTTTGGTGAAAGAAGCAAAGTGTCGGCTATTATCATAAGAGACGTTAATTAATTATTTATTTTAAATATATAATCGCTTGTAAATGAACCTACAATCAATTAGCAATTGAAATGATCTGTATCTTCATCACACATTATTTACGATTCTAATGCTGCCTGCCTAAAAAGTACATTTGAAAATGTTCGCGTTTATGTAAGTAACACACGGCAATGAGTATTCGCAATACCCATGTTCCTGATTTAAAAAAAATTTTACTTATTAAGAGATATTCACTGCCTGGTTCGCACTCCTGCTTTAGGATGGTTTAATTAATAAATTTTTATCGCCATCTTCTAGAAAGATATGTCTGTAGACAATCCCATCAAAACAAGTTGGAGTTATTACATCCAATGACTCATCGTTCTTGCATCTAATTCTTCTATGCAATTATTTCCATTATTTCTGAAATTAACACATGTGCTTATCGTCCTTGAAAAACATGTACTTATTTATTCAATAAGAGAAAGGTTTGGAGAGTCATCTGATAAGAATCTAAAGGTGAAGTTGATATTCATTGAAATAGTTTAATTCCTTTAGAAGAGATCCTCGATCAACAAAGTGACATAATTTATGCAGGTAAATAATTTTTATCTCACTACAGCAGAAAGTGGCACATAAAAACTTTTTGAGAAAAATGATCATCTGTTCATTTGATCATTTTTTAAGAGTATTTGAGTTACGAAAATGTTCTTTATGTGTATGATAATAATAATATCCAGAATATAATAATAATGATATTCGGAATAGAATAGACATTATTATTATTATTTTTTTTTAATATTTATCTAACTGAAAACATTTCTTACCACATTTAATTATTTTCTTTCAGTATATATAGTGACATTTGCGACAGCATTCTGGTTGCAATAAGGAATCATTTTTGTTAAAGTTTATAATTTTTGTAAACTGGAATTATATTTACATTTTTTTTTTTTTTTTTTTTTTGGAAAATAAGCAATAAAATAATAAAATAAAAACATGTTTTTGCACTCCCAGAAGATAATTCCGAAATCCAATTTTCATTCTCGCCTAACCTGTTATCTCCTCAATTCAATTAGGATAACAGAACACAAATCCTTATCCTTTTATTATTTTAACATCTTGATGTAAACACTAAAGTCCTACAACCCTCAAGGAATATTTATTTAAATTATTTTTAACAAGATACAACGGAATGGCATTTACAACAAAAATCAATTCAAATCATAACGTTACATTAAGGGGAGTTGGTGCCCTAAAGTTTACAAATAATCGATTTTGAGTTTATTATTGTTTATCAAAATTTTAATTTTCCCCTTTAAAAAGGTATGTCATTTGTAATAATTCTTCAAATAGAAGTATTTTTAATAATTTTTTTAATACAAAATTGCTAACTATTAGTGTAAGTAAAGTTTTCTTTAAAATGCGTTTTTCTCAAAATTACATTTTTCATTATTCATGTACCTTTTTCTCAGAAACTGCACAAGCCATCTTCCCAAGATTTTTACCTCATGTTCCTTTTATGTATCTCTATGTACTGAAATGAGATTTTGTTGTTATTTAAAAAATATTTTTTGTTTTTGCTTATTTCGCCAAAAAAAGAAACAAAAATTGATTTTTAACAAATTTGAGTAACTTTCACAAAAATACATTTAAAAAAAAAAAAAAAAAAAAGTACATGAATTAAAATCAAAAGCTAACTTTAATAGAATAACAAGTGTCTGCTAAATGCACTGAAAAAAAATTAGGCTTCTATGTCAATTACTTTCTGAGAAAAAGGTATATGAAATATGCCAAATTAACATTGCCGGTATAGAGGGTACTAACTCCCTTTATAACATAAGGATGAAATATCAAAAGAAAAAACTGACCAAGTAACAATATTCGTACCACCACCGTACTCCAAACGATGTATAAACAGTGTCTTCAGGTGAAAAAGGGTTAGAAACAGTTTTTTTCAAACTTAGTTTTACTTACGATTAACTCCAGGCCCAATTTACAAAGACTTTTTGTGCCTTAAATTTCAACGAGATTTTTGCATTTTATTAAAACATTTAATATAATCATTCCAAACTAACGAGTACGCGGTTTCAAAATAACAAGACCTACGTTTTAGGAATTCGTTACACAAAATTTTTCATACTCCATTTAATAAAAACCTCATTATACACTTTTTGCCTGGAAAATTTGAACAATAAAGAGATATTTTTCTAGGATGCTTCTGAAGAAGCCTTTGTTCTTTAAAATATTTCTTTAGGTTATAATATAGTCAGAATATTCGAAACTTAGAATATTAGTCAAAACTTAAAGAATAAAACAATTAGAATAATATAATTTAACATTATCACAATGACTTAAAAAATTTCAACGCAGAATTACTTTTTAGTCAAAGTTATTCATCCAAATAAAATTTCTTTTGGAATTTTAGAAAGAATAATTTTTAAAGAAATTTGGAGAAAACGAATTTAACAAGTAGGGAATTTTGAAGGGTTACAACTATGTTTCCAACTAGTGAGAGACGTTGTTTGTAAATGTAATTTCAACCTAATTGGAAAAATGGGTCTCTTATTATTTATGAATAAAAAGATATTCTAGATTACTAAAACATCATTGTTGTGTAAATGAGTCAAACACTTTATCTTTAACAGAAATTTACGTTAAGCAACCTGTTTAATACAACTTAACACAGTAGGAAGTACTTACCTTGATGAAGCTCATTATTTTAAATAGGAAAACAGCCATAAATTTCACTTTACAAACACTACAACTCTATTGTTTGGATTTTGCTATCCAAAAAGTTTAAAGTTCAATAGTCGTGAGGAAAATGACCACCTAACTTCCTCCCCCTCCCCTCTCCCTATCTACCTTTCCTCCACTCAACTTGTAATACATTTCTGCATTAAGATGAAGACCATTTGAAAGTTATAATAACATTAGGCTGTCTTTTGAAAATACACTTTGTTCTTGTGAATTCAAAACTTGTAATTATTTTAAAAATGGAAACTAATGTTGTTAATGCTAGAAAAAGTGTTGTTAATTTTATACCGATTTGAATATTTATATAAAGTTCTCGTGCATATTTTGCAGTTGATTAATTAATTAGAACAAAGAACCTCTGTACTGTTTCAGAATGTGAAATGGAATTTAAAGAAGGTTTGAAATTAATTACACCCTCACCAAAATTTAATGCCGCTAAAACTAAAAAGGAGGTACCTTTTTCTTACCTCCTACCTACCTCCACAATGAGGAACTTTCACGTTTTTTGGTTTTATTTTTAAATAAAAGTAGAGAAAAAATCATGAAAATCAATACCATTCTTTCAAAAATTTGAGCTCTGATAGATAGTTAAAAAAATATTTAGTTTTTCACTTTGCGATTTGGCGGGAAAAAGCCACTTTTACTTGGAACGTCAACGCGCAGATAATGAACCAGTCTAAAACCTGTTTTAGAGAAGAAATGAGAAAGGTTTTCCCTTCGTTTTGCCACTTTTTCTCTGCGTAACCACGTCACGGTTTTTTTATGCGTTTTTGGTCACGTGACTTTTGCTTTGATTTTGGCTGATTTCAAACTCGATTTTTGATTAATTGAAAGCATAAAGATAAAAAATAATTGCACTGCTCAAATATATTCGTTGGATAAAACTAGAAAATACAAAAAATATTCATTTTCCTCACTTGTGCAAGTTCCTCATTATAAGTCTAGAAGCAACGTAAATTTTTTGCAAGTCAAGTATCATAGAGTAACGTATGTTTTTGTAATAGAAATAGGAAATCAGTAACAAATGAGTGCTCTTACGGCCTACCAGCTTTGTTGGTAGCATAAATAAAGATAAAATAAATATATAGGAAAAGATAAACTGAAATGAACGAAAATTTGAGATAATGCCTTTTTGCTTAGACGGAAGAAAAGAAGTAGTAACCTTCATGCAAATCATAACCATAAGCACTAGTGTAACTATCAATGAACTACAGCCGATCATTAGAGAATGAACCATTAATGTAAACACCCGTGAATAGAGTTCATTCAACTAATACTATTCTTCTATAATAACAAGTTACTTGAGTTATTTTGGTATCTGACAGTACGTTTACGGAAACGATTTGTTAGGTGGAGACATGACTGGGCTCGTAGCCAAAATTTGAGGGACTACTGAAATATCGATTCTCAAGTCTGCATAATATTTCTAACTATACCAATGTCAAATGCTCTTTTGTAATTTTTTTTTAAATAAAATCAAATAAGAAATTGTAGGTCTGAATTCTGCGAAAATCATGTTTATTTTTGCCTATTTCTAAAATGGGGTTCTCTAAGGAATCGTCATGCTGTAATGGGAGCATCATTGATTTTTCGTCTATTATTAAGAGGAATTTTCTCATTATAGTGACGTCTAGCTTCCCGATTAGGAAGTTCTTACGTAATGCGGTTGAGTCAGTGTTATTTTCAACGATCTGATCTGATGATGATACTGGTGAAGACAAGGAATTTTATAACGTTAAAAATAATATTTTGAATTATTTTGAAACCGTTGTTTCTTTTGAGAAACAGAAATTGGTTAAATATTTAAATTTATTGTTCATGATGACGTACATTTTTCTTAATTAATAAGATAAACAGTTTTTAGAAAGTTTTAAATAATTGATTTGAAATTGTTTTTAAACTCATTTAAGTACGAAAGAGGGAAAATAAAGGCATAATAATATTTTAAAAAACGATTTTATTACTTTCCTGATGTACAGAGATTTTTTTTTAATATTTTACCACAATGCTCTCTCTAAAAGTTATTGACAGTTTCTGATAATTGATAAGACTTATTTCACGTACATCGATAAAAGAAAATAATAGGCTTTAAAAATAATAATAATAAATAAGTAAAATACGAATCTGAACCACTAGTTGTGAGTAAATCCGAATTTTGTTTCAAAATTCAAATTAAACGAATTTATTAATATGTAAAAAAAAATTCGTTTGTTAGTTAAACGTTTGTTTAAGATGTCACGCTAAAACGTCGTAACTCATTTGTATGATGGAATTTTATACAATTGTTGAACCTGGTTGATCTTAAGGCTCATTTACACGTTACCAGTTTGTGTACCAGTTGATATTACCAGTCTTGGACCTCATCTACTGGCTCTCCTGTGATCATATGGACCGGCAACGCAACGGTCGCTTGGCCGACGTCAAGTGCTGATCGAAACTGAAACACTTACTGGCAACATGTGAATGAATCTTACCCTCTATTCACATTTCTTTGAAAATGAAATATCTCCATTCCAAAGTACCGTAGTGAAGAAATGCCGTCTTGGATAGATGCCAAAGGGTTTCAGCTTCATTACGCAGAGTAGCTTCTCATAGAAACATGAACTATTATTCAGAACAAGGTTAATTAACTCAGAATTGATTAATTTATTTGATTAATAAATAATGTAGTCGCAGTAGGATTGAGATGATGATTAAAAATTACTATAGGGATATTAAATGGCTCTTTCTGACAATTCGGTCTGATTGCATATTACAAACTGTTAATTTGGATATATGAATGTAAATGTAGAGACGAGAAAAAAACGCGATACAAAAAGAGGAAAATACATTATACATACGCTGAAAGATAAACTAATCTCATGCTATGGCATTTTCTTATGGATATATTTGAAATTTATTTCAGATATCATATACTATTAGAAAACTGAATGAATTAAAGAATTTCATATAAATTGGAATTTATGTTTTTATGAGAGAAATGCAATACGCATACGTGAGTTTTTATATCTAATATTTGTTATTAATATTAGTATGCGATATAAAATTAATTTGGCAAAACCTTTTTGTAACATGATTCTAAGAAAATTGTGTTTTGTACTTTTTTAAACCAGATATTTTAAGAACAGCCGTCATGTTTTTAAAATGCGAAAGTTAATGAACGATTTTTGCCATTTCTAAAATAAGAAAATTTATGAACATAGCAGTGCAAACATTTACAAATTTAATTTCCGGTCCTTGGTTCGTTGATAACAACAAATAAGACTGAAAAACAGGTGAGGAATTTAAAATTATCGGAAAGGTATGTAAATTTTTTCTAGGAAAGGTATTTTATTGCACATCTTCCATTGTAATTTTCTGTGTACGAGATTCAAGCAATCTCTAAATGTACGTGCAATGTTTCTACCCCCCCCCCCCCTCTCCCCTATTTTTTTATTTTATTCAAAAATGCTAATATCTAGCAAATTGTAATTCAATTGATTAAATGTGTTTTTCGAGCAATGAAATAATTTGTGGCTAGCAAAATATGAGTATTTATATTGATTTTCTGTACATAAAAGAAATTTACAACTTTTTAATAAAATTTTGCTGTGCTCGTTTTTTTTTTACTTATGTTTACAACGAAACGTTTTCCGTATTCCCCGATTTGTTTTTCTAACTTAATAAATCCTTCTTAAATTTATATATACATTCAATAAAGATAATTTATATACTTACCTTACACACTAATGGGTCTGTGAATTTTACAAACTCCAGTATACTTGGATGCATGGGATCTATGTCGGGAATCTTGCAATTCTTTGAATAAACTAAGAACTTATCCACGGCATTTGCAGCTTGAGTTGCTTTCACTATACTATTGTTATAATGTTCAGTGGTAATATTACTTAGTTGAAATGAATCATTCTTTTCTTTTATTTCATTTTCATTATTTTGGTCAGAGGAGATTTCTTCGTAGAAGGTATTTTGGGTTTTCATTGTTGCGTTCTTGATACTTGGTTGCCAAGTGGTGGATGTAGTACTTGGTTGCACAGATAGGTCCTCATTTTCATCTATTGATTTGAGATTATCATTTTGCTTAGAGGTTGTGTTCTGAGGTTGGGAAGTATCCTGTGTTATAATTGGAAGCCTCTGTTCTTTTTGCTGAGTTACATTACTTTGTTGAAATAAGATATCTCGAGTTTCCTTTGATGTGTTATCTTCAATTTTCTCGGTTGCATAGTTTTTTTTAAGAGAAATATCCTTATTTTCTGTTATTTGGAATCCATTTTGCTTCGAAGTCGTACTTTGTTGATAAGAAGAACCTTCCGTTTCGTGGGCTGTGCTTTCATTATGATGTGATACATTTACTATTGGCGAAGCTGATACCGAGTTAGTTGTGTGAGTATTAATTATTGATTCCTCAACGTTCACTGCCGACCCATTATGGGCTACAGCCCCCTTTAAGATTTCTGTGGTAATTCCTTCCACAGAATTCTCATTTGAAAGCTTGTGATGAGTACCGTAGTTGTTAGTTGTTGGTAATGTTGTGGGGGAGTGGATTGGTGAGGTACTAGGTGTGGGATCATCTTTCGTGGAGTGAAGCAAATAGGACTCAATGTTCTCTTTGTAAAAAGAAGATTTGCCGTCAGATTTTGAATGTAATCTTAGTTTCAATTCACTTGATAATTGTATGCTGGTAGAATTAGTTTCCAGTGGATATGAATAGTAATAGATAAGAATAGTTGTCAAAAACAACAAAGCAATGTAAGCATATGTGTGTTGTCGAAGTAATTTTTCTGGTCTTAAAGGGCCTGTAATATAAAAAAAAAGTAATATTTAATTTTTGACATGAAATTACATTGTGTACATAAATTAATACCTAAACTTTGAAATGTTATTAAAAAATACAACCTTATTATTTATTGAAAATCATATATAACAGTTTTAAATTCACGAAGATGGCCAAAGAATAAAGAATATGATTAGAAAATTACGTGGTATTCCAAATATGTGAATCTCTTAGTATCCAACATATCACGCATATGAATGTGGTATGACTTATTTTCTTATAACAAAAGGGTGGGTTAGAAAAATAAGTCAAGAGTTGTATACAAAGCTTTAATTATTCCCATTCCCATTGACTTTATAGCTAGCTGTACATGGGTTTTAAATGACAAATTGCAGTACCGGTGGATTTGTTGTCGAACACTGCAGGATCTTGTTCTTCATCAATGGCCTCTTCCCAGCACTGACATCACTCCGTGCGATTTCTTTTTCAGGAACTACATCAGACATCGGGTGATAGTTACTACCAACTGACGTTGACACGCATGTCTGAAGCCTTTCAAAACATACCACCATACATACTGAAAAGCGTGTGGAATGAGTTTTTGTATCACTATCATCTCAATATCGATCGTGTTTTAGGCAGAACACTTATAACTGTGTTGGATTAAAACTTTCCACTGCTATATTTGATTTCCGATGAACAACGAGGTTGTACTTTGTTTTTCTTTTAATAGCTCTTCAAAGCTGTGATATTCATTTATGTACAGTGTATAATATTAAATAAGCATAATAAAAACTAATATTTTATCGTTACTATTCACCACACAATTCAAAACTCGTAACTCAAATTTAAACTACGTAATTCGGTCATAAAAATATATTCGTATCTCAAAAACTAAATTTTGAGCAGTAAATTTCTTAAAACAGTTTTTAATTCACTGTGTCCCCTAATCTCTGATACTCGCCAACCCCCACCACAGCAAACTACGAATTCATCGGGGAATAATCCTCATTTTTTCACAAACAAATTTTGGATGGAACAGGGTTCGTACAGTTCTTGAAAGTCCTTAAGAACTCCTTATTTTTACTTTATGTCTCCAAGGGCCCTTGAAAAGTACTTGAAAACTCCTTATTTTTAACCTGAAGATCCTTGAAGTTTTTTAATTTTTCAGGGCTCTTGAAAAGTTCTTGAAAATAACGGACATATGTTATTCCTTTTTTTTTTTCTCTTTGTAAATTTCAGAAACTTCCATAGGGAAAAAAAAAAAAAAAAAAAAAAAAAAAAATCTTGATCAAAAAATAAAAAAACTTCATATTTTATTTCCCTTTCTTTTCTCTTTCCGTAGTTGAAGAATATTTATAATAAATAATGTAATTCTGAATTGTAAGGATCATCATAGTAATAAATTATTCATAATGAAATAATGCATGTATTGAAATGTTTTTCTTGGGCATGTCTATTTTGAGTATTAAAATGTATGAGCCTTCTGCCCTTGTATAAAGGATTTCATGGATGGTAAGTGAAGGTCACCGTTGTCAACTTAAATTTCGATTTATTGAAACTTTTTTTCTTGTTGCAGCCGTGTATAGTGTACAAAAATATAGTTCTGCCAAAATTAAAACAAAAACTAATTACTCAAAATATTTCTGCAACATGAAACAGTAACACCTTTCCAATGCGGTTGTTCGGATAATACGAGTTGTAAAAGGTGAAGCGTTAAAACAATTGCATTAGGATCTTTTTCTGTAAGTATACTCACTGATTTTGTATTTATAGTATATTTATAATTTTTTGCGCTTACTAACCAGGTCGGGATTGTTGCTGCCAAATGCATCAAAATTTACAACTTTTAATTTATCTTTAAATCTTTTATGCTAACTTCGATTTTTGTGGGTTGTCGATGGAAGGCAAATCTGCGGAGGCCTAATTAACCCCCTTGCCATCATCCAATCGGGCTGAAACTTAACAGATGATGACGATGCATTCTATCAAATGTTGGAGGTTGTAACTGTCATTAAAAGGTCTCTTTGACGGGATACTAATAAACCAACTTGCCGCCATCCAATCGCATTAAATAAAAACATTGAATCGACCATTATTGAAATTCTTTCCTATCGCTCATTTTTTTTTTTTTTTTTTAATAAATAAAAAAAATTCTTTAATCAGAATAAATAAATGATATTTGGATATGAGAGCATAAATGCACGTTCATTTTTATTAAATAAATTTTGAAACGTAGTTTGCCGCACATTTTGCTGATGGAAGTGCTTTGATATTTGAAATTACTGTATTACTGATGCAAGTATCAAGCACACGCTGTTTACATAATCGGCTCCTGTGTTAACGAATATATAAATTGGCAATGCATCTAAAGGATTTATAATGCAAACTTTTTTTTTTGTGGTTATTTTAAAGCCATCTTATTTTAAACTTCAAATATGGTTTGAAAACTGAATTGGAGAAATAAGGTGTTTGTTCCTGTTTTAACTAATGTGAACAGAATTCATTTGATCGTATTGGTATAGCTGCTTTTGATGTAAAATTACACTAAACTCTACAGCTGTTGGTTTAGTGTTCTCGTACCATTGATGAAACTTAGCATTAGGGTTAGTTGCAGTGCTAGAAGTGTGGGTAGACGCGGGGTGACGCGTCCCCCCACTTGTCCAGAAAATATCCATGCGTCTCCCCACTTCTAAAACCACTGAAATCCATCCCCCCACGTCTAAAACTACCGAAATCTATTCCCCCAATTTTAAAAAACATTCAATCCGTCTAAAAACTAAAAGGGGAGGGGGAAAAATAGAATTAACCATTTTCATTACTTCCGCTTTTTCTGGCTGTTTGTTATTTTTTATACTTTCGTTTTTGTTTTGTTTAAAGCAGATTCAGTCAATGGTCTATTCCTAGTTGACGTTAAAATATCGCCAAGCCGATTTGGCGCTGTTTTGTAGGCGATAAAGTTCTAAATTTGGCAACCCCATTTTTTTTATTGACGTGCTTTGGTTTCAACCTTTCTATACCACATATCATGGAGCTGGTTCGTTTCTCACTTTTTCATATTGGAATTCCGAATTGGCGACATTCTGGCTTTGTCGCCAACTTTTCAAAAGTGCGCCAACCCATAAACGTGAACTAGGAATTTACCAAAAACTTGGATGCAACACATGCAAAAGGCTGCCAAAAAGCTTGGAACCAGAAAAAAACAAGGTTTGAAACTTTCTAACGAATGGGTAGGGTGTAACATTTTGCCACATGGAGACAAGGAATTTGACTAACGAGAATCCTTAAGATAGCAGATTTTTAAACACAAAACCAGTAAAACTCATAAATGTGCAGGAAAAATTATCCATGAAGCCAAACGAGAAAGCTGAAAAATGCAAACATTTCCTTTAAGAAGGCAAAATATCATTTTGCAATATTTTTACTTTCAATTTTTGAATGCACGATACAATACTTGTATATACTATCAATACCAAAATTGTTGAAACAAATTCATCTTACCACTGTCTTCCGAGTCATGTAATACAAAATTGTATAATTTTTTTTATTTATTCCCGACTATATTTTTCAGTTTTTATCACTAATTTTGTTTATAAATTTCTTTGAACACTAAGCAATACTGGGCATGGGATATTAGATAGTACTAAAATTAATTAAGCATAGATTTTCTTCTTACAAAATATACCAAACATGTCGGGAAAAGCGAAATGTAATGACACTGAGAAAAAGTTTTAAGTCACTGAAAAAAAACTATTTATGTCATAGTGTTATAAAAATGTATTATATTACTTTGTATAAAGATATAGGTATTTTCACTTGGTCAAATTTTAACTGTGGAGGAACTAGAAAAAGATTTAAAGACAAAGTATTTAAAAAAAAAAATTTAGAATTCCTTGTACCGTCCGAAGCTCAGTGTGTGTATTTTTGCAGCAACAAATGGTCTGGCAAGTTCTAATTGTTAACAAACAATCTTTATTAGTGGACTGTAGTTGTAGGGGGCTTTTCAAAGCTCTATTTTCACATCCACAGAGAGACCTCTCTATTACATAACCGCTCAAGTGGCGGGATCCAATTAGAATGAATACATAACGAAGGGGAAAGGGTTAGAGGGATGGAGCTGCGCAAAAGGAATGCGCAGTACATTAATTACAGGCGTAACCATCCCGGCCCACGTTGAAATAACATTTCAATATTATTACAACAAAATAGAACAATTAAGAAGTATAAAATATAAAATTTAGCAAATACAATGCAGAAAAATTCAAAAATTTATGAAATACAATAATTATAAAAATATAATTATAGGAAATACAATTAAACAATTGAAAACATGATACAAGACAAGTTACTTGACAGGCAATAAACAAATTTTCGAAATACTTCTTTTATATACACCGGAAGGAGTTTTGACAGTAACTACTCTTATTTTACCATCTGATCCCAAAATAACATCCTGAATTCTACCCATAGTCCACTTACCAGGAGGTAAGTTGTCATCTTTTAGCAATACCATTGAACCACAGGTAACATTATTTTTATCAAATTGCCATTTATTTCTGGCTTGCAAATTATTCAAATAATCAATTTTCCATTTGCGCCAAATGATTTGCACCAATTTGTTTACCCTTTGCCAATGATTCAAATAACTATCCTTTTTAACAGTATAGTCGTGTTCAGGAACACTATTTATGGGTCTGCCTATTAGAAAATGTCCTGGTGTTAGAACTTCATAGTCATTTGGGTCAGAGGACATAGGAGTAAGGGGTCGACTATTAAGTATTCCCTCAATTTGTGTTGTCACAGTAATAAACTCTTCAAGTGTTAACCGTGTACTGCCAATTGTTCTCCGAAAATGACTTTTAAATGCCTTAATATTTGATTCCCACAGACCGCCGAAATTAGGAGATTTTGGAGGAATAAATTTCCATACTACTTCTTCATTTATTAAATAACTTGCCAAATCATCTGTAGGTTTTTTAAATAAGTTGTACAAACGCTTCAATTCTTTGCTACACCCAACCAGATTCGTACCATTATCTGAAAAAATGGTTGAACTTTTTCCTCTACGACTAAAAAACCTTTTTAATGTGGCCATCATAGTTTCTGATGTAAGATCAGTGACAACTTCTATATGTATTGCCTTAGTAACAAAACAAATAAATAGAGCTATGTAACATTTATGATAAATGCCCTTACGTTGTCCCTTAAATTTTATTTGAAATGGGCCTGCAAAATCTATACCTACATGAGTAAATGGAGAGCTAGGAGTTACTCTCTCGGTAGGAAGATTGCCCATAATCTGTTCAACAGCTCTTGGTTTATTTTTAGAACAAGTGACACATTCATAAACTATTTTTCTAGCAAGGTTTCTACCACCTAAAGGCCAGAATTCTTGTCTCACTAGATAAAGTAAAGTTTGTGCACCTACATGCAAATATTTAAGATGAAAATAAGTCACTATAAGCTGAGTTAACCTGTGATTTCTAGGGAGTAGAATTGGGAATTTCTTATCATAGGATAAATTTGCATTATTTAATCTACCACCTACACGCAACAATTTGTTTTCATCAAGAAAAGGATGTAAAGAACTCACCTGACTTTTCTTTAAATCTTTACCCTTTTTTAATGAATTAATTTCATCACTGAAAACCATTATCTGTACTTCTCTAATTAAGTACCACTTAGCTTCTTTAAGCTCATTAACTTTAAGGGGACCTGTTTTTCTAGCTGCATTTCTCACATTAAATATAAACCTGAAAACATAACTTAGAATTCTAATCAATTTCACAAAACTATTAGAGATCTGAAGAATATTTGATATGAAATCTGCACTAGATGACACAGTTAATGAAATAGTTGTGTTCTTAAGTTCACACAAGTAAGGTTTTTCTTCAAATGAGCTTACGGGTAATTCCACAGGCTCTTGTATGAGAGGGTCATTCACCAGAGGAGGGCCTTGCCACCATAAACTCATTGTTATTAATTCTTGAGGGGTGGCTCCCCTCGAAATAATATCAGCTGGATTACAGCTGGAAGGAATATGTTTCCATTGGCACTGCTCAGTTAGATTTTGTATTTTTGACACTCGATTGGCGATAAAGGTTTTCAACTTAATTGCTGGTGTGTTTATCCAAGCCAATGCAATGGTTGAATCTGTGAACAGTATTATATCATCAATATTCATTTTTAGAGCAAGACGAACTTTTTGCACTAATTGAGACAATATGAGACATCCACTTAATTCGAGACGAGGAATCGTGAGCACTTTAATAGGGGACACACGTGATTTACTAGCGATGAGCTTCGTGGTTGTTAGAGATTCACTAGTTATGCACTGCAAGTACACTGCTGCACCGTATGCTGCTTGCAAAGCATCTGCGAAGCCCAAAAGTATGGCTTTTTCAAATGTATCTGTTAATATATATCTATCTATTTTGATATCCTCGATTGCCTTTAAGGAAGAAACAAAGTTTATCCACTCACCCAAAACTGATTCAGGAAGGGTGTCATCCCAGTCCAGTTTTTGTAGCCACAGTTTTTGTAGAAATATCTTGGCCTTCGTGATAATGGGTCCTACCAGTCCTAAGGGGTCGTAAAGCCTTGCGATGACACTTAACACTTCACGCTTTGTGTAGGACGATTTCTCAGCAACTGTAACTTTGTATGTAAATATGTCTTCTCCAGGGTGCCAGCTCACGCCAAGTGTCTTCACTGCCACCTCAGCATTCGTAGAGAAGTGGTGCTCCTTTTCTGTCGACTCCGTGCTATTCATCAATTGTTTCGAGTTTGAGCTCCATTTATGAAGAGTCATTCCACATGTCTTGAGTATATCTTGTAACTGCTCCTGCAGCACTGCAGTAGAGTCCAAATCTTGACCACCGGAAACTATGTCATCCATGTAGACATCCTGCATTAGTATTGTAGCTGCTAGTGGAAATTTCTCAGCTTCATCTTGAGCCAACTGCTTCAGTGTCCGGATAGCAAGGAATGGAGCACACGTCGTGCCGTACGTTACTGTTTTAAGTTGATAAGCGACTGGCTCCGAGTCCGCTTCTTCCCTCCAGATAATTCTAAGAAGATCACGTTGTTGAGGATTAATGAGAATCTGCCGGAACATCTGGCGGATATCAGTTGTAAAAGCGTATTTATGCTTTCGAAATCTAGTCATTATTTCAAAAATATCTTCCTTGACCTCACCTTTCAATAGACAGTCATTAAGGCTATTCCCATTAGTTGAAGGTGCGGATGCATTAAAAACAACTCTTAACTTTGTTGTCACATTGTCAGGTTTGTATACTCCGTGGTGAGGAAGGTAATAAATAGGCTTAGATGGCTCAGTAGCAACTTCGCTTAATTTCTCCATGTGATCCAGGTCCAAGTATTCCCGCATGAAATCTTGGTACATAGTTTTCATCTGAAGATCCTTTGACAGTCTCTTCCATTGTTGATTCAACCGTCTTTCAGCTAGTTGTTTAGAGTCACCCAAAGTCTGTATGTCTGAAGTTGGCATCTGCACAATAAATCGACCATTTTTATCCCGTTGATGAGTACTTAGGAAGTGATTCTCACAATAGAGCTCTTCTTCACTCGTGGGGATGCTCTCTGGAATAGCTTCCATTTCCCAAAATTTTTGTAAACAGTCATCTAATATTTCCGGTTGTGAAATAAATCCACAATAGTTTGTTGCACTAGGCGATTCGACAGTCCCAGTTGCTATGTACCCGAAAACCGTATTTCTAAATATTAATCCGGGACTACCTGGTTGAGTTTCGGGCTGAATAATGTCATAAAATATCTCTGCACCAAGAAGGATATCTATTTTACTGGGCGTGGCGAAATATGGGTCAGCTAAATCCGTTGGCACTTTCAGATGGTCTACATTTATACTGGAAGTTGGAAGCAAATCGGTAATTTTATTCACTACATGAAAGTCAAGTGCTCTGGTAAATGTCCGATCCCTATTTCCTATGATAGCTTCTATCTGAGACGTTATTTCCATTTGAGCGCCTCCCAACGTAGACACCACAAAATTCAGCTTCTTTTTTTTAATCCCTAAGCGAGCAATAAATTCCGACGTTACGAAATTCAATTGGCTCCCTGAGTCAAGAACTGCCCTCCCAGATATGTATTTTTTCGAAGATGGATTCCATACACAAATTAATGCAGTTGAAAGAACGGCTTGCTTCGATTTATCACTCACACAGGAAAGAGAGGGGGAAGGAATGATTTGCATGCCCTCGTATGGCGCCGCTGTCGGGTTAAGCGAACTTGTTGATTGAATTCCTATTGCTGATTCAGGATTCTTTATGGGGCATAATAAAGAATTATGTCTAGCATCTCGGCACCATCTACAAACATGTTTCGATCTGCAGTTGTGATAATAGTGCAATCCTAAGCATTTAAAACAGAGCTTGTTTTTTAAAACTATTTCTTTTCGTTGCGGCATATTCATTTCTAAGAATTTATCACATTTATAAAGCACATGATTCTCGTTGGCGCTATTTCCCTTACACAGAATACAGGGCAAAACTGGGTTAGATGATTTCACCATAAGTGACCTTGGTTTGTTAAAGTTACGCTCTTGAAATTTGGGTTTTATGGAAGTACTTTTACTCACATTATCTAAGACTTGGGAACGCTTTTCCAAGAATAAAATTAAATCATCAAGCAGAGGAACTTCATTTGAACTTATTGATAATTCATATTGCTTTCGCGTCTCACGATCTAATTTTTGCAAAACTAGATTTAATATCAATATATCCGAAAGATTATTGGTTTCAAACTTAAGAACTTTTAATGCACGAATGTTCTTTTTAACATTGTCAATTAGACTTCTCAAATCTTTCGCCGACTCCTGATTGAGTTTATCCATTACTAAAATAGCCTTGATGTGAGTTTCAACAATATATCTTTTGTTTTCAAATCTATCCTCCAATGCTTTAAACAAAGAAATAAATGTATCATCGGTACTAATTAATGTTTTCGCTTCACCTATTAATGATGCATTAAGATAATGTAGTTTTTGTTCTGAAGACAAACTATCATTTAATCCAATTATGTTATTAAACTGCAATTTGAAACTATTCCAGTCCTCGTATTTACCTGAAAATATAGGAAGAGGAATTTCCGGAAGTTTAATACTCGTAGTATTCTCACGAACCACAGAGTTCTGTGAACTGTTGTTTTCTGAGCTCTCACTCCGTGAGGGTTGCACTTGCGGTTTCTCTAATTCTCTAAGAACCCTTTTTAACTTAGACCTAGCTCGAATTATCTTATCGTCATAGCCCTCATTTCCAGAGAGTTCCTTGCCGAAATCCTCTGGAGTAGAAACCAAGTTCAGAACATCATTATTTATAGCTTTTAACGATTTTTCCTTTTCGTAAAGAAAGTCTAACAGTTCTAGAACTTCATCTTTGTTTTGAAGCGATTCGTCTATTTTAGAAATCAGTTTCGTGATGCTTGTCCTAAGCGATGCACGAATGTTTTTAAGTTTCTGCAATTCTTCCATAATTTAAATTCACAAATTTAAAATAAGAAGCCACTTGCCTACCTTAAACAGTCACTCCAAATTGCTTATAGTATCCAATTGTGGGCATTCCAATGCGTAGAATCCAACTTGGTATAGTCCAACGTATTGTTTTCGTTTAAACGAATGACTCATCCAAAGGTTAATGCTCAGTTCTCTCCGCACGACCAGGACCAAATGTACCGTCCGAAGCTCAGTGTGTGTATTTTAGCAGCAACAAATGGTCTGGCAAGTTCTAATTGTTAACAAACAATCTTTATTAGTGGACTGTAGTTGTAGGGGGCTTTTCAAAGCTCTATTTTCACATCCACAGAGAGACCTCTCTATTACATAACCGCTCAAGTGGCGGGATCCAATTAGAATGAATACATAACGAAGGGGAAAGGGTTAGAGGGATGGAGCTGCGCAAAAGGAATGCGCAGTACATTAATTACAGGCGTAACCATTCCTTATTAATTTAATTTTATGAAAGTATGCTTATTTAGAGGCAATATTTAAATCTAAATAAACAGTTATGTATATAATGTTGAATTATTACTTCACTTCATCTCTTACTTCCTAGTAAAAAAACTAAGTCGCAGAATATTCATTAAAATAACAATACATTTTGGACCATTGTTCGTGTTGAAAATTGTTTCCTTTCTACTAATTGTTATTTATTTAATTGTTATAAATTTATTGTTATTAGAAACGAAATTATAGAATTTATCGTTGAGGGGGTGCAATTGTCACCAACTTTTAGCCGTCCCCCCACCTTTTTCCCCCCACTTCTACCACTAGTTAGTTGTCAGCAAAATCCTTTATTCTTTTAATTGAGGTGTTATTTAATGGTTTATTTGTGAAATAATTGTTGAGAAACTAACCTGCATCCAAATATTCATGGCGTTTAAAGAGTTAATATGAGCAGGGAAGATTGTATGATCGGGTGAGTATAGTATAGTATAGTATAGTAACTCAACCGAACTATTTAGCGTATCCAAATTGTATTTCGCTCACCTGATGGCTGTTAGGTTAGCACTCTGATCTCACATGCCAAAGGTGGCGGATTTGAATCCTGGGTTTGGCGATGTTCGTTGTGGTTCGGAATCCATGTAAGTTGTAGATCCGTCAAACCGTTAATGTGCACAAAAATATGGTTAGGCTTACAAACCAACCAAACCGTGTTTCCCACATTTCAATAACAAAATGAGATTCATTACGATCTTGTTGAATTCAATTGTTTATGAAGGGTATCAATTTCAAGCGTACAAGCTAACCATACATCTTTGTAATTTTTTGGTATTTGTGGATAAGTTAGCTGCCCATTTGATGGTTGCTAGGCTTGAGGTATGATGGTTTCACATGCCAAAAGTGTTAGGGTGTATCACCCTCCCCCACGGAACCCCCTGGTTGGCGTTATTGTGCTACGGTTGTCGTTTAGTGAAGTAACGAAGTCATTCGAGTTAAATATTGTAAAAGTTCATCATATACTTGTTTTTACTAGCAACGCATCTTTCTGCAAGATTGGAAAATATATTTTTTTTTAGTAATTTATATGTAATTGTTTTCAATGCTTAATGATTCCTCGTAGCAGAAAACCCTCGAGATGGTGATTTTGGTGCAGCTTTTACAGACCTTCTGTATAAAGGATCGCCTCAAATTACTTGACATGGAATTAAGTTTTGAATCACTTGCCATTGTGATTTGGAGATTATTATTATCTCTTATATATTTCCCCTTTCTTTGCCTTTAAGGTTGGTTTGTTTGTACGCTCAATTATTAAATTCCTTCTTAGCCCAGCCACTTCAGCGTTATTGCTTAATAGTTCACATAATATCGTAAAATGATGCATCTATTTAAAATACACTTAACTTAGCTGTTTTCTAACCATTAATAATGTAAAGAAAGATATTCCTACTTATATACTTACACATTTTAATAAGTTTTTTTTTAAACATTGGTAGCTCTTGCTTTAATGTACAGAATGATTAAAAAGAAATGTGAAAACTACATCCTAATACAATAATTTTTGCGATATACTAGAAGTATTTTCATTTCAAGATGTTTTATCATTTAGCAATGACGTGATACGTCGCACTTATGGTTGCACGATTTTAAACTTCCGTTAGTCGCGTTCTGCTTTCCCACATGGTTAAGCCGACCAAACGGTATAGTGGTTAGCATGCTAGCTTCTAGACCGCGAAGTTGCAGGTTCGAATCCCGTGCAAGGCATGGGTGTTTGTACATGTATGTTGGCTTGTCAAATGATGAATGTTTCGGCGCATTGTAGCCCTCTTGTTGCTGACGGCGCCAGATAATCTGAAAACAACCAACCCACATGGTTAGTCGCGTTGCACCTATGAGGTGTTTCCAGTTTTTTGAAAGCCAAATGAAATTTATTCTAGTTTAAATAGTTGATTGTTTCCGGTTTAAGATTCTTTGGATGTATAAAGTATTAAACAATCTATTTAAATTGTAAAATTTATTCAAAAATCGTATCACAAGTAATTCAATAAAAAATAAAGGTAGAGGAGGGGAAAGTGTGGGAATGCACCTGTGAGGTGCGCGCGATAACGGAATGTTAAATGCGAGGATTCCAACTTAATACCGCCTGGATCAGATGAGGTTGGCACTAGGGAAGATTTTCTTTTACATTGGTAAGCTGTACATCACATGATGAGGGGTTAACTATTCAATCTAAACAATTTTATTTATTGAAAAGTTTTTGTTGCAATTAGGGTTATATATCCTACTATTTTAGATTTCTAAATTCAAAAATAACTTTGCATTTAGAAAGTTAGAAAGGCGATATGTATTGGATTATTGATTTTCAAACACACCATGGAACATAAGTTCATACTTCATCATTCTCGAACCCTTATTATCAAGCAAGGTTAGAAACTAAGACGAATTATCGTTATAAAGACTATCATGACCAAATTTGCACTTTTAACCCGATCAGCTCCGTGGTTACTGGATGCATTTAAGTTAATTAGTAATAAACAAATTATTTAGATGCTATTTACGTATTTAAGATTTAACTCGTTTTGCGTATTTAAAAAAGTGCAGAAACTGAAACCGTCATGTGAAACACAATTCAATAAAATTATCGTTGTATAATATACAGTAACAAAAGTTGTTATATTTGATGTAACTGACAAAATAAATTTTAATGAAAATAACATCTTCCAATTTAACCCTTTGCACTCCAGTGGAGCCTTTCAGGCGCCACACGATTGGATGCCAAACCACGAGAGGACCATTAGGTGTGATGTGGAAATTCGATGCAAGGCCAATGACTGTGTTTAGTTTCTATGAAGCAAATCCATAAACACCAGCCGAACCTAAAATGTCTCGAGTTGCTGATTCCTCCGCGCGAAAAAGGCATGGAGTGCAAAGGGTTAAAAGATACTGAATGTTCCAACCAAGTTTTTTTCTATTTTCTTAAAAACTTAAAACTCTAATGAATTTTTTTTTCAAGTATCTTGAGTAAAAAATAAAATGCAATATTTTTCACAAATTATATGCATTATCTCCCTTGTCGATTATTATTATTATTTTTAATTTTTTTTTCAATATTTTTTTTTTCAATATTTTTTTTTTTAATATATATATATATATATATATATATATATATATATATATATATATATATATATATATATATATATATATATATATATATATATATATATATATATATATATATATATATATATATATATATATATATATATATATATATATATATATATATATATTTTTTTTTTTTTTTAATTTAATTTAAAGGTCATTGTTTTTTTGTTTGGAAGGTTCTTAAAAAGTCCTTGAATTTGTTTTCAAAAAATCTGTACGAACCCTGTGGAAGGGAAATTCTTATCTATTTACCTTCAACGTGATAAATGAAAAAACACCTCTCTAAATAACAAACGCATAGTTGCAGTGGCTATTTTCAACCGACTAGATTAATACTGTACCAATATCTCTATAAATTGGTCTTTAAACTATTTGCGCCTGTATGCTCGCACAAAAAATAACAAAATATTCTCTCAAAGTTCTTAGGCGTCGTGCACGATACGATTGGTATGCGACTGGCGGCAGACCGAGAGAACGGTGGAGGTTATTCTTAATTAAATATTCTTAAGTACAGATCTAAACAGCATTGACTAAATCCATAGAACACGAAATATATTTTTGCTGAAAAACATGTGGCATCAAGTTATGATAATAACATGAAAAATTTAACAGATTGAGAAAACCAATTTTTTTAAAGAAAACAGTCTCAAATAAAGGAATGTAATTGTTCCGTAAAGAATTCCTTCAGTATCATTTTTGTTGTTGTTTCTAATCTCCTACCCAGTCTGACGGAGTCACACCAGGTCAAGGAATCCATTGACAAACAAAAACGAGAAGGGGAGAAGAATAAATAACTACCATTTTTATTATTATTTAGCCATTCTATTGTAAAAGGTTTTGCTTTGATACTGTTCGTAAATACTTTATGCATACATCAAAGTTTAAATATTTTAAACTTACCATAAGGATAAGACCGATGAAGACGCTTGATATATTTTCGCAACATTATATTATTAAGTCCTCTTAAAAGAAATCGATTAAAACTTACGTGGACAGAATTTGTTTCTTCAAATGGAAGTCAAAAATAGAAGGCTTCTGAATTTGAAAAAAAAATATATATATATATATATATATGTATATAATTTCTCAATACTACTGCAGCTCAAAATTAGTTCTATATTTTGAAAGTTCTTCGATGAAGCATAATTCGTAATTCTCTTACTATCATATGTTTTCATACAATAAAGGTTTAATAATGACCACATTCCTCTTTTCCAACAGATTTGTGTGTAGTGAAACAATGAAAGTAATTGCCAGAATGATTTGTTTCTAACATCTGCTAATATTTTACATCTGTGAGACTGTGAGTAGAAAATGAACAAAATGTCTCGATTTTTGGACACAAATTATATTGTATTAGGAATTTACGAAAGTCACCATTAAATACTAAAGGATGTGGATCTGAAAAAATGAAATAAGGGCATTGTGCTACTAACAAGGGTTGGCATGGTTTAAACCAAATAGTTTTTTTCTAAATATATATATATATATATATATATATATATATATATATATATATATATATATATATATATATATATATATATATATAATTTCTCAATACTACTGCAGCTCAAAATTAGTTCTATATTTTGAAAGTTCTTCGATGAAGCATAATTCGTAATTCTCTTACTATCATATGTTTTCATACATATCAGATCTTTCAAATTATTTAATGTTGTAAATAATTTCTATTTTTAACCGATTCCATTATTTTTTCGATTCCAAAAATATCTTTTTCTAAAGGAATTTGTTGAAAATGAACAGTTATAGAATGATGGCGAATGCAAGAAAATGATGTATATTGAAGAAGGTTTAAATAATTTTTATTTCAAAAATAACTACAGCGAATCCTGAGAGAATATTTTCAATCTTTTTAGAGTTGTATAATTGTTGCGTAATAGACAGGTTTTAGACAAAGCAACAAAAAAAAATTTTTAATTCAAAATGTTAAATCCAAAATTTGTTTTAAATGGAATAAAGAAATTCGAATTTAGTTTTCTTTCTATTTTTTAAGAAAATATTCACTAAATGAAATATCTACATTCTTGGTACTATAACACAATTGAGTGATGTTTTTGTAAATGAAAAATTATACTAATACTATGGATAGATTAAGTTCTAATCTATTTTTAAATAAATCTTGCATTTAAAGACTACCTATTGAACAATAAGTTTTTACATTAATCTATATATTAATTTTTATGATTATTCAAAATTATTAATAAAACTTAAATTTTAGTCTGCATTTTAAATTTGTTTCTAAAATATATCATTATGAATAATTTATCACCATTACTGATGAATCCAAGAGCAATATTCCATGTTTTATGTAGTAAATAATTACCATTGTATTATACTGTATAAATTGAATTTAAAAAATAATATCTCTCAGTAAAATATTAAAATTATGATCGGAATGCCCACATAAGTAGCAACATTTGTTTATTTACTTAGTTTAAATTATTTTCAGAAGAAATATTAATAGTTATTTCAACATTACTTATTCTAGTTAATTTTTTTTTTTTTTCAACCCTGATACTAACATTAAAAAATCGTGGTCTAATTAAAATCTGAAGATTTTAAACTAAAATTGAATTAATACACGAAAATGAGATTTATGTATGTGATGTCACAAGCCAATTTCTAACTGCCATCATGGACCACGCTGGATTCTTATTAAAAGCTTTCATATACTCTTTTTTTTTTTTTTTTTTTTTTTTTTTTTTAAATTACTTTTAATATATTATTAATTACAGTAAAAAATAATTCTTTGAAAACCATAACTATTACTTAAAATATTTTTACAAAAAATTATTTTAAGTTCAAAATCACTTGTGGCGGTTTTGGGTTTATTTTGTAAAGTAGGAAATTTCCAAAAAACTAGGGGTGTGAAACATCGTACAACTTTCAATAATTACACTATAATACTGGTCACTGCATTTAATTTTGATGTGGATTAGTATTATTAACCATTCTCATATTTTTATTCATTTAAAAATAATTGACAGTTTTGCGATAGTTCTTACATTGGTAAAAAGAAAAAGTCAAAATTGTGAATTTAACAAAATATTCTTCGATAATTCTTATATTATCCTTTCTTGTAAGCGAAGCAGAGGTGAAAGTCGTTGATGGGCGATGCTCTAGGGAAGAGAACTCTGTGTTAAAGACATTCGCATTTCAACTTGTTATGTCTTTATTGCATTTCTGCTGGAATTTCGGAGATTGGAATGTTTAGAATACATTAAGAAGCATTACTACAGCGATTTTAATCAAAATCGTTAGAGCCGTGTCTTAGAAATTGTAGAAAAACATATTTTCTCCCCCATGGCAGATATCTTATGCACATGCGCAATTTTGATGAAAACATTAATGACAGGTCCCTCGGCCACCACCAAACCGTATGCAAAAGTTAATCATCAAAGGTCAATCCGTTCGGGAGTTATGCTGACTACTTTTTGCACATTTGAGATTTTACTAAATTCTATTTGTCGCATACCTCACATGAGGTATAGTCTACACAACCAAATTTAGACATCCTTGTAGGTTTCGCTTTAATGAAATGCTGTTCACACACACAATCCATTTTTAAGAAACCATTTTTTTTTTCTCGGAAATCTTTGAGACAATGTGATCACGCAAAATGTAAAATATTGAAATCTGTTTTATTAATGAGTAATTCTTTCAGTAACAATGTCAGCCAGTTTAAAAGTACAACTTATTCGTTGGCATTGAATATACAAGGTTCGCACGGTCCTTAAAAGTCATTAAGAACTACTAACATTTTATAGTTCCTTATATAAGGGCCCTTAAAGTCCTTATCTTTCACCTTAGGTCTTTAATTGCGAATTTTATTTCCTTCAAATTTAGAGTAGCTAAAATAATTCTGATTTTTCTGTTTCACTCTTCTACTGATTTGGATCCATCTTTTATTGGTGGGAGAAGTTTTATTTTTCATGAGTTGCTTGGAATTGTTGATTTCTAGGATCATCACTTCTTCTTAAGTCAAGTGTGGATAGAGTTCCGTTTTGAAACACGAAAAAGTTTGCCGAGTTACAAATAATATTCTAGTTAATTAAATGTTATTTAAATTTTTATTTGCCAATTTTGATTCATATAATGTAAAAATTCGAATCTATTTGTAAGAAAACAATTCAGTTTTTGTCTCTTTACAAATTTTTAAGGTGATCCTTAAAAAATGTAAAAGGTCATTAAAAATCCTTAAAAACTACTTATTTATTTATTATTACAAAAGTTGTATGAACACTTTATAAATAATGATTTAGAAATATACTAGTTTATCGGTATTCGTCATCGAAAGATAGTTGACTTTTCCTGATTATCACTTTTATACATTAGTTTTATTTGATATTTACAATCATAGTTCTAAAACATCGCATGGGTTATTTCACAGGATTATCATGCTCTTAATTATCTCCAACATAGGTTAAAAGATTTTTTTATATGCATCCAATGTGTTTTTGATCTGGTTTAACCGTAGGGAAAACATGTTCGTTCTCACAAAAAAAAAGATAAATTTCTTCGGTATCAAATCATCTGATTTAGAAAATTAAAATAAAGTTTAAAAAAGCAGTAAAACCCACAGGAAAAACTAGAATTAAAATATTTCATTAGATTGAAAACTAACATGCATAAATAATTAATCCATTATAAACAACCTCATTTGTCATCAAGATTTTCCAGGCAATGAATTCTACAGAGCCAAACATCGTCGAAGAATAACTATAAGGCATTGGATTCCTCTTTAATAATAATTTAAAATAGCACTAGAATAGGCATGATCGGTTTAACATTAATGAAAGTACATAAATAATTTAAGATTTGGTTACAGTTAATAAATGTGAACATGATTTGAGACAACTGTTAAGAAGAGTTTCATGAAAAATCTTCCTTATCATAAAAAAAATTCAAATTGACATAAATAATACAACCTAATTTCGGTTTGATAAAAATTTACACCAAATGTGCCTGTGTAGATTCACTGTCTGGCTAAGCAGATTATCATTGGAATTTCGTGCAATATAATTTATAGAGAAAATAATAATTTTTCTAATACAAACAGACTTATGATGATTAATGACTTTCCAAAGTAGGTTTATATAAAGTAAAAATTACTTTTTCTTGATTCCATCTTGATTCATAAATCTTCCATTAATGTGCAGAAATAATAGATTGCAGGAAATAATAAGAATTCATAATCAATATTTGGTGGGTAAAAGTTAAGAGACCAAGATGTACATGCTACTAAGGCTTGTCTTCTAAAATTATATAATCAAGCAAAAGGACGTGAAATAAATTCTCTGAGTCCTTTTGGACAGATAAAATAATGTTGTTTTAGAGCATTTTTTTCCCCCCGTTGAGTTAGGTAATACCAAGTGTGTGTAATATTTTGATTTAATCTTTTATGTAGGAGATTCATATATCTACTTCGGTGAAATAAAAATAATAGCGAATAAAATTTTCTTATTGATATCAATTAAAATGTGCATATATATTTTGAAAACATAGCTAAAAAAGAAAGATAAAATCAAAACAATAGCGAATAAAATTTTCTTATTGATATCAATTAAAATGTGCATATATATTTTGAAAACATAGCTAAAAAAAGAAAGATAAAATCAAAATTTCAAATAATAATAAAGTTAAGTTTTATTTCTTTTATGGAAGATTAGTGTAAAAATGTACCTCTTTTATACTCAATTTTTAATTACTGATTAAATTGCTGACTGTTAGAAAATATTTTGTTATCTAAATATACTTTTACAATTAGTTAGAACACTAAATTTTCATTGCATTCATGGTCTCCGCCAGGGAAGTGTCCAGGAGATGCACTTGACCCCCTGGCTTTGAAAATTAAAAATAATGTAGAGGGAAGTCACAAAATTCACAGAAAATAAATGTATGATAGGGCTTTTGCATTATTTATTTGAACATAAAATTAAGTTATGAACATTAATTAACGTTTTAGTAGGATATCCAACGACCACTTTTAAAAAATCAAGTTTTAAACCAAACTTTTTTCACTTTGCACCCCTCTGTTTGCGATCTGCATCCCCCTGAAAATAATCATGCTGGCATCCATGGCTGCATTATAAAAACCATGATAGTACGTAGGGGAAAAAAGTACTTTTATGTTTAAGTTAATGCATCTTTCAAGAACTAATTATTAAACAAGTTTAAGTTAGTTCTAGATATGTTGCCAGCTTTCATTTGCTCTTTTTCCTAATTTAGAGGAGATGTTCAGTTAAACTGGCAAGTAAAAGAGCTTTTCTTAAATGGATTCATAGAACTAACTACTATAAGTTACAATTTAATTGAGAATATTTCATTAAGTTTTAAGTGATGGAACCCGTTTACTATATTTTCCTTCCAAATAAGCTTAATTTTAGTCAAATAATCTAAAAGTACTTCATTCGAGCGGTGCTTTCTAATTGTTAAAAAAAATATATAAAAATGATCGAACTCATATGAAATGATCAATGTAAAAAAGGGTCTTGTCCAATTGAAAACCTATTGACATGTTCCCTTTTTACATTTAATGATTTATACGGCATGTCACAAATTCAGCAGGGAGAAACAATGCGGAATTTATGTGCTATTATTTAAGCATTAAAAAATTTTACAGTTGGAAATGGTAGACACCTTATTCAACCATCTGAAACACATACAATGCTGGATAATATAGTATGCCGTCGTATAATTAACACAATATCCTGCATGTAAGCAGTAGTCAAATAACAACGCTGGGCCGCATGAGCTTTTATGAATTTTGAGGGAAATCGAATTTTTTACATTTGCAACAATTTACTTAACAGCAATTAATACCTACTTAAGATTCTCCGTAGTGGCGACAACTCTGTTTTGATATCAATAGCATCCATTGACTTGAATATTGTCTTTAATCTGTAACAGCTTACGTGGTATCAGTTCACTTTCTTACGAAAATTACAAGCATATTTACCAACTTTTTCGATAAAGTCTTCATCATTTTAATCGAAATGCTATAAATACAGGAAATGTCAATTACACTGAAGTAGCAGTAAGTATGGGAGCACCTAAGGACTCATGTGATGGGTAGTAAAAAATTAGGAACGCAGCAAATAATGCCGTGATGAAAATTATAGAAAAAGCTTTACAGGTGTATCAATGTCGATATTTACTGAAGATGCTTACGACATCTTACGAGCTGCACTGCGACAGCTGCAAATTTGGATACTTATCAGATTTCGGCCACTGGTGAATGAAATGAACGACATAGGAGTTGTAAAAGTGTTCTATTTCAGTGGTGAGTTATGGTTACGATGATGAATGACAGTTGTCCTCTTATATTTTGAAATTTTAGTGATTTTGAACGAATTCGTGTTGATTTCTCCTCATTTTCGACAATTTCCGAAAATGATTATTCAAACTTTTGACAACACCAACATATAGAAGGATTACCACCTAATTTTTCGTTCCAAGCTTTATCATGAGTTAATCTAAAGAAAACTGCTTTAGGTGGTAGTATTTAGCTATTTAGGTGGATTATAAATCGATTGATTCATATACCACAATGTATTAAAATCTATAAATTAAGTATTCATGAGAAGAAAATAAAAAATGATTAAATGCCATAGTTACTAAAAAAAAAGGGATATTAGACTCCCTTTTGCTTGTCCTAACTACCCTTTCGCTATGTCTCTTTCTATTCCTAGTTTTCAGCAAAGATCAGCATGTATCTAAAAGAAGAATGTCAGTATCTTTGCAAGTGGATTGGAGATTATAGGACTATCAAATTTGAGAAAACATTGCACAGTGCATCCGGATTTAAGCTGCATCCGGATTTAATAGGGATATTAGATTGCGTTATCAAACGGAACACGTGTTTAAATGTTGCCATATTTCAGGTAATATGATCACAGGATTATAGAAGTTTCTATCCATAGTCATTCATAAAGTAAAAACAAATTGAAAACTTTTTTGTCATTATACATTTAAAAAAAGATTGCGTTCTGCATATAGAAACTTTAGTATCCCAATTTTGGCTGAAGAACAGGGAAGGAACATTAACCTATCATAAAAGAAGTTTACAAAGGCCTACTTTGAAACCTACTAAAACCTCATCAAATAAAAATTCTAAACCTTTTCTCAAAAAAAAAAAAAAAAAAAAAAAAAAAAAAACATACGCTCTTTCTGCGTATGGAGAGTTTTGACATTGTAATAATGACCGAGAGCTGAGATGAAACAAAAAGGGGCGGTACCCACTTTTCTAGAATAGTCGTTTATTTTCTTTTGAAATTCAGTTTGATTTTAACACGATTTTTTATTAAATATGTGACAATTACTAATTCAAAAGATCGCCTACACATCCTCTAAATAACACTTGTAACATTTAGAAATGGAGGGATAAGTATAAACGTTTTAATATCTTCAAATATTTGTAACTAGTAGGTGAACAATATTCCAATGAAACAACCATTTTGTGATGAACGTGGCCAGGGCCGTCGCTAAGAATTTTGATTGGGGGGGCGTAGACATCCTTTTGCCGACTGAAATCAAGGCATGTCCGGTGTAAATGTAGAAAATATAAATTAAGGTGTTAATAAATTGTTAACTAATTTTTATTAATGCAAAATTAACGTACAAATAATTTTTAATTAATATATGAATAATTAACACATAATTAATTATTAATTAATGTAAAACTAATTGTTAATGCATTTCTTTATTTAATTGTGATTTATTTTATTTAATGTGTAATTACTTTTAAATTACCATGTAAACAATTTTTCATATTTTATGGCATTTTATTAATACATAATTAATGTTAAATTTCAAGTAAATTCCCATCAAATTATAGTTAAAATTCCTTCAAATTCATTTTATTTTTCATTTCTTTTTAGTAAATTACCCCTTCCTCTCCGAACAAAGGAGATTATTTTTGGAAGCGTTTTTATTTGGGACCGGGGGGGGGGGGGGGAGAGACATTTATACTTTGCATATATATTTCCCCCCACAATCTTAAACTAATTCAGTAACCTGAGTAGTACAAGTGCTTCTTTCGATACAACTTTTTTTTAAATTTTCAAATTATAGTTACGAAAAAAATTAATTAAACGTGTAAAAGTGGTTGAAAATAGCACTTTAACACGGAATTAAATTGATGAAAATTATTGATCAAATAGGTGACTTTTTTATAAAAAATTGTATAAAGGTTGATCAAAAAACAAATTCTGGGAAATTCTTCTTTTTAAAATTCTGGCGGACTAATGCTATTACAGAAAATTCCCTACGCGAAACACTGCAATTTTTATAATAGATATAATGTCAGAGACATTAGAAACATTCACTTGCACTCCCTCCCCTCTGGTTTTTGAAAAATAAAGTAAAACATGGAAAAAAAAAATTAATTTACAAGAAAAAAAATGTATAGATATTAATTTATCAATTTGAACAAAACATTATTGCCCCACAATTATAAACTAACATCCAATTAAGAAATCCAATTCCCATTTTCGAAAAATCAAGGATTAAACAAAAACTTTTGCCTCCTTACACCACCCTGCAAATAATCCTGTTGGCGCTCATGGACACTATAATTGCATTGCAAAAGACAATAATTATATAAAACGTTTTGTTAATTATTTAATTTTTAAATACTTTTTAACACATTTTCTTAACTAAAAAAGAACAATTTTTGATTTTTCTTGAAAAGTGTAATAATAGTAAAACTTAAATTTTTTTTGTAACAATTCAATGCAGGAGCTTACTTCTTAAAAGTAGATACTTCGAGTATATATTTTTATCAAAATTGCTGGATTTAATTTCATGATTTTTTTTTTTGTGGTTTTTCACTGGTGTGGTGTGGTTTTTCAGCAATAATTTTTGGAAATATTTCTCGTTTTTTGAACAATAAGCATTTGTTCAAGAAGGAAAGTATACTTGAAAATGCTAGTTTTTTTCCTCAGCGGGATTAAAAATGAAATGGATTACTATAGCGTTAAACCAAACTATAATATTTATTGGCAGAAAGGTAATTTTTTTGCAACTAATTGAACTTCGAATTTAGTGAAAAAATATTCAGATCTATAAATAAGCATGTCATAATTTTTAGCACAACAATCTAAACTATATAAGGAATAGTACCTGTGGAGTTTTTTGGGAAAAGTGTGTGGGGGGGGGGAGGTATTCAAATCTACAGTGTTATTCCGATCTTGAGGAAGAACAAGATGCACATTTGATTTTCAAAGCAAGAGAAACGTCACTGTCAACATGCACAATTTGCAATAGACTGAACCTGGTTGTACCGGACAATGTCGGCTCGCAGCTATTTGAGCACGGTAAACATTAAGAATTTTAGATAGTATTACAATAAACCTTTCAATACTTTTCCAAAGATTATTTTGTTGAAATAAATGCCTTCCAGTATGCACTATTTTGGAAATGCATTTCAGGTATAGTTATTCAGAAGTATGAGCTCGGGATTCTGCGAGTTTCAACAAATGGCGCTCACGCGGTTTTGGTTATGGTTACAGACACTCGAAATTTTCGAATGACAACGCCTACTTTTTCTTGTCGCAAAATGCTCAGCGCCTGAGAAAACCCTAAAGAGCGTTGGAACGGTACGTGTATCACAAAAAAACGGACGCATTATGCACGCGCAAAAAAAAGCTGTGAGAACGGCCAATTAAAAAGCGATTGTGGCTCACGATGGAAATTGGCATTTGACAGAGGCCAAAGTTCGCATGAGCGCCATCACAGGCAATTAAATCGGTTTTCTAAGCTGAATATTTGGCGAGCGGCCTCCATTGCTCCGATTGTGTTTTTGCTGGCCGTTCGCAGATCTGCTTTTTGTGAGTTCATTACGCGTCCGTTTTTTGTGCTACACGTACCGTTCAAACGCTCTTCATGGTTTTCGATTGCGATGATCATTTTTTGATAGAAAAAAGTGGGCGTTGCCATTCGTAACTATAACCGGCGTAATCGTGAGCACCATTTTTCTGAAATTCACAGAATTCCGCCCTTATATTTCTGAATAACTGAAATCCTGAAACTGATTGACTGAATGTACTTGAATTCTCATCTCGATCTGTTGAACGAGACTGCCGCTAGAGGTCCATATATCGGCAAAGTTTCTTTATGACCATCCTGTATATAACATCATTTATGGAGAAAGGAGTTCTACTTGACATTAATTGCAATAACTTGCATAATGTGGGTCAATTTTCGTATACATTTTTTTTTTTTTTTTAATTCTTTTAATTTTAATTCTTTTTTTAAATTTAATTAAATTTTTAAAACCCTTAACTCATATGACGTACATTACACACTTTATGTATTTGACGTTAATGGGTATGTCATGGTTTTTGAGGCGTTATCTGACGTACCACAAATACAAGTATATCATCTACTGTAACACATCAAAGTTATCTAATGTCAGTGAAGATATCAATGATTAGATTATTTTAATGTTCCCGTCAAAAAGGATATATTTATTCCGATTCAAAATTGCCGACCGTCAACTTAGGCTGCATTGTGATCACAATTTTGCAATACTAATGATGATTTTAATTATTTGTTCCATTCAATATGTTTTGAAACATTCGTCACTAGGCATTTAAAAGAACGGATGAAATTTCAGAAATTTGCCGACTATAAACCTTTCTAAAAATTTTGACGGGGTGAGATAATGAAGATATTTATATGGTAATATTTGCGTTCGGCAGTCCATCATTGTAGGAGGCAAAAAAGATACCGACTCCCCTATAATAGACTTCTAGTGTAAAAATGCCGATTCCTCACACTCAGGTCACTCTGCATTCCGATACCTCTATTTTTTTTTTTTTTTGTCATTTAAATCGATTTTATTGTGGATCGACTTTTTTAAAAAAAAAAGATCTCGCTAAAATTTAGAAAATTTGCCGACTGTCCAACTTTCTAAAACTTTGGGGGGGCGAGTCGCCCCCTACACCCCCCGTTCGCGTCGTCCCTGAACGTGGCCCTTGCGGAAACTCTCAAAGTATATAAATCCTGGCTTTTGACTCTTTGCTCGTTATAAGTCCATTGCTACGCAAGATTACCTCGCTCGCTAAAAGATTCATTGCTACTCAAACTCGTAGGATAAAATTTTGACCTTTTCTTCTATTCCAGAATTTCAAAATATCGCCATGAAGAATAGTACAATATTCCTCTAAACACTATTCGGCACTTGTATGATTTGATTCTCAGGCATATCCAATCTGCATTACTTGCCAAAGATGGTCCTATGCTATAGTAGTAAAGGATTCCTTATAAATCTAGGGTGTTTCAATTATTTTGATAGCCATATGTAAATACCCTCATGAGAAAAATAGTCTGTTAATATAAACCCCGTTTATACAAACCGTTTAGTAACGAAAATTACACAGGTCTGCAAATTAATTTTTTTTTCCTCGACTAGATGGGATGCTTTTATAAAACTTATGTTTTCTAGTCAGCTGAATCCATTCAAAAATGATATCCATTTGCCTCCATCACATACAGTTTTTTTTTTTTTTTTTTTTTTGCCTATGAAACCTTTTCTTCTCTCCAGACATAATTCAGCTTTCCATTTTCTGTGTTCCGCTTGAACATCCAACAGTAGTCAGCTAGCATATTAACGCCCCGTCTTCTTTGGTAGCGTCTCTCGATGTCACGGACATCCTGGTGAAATCTTTCACTCTGATCTTCATAGAAGGTTCTCAAGTTTTCGGAAAAATAGTCGACATAGTCGACAAACTTTTAAGCTTATATTTCATCCTTGAGCTTTATATGCAGCGCACGTGAGTTGTAAGATGCTTTTGTACATAGTAAGAGTCTTTAATATTACCCAAATACTTGTGCACTACATCTTTGAAAGAGTCCCTTGTTTTTGTCTTCTTCTTTTCCTATTGTTTCTGAAACGAGGTGTCGAGGCTAGTAAATACTCTACACTTCCTTTCGACTTGGCTTCAGACAGTTTTGAGAACTTGAAACACACTTCATTCTCCATCTTTTAACAGTGATTTAACAAACTACTTCATAAGACCAATTTAATATGAAACGGTGGTAATAAAACCTTTTCAGAAAGAACCAAAGTCGTATTAATGATGTTTATTTCGCCGAGATTGAAGGCCTCTCGAAGTGGTCAGTCAGTTTTTGTGCTGTGGAAATTTCTGTATCGACACAAGCAAAGGAAGCAGAGATATTTTGTATAACCTGACTGCTGGCATCATCATGATTAGTATTTTGAAATCACCAAAAATTATTCAACAATGTTCTTCATGTACGAAATATTTTCATTTTTCCCAGAATCATTACCAAATCGCTATAGTTTTCCTCCAAATGCACCGAGTGTCCATCAGGAAGTCTTGCAAATTTATTCTCATTATGCAGAAAGACTGCTTTAAAGCTTGTTTTTAATGAATTAATGAATAGGTGCTATTCAAATAAATCATATTCTATTTCAAAACACTCCATTAAACTTTTAACACCACACCAAAAACCAAGATTTCTCTGTTTGGAGAAAAATTTACTGAATTCTCTCTCTCTCACTGCCTGTACCACAAAAGTGAAGTTTTGGATGGCAGCATGTTATTATTTTTTACTCTTGACCCCAGCGATTCGGCACATCTCTTAAAAGACCCAAATCTCTAACTAGGCAATCGAGTTTGCTCTGAGAAAAAAGTTGGTATCCCTTGTCAACAAAAAACTCTGAACTAGATTCGTACTGAGGAAGCATTTTGTATTCTCCCTTAGAATTACTCAGAATATCATTCAAACTGGAAGATGGGTGTGAAAGTCAGGTGGAAAGATAGAAGTCGGCGTGTGGAAATCACTTGTATTTTAGAGCTATGAGATGCTGATCAAATAGTGGAATTAAGATTTGGGAAAGATACTTTATTTTTTGTACTGAAACCTTTCACATCTGCCGAACAGAAATAGCAGTCAGTATTGTGGTTTTGCAGTTGACACCACATAATAGGAAATTCAAAACGAAATGAGTTGTTTTTTTTTACCCTTAAACCATAAGCGAAGATCTTCCTCGCAGCAGTTCCTACACAGCTTACGAGTTCAAGCTTTGTCTTGATCTCTAGGTTTCACTTGAAGTAAGCAAAATAATTTTTTTTTCTCAAAATCACTTTTATTCCTTTGATGACTTTTAATAGCCAAAAAACACCACAAAAAAAAAAAAAAAAAAAAGCTACCTGAAGAAAGTATAGATAAAACATAAAACATCCATCGATATTAAACAAGAAAAGTTAAAAACAACAAATTAAGTATTCTGTGTGTGAGCTAAAAAATTTCAACAACTATATTCCCTGAAACTTTCTTGCAAAGCTTAATGTGCTTTTCTTAAATTTGGGAAATATTTCAGAGTTTTATGGAAGCTTCTTATGATACTCATACTGGAAATTGATGTCCACAAATTTAAATGCATGTTTTTTATCTTATTGATTAAAAAATTCCCTACAATGTTGTAAAACACCAAATATGTTTATTGCATAAGTCCCACTCTTAGTAGCTATATATTTTTTCTTCAACCTTTGTCCCTGAAAAGTTTATGAACAAAATTGCACAACCAATTTTGTTGTATAGTATAGTAAAATCGTTTCGAAAAAGCGGCATTGAATAAGTTAAATTCTTACATGCTTTGGAATATCACCTTGACTTTAGTTTTACTGTCTTTACGTGTTTTGAAATGCACTAAGATATTTCATCCCGTTTCCTGCGAGTTGAGATAAGGAAAAAGAGAAACATTTATGAGGATGCGATGGCGTGATGACGATAGACGCGTTTGTCAAACAATGGACTCAGTGACGCAATGTACATCTGTTCGGCCTATGATTCTTGTTTTATGAGACTTTTCTCATGATCGGATTGAAATATATGTCATTGAATATCACTTTGTCACACATGAATGTGAAAACAATAGATATGAGGTTATATATTAATAAAAAAACACATATTGAATGTAAAAAAAAAACAGCAAGACATATGAAATATAGTTTTAAAGAAGGTGAATAATTAAAAAAAGTATATTTTTTTGCAAATTATGTTCTTTTCACCTACTGTATGCAAAATATTTTATTTTACTACATTGTATTGTCATATTTTTTAAGCTTATCTAGTGACTGTGGGGTTAACGCTGACCTGGCATGCCTGGGTTCGAATCCCGGGTGTGGCATGGATCTTCGTTATGGTTCGCAATCCATGTTAAGCTGTGATCCCGGCCGGATTAGGCGTTATTGTGCATAATAGTAGGTCGTTGAGCTTACAAACACACCAAACATATTTTTAAAATATCATTTTGTTATTTTTAAATAAAAAATACAAATTCATAAAATCAGTTTTATCGAATTTCAATCTACAAATTTAAACTTCGCTAAAAGGTCTGTGAATTCTTAACGATAATTTTCTTTTTTTAATTAATGATTTATTTTTAAATTCAATATACTCTAACTTTCTGAACAACCCATCAAAGCATTCACAACCCATTACGTTATTGTTCACTAAAAATTAAAGATACATTTCTTACAAAACACTCTGACTACAAATTCATTGTTTGACGATACGCAACTGTCAGTGAATAATATATGTAAATTAATTTTTTAAAGGATAAATACGGCTATAACCTTGTAAAGAGCATAAACTCAGTTGTTAAGCTGAAATTGTATCTATAATAATAAAACAAGCTGTGTGTCTATCTGTTTGTGGATCTATAGAAACCTACTAAAAATTGGAGTAGAGATCCAAAATTTTCCACATAAGAAGTTTTGGCCCTCTAATTTTACATATAGCAAACAGAATGTTAAAATTTCAATTAGTTCTTTTTTAATTAATTTTTTTAACTAATTTATTTTTTACAAAGGGACTTCAAATAGAGATACAGATCTGAAATTTTCAACATAAGTAGTTTTAACTTTCTAGTTGGACTTTTCAAAAAAAGAATGTTAAAATATTGATAAGTTATTTTTTAATTAATTTTCTTAATTAATTAACAAATTTTTTTACAAAACGACTTTTAATAGGGCTACAGCTCTGAAATTTTTAACATAAGTAGTTTTGGCCTTCTAATTGGACTTTTGAAAAACAGAATTTTAAATTTTTATTCAGTTCTTTTTTAATTAATTTTTAAAATTAATTAATATATATTTTACAAAACGTTTTCAAATAGGGTTACAGCTTTGAAATTTTCAACATAAGAAGTTGTGGCCTTCCAATTGGATTTTTAAAAAACGAATTTTAAAATTTTATTTGTTTTTAATTTTATTTTTTTAATTACACATATTTTACAAAACGAGTTGTAAGTGGGCTACAGTTCTGAAATTTTCCACACAAGTAGTTTTGGCCTTCTAATTGGACTGACAAAAAGAATATTAAAATTTTAATTTGTTTTTTAATTAATTTTTCCACAAAAAGCGATTTCTAATAAGCCTAGAGCTCTGAAAGTTTCAACATAAGTAGTTTTGGCCTCTAATTTTGCTTTCCACAAACAAGTGTTAAAATAATCTTAAAGGGATGTTGTATTATTGTATTGACGGGTATTTTTTTTTCTTGACAAAGGAGAGGCTTCTAATATTAAGACTTTACGTAGCAATTAGATTTTAGTGAGTGAAGCGAGCTTATGCTTACTCAGCAATGAATCTTTCAGCGAGCGAAGCGAGCCTATTCTTGCATAGTAATGAACCTTTCAATGAGTGAAGTAAGCCTGTACTTATGTGTCAATGAACTTTTCAGCGAACGAGGTGAGCTCTATTTTGCGTAGCGATCAACTTTCCTGCTAGCGAAGCGCCAAAAACTGGGACCTATACACCTATGAGGGATTTCCGCAAAGCGAAGCCTCACAGTTAGCTAAAATATTGCACATGTTAAAATTTAGTAGCGAAGCACGGGTATTCAGCTAGTTAAATATAAATGTTTGTTATGAATTCCCATTCAAATTATTGGGGGTAAGTAGTTAAAAAGTTTTTCTTAACTTTCTTGATGCATTAATGTACTATTTTCTAGACAAATCTACAAAAACATACACAAAAAAAGTTTTGAAAATGGTATTAAAATTTCGAGAAACAATTTCGACAAAAATGAAATTCGTTGCTTACTTACCAAAACTGGAATTAGAGCAAACATTTCCAAATGAAAAAAAAAAATCCATGTCGAAACATGAAGTTAATTTTTATAATCTGTGGTAAGACATACATTTAATGTTGAATCGGTGTTCAAATTCAGTAGAAATTATCAATTGAACAATTTTTTTACCAGATTGTTCTTTGTCCCATTTTGCAACATGTTTGTTTGTATAGTTTTTGTCACTTGTCTTTTATGTCTTTTTGAAGGATTTTACTGTTTGTCGTGGAAGCAGATGTCGATATACCCTTTGTGATGAACATACCATTGCTTCTTTACTACATTTTTTGGTATCCCTTTTAATCCATTGATTTTATCACAAGTTATGTAATAGTAAACTACTTCCGAATATTTTTTTTATCTAGAATTATAGGGTGTGTTTTTAGTTGATAAATTGCAATGGTTTCATCGTGGAACTCTTCCTCTCAACTTAAATATACTAATTCCTATACAAACAAACATGGAAAGAACGCATATTTCTAGAGTGAGTTTCGGTGTGTTTTTTGTTTTGTTTTTTTACTTTAAAGGAAAAAAAATTCGTATAAAAATAAGTTAATTGACTTTTATTTTAATCCTTTAAAAAACAAACACCTTTTAGATAAAAAAAAAATACTGTATATTTTTTAATAAACCAAATCTCATTTCGAATTAATTTGAAATAAGAAAACGAAAAAACATTATTTTTTTTGTCGGTCTGTTTAAGAGTAAAGTGTAGATAAAAGTTCCTATTCTTCTAATCAAAATCAATATTTTTACATCTATGTAAAAATATTGATTTTGTTTAGAAGAATGTTATCTTGATTTTTTTAATTAATAGTAATTGAAAAGTACGTGTTTATATTTACTCCGCTCTCCTTTTTAACTCAGCGGGAAAATCTTAACTTAGTTTCTTAAATTAACTTAAGTGGTCCAAAAATAACTGCGGTGAACTGCATACAATTTTCACCACTTGTTGAAATATCCAGCTAAGTTGCTAAGTCTAGTGGAAATATGAGTAAAATAAGATCGGGAATGCAAGGGAAACTCTCATTGAATTCTCAAATTGTCTCAATATTCATAATAATCCATTATATCTTTTAAATTTTTCGTATCGCCGTTAAATATAATAAAATTATGTTCAATTTTAACATAGAGTTATTATTTTTAAGTGAAATTAATGCAAGTGATATACACCGTCTTGCATAAGATAGAACCACCATGTATTTTCAACATAGCATATTAATAATTGGAAAGAATAATTGAAATTAACATTTTGATTGAAAACATACAAAATACGAATGCAAATAACAAAATAAAAACAAAATACATGTTTTATCTTTTCATGTATTGAAATAAAAAAAATACAAATATTATGTTGCCAAATAATAGCACCAGTCCCAATTAGTACATTGCAAATAAACCCTTTTGTGATATAACTTCAAAAATTCGATCAGGCATGTTTTCGACTAAACGTTTGAGTAAATCTGAGTTAATATCATCCCATTCTGTTATAATGGAATCTTTCAATTCTTGAACAGTTGCATAATGCCTTCCGTTGGCGTTTACGGCTCTGCCCCAACTCTTGATACCCCAAACGTTCTCAATAGACTTCAAATCAGAACAAGCTGGCCAGTTGATTACCTGCACTCCGTTACTCAGGAACCATTCCCAAGACGAGTGGGCAACATGAATACTTGCTTTGTCTTGTTGGCATTTCTAAAATGAAAAGCCAATTTTTTCTCCAAACGGCAGCAAATTGTCTTCTAACATAACTTGGTAATCCTCTGCTTTCATTCGAGCAGTGGGAAACGTAAGATTTGTACTTCTGGAATTTCCAAAACTAACCCAAATTATTAATTAGAGATCCTTTCTCACTCCCTGTCTCTTAAATGGAATACTTTCTTCAATTTGCAGATCCCTCCATTACTACGCCTATCCATCAGGACCAAATAAATTTTTTTTTTTTTCCATCACTGAAGACTACTTGAAGCTAATGTTCTTTCCAAGTCATATAGCCCATTGCATTCTTTTTCGCTTGTTGAGCCCATTGCATTCTTTTTCGCTTGTTGAGCCCATTGCATTCTTTTTAACCACGTGCGGTAAACGTCCAATCTGTCTTGCCATATTTTGTGACGACAATACTGCTTTACTGCTTTGTTGAAAGCTACAATTTTTCCCTTTTCAAAAGCTGATAACTGTTCTTCATACCCATACTTAATGACATCTTTTCAAATCAATAAACTAAACCTATTCCTAATAAATGATAACTAAGCTTATTTTAACTTGATCAAATGAAGCTTTTATATACCTGTTTGTTAAAAACCAATTAGGCAAACTTATCTGGAACCGATTATCCCTCTTTAAGTCGGGATGGTGCTGTCATTTTGCAACAGCAAATTTCCATTTTTGAAAACATTCGCTTATTAAACCAAAGTTCGTAACAGCTTGATTTCACTTAAATATAGTCTTATTTTAGGAAGATACGCACTCATGCAGATATGTATTATACAGTTTTTACACGGAATAAGCAAAGTGGTCTATCATGATGCAACGCGGTGTATTAAAGTAGCTATACTATTGATTTTAATCATTTAATCACACTATAAACTAGTTTGAGAAGAAATTATATCATTTGCAAGTAGCACTGAAAAAAGTGATAAATCATCAAAAACACGTATTATAATGGGGAATAAAAATCCATCGATATTTCAGAACTCATTCTTTGGGGGACAAACAATAAACAATGAAATCTGGAGACCGTCCCTGGAAAACGGCGATGAATGGTCACTTTACTATTATCAGTTCAGCGGCCTACTAGAAAACTACTCAAGCACATTACGGCCTTTTATTACCATTTTTGAATACATGAGGATAGGAGAAAACCGATTCCTCTGAAAATACACAACATCCGTACCCAAATGTGGCTTATAAATACTTTTGCATTTACAGTTATTTAACATACAAATAATATTGGTACTTTCTCTACGATGACTCATTATAATTTCAAATTACCAGGCATTGCGTAAGGTTAATATACATCACCTTTACCTTAATTATTCTTAACTCTGTGGCAATGAATTATTCATCAAGAAGATGTGGAGTGATTTATGTTGGACATAAACCGCTATTCTCTAAAACTTTATAAATTACTTAGAGTTATATCAATACATTTAGAAATCAATCGTCAAAACTACAAGTTAGTTTTAAGACTTTCTAAATGTATTGTTGCCAAAAGTGCCGGGTTCGAATCCTGAATTAGGCATGGTTGTTCGTTTTGGTTCAGAATCCACTGCTGTAGGTCCTGGAAAGGACGGATCCAGAGTTTTATTACGGAGGGGGCGGTTGCTGTTAAATAGCTTAAGTAAATTTCGTTGCTCTTAAGTTGCACGATATCATGAGATAACTTAACTTTGATTGTACAGAATATGTTACAAAGAGGTAAAAAGTCTCAATAAGAAAAGGCGACACAATGGTTGGCTACTTGTGAATTTACGACAATAAATTAGAGTTTTCTACAACTATTTGATTCAGGATAAATTATTGTTAAATATGATTGAACAATATAACAACGAATACATATACACATTGAACATTTTCAAACTATAATATGCTTTATTGCCTTGCTTCGTCCTCGGCTTTTTCATCTTCATTTTTTGGGATGAGGACATTTATATTAAAAATGTTCAGTATGGAATCGTTAAATCTTGATTGATTTCATCCAAAGCTTGAGAGCAGTGCACGTTAAAACATGAGCGGTCCATGAATAAAGGAGGGGCGATCGCCCCTTCCGCCCCTCGCTGGATCCGCCAATGGGTCCCAGCCAGATTATCCGTTACTGTGCATAAAAATAGGTCGTTGAGCGTACAAACCAACCAACCAATTTAAATGTATTGATTTTTTTATGTTATAATGAAAGCAATAAAATTAATTTTTAGATTCAAATAAAAGTTATGGTTTTTCACAGTTTTACAATTGTTTTCTTAAACTTCAGGTCATGGACAAATGAAGAACTTTAACTACCAAAGCTCTTATATTAAATTGCAAAAAAAAAAAAAAAAAAAAAAAAAAAAAATTGATGTCAATAAATTCACTGCAAATACAGGATGGAGAAGAGTATACAGGAAAATATTTGGTACTTTACCCTATAGAATCCTAATATAATTTTTTTCTGTTATTCAAATTAAAAGTTGAAATATCTTTTAAAATTAACGTAAAAATATTTGAATACAGCTTAAACAGTTGTGCAATTGACAAATTGAATCCAATGAAATAATTTCTGAAAGGAAAATTGTTGAACATTTTTGTTTAATTAAAAAAGCAGTTGCATAATAATAGGTGCATAATTTTATTTGAAATTAATTTTTAGGTTTAATAACCATTTAAGTTTTGAAATGTATTTCTTGGATGTAAAGACTATTTGCATTGACACTCTTAACTATTTCTATTAAGCTTCCTGATTAAGTTCAAACGAATATTTAATTCATGGTGTAATCATTTAGAAAAAAAAATTTGACAGAAAATCATTGGAAAATTTATTGAAGTATTGTTATATGTTATTGAAATATTGTCATATGTTATAGAAATAATGTTATTAGGTAATTGATATATCACTGTTATTATATCACTTACATCATTAAAATGTTATTGTATTATTATATTATTATTATTATATGATTATATTAATATTATAATATTGAAATATTGTTACAAATCGAAATTTATGAGTTACAGAAAATAAACGTTACAGTTGTTCTTCCATATGAGTCGGATAACTCAAAGAATAATAATAATAATAATAATAATAATAATAATAATAATAATAATAATAATAATAATAATAATAAAACCAGTCTGCAATCGATTTTCGAAAACAAATTGATTGTCAACGATAAGAATTAAAATCATATACATCTCAAAACAACAGACTATAAACTAGATAAAAGTGTATATAACCTAAGGAAATCAGAAAAGTGCATTGAAAAGAAAACGATGGCTTATGAGAGATATGTTCGAGGATTTCTGATATCAATGAAAAAAATTAAGGGAAATACTTAATTTTAATGACTTAATGTGGTCTCCACGGATTAATGGTCCTTTAGATAAATTATACTTTTTTTTGTCAGTTAACTTGAATTTGTATTTTTATGATAATTTATATTGTTTTGTCAGATAACTTCAACTTTAATTTTAATAATGAAAAGGAAAATATTTTATTTTATTTCATTTAAATTTGTATCACTGATCTCTACTACAACTTCCAGATTGCTTAAAAGCGGTTACTGCACTACAAGTAGATTATGTCATTTGAATACTTGAAATAAAGCTTTGAAATAGGTTGCGCATAGTTACAAACAAATTTTAACTAGTTTTAGGGGAAGTTGCAAGTATATATCTCTAGTGATTTATTCAGCCTTCTTCTACTTCAAGCCTATAACCAAACATGCGCTATCCAGAAGTTGTAGTAGAGATCAGTGAATTTTATTTGCTTCCGTTTGCTTAAAATAATCCTTAAAATGTAAACTTAATTCAAAACTTTAAAGTTCTATTTTGAAAATGACTACCTGAAATCAAATTGCATTTTTAAAATTTGAAGTTATAGGAGCACATAATAGGGCCATATCTCCCAACAAATTCATTCTTGCCTTGGTAAAAACTGTTTATAAAATCTAATGGATGTACAGGATATCTATTAAATAAGAACATATTTCCCCCAAGATTTTAACTTATGCCAAGTTTCATTCAATATGTTTAGCTTGTGATTCAATATAATATGAATAGTTACACTAATTAAACTTACGCATTGAAGCATGAAGCTATTTTTAATCGAGTGTTTAAATAAAAAAAAAATAAAAAAAACATTTGTACCTTGTACATCACAAATGGCGACCAGGAGTCATTAAGACATCCCGAAGGAAAAAAAAAGTCAGGGAGAACAGACATGTTATGTTGAAGTTCATGGTTATAATTTGTATCTTGTTTTTCAGTTTTATCAATGTCGTAGATTACATTTTTGTATAAAAGTAACTTTCCGAGTTATTTCAGACCGGCCACAGATAAGTTCTCACTTTTTTGTTATAATTAAATCTTTGCTATTGATTTTATTGGGGACAAATTGAAAACTAATATATGATTTTTAAAAAGTTAGATTTTAAATATCTTGAAATTAATAACTATGTCAAACTAAAAAAAAGTTCGTGTTATTTAATAGTCCATCTAAATATTTACCGTGTTTCAAGCAGTCGGAAAATTTAACATCTTCAAATCCTACATTGGCTTTATTTGATTTGCAATTAACCTTACCTTACCTTATTTAAATATTTTATTTACTTTACAGATCAGTAGCACTTTTTAAAGTTAGGGTTGGGTGTCACCATTAGGTGATAAAAGTCGCCCTGTTGAAAAATAAAGAAGGCATACAAGTTTTTTTTTAAATAAGGTTTTAACTTTCATAGAATTGATTATTCAACATGAAAATTTATAATAGAATGGATTATGTATGATTGAAATGAATTCAAATGTATAATTTAATAAAAAATAATAATTAACAAATTATGCAAAACCGTAACTGTTTGGAGAAATAGAATCAGTATTCCAATGTATTTACAAAAATACGTTCTTTTTCATTAAAGAAGAAGCACTTTTATTACCTCACACACGAAATAATCAACTTTTTATATTTAAATAAAATATTTCATTCCAATTTAGTATCAGAGTCAGTAATGTTATTTCTTTTAATTACAGAAGTTTCAATAATTTACTTATTTAGCATATTATATAATTAAACTTACTAGAACAATCCTTTGGTACTCTACCATTATTGAATCTTTCTACTTTCACTGGTCCGATCCTACCGATGGCTATAACATAAGTAGATTTTCTGAAGTTTTTCGACATTTCATGAGAGAAAATTGAAATGCATGCCGGCAGCATGCAATTCCTCTCGAAATCTTTTTTCCATTCATATCATCTACGAGAAGTTGTGAACTATATGTAAACTTTTTTTACCCATGGCCTTTGCACCGGCGACATCAATACATATCAAAAGCTTACTCATCACGGGATCCCCTGCGGTTCTGCAATATTTTCATTTAGAAGTTAGTAACAATCTCTGGGTGGTGAAGGACTTTCACCTTGTAAGGTCATGGTATGTATACTCACATTCAGATATCCACAATTTGAATTTTCATTTCAAACAGGAATGTATAATACAACGGTGAACTCCCCCCCCCCCCCTTTTTTTTTTACTCCTGTCGCTTCTTCTTAAGAAATACCTTCTTCAGGTATATTCGCAAACTCAAGTTAGAGTATCGTGGTGATTTTTTAAAAATTCTTTTGTTTTTAATATTCTTTATCGAAATTTCCTGAATAATTCATATTATTTATTCAAGTCGATGATAAAAATTATTTTTAACCGATTAGTTGATACCACTTATTTAGGACCATTCTCTCGTTATACTTTTTGTTCGATTTATATGTATATATTTTTTGTCTGAAAACATAGATAAGAAATACGTTATTTGACTATGAGAAAAGTTGTTCTTACACACGTTAACCAAGGAACATAGAAAAGTCAATAACTTGATTTAGTTAAAAACAAATGCAAAACTATTCGAATTTAGTCGATAGGTTAAAACTAATTATTATTTATGGAGTTTCATAACTAAACAATAATGGTATTGTACTTTCAAATATTCTACTCAATTATTATTAATCTCAATTTATTCAATGTTAGGTAAGGTACAGGGTAAAGTAAAATGTGCGAAGAGTCTGAAATTTGAAATAACTAAAATTAAAATATTCTCTTTTAAAAATCTTTTAGCTTTGTATTTGTATTTACAAAAATCATAAAAAAGTATATAGCCTCTATAGAAGAAATTAATTACTTCGTAGAAAGATATTCCTATGGATGTTATTTATAATCATGCAAAAAAAAAATCTGGCATTTCTAAAGTACAGAGAATAAGGCTTAAATTTAAAGTTTTTATTCAGAAACTGCAATGAAGAAAAACTTAACAAGGATATATAATCATAGCTTTGTTCTAAAACTGCGCGTTAAAAAGCATAAACGTTAAATGAGCTTTATATACAAGTAATACAAAATGTTCATTTATTATTTTTTAAATTAAATTTTACATTGGGTCTTCTTCATTATTATTTAGTATTTAAAGGAAAACTGTAGTAGTGTGAATTTATAATAAATGGTTACCGGGGGGGGGGGGGGGCAAAAATTATTAAAGCTTTTGCTTTTTTCATGGAACATTTTGATTTCTATCTGAAATTGTTAATAAACAGTAATAATTATAACTTTGTATTGGTTTTTCTATAGTTTTAGAATGATTTTCAAATTATTTTATAAAAAAAAGAAAGAAAAAATAGAAATATGTATACTAAAACGTTGTTCGACTGTAAAAGGATTTGTATAACATTTGATTGCATATTAATAATACATTCTTTTTAAAGAATTAATGTATATTATTTTATAAAACAAAAAAAGTATCGACATTAAAAAGTTTAAAATCTTAGATATTAAATATTAGCCGTTTGAAAAGAAAAAAAAACTCTCTTCGAGAAAAATTATAGCTACAGAAGGATAAATTTCACTAATATTCCCTGAATATAAATGGAAGGGACGAATAAAAAATTAAATTGTACTCTATAAACATAGTTAGGGAACATAATTTGAAACGCATTTCTTACTTATTGAGATATAGCAATACTTACTATTAAAAAAATCCTTACGTAAAATCTACGATAAAATGCTTACTTTTTTTCTCATAACTTTTTTTAGTATTGCAAGTTTTATGTCAAGCTAATCACATTGTACTCTGTATATAAGTAGTCTTAATAATTAGAACTAAATGAACTTTTGTCAAAAAACATAATAATAATAATATTTTCCTGATTTTGATTTTAAAGTTTTACTGTGAGCAAGTTTTAATGCAACAATAGAATCTACGTACTTCTTAAGCAAAACTTTTTTGAGTATTTTGTAAGCTAATTATCTATCAAATAAATCGAATTATACTCTCAAATTAATTATCCGTCAAACTAATTAGATTATAATCCTTAATTAATTGTGTGTCAAACTTATCGGATTGCACTTTTTCAATGATGTGTCAAACTAATAAGAATGAAGTCTCCGATTAATTATGCTTCAATCTCTAGTCTGTTCTTTAAAATATCCTTAGTATTAGAATAGTATTAATTTAAAGAAATATTCTTCCTGATTTTTGTTTTAAAGTTTTACTGAGAGCATGTTTCAAGAATAGACAGACATTTGTTGACATTTTTCACTTGTCCTTGTACCTCGCACACAATTATCAGTTTTATCATTTAGATGTTATAGGTGATCATAACTAAAGGTTAGATAACTTGAAAATTTAGCTGAGTGGCGTACGTTTGCGGAACTGATAAGAAACATTTATTTTCTTTGCATTTGTCAGGAATAAATTTCATGCGCGGTAAGTCTCCTTTTTGAAAAGTTTTATGATTATTGAAGGTGGTTAAGAACTTACGTCTAGAATGATCTTCGAAAATTGCTTCTGGGGGTTATTTTAAAATAACCGTTGACCACATTTTAGAAAAGGCAACCAATCAATTCCAGTAATCGTCGCAAAAGTTATATATTGTAACAAATATATGAACCAATTCCAATGGATAAAATAGGCTAAAATCATAATACCATGATCGTACCATCATTTTATAATACGACGTAATTTATGGTAAAAATATTTGAAATAAATGTCAGCGCGTATTTGCTTAATTTTCTTAGAGATCATCAGTTGCAATAGCTTTTCTTTGTCGTACCCCCATGTGAATTTAAAAATCAATATTTCATGTATTGTACTTTATGCGAGTAGTTATTCTAAGCATCTGATAACTCAATCCTTTCAATCCAGCCCATCCCAATTTCTTTTTAAGTGAACTGTATAAACGAAATTATTTGTTCAGACAATCACAAACTCGTATTTTATTTTTTCAACATGTAACAGTTGACTGCAATGTCGCTATGCATAAGTTCACTTAGGTAGGACTCATTCCTTTCGAAAAATAACTTACTGAAAGTTTTATATGTATTTGTTGCAATGTATTTAACACAAACTAAAGTTAAAGTCACACAAAGTTAATATTTTTTAACCACTTAATTTGACGTCTTAAAGAAAACATCTTAAAGAAATTAAAAAATTTATCTTGTTTCCATTTCTTCTGTACTGTTTGGTTATAAAGTTTAATACGACCAAAGGTAAATATATTTTAACTTAAAACACTTTAATGTTTTAAATAAAGATTACATTAATATCATAAATTCCATCTATTTCATATATTTCCAAAATGTATTTGTAAGAATGAAATACAGTGAAAAGAGTGATGATTTAATATTAGTATAACGACAAAGAAAAGCATACATAATTTTGTGTATATATTACTAATTAAATCTTCTCACGAGGCTATAGTAAAATTACAATCAGTAAAACTTACAGCTCAATTTCATGGTCCAATTTTTTAAGCCTTGACTAGTTCATTATCAACAGCAGTTTAATTGTCTTTGTTATATTTTTTCTCCACGAACATTGATATACATGACTGTCGGAAAACTTTGAAAGTTTGTGTCGGTCTTACTTTTGTGTTGACGGTAATCTCTCCAGAAGTAAGGGATTTAAGTCTAATCAGTTCCGTATCTCAAATCCAGTGAAAAAGTAACAGTTGTTCAAATAGGTTAAAATATAAAAGGTGATAACATATAGTTATTTTTTTAAATAGTTTTATTTGGACTTATTAATTATTTTAACTTATAGTAAGCCAGAATTTTTTTTCCAGCGAGAGTTTAAAATGCTTGAGATTAATTGTGTGAAGAAATATATTGAAAAATATAACTCTCCAATTGAAAATTAGTTCTAATATTGAAAGGCAAAGGGTGTAGAACACCTTGTGGTACACGACGATGGTTATTTCAATATTTTATAGGCATCGTAAACTTTATTTTTAAAAGACAGGTAGTTTTTTTTTTTTTTTTTTTTTTTTTTTTTTTTTTATTTATTTATTTATTTATTTATTTATTTCTATGTGCTATTATTATTTTTTTTTTTTAAATCCTTTAATAAATAGTTTTCATATGCGCCGCATTTTCATTTTGATGTTCAATGTCAAAATATTGGCTTTAGAACGAATGGACAGAAAACGTGCAGTTGATCATGAGTGTTTAATCTCGTTTCCCTTTTGTGATACGAATTCTAGAAAAGTATCAATACGGTTACTGCCTCAAGGGGTCTAGCACCTCCATAGGAGCCCATGTTAAATTCGGGGCATCTCCTTGAATAACCAATTCGTCTATCATTCTGAAACTTTCACTGTATAATATTTGGATACTTTTAAATACTTTAACTCAAAGTTTTTATTATTTTTTAAAAATTCAAAACTTATGACTTTTTAAAAATGTTTAAAAAAATTGCTAAAATTTTAGACAATTTTTTTTTTAATTATTCTTCTTTTCATTTATTCCTTGTTTTAAAGTACTTAAATACATTAGAGAAACATGTATAAAAAATTCAAGCATTTACATTAAGTATATTCTAAGTTAGGTGCCCCCAAACATGAAAAAACAACATTTTTAAAAAATTCGGCTTTAAAGTTAAAAAACATGATTTACAAATATATTTTGAGTTTACTTCAAAAAATTATTAAAAAGTGTTCTAAATAATGTATAATTACAAATGAAACATCGCTTTAGAGAGAAGAATTTAAATTTTAATTAACAATAATAAACGAAAAAACGTTAATCTGAAAAATGTTCATGTGCCGAACTCCCTTAAGTATAATAATTACTATAACCTAATGGGCTACTTGTTGAGACCATCCAAACATGATAAGCTTAATTTACGAGCATGCAATATATGGTGGGAAATACCTGAAATTACATTAATAACAATTAGACACCAGTGGAGGTTCATGCACTTACAGCCAGTGCAGCCGAAGCAGATTTGAGAACGCAAATCTGCATTAACTATTAGATGTTTTGAGCCTCAGTCAAATTGATTGGGAAAGAAAATCAATTTTTCTAGATTATTAAATGCAAATGTTTTTAGAAAAATTACGATTTTTCTACTTTCAATGTTAAAAAAATTCTATTAAAAAAAGTATATATTCTAGAAACTAGATGGAAGTTCATAACATTAAGAATTATATTACGAACAATTTCCAACCATAAGTTCTTTCCTTGGCCCCATAAAACTTGAGTAATCACTGTTCAAAAATATGCTATTATAACAAGTTTTAAATGTTAATTAATTAATTTTTGAATAAAACTGAATTTTTTTTCACTTAAACATCATTACTAATTATGTACTTTTAAGTACAAAAAAATCCGATTTTTAAAATAATAATTTTTTAAAAAAAGTTCAAGTATGAATGTGCATGATTGCGGAAAGTGTGTGGGAGTTTGGGGGGAGGGATTGTTGGGAAGTCGCATGTTTCCGGCTGCACTAACATTTTCGACCACAGGCCGCCACTGTTAGACACCATTGCAATTTTTTTTACTTAATAACTTTTACTAAAATTACTCAATGCTCAAATTGCTCGGAATAAATACACCAAATAAATGTTTTACTTGACTTAAATTATTTTCATTTTCCATTAAAACAGTGAGAAACTAAACTTTTTTACTAGAAATGAAAGTATGTACTTACTCCTTTTAATTTCAGCGAAATTGCCTTAAAAAAGAGCAGTGACATTTAGAAAGCCATAATAGTTAAATTACGAAACGAAAAATTAAATATTTTTCGATTTCGGAAGTTATTGATAAGTAGGAAAATGATATTATAAACTTGTGAGTATTTTCAGATCTAAAACACATATACGTTTTCCCAATACAACAATGTACAAGGTGAAAATAAACGAGCTTCAGTGTATTAGTCACTAATGTTAGTATAAAACAACAAGCTAGTTGGTCAGTGGGCGTATCTAAATTTAAAATATGAGTACATTTTCCTCAATATTGAGACAAATGTTGAGCTATGATTGTATACTTGAAAAGGAATTCTTCCACTTTTGTCTAATTATGCTGTTGAAACAAATAAACAAAACTGCACTAATTAAAAACGATAATATTTTAATTTATTGGTCCAACGCGCGGTTACGGATTTAGAAAGAATAACGCAAAAATTATTAAAAAATCAATTTGAAAATACAAACAGTTTTCATAGAAATTCATTTAATTGTTCCAGAAAAAAATACTTTTGTATCAGTATTTTTTTTTTTTTTATTAAATCTTTATTCGTTATAACCATTCGGATGTAAAAGTTAAAATACAGTTTGTTTTGTTATGTACACAAATAATATATGTGATGTGATAGTAAAATTAGAAAAAACTCGCCCAAAGAATTAAAATTTTAAAGTAACATGCCATGATAGATCTTTTTGTAATAAAATTTTTGGGTACTTAAATTGTTCCCCATACACAAAACATTTGGTTTCCTGGAATCAGTTGTTAGTAATAAAAAAATAAATAAAAAAAACTATAAAAAAAACTGTTAAACGGCGAATGCGAATGCTCCTAGGGTTCCGTACCCCAGTACATTTTAAACCTTTAGAGAAACCGCGACATCATACGGAACGTACATAATTACGTCACGCTCAAGGGAGGGAAAGGATTTGTCCAACGTGATAGACCATGACCGACGTGAAGAAGTGGGGGAGGGAGGGAGGGGGAATGAAATCGCTTGAAAGACGTCACAATTTCCCTTTTGCAGGAAAAATGTAATCCACACCTTTTTCTTTTCAATGTAAAATTAAAAAAAAATAATTAAAAAAAATAATAATAATAGTTTCAGCCGTTTAAGGTCATTTGACCAAGATGATTAATTTGCAATAAGTTGGACTTCTAATCTAAGTTCAAAACTACATAAATGAGCATTTTTTTTTTTTAAATTAGAGGGGAGGGTAAAATGAATGAAATATTTGTAGGGAGGGTAGCAGTCTAGCACTAACGTGATGTAATTTTGACACAACTTTCAATTACACTATAACACTGGACACTACATTTAAATTTAAATTTGATATGAAATGGTGTTAGTAATATTATCTTATTTTCATTCATTTGAAAAAATGGCAAATTTGCCGATATTTTTGGCTATAATCGCTAAAATGAGCACTCAAAAACAAAAACAAAAATCGCCAAGATGGCGAATTTACTTTTCGATAACTTTTACATTATTCTTTCTTGAAAGTGTAACAGGGGAGAGGAGAAAACCGTCGTTGATGAGCGATGCTCAAGAGAAGAGAACTATTGGTGTTCACGACTTTCATTTTTCGACTTTTTACACCTTTATAACATTTTTACGGGAATTTCGGTTGGTTGTTTTCAGATTATCTAACGCCGTCAGCAACACGAGGGCTATAATGCGCCGAAACATTCTTCATTTGACAAGCCAACATACATTTACAAACACCCATGCCTTACACGGGACTTGAACCCGCAACCTTTTGGTCTAGAAGCTAGTATGCTAACCATTATACCGTTTGGTCGGCCGGGAATTTCGGAGATGGGGATGTTTAGAACACCTTAAGAGGCCATAGGCGTAACTAGAGTTGTTGAATGGGGGGGTTTCGAAAAATTCAGACTCGCTACACCAATGAGAAAAAAAAGAAGAGGGGAGGGGAAGGAGAAGAGAGTAAAAAAAAAAAGATCATCTTGCTGAAAAAGTTTTCAAATCATTGTCTAAATGTCCGAATCTACAGGATAAGAAAAATTTCTTAAGAATTCTATAAAAAAAAAAAAGGGGGGGGGGGTAGGGAAATGTTCTTATACACATGGAAATTGAAAGGGTCTGATATAATTGTAAAATATATGGATGCAATATTTTCGGAGGAACTTTTCGGGCGTAGCAAACAAGATAGGATCAATTTCAGTGGCGGGATCCCCTCGAAATATTTCAAATATACACTGCCAAAAATAAGCATTAAAGAAACTTCAATAAACATTTAAATATATTTTTTCATAAATAGCTGTGTCTCTTAATGTTTATTTTGCATTATTGTTTTTATATACATAATGATATCAACACCGTCCGAGTTTGTAAATCTGCGGATAAAATTTTTATTTTTTCGTCTTCATCTGGCGATTCTTCAAACGCTATTTGACGATTCTTTTTCGACTTGAACAGTAATTTCAACATATTTTTCTTCTTTTGCAAAATAAAAACAGTGTCTCACTTTGATTTGAGTTTTTACGTTTTCTACTTACACTCATTTTAATTACTTTCGATTATCCTTTTGTTAACATAGGGTAATGAAAGTGTTGTTTTCGATCAAAAAAAAAAAAGGATTTTTTTTTTTTTTTTTTTTTTTTGCTTTTCTCCATGTTTTGGAACATCCAACTGAAAAAAAAAAATGGTACAGAAAAATGTCTGCCAGTGTGTCTGTGGTCAGCACAACTCCTGAACGATTTGACCTACGATGTTCAAATTTGGAGTGCAGGTTAGTGGGGGCCATAGAACCTGCCATTAAGGTTTTCGTCAATATTGCGCATTCGCAAAACATTAAAAAAAACACGTTCTTTAGCAATTACTAAAAAGCGGCTCTAACGATTTTGATCAAAATCTCTATGACAATGCTTCTTAAGATTTTTCTTCCCGGATAAGATAAGAAGATCCTTAAGATTTTCCATCTCCGAAATTCCCATAAAATGTTATAAAGGTGTAAAAAGATGAAAATCGAGTGTCTTCAACATAGAGTTCTCTTCCCTTGAGGATCGCTCAACAACAACCGTTTTTCTCCTCTCCTCTATTTCACTAACAAGAAAGGATATTGAAAGAATTTTCGAAAAGTATATTCTCACATTTGCCATTGTGGCCCTTTTTTTTTTCTTTCTTTTTTTTTCTTTCTTTTTTTTTTTTTGTAAGAGTTATCTGTAAAAATATCACTAAGGCCATTATTTCAAATAAATGAAAATAGTAATAACACTATTCCACGTCAAATTTAAATGTGCTGACCATTATTATAGTGTAATTGAAAGTTGTGCGATGTTCCACTCCCCTAGTTTACATTCAGTTATTGTTTAGTGTTTGGGTTTTCTATACAGCGCAATTTGCTCTCAGAACTTATGTTTCCCTTCGATGGAGAGTCCATTTCTTCAGTCTCGGACAGGTGTAGCGCGTAGTTATCATCAAACGGTACATAATGGCAAATTTGCTCTTCTGGTAAAAAAATCCATGCATAGTCTTGCAGTTTGGTATAGCTTTTGATTACCATAGTAAAATACTGGTCACTGAATAATATCAATACTGAAATTTAATGGATAATTTGAGCAATAATCAACAAAGAGTTGATTGGGGGAAAAAATGCAGTATATTTGTTTAATTCTTTCTCATCTTAGTGGGCTGGGGGTTGAACCCCAAAAACCTCCCTCGTTACGCTTATGGTCTTTGCATCAACGATCGATGTCTAAAGTTAAGTCTGTAGCACTTTTTGTTTCCGCGATAAAGACTCCATTTCTCCAGCCTGTGTAGCGACATATAGTTTGTAAGACGTTCAATATGGTACATTAGTTGTATGAATGTCTTTCACTTTGGTACAGCTTTTGATTACCTTAGCAAAACACTGAATAATTACTAGTAAGGAAATGTAATGGATATTTTGAGTAATAACCATCAAAGAGTTGGTTAGGGAAAAAAACCTAGTAAATTTGCTTAATTTTTCTCAACCCAATGGGGGGGGGGGGGTTGAACCCCCAAAACCCCTCCCTCGTTTCGCCTATGTAAGAGGCATATTACCATAGTGATTTTGATCAGAATCGTTAGAGCCGCTTTTTAGCAATCGATGCAAAAATGATTTTTTCTTGTTTTGCACATGCGCGATTTTAAAGAAAACCTTAATGACAGTCCCATGGCCACCACTAACCTGTACATTAAATTTGAACATCGTTCGAGAGTTATTATGCTGACTACGTATGTATGTATATACACAGACATCCGTACACACATTTTTTCTCAACCACTTTTTTTAAGTTAGATTGTTCTAAAACGTGGAGAAATGAGAAAAAAAAAAAAGAAGAAAAAAAAACTAAGCTTTCAATACCCTACGTTAATATATGGGTAATTGAAAGTAAAAGTATCTCCTAATTGACCAATTTTTTAAAATGAGTGAAAATATCTCCCAATTAACCAATTTTTTAAAATGAGTGAAAATATAAAAACGGTAAATAACTTCATCAATCCACGCCAAATTGAATGCAATAACAGTAACCATCAGTATTATGTAGTATATTTGAATGGTGTTCGATATTCCACATCCCTAGTTTAATCCTTTTTATTTTTACCTTTTAATGTTGGGTGAAAGAGTGTATTTAAATAAACATTATTCACTATTATTACATTTAATTTAGTAATTTTCAAGTTTGTTTGACCGCAACTTTTAGAACCGTTTATTTTAAAATAAATATAATTGATTGGTTATGTGGTGGCGTCGTGTACAAATGGCAAATCCAACCTAGACACCAGAAATCTCCTTTGTCTTGTAGTTAACAAACCTCTGTCTACTGATCTAGAGGTCCCCGGTTCGACTCCCCGTTAGCGCACACAGCTACAGTTATATGAGAGTGAAAAAATCATGATATATTGTTATTGTTTTATTAAATAAGTTTAATTATTGACAAACTCGCTATCCCTGTTCTAAAACAACTTGGATGCATCTCTAAGTATTAAAAAAGAATTCAGCTTCTGATGCTGGTGCTCAAAAAAGGTTATTCTTTTTTGCGGACTTTCACTCAGAGTTCCTTTAACACACAACTTTATATATTTTGTAATTGTATCATAAGTCTTACAGATAATTTTACACTAAGTAATTTTATGTTAAAGTAGGTTTAAAATCGGTCCAAAATTTTGAATAAATTTGAAATAAAATAAACTAACTCTCTCCCTTTTCCAAAAAAGGAGACTTTCCCGGTTATCTTATGTCCATGTTTTGGATTTAAAATTAAAAAATAAATAATTAAATAAATAAATAAATAAAGCAAGATGATTAATATTTTCCATGTTCTTAATTCATCACAGTAACCATTCTTTTCCGTAGTTTCGATGTCGTGGAAATTCTGCGCATGCGTATATTTACTTTAATGATGAAATCATTATGAATTATATCTTTGTATTAGAAATACTTTATTGAAATACAAGATAGAACAAAACCAAATACGAATTTAATTTATAAATAAATCTAAATAGGATTTTATTTAACGCAGCCAAAATATGACATCTTATATTTATCAACATATTGCATCTTTACCATGACTCACTCATATTAAATTTATGTATGGTTTTTCGCTCAAAGTTTGATGGCCTCTATTTTTTAAATTTGATAATTCTATTACGAGTTTGAAATTTTATCTCCTACAGATCTAAAAATTATTTAAAGTTTTGTTTGTTTACCAGTTTATAACTATAACTTAGTAATTGGGAATGGCATCGATTTTTCAGTTTACCCTTTTGCGGACGAAATGAGTGAGTATTTTGCACCCACAGCGCGAAAGAGCATTAGTTTTGTCCTCTAAATTTTCTTCATCGTTAATTCCCATATTCAAATTTGCATACCTTAATCATACAATCTTTGGAAATAACTATCACGATTGCTTATCTCTTAGTCTTTGTGTGTAAAAATATGATTTGAAAGTGAGTTTGTGGAGGTGCAACCGATTTGTTTTTAAAATTGCATGACGGTTTGTATACACGATAAAAAACTGTATAAATATTTGCTTGCTACAAAACAGTGAATTCTTGAAGGTAATTCTTACAGCTGTAGTTTAGCAGACATTTAACGATAGAACATCATTTGTTTGTATGGTGACACTTAAAATAAGTACAATAAATACAATTACTGATACACCTTCCTGTAAAAGTATTTCATTTTTATCCTCAATTACTCTTAAAAAGATTTGAATGATTGCGTGTTAACAACTTAAAATTTTTATTTTTTTTATTTTTTTTTTGTTTATTTTCATTTATAAAAAAAAATATATACATATGGCGTATATTTTAGTTTGAATAAATTTATAAAAACGTATAATTTTTTATGATAGTTCTTTATAGTTAGCGTTTTCTTTTCAAATTCTTTTAAAGTTATAGTTTCAAACGATAAAGGCTGACGATTCAATGATAAAGGCTGGTATGGTATTGTAAACAAGCCCAGTGTTTTGATGACCTTGTTAGAGAAATGTTGCCCTTACAAAGTTTTTAAAACTTTTTATTTACTTTATTTGCTGTTCAGCCTTCACAGACTATTTTTCACTTTAAAGAATTACAAGTCTATGATGTGAATAGTAGTCTGTGTTTATTATTACTAAATCTTTTCTTATGCAGTGGAAAACTTCTTTCGGCTGCGACATATTTATTTATCGAAACTAGCTTCTTAAATTTCTTGGACTTTCACCAATTTTGTTTACTGACTTTTTACTTTTAATGTACTCCATTTTTTCTTGTTACTTGAATATTAATAATTCTACTGTTTCTCAGTACAAATTTGCCCTTGTTTTGCTTTTGTACCAGAAACGCTCCGAAATTCTTAAATACCTTTATGACTTCTACATGAGGATATTTTGCCCTTGGATATTGATTTATCTAGTTTTATGCAAATTCTCCTTTTTGCAAAGATATTTATTTTGTAAGTTTTGTTAGATATTATTTCTATCATCAAGTAAATTTGAACATCACAAGCAGGGCTCCAGAAAAATATTTTCTTCCTGCATACACAAATACCATTGCCAAAAATTTCCTGCGAGTCTGTGTTTTTTAAATTATATCGCTGAAGAAAATTAATTTTTACGTACTATTGAGGATTTAAAGTTGTTTAATTCAAAACCTTCTTGGTCATTGATTTTGGAAGTATCAGACACTGCAGGATAAACATCGGTTTCCAATGGCAAATTTTCAGTTTCAATATTAGGGTCATTAGTACTGGGTTGGCTTCAATGTTGAGCTTGTGAAACGAAAGCAAACATTGATGCTAGTCCAGCATACCTCCTTTCCTAACTGTTTTCATTTTTGTGATTTCGATTTAAATGATGGGAATAGTTTTGACTCCACCATTTCTTCATTGCAAATATGGCATTTTATTTTCCTTGTCTTGCTTGGATAGCTCCTTTTCATTTTAAAGAAAAATGTGGTTTCTTTTAAATTACAATGAAATATCCCAAAAATTCTTTCAAATTAAAAAGAAGATTGAATGAAAAGAAGAAAAAAAATATTTTTGATTTTAATTTCCTGCGGGATATGACGATTTTCCTGCGTACATCGTACGCGTGTACGTCCATTTTATCGGACTCTGATCACAAGACTTCCTACATAAAATACATGACATGGTTGCATAGCTAATATTATTTGTTTTTAGCTAATTGGCCTAAGGGCCTGGAGGTACCCCTCTTCGAACTACAACACTTTGTGTTAAACATATAGGCAAAAAGAGGGACTGCTATGACATGTATCTGTTAGGTTGACCCTTATAACAGGTTAAATAACAGTTTTGACTTTTTCAAATTGATTCATCTTTCAAATGCTATTTTTCTTTATGTTATATTTTACCTTTGTATAACCTAAAAACTTGGATGTGTCAGAATTTTATTATTGAACACTAATAATAACATTTATTTTCAAACATTTGACTAAGAAATTTTATTTATTTCTCTCTTAGAAATGCTTTAATTTAATTGATTGTGCATTATTTAAGCAAATGCATTTTTCTTTACTTCTTCCTATTTTCATCAGTCATTCTTTTTAGGAATTATTCATTCTATTTAGTTTTTCTTAAATTTCAAAACGATTAAAATAGTCTTGTATGAAGGCTTGTGTTAAACAACACTTATTTATTGGTCAATATTCATGCTCAGACTTTCAATCTCATATTGTCAAATTTCTTTTAAAATATATTTTGCAAATCAAAAATATATTTTTAAAATATATCTTCAAATATCTTTTTAAAATATATTTTGCAGTTAGTTTTTAATTCAGAATTTGACTGTGCATTTACGAAAGAGAATCTGCCTCAAGTTGTAAAATTTTATCAAAACAGGTAAAAAATGTTTAAGCTGAATTGGAGCTAAAACTAGCAGTAATGATGAAAAAAATCAAATAAAGAGCAACTGTCACCTACTTAAACATTCATTTTTGTTAATGAAATTACTATTTAAATTTTTATATTTCTGCTTAAATGTGACCTTGCAAATGTCTTATCATAAGCATTCCTAGCAATCTGAATAAAATAAAATTTATCTATCTGAATAAAAATAAATTGCTGAACAACATCATTTGATATTTTCCATATGAGAATCTCATCCAAAATATTTCCCCCATTGTTGACTTCTAGAATTTCTAATCTATCGTAAAATGGCGGGTTAAGCAAGTGCATGCGTCAAAGCAGCTTTACTGAGGCCCCAAGCTGGACTCCCATGAGGAAGCGTCATCCCTTCATGGTTTGGAAACCAAGGCGCTTTCGGATCACAAAAACTATGCTCAAGATGAGATGACTGAACGACCAACAACGGTTCAGTTTAGCAATTCATCTACACTAACAGGTATAATTCTTGGTTATAGTTACATTGTCCTGGGGAGGGTTACTTTAAATTTGAATTTCAAGTTAATAAGACAGGATTTATGTACCTCTTGGAAATGGGTTATCTTTATCAGGGTTTTTTCATTTACTTTCGACTCGTGGGAGATATAGCTCGTTACTGAACTTTACTCCTGGGAAAAAAAATTTAATATGATGGATTATTTAATAATTGTACTTGAAGCAGATCTATACTCAGTATTCGAATGGGAAATTTTTTTATTCTGATAAGGAAATTGTAGTGTTCCTATATTGGCAAAAAATTTGTTTTTGGCAATATTTTTTTAAGGTTCAATTACTCATGGGAAAACATCATATTATTGGAACTTTTTCTTCTAAAATATGTGTGAACCTGAACCTTCATTATGGATTTTTTTGTCAGAACTTTAACGTAGTTCTTTGTTTTTTATTCTATGAATGCATCTAATTTTTTGGAAAAACTTTTGTTATATTTCAGAAATGGTTTAAGTGGATTTTCAGGTTTTTTTTTTGTCAAATGCAAGTGATAAATTTTACTTAAGATCTGCAGGTTCCTTACTTCCTGCATGCTTCCCCTTTTTTGTGGATATTCAGCTTTTGTCTTTTTCTGATGTGTTTTTGGTATAGTTTAGCATGCAATTGTTTCTGTAACCTTTCATTTTAATGCATGGATTTTACCAGTAAACCTTTTAAACAAGCTAAAATGTATAAGTCAAAACATTGAAAAGATAGCAAAAATTAATCTAAAGTTAAAGTAAAATAATATTCAATTAGTTTTGAAGCTGTATTTATTCTGCAACTTATTTAATTTAGCAATTATTTAAAGTAAATACTGTAGAAAATTGACTTTGGGTGACACTTTGAATTTAAATTTCGGAAATAAATTTTTATATTACCACTTTTTTTATATTTAAAATAGATTTATACAGTATATAAACAGGGTTTCCACAGTCATTAAAAGTGCTTAATATTTTTTAACTTGTTTTCAAGGCCTTGAAAATGCTTAGAGGTCCTTAAAAATCCTTAATTTTTGCAGATGTTGTGTGCCCAACTGCAAAATTTGTAAAAATACATTTCAGACTTTCTATCCCCGCGTGACTGCCACTTATCTGTACTGTATCGGAATTCTCCGACATATTTATATTATGCATGCACTAACTCGTATTTGCTGATTGGTGGAGTGGAATTCGAACGGAGGAGCCTGCACTGAGTTTTCCACTCTGTACTTTGTGAAAAGAACACATGAGAGCATTGTTTGTTTTGCGAGCCACAAAAGTTTTTTTTTACCAGCGCAGCAGTTTTCTTTTTCTTTAGTAGAAGCAACTTACGAAAACTATATCAGGAAAGTGCGCATTTAATGTGCTTTGACAGTGCATATGAAAAATGAATTGCAATTTCAACAAAGTCTGTTCATAAAGCAAAATGCAAATTGTGTATGAAAGATTTTGATATTGACGCTATGGGGAAGAGACTAGTGTCTCAATGTTGGAATAATTTCTGATGAGAGGCATTTCATTTGGTATACTGTAAAGAACACAATTTTAGATTTTAATAAAGGAGTTATTGATTTAAATTTTTGTAAACAATTTCATGTGAGAATATTGCACGTTTTAATTTTTCTTGAAAACTTAACATTTTTACCCTAATTGTAATGCGCATATATATATATATGAATTTTTTTTTAAGACGGTTCTTTTAAGTAATATTTTCTTTGCGAAGTAATTTAATTAGTTTGTGAAAATCTGTTTGTGTCAGCCAGGAAGGAAGGGGTAGTATAAGGTGTAACTCCTTCCCGAAATATTTTTCATTGTTTTACGTTTAGTTAAAAAGAAAATACAGTAATTGAGAAAAATTATATGCTATGCGAGATCTACTCCTCCCATATACTTGATATATTTAGCATATTTCAATAATTTTATCAATATTTCACATATATATTATTGAAAATTTCTGTAACTTTTTAGGTAAATATACTTTATTAAAAATTTATATATAGACATGATGCCTGAAAACAAATTTTTGAAGGTCCTTAAGAAATATTATTTAAGTCCTTAAAAGTCATTGATTTTCATTCTGTGATTTGAGTGGGATACCCTCATAAAAGGAATCCATATATCAATAGTCAATAGAGTTTCTTTATTCACAGAGAATTTTTTTATATTTACTGGAAAAGTAGTGCCATAGGGTACTATTCTTTGTCAATTGAACACCAATGCCGTCCTATTGCTACAGTACCCCCCCCCCCCCCAAAAAAAAATCAGAACAATGGCTATATCTTTGGTTCTAATTATCGTAGAATCTTCCGGTTTGCACCAAAATGTTTTGCTTACGAAAATTTCGATACGAACCCTTATTTTTTATCAATTTATTCGATTTAGAATACATCATTTACTCTATAAACGAAATTCCAATGCAATATGTTGAAAAACATGTCACTTATGAGAGGAAATGTTCTAATAAAATCAAAAAAAATTTATGTTTCTATTAAAAAAAAAATTAATTGCTTTATTAATTACTAATTAATTATTAAAAAAGAAATAGATGCAAAAGTTGATTGCTATTTATGTTTGGCAATTTACTAATTATCTTTTGAAAAAAAAAAATTACTGAAATATATTTATTATTTAAGTGTTTATGGCCAAAAAACCAACTTTTTTATTTAACATTAATTTATCATTTTCTTTTTATCATTTAAATTACAAACCATTCATTAGAAAATTACGAATTTTTGTATTTCAACATTTTTTTTGGATGCTGAATCCGAATATGGGATAATATTATGAGGTTGCTATGGAACTTTTAAAGTTTGGTTCTCTTTTAATATGTAGATGACCCCTCATGAAGAAAGAAAAAAAAACTACATGCAATTATTAAAATCCTTCCACGATTTACAACTGTACCTTTTGTTTGTTATTTCAACAATTAGAGCACAAGATATAGCCATCGTTCTGATTTTTTTTTGGGTACTGTACAACATAATAAACACTTTCGATAATGAATGATATGAATTTACATATCATATTTATTTATCAATTGAATGAAAAAGGAAATAAAACTATAATAGGGTTAACATAAAATGTCTTTTAAAATGAAATTTTTTTATATTATGACAGTCAATTGCAAGATGTCTTCCGATCAGGGCCGTCGCTAAGAATTTTGGTTGGGGGGGCGTAGACATCCTTTTGCCGACTGAAATCAAGGCATATCCGGTGTAAATGTAGAAAATATAAATTAAGGTGTTAATAAATTATTAGCTAATTTGTATTAATGTAAAATTAAAGTACACATAATTTGTAATTGATATATGAATAATTATTAATTAATACATAATTAATTATTAATTAATACACAATTAATTATTAATTTATACATAATTAATTATTCATTTATACATAATTATTAATTTATACATAATTGATTATTAATTTATACATAATTGATTATTAATTTATACATAATTAATTATTAATTTATACATATAATTAATTAATGTAAAACTAATTGTTATACATTTTTTTTTATTTAATTGGGAATTATTTTATTTATTAATTACATTATAGTTAAAGTTCCTTCAAATTCCTTTTATTTTTTAATTTATTTTTAGTAAATTACCCCTTCCTCTCAAAACAAAGGAGATAATTTTTGGAAGCTTTTTTATTTGGGGAAGGAGGGGGAAATATTTTTACCTTGTAGATAGATAGAATTTTTCCCACAATCTTGAACTAATTCAGTAACCTGAGTAGTACAAGTGCTTCATTTCGATAAAACTTTTTTTTATATTTTCAAATTGAAGTTTCGAAAAAAATTAATTAAACCTGTAAAAGTGGTTGGAAATAGCACTTTAACATGGAATTAAATAGATGAAAATTATTGATCAAATAGGTGACTTTTTTATAAAGAATTGTATGATCAAAAAACAAATTCTGGAAAAATTCTTCTTTTTAAAATTCTGGTGGACTATTGCTATTTCAGAAAATTCCCTACGCGAAGCACTGCAATTTTTATAATAGATACAATTTCAGGCACATAAGAAACAAGCACTTGTACTCCCTCCCCTCTAGCTTTTGAAAAATAAAGTAACGTGGGAAAAAAAAGTGGGAAAATTTACAAGTAAAAAATATGTAGATATTTATCAATTTGAACAAAACATTAATGCACAATTATTAACTAACATTCAATTAGGAAATCCAATTCCCATCTTTGAAAAATCAAGGATTAAACAAAAAAAAATTTCGCCTTACACCTCCCTATAAATAGTCACATAGGCGCTCAGGGACACTATAATTGCATTGCAAAAGATAATTATTATTAAAAACGTTTTGTTAATTATTTAATTTTTAAATACTTTTTAACACATTTTCCTAACTAAAAAAGAAAAGATTTTGGTTTTTCTTGAAAAGTGTGTTAATAGTAAAACTTAATTTTTTTGTAACAATTCAATCCAGGAACCTACTTTTTAAAAGTAGTTACTTCGAGTATATATTTTTACCAAAATTGCCGGATTTAATTTAATGATTTTTTTTTGTGGTTTTTCACTGATGTGGTGTGGTTTTTCAGCAATAATTTCTGCAAATATTACTCTTTTTTGAACAATAATCATTTGTTCAAGAAGGAAAGTAAATTGAAAATGCTAATTATTTTTTTTCCTAAGCGGGATTAAAAATGAAATGGATTACTTTGAGCATCAAACTAAACTATAATATTTATACGCAGAAAGGTAAATTATTCGCAACTAATTGAACTTCGAATTTAGTGACAAAATATTCAGATCGATAAAAAAGCATGTCTTAGTTTTTAGCACAACAATCCAAACTATATAAGGAATAGTACCTGTGGTTTTTTTTGGGAAAGGTGAGTGAAGGGGGGGGGGGAGTATTCAAATTACAGTGTTATTCCGATCTTGAGGAAGAACAAGTTGCACATTTGATCTTCAAAGCAAGAGAAACGTCATTGTCAACATGAAACTTTCAAAAACCCACCCCCATTTCTCTTACTCACATGTAATGGTTATGATCGTAATTTGAGATTTATTGATCCAATTTGAAATATTTTTAAAGGTATTTAGACTAAAAAAATTTAGTTTATCTGAAACACAATTTTTCCTCGATGTTTAGAGTATAAAGTGGTGAAATCCAGGATAGGTTGGGTGGTTGTTTTTCAGATTTATTAGGCGCAAGGGCAACACAAAGGCCAAACTGTGTCAGAAATTGAGGATAGGAGTGAAAGGATACTAACAATTTGCAATAGACTAAACCTGGTTGTACCGGAAAATATCAGGCCACAGATATTTGAGCACTGGAAACAATAAGAACTTTAGATAGTATTAAAATAAACCTCTCAATACTTTTCCAAAGATTATTTTGTTGGAATAAATTTGATATCGCCTTCCAGTTTACATGTGGCATGCACTATTTTGTGAATGCATTTTCAATATATGAAGTACAAGGTGGTCTTTTCCGATATATTGGCCTCTAGCTTCCATTCCGTTTAACAGATTGAGATGAGATTTCAGGTATATTTATTCAGAGGTATGAGCTCGAGATTCTGTGAATTTCAACAAATGGCGGTCATGGTTATAGTAACAAACACTTACAATTTTCAAATGACAACGCCTACTTTTTCCTGTCGCAAAATGCTCAGGACAAGAGAAAACCCTAAAGAGGGTTGGGACGGTACGTGTATCACAAAAAACGAACACATTATGCACGCGCAAAAAAAAGCTCTGCGATAAATGGATAAATAAAATGGATCGTTTTAACAAATTCTTCCAAATTGTCAAAGCAGAATAAAAACCAAATATAATTTAATTTTGTTTATACATTTAATTTAATTGTGTTTGTATATTCCTGTTCAATTAAAACGCTGATCATATTTTCTTTTACCTACTTTTTAAAAAAAAAAATTATTTTAATAAGAACAGTCGGGCAGCAATGTTCGCATACAGTCCGCTAGGAAGAATTCTTAGTCAACTTGATAGGCTTAAAAAGCTTCTATTTTTTATTATTTTTTCTCATATTTATTTCATGCCCTGCTGTAGATGTATTTTTATTTTGCATTCGTCTTTAACAAATTACATATACTCAAGCTCACAAGCATAGGCAATGCTTTAGTTTTTGGTGAATTAAATATAGCTTCTGCCATTACATAGTTAATACAAATTTATATTTTATTCAGGAGGATTTTAAATAACAAATGGATTATAAGAATTGTAAAATCAAATATTACAGACAATCAATTTTTTACGTTTTCCACAATGCAAAAATTTAAAAAAAAGAGCCAGAAAATAATTCTATTACTGTGAATTTATCAGAAAATTTTAAGCCGAACAAACACCATTGTGGTATTTTTTTTCCTTTAGCTCTTTCAATTTATATTTTCATAAAAATAAACACGATTCAATACTTTTTTTAAGTATTAGGTTTCATTCAGAATTAATATTAAAAAAAAATATAGGAATTAATATTCAAATTCAATTCCAAACTTAAGAAATATTTTTTCTGCACATTTTTAAACTGTACGAACACTTTTGGGAACCACTGTATATCATAGAATTTCAAAATAATGAGATCATTATATAAAAACAAGAGTAATAGGTGTGCTATTATCACATCAAAATGATCTTCATAAACGTGTCGAGAACTTTTTGCAGAAATATTGTCTCATTTCATGACTTTACACCACTTTTTGCGGATATCTGCGTGTTTAGCAACACTGATAAATAATTTAGCAGCATTGGAAATTGAAGAATTCTTACAAATCGAGATGAGGCAATGTTAGTACGCTGAATTTGATGACATAATTTTAAATGGATTGAAAGAATACAAGATTAAAAAATTTAAAAAACGCGCTATAGCAATGCGAATAAATTCACGATACTTTCAAAGACCGCTCGAAGCCAAAGTCGGATTATGACATAGGGGGACGTCACAGCTAAGCTAGTCTTGTTTTTGCAGCGCTTTTAATAGTGGGAAATTGAAACGGGTATAACTCGAGAAATATTGAATGGATTTCAAAACTTTTTCTAATTTTGGTTGTCTTTCGTCACTCTTAATAAAATAAAATAAGAAAATTTTAAATGCTAAACTTGTCCATTATTATTACAAAAAGTATTATTAGAATACATTTTTTCATAGCAATCATTCCATTTACATTGGCAGGTCTTGCATGAGAAGTGTCTCAATGCCAGTTTATTACAAATTGAATTAAACTTATGATTTAAAATCCGTGCCATCTCTGGAGTAGTAAACTTGAAAAGTCTTATTTAAAAGTTGCATGCCTTTTATAAAAGTATCTGAAAATATAAAATAACATGAATTCTATATGATTTCGTAAATGTTACTTGGATTTTTATAGTAGTACATATAAACATTGAATACATGAATTATATGATATGAAATTTTCAGTTAAGTGAGAAGGGAGTAAAAATAAACAATGTTCTTTGTTTAATTGACATATTTTTTTGTCAATATTAGTTGTTTAATATTTTATGCAGTTGTTTCATCAAACAATGTTGAGGAAAGTATTTTTATAACCTGTTATGGTTGTAACAATCCTCTATAAAAGTTGAAAGAAAAGTGGATCATAATACTATCTTAGAATATGCAACTACTTTGAAAACGGTGTCTTCGTTGACAACTCTGGCCTATTGTATTTTTTTTTTCTTTAAACATTCCCATATTAGTTAATATTGTGCAACGTAGAAATGCTTAATTTACTTTTGTGTTTTTCTTGAGGAGCAAAAATATTTTTTTTTATGTAAATTTCAGTATAACAGTATTATTATGAGTAAATAAAACAGTATTATTATGAGTCGTATATTAGTGATGCAATACTTCAAGCTGAAGGGATCTATCCTCCTTTCATCAGACGGATAGACCACACAATGGCCATTTTAAAACTATTATATGTGTTTGACATTTCAACTGACTATGAAAAACGAGTTTGGTTCCTTTTATTGAAAGAAATCCTTGTCTTTAAAAAATAGTAAAAGTACATGAGACATCTTTTGACGATTATAAAACGATTTATCCTTTCATCATCATTTATATTAAAAGTATAATTTCGTCTCTTGATTGCCTTTTGAAATCCTAATTACATGCCACTGCTTTACATAGTCTAATTCAATTAAGAGATATAGGTAAATCTAAACACTGTAATGTAAAAATAAATAACTTGGTTTAATATTAACTTACTAGCTAGGTAAAGGTAGTAAATCAATATTTAAACATTACTACAGTCACGTCAACGTCTCAATTGTTTTACAGTCCGTATAATTCACTTTAACTTTTAATAAAACCAAATGATACATTTCAAAACTTGGAATTTTTTTTAATTATCCTAACAACAAAAAAACATTTGTGTATTTATACATGAACTGTATAGTGGGGCAAATTGTAGCAGTCTAAAGAGGCAGAAATATATAGAGATATTAATGGATGCTGCTCATTGTTGAAGTTTAATTGGTGGTCTTAAAATGTATACTTTTTCAATGCTTTTGTGACTATTTTTTAATTGATGCTGAATGACTAATATTTTAATATTGTAACTAAATTTACAAACAACTAGCTGTGTGGCCTCGCTCTGCTGGGAACCCATTGAAAGACATAGGATTTAACATTTAAGAAAAAGTGGAACAGATGTAGTAAAGGGCATTTGGCGATTTTTTTCATTTAACGATCAGAAAAATTGCAAAAATCATAAACACGATAACTAAGAGAAAACATAATAATAAAATTAAGTTAAGATATAAGTATTAAGGGTACTCTTCCGTTAGGCGGTTACCAGTTGAGGCTAAGCCTAAATGTTTACCCATTTAAATAGCGTAAAGCCAATTCTAAATATAGATTCAATTCTAAAAATAGAATATATTATTTGAAATTTATTAGTTTATATTATTTAGGCCTTTTTGGCGATTTTGACTGGTTCCCGGCAAACGGATTAGTACAAAATTAATTTAAAATATAAATATTTATAAAACTAAAATATAACTGAAAATAAAAATTGTTGCGAGAAACTGCATTTATCTGTAAAAAAGCCTAAACAAAATTCCACCAAAGAAATGTCTTATAGTACATCTGAACCAAAACAGTTTTGTTTTCTTCAAATTTTTTTTGTACAGAGTATTCCCATGTCAGAACCAACTACGACAAAGAAAAAAGAAATAAAATCGCAAATGAAATATTACGTTTCTCCTGTAAATTGTAAGATAGTCTGGTGTGAATAATAAAACATGTATGATACAAAAAATTTATTCAAATCTAGATTAAATAGTATGGAACTTGGATACACAGTACATAAACACTATACAAAAAATGAAAACAATCAAAAGAAGGAATTTTGATTTTCTGTTTAAAGGAAACAAATCAATATTTACCTGGAAATAAAAAAAAAACAATAAAAAAAAAAAAAAAAAAAAAAAAAACATTAACAAATGTTGTAATGACTTTAAAGTTTTCATTGAATTTCAATAATTTGTTTACATTTAGATTATTAGCATTACTCTAAAACCACACATGCACAGAGCGCCGATTTATAGTAAATATATAGAAAATTATAATAATATTTTAACTGTTTATCGGTAGATGATTGTAAAACATAAAAATAATCAGAAAAATAAGGGGGACTTGTTGAAATAACTTTTGGTTTTATTCTGATGTAATAAAGAAATCATTGCCATTCCAAGAATTTTTTTTCTTGTCATTAAATTTTAAAAAAGCAACTTTTAATCGAATTTAAAAGTTTTTCTCAGCAATCTCCATGTATTAAAGCTTCTATGTACCGAATTTTGTACCTCTAGATGCAAAACTGTAGATTTGTTTAAGTTTCAGATGTATAGATAACTTAGTTTTATGTATATAAATAGTTTAAATTTAAATGTTGAAGCAATTTTTTAAGTACTTTTAATGTAGTTTAAATAACAGAAAAACTAGGTTTCATTTAAATTCGGCTGTTGTTATCAATATAGCATAACTGCTTAAGTATATGATTAGATTTTTTTATTATTATTTGCTAAAAAGTAGTTTGACTTGGATAATTTTATGAAAAATTGACGCTAATTCCTGTCTATTTTTACCGTTGTATTTGCTTGAAGTTCAGCTAATTGCTTGAATGCTGTATTTGCTTTGATAAAAAAAATCCAATCAAAAGTTTAAAAAATAAGAACATAATTGTATTAAATAATTGTACTCTTTTTTGGGTTGTTTAATAACCTTTTAACTCTTTTCAGCATTAAATGGAGTTAAAAAATTATGAAATATGCTTTAGCAAATATAGAATCCAAATGTACCTCCTAAAGAACCTTTCTGTCTAATTTCTCCACAGTACAGTAACAGTATATTACTTTAGGTCTTTTTGGTACCTTTCATGAAATTCTATGCTAAAATGTACATCTAAAATTGAGATATTTAAATCATCTAGGAGTAAAAGGATATCGAATATTTGTAAGTACCAACTCAGCATTAAAGATTTAAAAAATTTTAAATTGTTTTTATTATTGCATAAAAGTTTCACAAAAATATATAAAATTAAAAAAAATTCAACAAAATTAATTTTTTTTCCTCACAAAAAAGGACCCTGTAAAAAAAAAAAATCTGGATGATAATAGTATGGAGGTGTTTCATCCTGTTATAATTATGTCAACAGATGAAATTTGCCATCTTCTCCAAAGTTCTCGTGAATGGCAACAGTGTATTCTTTAACTATGTATACATTTTTTCGGTACACCTTGTATGTCAGCCTTTTCATTTAAATATCAAATATTTTGGCTATTTTTAAAGCATTTGGGTTGACTTTTTTAATTGTTTTTAAGTACTTAAGTTGTGGTTTGAAGCGCCAATAGAGGAAATTACGTGAATCCTTAATTTTATGAACTTTTGTTATAAATAATATAAAATTGTACTTTGATAGTTTTAAATGCAAAACAGTTCAATAAAATAAGGAATTAAATACATTTCTGTTATCTTCTACTTATTGTTCTCTGACTTTTGATTGTGTATTTACCTCCAAAACAAAGATGCAATGTATAATTGAATGATAAACACATTCAATTATACATTGCATCTTTGTTTTGGAGGTAAATACACAATCAAAAGTCAGAGAACAATAAGTAGAAGATAACAGAAATGTATTTAATTCCTTATTTTATTGATAGCAACCAATTTCAATATTTGAAAGTTTTTTGTTATGATGTTAGTTTTGTTATCATGTTAACGGTTATCCTTTATGTATATACTGCGTTTGTATTTTGTGTTTCTAATTTAAATGAAAATAAGTATTTAAAAAGCAAAATAATAAATTATCAGCTACTACTTTAGATCTTTTTTTTTTTTTTTGTGCACAAATATTGTACTCTAAGACTTTGTCCACTCTAAATACTCTATTGGATGGTGTAAATAGTTCTAAAATATCTAGTTTTTCTCAAGATCATTAATACACATTGACACTTTTTTACCATTTCAATATTAATATTCTGAGCATTGAAATATACTAATGATAATTTTTAAAAAATTTTGCTCAAACAAATTCATAAACGCATTATTAATTCAAACTAAAGAAAAGTTTTACTGATTGTATATTTACTATACTATACTTGTAAAAATGAGTATTTTTAACACATAGTTTTCAATTAAAATGGAAAAAATTATGATTTAAACTAATGTTTGTAATTTTTGTTTTTAAGTGAGGGGTTTTAAAATTGAAATTGTAAGAACGAGATTCCAATTTTACAGTCAACATTTTTTTTTTTTTAGATATTTGTTGTGAGGCGGATAATGCTGAAGTTGAATTAGTTAGTCTGATAGAAGAACACATTCCACATTACAAACTTAGAGCTGATACTTTAACCGAATTTGGCGGTAAGTATTATGGCTTCTTTATCTTCATAATAAAAGTTGTTGATAGTTCATTTTCATAGTAAAATTTTCAAATAAACATAACCCATACTTGTATTATTATCTTATTTTATTAATATTCCCTTTATTGTCTGTAGCTAATTTTATCTGATTTTGTAGCTAAATTTGTTGTAATTAAATTTTATTGATCAAGAATATGATGTATAAAGTTATAAGAATGAATCTTCTTTGTATTTCCTATGAAGATATTCACATTTCAAAATCACTAATTCAACTGTTTTGTTGTACAATTGTGGAAGTGGTTTTCTCTTCCAGACAAAGAATAAGAGTATAGTATCCATATGATAGAAGAATCAAATAATAAGCCCAGGGATAAAAATCTTCCACATTTCCACGATTTTCCAAGTTTTTTTTTTTTTTTTAGAAGTTCCACATTTTCTGTAATTTTATTATTTTTAGTGAACTTTATTGGGCTTCTTTAGACTAAACTTGCCTAAAATCATCCTCAGAAAAAATTTCTGGCTGCACCACTGTTCTGTATACACTAGTGCACAAATATATTTTTATTCGGCTATTTTTTTAGTTCAACAAAGTATATAATGCTGCATATATATTTTCCTTTTTTTGCATTTTGATTGTTTTCACTTCTGAATGAGCCAAAGAATAGTTTACTTCTTAATGCATATTTATTGCACTGTAAACCACTATGTATATGAAAAATTAAATTTTTATAGTTTTTCTGCTGTAAAAATATTTATATTTTCAATATTCAAGACATAAGTATCTCAGTGCCCAAGAAGCTAAAATAAATTATTTAAGTTTTGACCTAGTTTATTCATTACTATGTTATTTTTAATTAAAAGCTCAAAAATTTCTGGGATTGCTTTTTTTATATAAAAGTTAAACAAGTCCATTCTGTGCCAATAACTGCCTTACAATGTCCCAGGTATTAAAGGACGTTGGCTTCCAAGAAGTTCTATAAGGTTAACTGCTCTGCTTTTTTACATTATGAATAGAAGAAAATTTCTTCCACCAGGCAGTGCAATATGTCATAACTATAGCATCTACTGATTTCTAAGAGCAGTGTCTAAGCATTACTCTACAAGTGATAATTTTTTTTGCATGAAGTTTTTTGTTTTGTTTTTTATTAAATAATCTAATTTTTTAGGCTACGAAAACGAAGACTGGTACATTCAAACTCCTGCCCTGACTCCTGACGCTGATATTCCCCTTAGTCCAGAAGTTGTTGAAGAAACTTTAAAATATTTCGGTAACCACTGACTTCACTTTCTGGCATGCTTCTTTTCGCTCGCATGATATTACTTCTTATGGCTGTTTTTCTTATTTAAGCCATAGGATTTTTACAGAAGTTAGTTCTTTTCTATTTTTCTTATTCTTTCTAGCCTATTTTCTCAACTTATTTCAAATATCTAATTATGTATCAGCTAATTTTGAATACTGTTTTAATTAATTTAAGCATTAAGTAAATACTGTATTCAGTGCAATCACAATTTCTCAAATTCCTTATTTTTATTGCAAAAAGTTGAATTTTCTACTAACTGGTCCTTTTTAGCAATTTTGCCTTGGAAATAAATGTATTTTTTATGATACAATAGCAATTTTAAAGAAATGTTGGTGACAGTTCAAAGAGTGTAGGGATAAAGTTAATGGCTAATATAATTAATAATTAGATTCATGCAAATTCAACAATTACCATTGCGTTTACTTTAATTAAATATTAATAGTTTCCCATTTTGTGAATCCTTTTTATCACTTTTCCATCATATTCATATTTACACAAATGCTAATTTGTATAGATTTTTTGTTTTTATGGATTATTAATTCTTTTAACAATTTTAAGAGTCCTTTGAAATCAATGAAAAACACCTGAACGAAATCTCTTTTCTCAATCTGTTGTCAATACTTTTGAAATTCAACAATATTCTCGCTATTGCTAAGATTAGCTACAATAAGATGGGCAGTATTACTTTGTAGTGATGGTCTTTTTCTCTGAGAATTATGGTGATGTAATAGCCACTATTGCTGAGATTTGCACTGACGTTTTGGTGGAATTTTTCAAGGTTTTTACTGATGTAGTAACCAATATATCCGAGACTTATGACATTTATTCCACATTTGTTCAAATACATTTTTTTTTAAAGATTTTCTTTTCTGCCTTCAAAGGTTACTAACTGCAGAAAAAAATTAATTTTGAGGATTGTGTTATTGCTTTATTAAGCTAAACATGGAAAAAAAAAAAAAACTTTTTCTGACTGAATCAAATTATCAATTGACCGAATCAAATGTTGCAGAACTTTCAAACAATAATTGTTATCTTTTTGAGTATGCAGTTTTGTCACTTTGATGGTTATTTATTGCCTAAAATTTATGTTATTGTAAACATCAAACCATTCTATACATTTTTGTGATTGTTCTAAGTTATCTATACTTTCATATGCCAAATTTTAAATGTGTTTACTTACTGATATGCTAATAAATTTAGAATGTTTGAGTGTTAAATATCCTGTAATATTTAAACAGTCTAAAGGTCCCTTTAATTTTTTTTCTTTTGCTTTTTGCTGCAATTACTTGTGAAATTAAAATTTTTGAAATGCAATAAAACTACACTTTATAAATATGATAAATATTCCTCTAAATTGAATATCTGGTTTCTCTAATACTGTTCAAATGTAATTACCTGATTGCTTCAAAAGTATGATGCACTGCTTCAAAATGGTTTCTGTTTTCTCTGTCCTTTATACTGCTCCAAATTAAAAACAAATTCTGCTCTAAACTATTGCATAATGACAACATTTTTTTCTATATTTTAGATTAAATGGGTAACATTTCTATTTTATAATTAAGTTTCTTTGTTTAATTGCTAATGTTTATTTTTTATTTTTATTTATTTATTTTCATTTAGGAATAAAATTTTATTTAATACTTAACATATTAAAATGTTCTTTAATATTCTAATTTATTTATATTCCTTAAATATTGTCTATGTTAACCATATAAATAATTCTAAAATAAAAGTTTTGTTAGAAAATAAAAAGTGCATATTTGAAGATTTCTCTTCTTTCAATCAGTTGCCATAAAATGAGTTGTGTTGCTCTCTTATAATTTTTTTTTTTTTTTAATTTAATGTAAAGATTTATCGATACCAAATTTACAATTCTAATTTAATTTTTGCTTAATTAAGTATGGTTTTTTCTTTTTTAAAGTTATTAGTTTAGAATTTGATATTTATCAGTTTAAAAAAACAGAAATGCATTCTTTAAGTGTTTGCACCTGTAGTTATTTTTCACATTTATTTAATATGCTGTATTTTCTCTTAGTTCTATGTGCTGATCGTCTCAGCCAGATGACAAAGACGTACAATGACATTGATGCAGTAACTCGATTATTGGAAGAGGTAAGTGGGTATCATTTTCTTTTGAGTTTACTCAATATCTGGAATCTCTCATTCAAGACTTTTGTGTAATTTAAGGTGTAATTGAAAAAGAAACCATCTCTTACAGAAAGAACGTGATTTAGAACTTGCTGCTCGTATTGGACAGTCTTTATTGAATCAAAATAAAGATTTACGAGTTAGGAATGATCTTTTAGAGCAAGAATTAGGTGTTTCAAGTGATACGGTATATACATTTTTTACAACTGTTTTCAATTTTATTTTAATATTTGTCTATTTGCTTGCTATAATATTTATTGTTAATTACTATTTCTATACAAACATTGCTTTTGAATGTTTTGAGGAGAGACAAAATTCTATTGTTGTCTATTATCAATTTCAATTATTGCTTCCACATTTCACATTGTAAATGGGTTTTACTTCTTTATAAACTCAGTTCAATTTTAAAAAAAAGGTGAAGTGGATTTGAAAAATAATTCAATTATGAAAATGCAATGTCTGTCTTATGATTGAAGAGCATACAACATTTGACATGTTTAAAACAATTGCTCTATTTTCTAATTTTTATTGGTATTTTCTTCTCATTCCTATCTTATTTTTATAAAAATTACTTTATTTGTCAATGCTGAAATTAAATTGTTACTATGCTGAATAATGTTAACATTAATCAATGTGGTTATGTGTTTTTCTGCTTAAAATATTTCCTTTATACTTTTTGGAAAACATGGTCTAAAAATTGGGCATACTTTTAAGTGAGGTTTTAGCTTTTTCATAATTCACTATCCAAGTGTTCTCTGAAATTCCCCCATGAAAGTAACAAAATTTAAAAATTTGTAAATACAAAATATTAAAATCAAATAGCTAGTATTTTTAGATATTGTATTAAAATTATATATTTTTATTTTTCTAGATAACACAGTTAAAACATGATTTATCTGTGAAGAATGGCTTACTGCAAATATACACACAAGACCTTGATACTGACTCAGAAACAGGTTCTCCTGTGTAAGTTTAAATGAGTTATACTACATTTAAGAAGTTTTACTGGTGATATCATTTTTCTAATAACTTTTTACTGAGTGTTGACTTTTGAATCTAAATTATAACTGTTCTATATTTGATTTGCTTAAAATATAGATACTTCATAATCTGTGTTTTTCAGCAGAGAGAAAGGTTTTTCTGTCAGTTGGGAAGTTCTCAACAAGAAAATTAGTTGCCTACAAGAAGAAAATATTCAACTTAGAACTGAAGTAATTCAAAACTATATAATCTTTTCATTATTAACTGTATTTTAAAATACTTTATTGATTACTCTTAAATATAAATGTTACATCTTAAATATAAATAATGTTGCATCTTAAATATAAATAATGTTGCATCTTAAATATAAATAATGTTAATGTAATAATATCCATCATATTATAACTGATTTATGTTATAATATAGGCTGTATCACGCACAACTGACATTGAAGAAGAAGAGAAAAAAGAAATGCAATTGATAACTGATTGTGTTAAGCAGCTGTGTAAGTATAAATTATTTTACTATTTGTTGGAATTTTTCGTATTTGTTAGCAACCTCTTTTTACAATTGGGATAAGTTTTTCTAATAAGAAAACTTTTTAACTGAAAACGGACTTGTTAGATTGTTTCAGTATGTGACACTGTAATCAGAAACATATTTTACAAATTATAAGACTTATCTTGTGTCCTTTATTTTTACATGTTGATGATCCTTTTTGTGAAATATTTGTTTTATTTTCTAACATTAAATATTTATACTCATCGTCAAATTTGAATTAGTAATTGTAATTTGTACTCACCATGCATATCAAAACCCATCTATTTATAAAAGTCAAGGCTTGAAATATATTCAACATATAGTTGGAAATATTTTATCTTTGGTTTTTATGCAAATTTTTTCTCGAATTGCTTTGCTGAATTAATTTGTATAAGATTTATTTTGTCATTACATTTATATCATGTACTTCACAGCTGAGGCAAACAAACAGCTGTCTATTCTTCAAGAAGAAGCAGGAAGGAAGACTGAAGACAATATTAGACAACAGGAAGAAATCACTCAGTTGCTTTCACAAATAGTTGATCTTCAGCGAAAGCTGCGAGATGTAAGAAAGCATTGACTTTTCATAATTTATGTTTAAATTAAAATGTTTTGTTCAGATCTCAAAAAAGTTGAATGATTACTTAAATTTTTCATTCTTGTGTTCATATAGATAACTGCGGACAACGAATGTTTAACTAGTAAATTAGAAATTGCAGAGGAGTGCCAGCATGAGCTGTCAGAAGAGCTTATTGATATGAAGGAAAAGTATGGAGAGCTTATAGCTGCATTTCAAGAACTTCAGGCTGAAGCTAAGCAAGCTCAGAGGAAATGTCTGCCAAATACATGGCAGAATTTTGGGATGTATACACCATATATCAACCCCGATTCACTTGCTAGTGAACTTGAGCAGTCTTTGGGAAGAGACAGTGATGGTTATTCATCTGATGAAAGACCGTAGGTGTCTCTTTAATTATTTGGTTACAGTTCATAAAAATTGTTTTTTTGTTGAAATAATTTTTTTAGAGGTTGCCTTATTAGTAATGAAAAGCATGCATCAAAATATTTTTTGCAGAAAATTAGAAATATTTATATTTTTTATCAAGTTTGTAGCTAAATAAATTTGTACCTGAATATGGATTAAAAGATGTTAATAAATTTATAAATTGTTTTAAATATTTCAGTTTTTAGCTCACTCACATGTTTGTTAATATTGTATGTTGTTTTAATGGTCGTACATATATTAATATGTGAAGTGTAAAAGTCTCTTTAAAATAATTTTTATCAATATACGTATATTGGTATGTAGTTTATATTAATACTTTTTATTATGAATTTCAGCTCTCATAGTCGAAAAGTTTTCAACACAGTCCGATATGCTAACCATGGTGTTCCATCACGTAGTCGCTTTGGTTCCTCACACTCCCACTACACTATGAGTGGTGCTGGTGGTCGCCCTAGTTTGACCTCAACTTGTTTTTCTTCCCTTAGTCAGTTGTCATCATTATCCTCTGGATTCAACGATTTAGCTTCAGACTCTGAATCAGCTTATGCCGAAAGCTACAGTACAGATGATGAAAATCTAGACACGTATGCTTGTTTTTATATAATTATAAAGGAAATCTTGATCTGTATTTTTAGTAAGCTAAAGTATTACAAGTTTGTTGAGTATTCTTCTTGGTGCAGGGTTCCTACGGTCGTTGAAAGTCATGTAAAGTGCGTAATATATTTGAACTTGTTTTCAAGGCCTTAAAAGAACTTGAAAATGATTAGAGTTCCCTAAAAGTCTTTAATTTTTACTGTTTTTGTGTGCCCAACGACAATATTAATAAAAATTCAACTCTTGCTTGCTTATTCCTTCAAAATTGCCACTTATCTGTGCTGCTTGGGAATCGCTTGGCATATTTGTATTTCTCACAAGTCAACTTATACACAATTTGGTTTTTTAGCTAAAGTATTTTATGAGCACTATTCCCGGAAAGTGCATATTTAATGTGCTATGACCCAAGTACAGTGCAAATGAAAAATAGATTGCAAAATCATCAAAGTGTGTTCATGATAAGGCAAATGCAAACTGAGCATAAAAGATTTTGATATTAGCACTATACTAAACTCCAACTTAACTTGACATCACTAGACGATAGATCTTCACCCTGCTCATAGGCAGTTAATCCATTTTAGCGGAGTGAAGACTTAATTCTCGCCAAACCTTATAGCCTTTTGTTCTCTACAGGGTTGTGGTTTGGCGAACATTATGCTTTCATGCCGCCAAAATGCATTAAATACCTATGAGCACTGTGACGATCTACTGTCTAGTGATGTCAAGTTAAGTTGAAGTTTAGTATAGTTGCAAAGATGCTGTAAAATCATTTAAGACATGTCTGAAAACAAATTTTCGAAGGTCCCTAAAATTATTATTTAGGCCCTTAAAAGTCCTTGGAAAGCCATTGATTTTCAGCATTGAAAACAGAATTTTAAGCATTTCAGTGAGTTTTTTTCAACAAATTAATGCAGCAATCATTGTTATATTGGTAATATATTTCATACATTTCTATCTAAGAGAAGAAGAAAAAGGTTAATTTTTTTTGGGGGGGGGGGGTGAAAACAATTTTTTTTTTTTGTATATATAACTACACAAAATATCTACTGTACGAACAGTCATAGTTGTAGCTTCAATATAGGTCAAATATGTTGTATTGTATCTCTGATTGTTGTCTTTTTAAAAGTATTACATTCTTATGGTTTGTCTTGGTAATTTTTTTGACAAATTCATTATTTAAACGGTTGCAAAACTTTCTGAAAAGGTCAAGAAATTTTCTTCTGAGGTCAAGAAAAGTCAAGAAATTGTATTTGACAAAGTTGGTAGACACCCTGATTAGTAATCAGATTTGTGCTACCTATTAAGTGTTTCTGTTCTTTGCAATCCTGTTATTCTACATGAGAAGTTTTTATTTTTTAAGGTTTACTGATGGCAAAACAGAAAGAACACGGCCAAATAAATTAGATGTTGGTACTTGTAGCAGTGGTTTTGGCACATCTACTGAACTAAACAACGAATTGGATAAAGGACCCGGAAATTCTTGGACAGCCAACTTCAAGAAGTCACTTTATGGGCGCACAATGAAGCGTTATCAGTTTCCTGAGAAATTACAAATCATCAAGCCATTGGAGGGTAGATATTCTAAAATTAATCCATTTTAAATGCCAAATGTATTAATTGATCCATATAATTATTTCTTTTACTACACCATTACTGCTTTAGATCTCATTCAGGGTTACTAGATTATAGATCGCTTATAGAGTATTAAATATAGATATAGTTCTTATTGAAAAGTATTAAACAGACTGAGTTTATTTAGCTGATGCATTAAAAAGTAAAGTCAATAACTAAGGATCTGATTTTAGGTAATTTTTACAAATTATCAAAATAAATATCCTTGGTGATCCCAATTATTCTTTATATATTTAAGCAATCTTATACTTAACTTTTCAATTCTTATTGAAGGCGGTATCCTTCCTGGCTAACTGAATATGAATTTCAACAAATACTTCATGTTTTTGGTTTTTAATTTATTGGCAAAAATTTGAAAAGTATTATTACAAATAACTAACAATTTTACCAAAAGTTTTATTTGTCCCTAAACAGATGCTAAAAACTTTTTAAAATTTCAAAAATGTTTGCTTACAAATTTTTTAAATTTTATTCTGTTAATTAAAAACAGGATTTTGAGGATTTACAAAAATAAAGAAATATTGACCACAAAAATGCCATATTTTTTCGCTTTATAATTTTGTTTATTATTTACAGGTTCTCAAACTTTACATCATTGGCAGAGGCTAGCCACTCCACACCTTGGTGGCATATTTGAACACCGGCCAGGAGTCAAAATTAGAGGAGAAGCTAAAATCAAGCAATTTGAAGAAAAAGTTAGTCTTGATGATTTTGAAGAAGATGAAGGTATATTATACCAAATAATTACTCTAATGCAACAAAAATTGCAATTTTCCTTTTCTTAATAAATTGTAAAGGTACAATTTGCCATCAAGTCAAGGACACACACTAATGTATTTAAATTATAAGAAAGTTATACATTTTTTGTGGGTTATACCGACTCACTATATGGATTTTACTTTGCATACTATAAGCTACTACAACTTGATAGAACCAAAAGATTTATGAAATATTAATTATTTAATAAATTTTTGAAACTAAATTAATTTAAAATTATAAAATATCTTGGATGAAAATGTGCATGTTAAAAATTTTTGACATTGATCTATCATTTTCAATGGCCTTTGAAAACACTTGCCAAAAGTAGTTGGTAATCCTGTGTAAATGTTAAATTATAATATTTAAGTTTTTGTCCTGGTGTTAGTTGTGAATATTTGTATGTTTAGTGTTAATTGTAAATATGTTCTCATTTGATGCTCTCTATTAATTTTTTTACTGAATTGAATATATCAGTGTGGTTATGATTAAAGATAGCCTGTTTAGACCTACGTAGAGTCTGTTCTGGCGTATGGATTTTGATGAAACGTGGTACATATATTATATAGATCATGTGAGAAAATATATCTGCAATAAAAAAATAATAGTTTAAGTTTCGACCACCAGGTCAAAAGAAAACACATGAAGAATAAAATTTCCAAATTGGAATTGAAAATATTTATTTAAACACAGTATATGTTCAATGTGCATTCCATTTGCGTCAAGCACATGGTCAAAGCATGTTGTAGCGTGTTCAACAGTAGCGTGAATGTTTTTTCGATCAATTGCAGCAACTTGACGTGTTATGCTTGTTTTCAATTCAGGCGGAGTCCGAATGCTTTCTCCTTACAGACAATCTTTTGGGAATTCCCACAACCAAATGTCACAGGGATTTAAGTTCAGAAAACGAGGACGCCAGACAGTCAAGAAACTTCTCAAAATTAATATGAAGGTTGCAATAACGAGCCTCTGTAATGAAACACTTTTGAGGGCCACGAGGTGTGTTCTCCTCAAAGAAAAAGGGACCAAGAATGAATTCAGCAGTAAAACCGTACCATACAGTAATGTAATCATGATGCAGAGACTGTTCATGCACAACATTAGGATTTGCCGTATCTAATATGTGGCAGTCTGAGTATTCACTGTGTATCTATTGTGAAATGCGCCTTATCTAACCATAAAATGTTCCAATGCCATGCATTGTCAACAATTAATTAAAATATTCTAGAATGGAATGTACTTGGAACATATACTGTAATTTAATAAAGATTTGTGTTTCCAATTTGTGGTTTTCTTTTCTTCATGCACCCCCTTTTTCACCTAGTGGTTGAAATTTGAACTATTAATTTTTATTGCAGATTTCTTTTCCCCATGGTCCATGTAACATATGTACCAAGTTTTATCAAAATCCGTTTAAAAGAACAGACTCTGCATATAACTTTAATGATAACCACCCTGTACCTACCTAATGAATACTATACTCTCAATTTATAACTCTTAAAATATAATTTTTTGTTATTGTTTTTTAATAAAAAATTTAAAATTTCAGATTGTACACACCCAGGCAAAAGCTTCATGGGTACTTCATCAGTTTATACTTTTACAACTTCTGCTTTCCATTGTCCTAATGATTTAACCAATGTAACTCCTAGGTAAGTTTTCTCACAGTTCATTTAATTGGTTAATATTCTTGCTATTTTAACATTTAACTAACTTAAAGTATTAGCAATCAGTAAAACTTTAACTTAAGTAGTAGCATTAATTTTATTGCTTTCATTTTGTAAAATAATATTGGTTGAAATTCTTTCACAGTATTCTAATTTGAATCAACATAAACTTTCATCTGCTTTTGTTACTTGATGACTGATGCAGTAAGCTTTATTTGTTATGCTTTTTGTGTTAACATTTTTTTTCACACATTCCCAGCATTGACCCCTTTTTTGCATAATCCTATTTTGTTGCAAAAGTTTTGTGAGGTTATTTGTCAATTTCTTATTCTAATGTGTTTCTAACCTTAATGTGTTTTAATAAGCATTGTGTTGCATGTAGTATTTTAATACTGTTGATTTAACAATCATCAATTTGTGGGGATTTTCTAAAAAAAGGTTTCTTTGCAAAGAGTCTTTATCGTATTGTGTCTGAAAATGTGTAGCATACTTAGAAATATAAGTATCTCGTTGATTTGAAGGCTGTAGAGGATATAGAGGGCTGGGAAGGTTTTGGATTAGGATAGATTACTTTGTAAATAATTAATTTGCTTCCTTCAGTTTAAGAATTTTGTTACATTTAGGTTCCTATAGAAATTCAAACCGTGGGGTCGTAAATTATTTGTGAGGTTAGAATTTGCCATTATTTTTGTTTGTATGGTGAATAGCAAAAAAGTATGTTCTTCAAATTAATTATTTTTCTAAAATAAAAAATATTTTTTTTAAAAATTCTCATAGTTGTGACATTTGTAAATACATTTTTGTACTTTGATATATAAATAACCAGTATCCAGTTTTCAGAAACAAGTCAGAGAAAATGTAAAGATCATTTAACATGCTTAATATATTACAAGATTCTAATTAAAAAATACATCTAATCTTTAACTGTTCTTGCAATAAAACTTTAAAAACAAAACTTTTCAATAATTAACATAACTCATTTTGACACTGTTTTTCTTTGGTCGTTGTATCAATTCACAGATTTATGTTATTTCTGCTATGGAATAGCTGCAAGGTCTAAAGCACATAGGTTAAAAGAACATTTTTAATGTGATTTATTAATTTTAATTCCTCACTGTATACTTTAATTGAACCCTTCTCGCATAGTTTGAAGATATTTTTGTCTCGAGGCACAGATTTATCTAATGGCTTGTAAAATTTAAAAATTTCTGACAAAATTCATTAGTGTTTTAAAGTTTTCATACTCTAAGCCATTAAAATTTTATATACTCAAATGAATATTTTTTTTATAATGTTTGTACATTCTTTGTAATAACTAAGTTGTTTCCCTTGTCTTTAATTTTACCTCTCTCACACAATGTGTCCTTGTGTAACCCTTTTAGCTACCCTAGTCTCCAGCTTTCTACAAGAATAACCTCCCAACCACCTTCATCATTAAATAGTCCTCAATCAAAAACTGGCTACTCACTGAAAGGTCAAAGCCTTGCTAAACTGTTGACTGAGCGTGGGATACATGCCATGGTACCATCTGCTTTTAGCGCATTTAAGGTTCGAATGATTCTTGTTCAACAATTTTTGACATTTCATTTTAAAGTCTTGGTTTTGAAATTTAAAGTTTTCTTTTATAAAAAAAAATGTTTTGCTCTTGTTTAAGAATGAAATAACAAGTAATAATTTTATAATGTATCATTTCAAAAGGTTTTGCACCTCGGCAAACATTGCCAAAAATAACTTTTCTGGTATTTGATTACTTAGAAAATATCTTCCATAATAGCAATCTATCCCAAACAGGAAAAAGTATATTAAAAAAAATTAAGTAAATATTAAAAATTTGAATAATCAGTTTCTAAACCTACATCAATCATAATTTCTATTTACAAGATTTGTTTATTTATTTCCACTTAAAATAGATAAATTATAGTTAGCTCATATATTTTTTGTTTTAATTTAAAAAAAAAAAATCTTTTTATACGAGTTGTTTTGATATCTTCTTATAGGATATAAAAAATTCAATTAATTCAATTTTGACCTGCTATTTAGTTCTGAAATTATACAAATATTTGCCATGATGTTACTTATCCATGTGCTTGACCTCAACTTAGTTTCTATTTTTTCAAGTGTGTTTCATGGAGTTTAGTTTATTCCCATTGCATTTTCTATCAATTATGCTTCTATGTTTGTGAGAATTATGTATTTGGTTAAATTGTACTTACTCCAAACTTAACTTTAAAATATTACATTCTGTTTTTAAATCTTTTGGGCGCTCTTTTGTTAGTGCATATTATATTGTTGAACTTTTTCATCAAATTGTCGTCAAATAGTACAGTGTTATTTGATCAAATAAAAAAATAAATAGTGCAGCTGAACAATTGACATAATTTAAAACATATTTAGCAATCAAAGTTTTATCTACAGTTGACATCACAAAGATGACTTAGTTCTTAGTTACTATTTTAAATGCTATGTAAAATTTTTGGCTGTTGAAACAATTACTACTAGTTAGGCAGGATTGCATGTTAAAAAAAATGTATTTGGTCTTTTTTACCTTAAGAGTAATGTAAAAAGCCCATAATCTTGTCAAACACTGTTTAAGAAAATTTCACACTTTAACAATCATCGATAAAAAATTTTATTTACATTTGTAATTTACTGCAATGAAGAAATATTGAGGGCACTATTAAAAATATCAAAATGTATGTTGATGTCTTACATGAACATATACATACTTATTGTCTTTAGATAAAATTTCTAACCCTGAGGGTTTTTTCTATAGATATTTATATGCCTTGTTAGTTGCCCTTAGAAAAACTATATTTACTTATCTCATTTTAATCTTAGAAATGGGTCTTTTTAAGTTATGGCAACAGTATGTACACCTTTTTATGTTATGCAGTGTGTTAATTCGTACCACAATTCCAGAGCGTATCTCCAACTCCCACCCCAGCTCCTTCACCTGAAGGCTCTCCACCATCAAGCCCTTTGCCATTCAGTGCAGTCCGCATTCCCGATCTAGTCGGAAGCGCCTCCTTTGCAAAAGGTTTCCATCTCCTCCGCAAGCCCCGCAGATCAAGGTCCCAGCCACCTCCTAAGCGAAGTACAAGGGAGGCCTCGGCTGGACTGAACCTCGACCTTATGGGACGTATACAGGGCATTGGTCTCAAGACCTTCATACCAGAGAACGAGTCTATCACACTCAACAAACGTACTATCAGCTCTGAGACTCTGACTTCGGATTCTTCTTCCGTTACAGTAACCTCCAGGCTGGAATCTTCCTCCAGGTTGGAATCTTCCTCTAGGTTAGAATCCTCCAGCAGGTTGGAATCTTCTTCCATGGCTCCGCCTTCTTCTACTTGTTTTGGAATAAGGAAGGAGGAAGCCAAAAGGATTAGCCCAGAGACTGCTCTGGATAAGCCCTGGGGCTATGTGCCGCCTTCGGTGACCATCGTAAAGAGCCCGGCCGCAATGGGGCTAACGCCGACTGTTGCCCCACCTCTGTCCCGAATGCCTAACCCCATGCTGCAGTTGAACAGTCTCCGTAGTATTAGACCTAACTGTCCTGATGTGGGCACAGTTGGCACACTACGAACATTAAGGAAGGGTGGGTATATTTAGTGTGTGTCCTTTCTTTTGCTTTAGGGTGATACACATCGGGAAGGATAATGGTTAGCAATTTCTACAGCTTTTCTGCTCGATAACTTCTGCAGAAGTTCAAAAGAATTTTTAAATATTTTTTTTTTCTCTGTGAGAGTGTTGTCTTGAATGAATGATGAATAATTAATAATAAAGTGGTAATTTTGGATTACATAGATGGAGAACATTTCTTTGTTTTTAAAAATTAACTTAAGTAATTATTATTCCTAATCAGACAGGTTTTTTTTTAGTGCTAAATAGAAATGAACAACAAATTTTGCTCTTGGCTATAATTATATTTATCCTTCCTTCTGGGTATCATGTTGGAGTAAAACTTGGCACTGGGAGGCATTTAGTACATAGTGGAATGCTATAAATAAGAGTGTATGCTATGATATATTGAACAGCCGAAGACACCTGGGGTGGTTGTGATTAACTCAAGTAGAATTTGCGGCTGAGTTTTTTTTAGATTCAAATAAGGTTGCTTTTATTGTATTATAGACAGTTTGGTGTGGATAAGTCTTATGAAATGTTATAGCTATTTATAATATGTAATTGTGTCACATCACACATGTTAGCTATCTTGTAAGACTGATTTATATTGGTTGTAATTCCTATCTAGGACCATATTTATTTTATTATTTTTAATTAAGCAAGCTTTTCCCAAAGCAGTTAAAAATATCTCTTTGGTACCTTAAAATGAACCTTTTCGCAATCATTAGTGCACTTCAATATATCAATGTCTGACAACGTTTAAACATTAATGTGCTATCTTTTGTATGTATTTTACTAAAAAATCATATTTTTGATCATTTCTAAAAATCATTTTAGTTAATATCTTTAATATTTAACCAACCATTACAATTCATTTGAAACCTAAGGAGTCAAAATATCATATCTTCAATATTGATTAACTTATTAGTTATCTTTGTGAAATGTCATAATTTATCAATTTGAAATTCATACATTCAATTATATTTTGTATTTGAATAGTTAATTTTCAGAACTATGTATATTTTTATAGAGATAATTTATTTAAATGCTCTGCTTGTCTTATTGGGCGTTCAATTGAGTAGTTCCAGGAATGTCATTCCATTTTGTTGTTATTTAAAATAATTGTTTCTACTCATAAATATTTGGTTGCCTTTCTGTGGTTTATAAAAACATTTTGAAATAAAACGTAGGCTTAAAATCTTGGTTTTTATTATATAAATGATTTTTTTTATAAAACTTAATCAGCTTGTCCATGATTTATGTGCAAACTTTCATCAGCTCCTGTCTGCTTTGAAAATTGTGGTTATATTCTAAGTATTTTAAAATGAACCTTGAATGTGATTTCTTTTGAGTTATATTTTTTAAAACTATTTTTAAGATTGTATAATTTGTAACAAATTATCAAAATTTAAGCTTTATTAAGTAAAAACTATTTTATTATTCTTTTTGTCTTTATTCTGGCTGAGTTTAGTAGATAGATTAGTTTAAATTGTGAGACTTTTTGCTTAAATGTAATGTCTTTTTAATGTGGCTTTTTGACTATTTCTTTACAATGAATAGCTTATTTAAAATAAAACATTTAAATATTTTTCATCTAAATTAGAGAGATATTTTTTTTAAGTTAATCAGAGGGAAAAACTATTTTATTGCAACTCCAAATTGTAAAAAAGTGTAGTTAAGTTCCTACTGTATGCTATGCTCAGTGTTATTTATTTAATGTTGTCTTTGTTTTTTTACTTCATATTTTCAAAAATACCACTTGTTTTTTTATTTACTTTTTATAAAGTAAAAAATTATTCCTTAAATTTTGTTAATAAGTAGGACCAAAACAATAATTTTTACATGGTTATTTTGTACTTAATTGGTTGTTACAGAAAACTGTTTATCAATCTTAGTCAAGTGTATATTTTCATTCTCTTACTTTCAAACAATATTTTAATGAAAAGTGTTAATATATATTTTCCAATTGTTCAAATATATCCTTTTAAAATGCAGATAAAATATATATAACTTTATTTTTGATGAAACTTTTATTTCTTATAGAATGTCCTGATCATATTGATTCAAAGAAATATAGGTAATGAGAATATTTAGAATTGAATTAACTTCTCTTTGCAGACTAGTTAGTTTGAATAGTTCTATGTGCTATGGACTAGATCCATTTTACAGCTAAAAAGCTGCATTTTTGTTTAAATAATTTTTAATGTAAATCGTATCTTTTTCAATATGTAAATGGTACCAGTTAATTGTCAGGCCACAGTTCAGCATCTGCAGGAGAGTTAAAAGAATGGCTTGCACCTGATTATTCCTCCATTTAAAAGAGATATTATACTGTAAACTTTTAAGATTATAGAGGGAATAAAATATAAATATATATGTACATATGCTAAAAATGTGTTATTTATTAAGAAAATCTACTGCAATATAATAATTGGACAAAATTAACATTCTCAGGTCTTGTTATGTATTGTTTTGTCCCTATCCTGTCAGTTCATTGTAGTTTTCTGAAATAATATTTCAACTATGTGTGATTTGCAAAACTTGTTTAATTTTTTTTTTTTTTTTTTCATTGAAACTCATCAACTCAATAGTAACTTTTAAAATATTGTATTTTTAAACTTAGAATTTGCAATTTAAATACAATATTATTACCAATTTCACCAGTTTCAACAGAAGGTTGATGCCAAAGATTAATAAATAAATTATATAAATTTAAAGTGCTCCTGTAATGTTTTTACAGTGCCAAATTAATGTAGACAAAATCTGAGAACTTGCACAGTTAACTCAATTTCTTGTTTTATTAAAATACTTCTGATTTTAATTTATTTCAGTTCTATTAAACCTGTGCAATGTTTTTTTTTTTTTTTTTTTCATCTTGTTGAATTGAAAATAATACATCTATGGCCTTGTGTGATCAAACTATATTTATATTTTATAGGTAAATTAAATGGAATTGAGAGTTGTATAGATCTTTAGGTGCTGTATTTTTGAAGTATTATTTATAGAATTTTTGTAGATAACCTTTCACATTTTCCTTTGATCGCAGCATGTACTTTAAGTTTTGTAAGGACCAAAGATGTAATTTATCCTTTAACATGTTGCAGTGAAAATAAATATTAAAAAACTATTGACTTATTATTTTTTGTAATATATGTAGAAGTGTTAAAGGAAATGGACATGTTCAATAATTTTGAATGGGGGATTAAACTGGAAGATTATTGAATCCTGTGTATATGAAACAATTAAAAACGTGTATGTGTTAATAAGTAGTTTACAAGTGATGTGTCATTGAGAGTGGAGTAAGTGGTTGCATCAAAACTATTTAATACAGCACAGTATGAATTAAGATAATTTTTTTCTAGATATATGAGCCTTTCAAAGCGCAGCTTGTCAATATTTTGAGTTCAAAATTATTAACATAAGTTTTTCCAAATTATTGATAATAGTCTGTTCCCACTAACATTAGTTAGGCGTTCTTTCATATGATTTTGCCAATAGAGAAATAATTTGATTTAGCCTCTTGAGTGTTTAGAAATTTAAGTAAAAAAACTTCTTTTTTTTTCATTAAAAAAAAAGGAAATGTTTGTTGTATCTATTAAATATTTTAATATTAGTGTGTATTAACTATTACTGGTAAAAAAAAAAAAAAGATACATTTTTATATATTCTAATCCAAAATTAGACATTCACACACACACACAAAAAAAAAACCACCTTTCTCACTGTTCTTTTTTGATTAATGAATTTCACATATATTTTTAATAAACCATTAAAATATACTGTATAAAATGTATTTGATTTATACAGTCAGTTTTCTATTTTGTTAGTTTTTATAAACTTTTTATTTTCTTCCATTTTTTTTATTTTTTTTTTTTATTTTTTTTTTTTTAAATCTTCAAAGAGCAGTGAGAAAGTTTTTCCAATAGTTTTTTTATGAATGCTAAAGTTGGATTAGAATATATAAAAATGTACCTTTATTCTACCAGTAATAGTTTTATTTAGTTAAAAGTTAAGTTCGTTTTAATTGTCATAGGGGTTTTCGAGTATTGCTACAAGCCTAGAAAATTTTTATTTCTTGACAGTCTATATAAATTTTCATTTTGACTGTTATAGTATGACTACTTGTCTGTTTTAACGTGTCCGGTATGATTCTTCATAAGTACCATATTTTCTTCAATGAATGATAAAGTAATTGTTACAAATTAGCGAAAATGTTTCGTATTGGACTAAAATTTCAATATATTGCAGTGGAAGGAATTTTGGTTTTTATACTTTGTATCGATTAAGTGTATGCCTTTTTGGCTATGTAATACATATTTAATCATTTGGAACCTAAAGTAAATCCTATGGAAACAGTCCAAACATCGTATAATCTGTAAACACTCACGTGATCACTAAAATACAATTGCCCCATGAACTTTTTATTACTGCCTGTAAAAGATAGTATCGAATGGACGTTCGTTAATCTCCACATATCCTGTGCATTAGGGTAGGCCGAAAATGGCAAAAAAAAAAATATTTTTTTCGAAATCGATCTTGGAATAGCGTGAAAAAGTTACCTAATGGGTCAGTTGAAACGCACAAAAAATTTCGTCAATTTTATACAATTTCTAGCCGCTCCCCTCTGGCATTGAAAATGTCCAAAATCACACAAAAAATTTATGTTTAAGCCATTTTTTGAAATTTTTTTTAAAAAATGGCACTCGCATAGCATAGAATAGTTGCCTAATGTGTCAGAACATACACAAAATTTGGTCCGTTTTGCTCTATATTTAGCAGCGCCTCTCTTGCTATAAGCAAAAAAGTATCTAAATGTCACAAAATCGTAAGATTGGACGTTAAGGTGGACCAATTTTTTTTTTTTTTTTTTTTTTTTTTAATCGGTCTTGATATAGCGTGGAAAAGTTGCCTAATGGGTCGGTTAAAACGCACAAAATTTTGTTCAATATCTAGCCGTTTCCCTCTGGAATCAAAAATGTCCATAACATAAAAAAAATGCACTTTCAAGCCAATTTTTGAGCAATTACTTAAATGTTTTTAAAAACCAGCATTTGCATAGCACGGAATGGTTGCATAATGGGTCAATTAGAATACAGAAAAAGTTTCATCTATTTTGATTGGAATCTAGAGGCGCCCCTTTGAATGAAAGTTTAAAAATGAAGATGAAAAGCAGCGTACTTTGAATGGGTTACTTAGAAACCACATAAAAGTGTCGTCAATGTTGCTCGATATCAAGATACTCCTGGTATTTCAAAAATCACAAAAATAAATAATATGCATATTAAAAATCAGAAGTATAAGAAGTATACTTATTTATATTTAGAAATCGAGAAATTCAAATATTATAAAGTAAAAAAGAGTAGGCATAATATGCTTATAGTGTAGTCTTCAGAATAGTACTATCCCTTATTATCAAATGTTGAAAGTTCTCTTCTTGCTTGAATCCCAGCCCGTATATAACCGTTTTTTGCAACATCACCGCAAACTTTCGTTACAGCTTCAGATATGTGTTTAACACATCTCTCGACTGCTTGCGTGTGACATGGAAATTTCTCAAATGGTTTATAGGAACCTGTTCTTGCCACATATCTTCCAATTCTATATCTTCTCTATACATTGTAAGTGGTGGTTCTGTTATGGTGTACATTGACCAGTCGATGAGATCAATGTAATCAACGGCATTAACGTTGAGTTCGGTAGGTTATGAAAAAGCGTACCTATGTATAACATGCATCGGTACCGAAAATCCAACCGATGAGCTTCGTATATAATCGTAAAGTTTGTGATTCTGGTTTAGGCACCAATGTGATTCGATATAAAAATAAAACCACATTTCACGGTGGGGATAGACATGTCTGGAAGATGATTGCTCTTTCAAGGAAGTTGCTCAACTATGTCAAGAAAATTACAGACAAAAATAATTTCAAACAATGCATATTTTGCTCGTCCGGAAAATATGCTAGTGGCAATGCTAACAGATTCTCAATACCATATCCGGGAATTAGCAGTAGGGTAAACCCTCAACATCAGGAATAAGAAATCCGAAGACATACGCTTTTTCAAACTTCCTGAACTCAAATTTAATGCCGTTGATTACATGGATCTCATCGACTGGTCAAAATACACCATAACACAACCACCGCTTACAATGTGCAATGAAGAATTTGAATCTAGGGGCGTCATTAGATTCCGATCAAAATGGATGAAACTTTTTGTGTGTTCTAACTGACCCATTATGCAACCATTCTGTGCTATACAAATGCTGGTTTTTAAAAATATTTTAAGTAATCGATGAAAAAATGGCTTAAAAGTGCATTTTGTTAATGTTATGGACATTTTTGATACCAGAGGGACGCGGCTAGATATTCAACAAAATTGACGAAATTTTGTGTGTTTTTTAACCAACCCATTAAGCAACTTTTCCATGCTATGTCAAGAACGATTTAAAAAAATAAAAATTGGTCTACCCTAACGTCCAATCTTACGATTTTGTGACATTTAGACACTTTTTTGTTTATAACAAGAGGGGCGCGGTAAAATATTGAGCAAAACGGACCAAATTGTTCGTGTGTTCTAACTGATATATTAGGCAACTATTCCATGCTATGTCAACACCATTTTTCAAAAATAATTTCAAAAAATTTAAAAAAAATGGCAGAAAAGTGCATTTTTTGTGTGTTTTTGGACATTTTCAATGCCAGAGAGTCGCGGCTTGAAATTGAACAAAATTGACGAAATTTTGTGTGCGTTTTAACTGACTAATTAGGTAACTTTTTCATGCTATTCCAAGACCAATTTCGAAAAAATATTTTTTTATCCCCCCGTAACGTCGAATCTGTTACGATTTTGCGACATTTAGTGAAGTTTTAGAACGATTCTTGTTCAAAGAAAAAAGGGTGCGGGTAAGTATTGAGCAAAATGGACGAAATTTTGTGTGTTCCAACTGATATATTTAGGAAACTATTCCATGCTATATCAATGCCGGTTTTTAAAAATAATTTCCAAAATTTTCCAAAAAATGGCTTAAAAGTACATTTTTTTGGTCACTTTTTACATTTTCAATGCCAGAGGGGAGTAGCTAGATATTGAGCTAAATTGACAAAATTTTGTATGTGTTCTAATTGACCCATTAGGCAACTTTTCCGCACTATTCCCAAACCGATTTCGAAAAAAAGTTTTTTCGGTCCACACTACTGTGCGTATGGGGAGTAATGTGCATGGATTCTTTTTATCCTTTTATTCAATCCTTTGAATTTTTAGCTTATTTACCGATAGTATTGGTATATTTAACAAAAGGTATCTATTTTGCATGTAGTGAAAACATTACATTGATTGAATTTACTAGTATAGTGTTTTTTTTCCTAGAGCATGTGCAATGAAGAGATTGCCAGAGACAAAACCTCTTAAATTGCTGTAGTACATGAAATCTATAGGTTTTAGCAGAAATAAGTAGGTTGTGCTAGGAAAGGATGCAGAAATTTTTCAGGATTCAAAATTTCTTCAGAATACATGTTTTGCCACCGGATTCACCCTATATCTTATAGTTTTTTCATATGTTTAAACAATTATTTGGTATATGCTGACAATATTTGAACAAATAATCCAAGTTTTAACCCTTAAAACTCAAAAAATTTTTACTGGAGAGACATGTATTAATGATTAAATGGAACTCTCCGATTTTCTCTAATCTTTATGTTGAACTATTTGGTTTATTTTAACGTCCAAGGGAATAGTTTAGATAAACAATGATTTAAAGCTTTTTGGAAACAAGATTGTTTCATTAAGGTTGGATGAATTGAAATTATCTGTACATCTTAATTGCATTTATAACGTTTTCTTTTAATTAATTGAATTTGTAATTACATAGGCTTATTTAAGTATGTGAATGACCATATGGTGTCCTTTTAACTTAAATTAATTGCACTTTACTTTTCTTTTAGAGAATATATATATATATAAAAAAATTTAAAAAAATAAGTGGGGGTGTCCCCCTTAAAGAAAAATAGTAAAATTTAAAATAAATCTTCACTATTTTTTTAAATAATAAGCCAATAAAATATTATTTGTTTTTTAAGATTAAATTTTATTCTACTTCTAATGTATTTGATTATCATTCCCATAATTCTGGAGTAAAAACTAACTATGGAAGGATACCTGATTTCCACAATAGAACATTTCTGATTGATCGTTTTTTTTTTTTTTACAAATTTCAAAAAAAAAAAAAAAAAAAAAAAGAAGGAAAAAAAATCACCGTTTTTCTTTAATTTACCCATTGATCTCCCGGATAGTGAGTAGTTTTTCCTCCCGAAAGTTTTCTCTCTTATTTCGAACATAATTCAAATTTGAAAATATTAAGTTTTGTGACCGAAATTTCGATCGGTGCAAATTCACATTGAAATTTCCTGACAACCTGCATATGTTCAGACTTTCCCAAACCACCGATGGAATGACTACTCTCTCTCTCTCCCCCTCCCCATTTTTCTCTAATGTTATAATCTCTTGGGCATTATTTACGTTGGTATATAATGACATTTTGCTGAGCGTTACGTTGATCAAATGGACTCCATTGCCATGGTTATGGCAGGTGCTACCCCCGAGAATTACGCTGCTGCGTGATGCTCATTTTTGTCGGATATTACGCCAATATACTAGTCACTTACGTTATTGCAGATATTTGCACCTGTCAGACATAATGCAGTTCAGCTGAAACGCGGATTTCAGCTCTTTTTTTCCTTATTATTATTTTTTTTTTTTTTTTAATTTTGATCATTCTTAAAATCGATACAAATCTGCATTACAATTTTATTGAGCTTGCTTGCAAGTTTGAAAACCACGTTCAGACTTAACTTGTGTACGTTCAGACTTCCCCAAATCTCCGTTGTAATGACCACTTTTCTTTCAAATTGCTTGCCTCTATCGCTATTATTTATTTTGTTGTATGGTGGTTAGTTTCACTGAAAGTTGTGCTGATCTATAGGCTGCTATTTCCAAGATTTACGTTGATACGGCGGGAGCTATTGCCGAGATTTACGTGGTTAAGATAATCAATTTCGTAGTGTTACGTTGATATAATCGCCTCTATTGCAGAGATTTCTACGTATGGATAGGGTGCTATAGCTGATATTTGGTGTGATGGTCATTTTTTGTGATTGTGTTTTTAATGTAATTGCCAAGATTAGCGCCTGTATGCTGGTTGTTATTTACCTTGGAGTAATTATAATTTTCATTTCGGTTTAAACCGTTTTAATAGCAGCTATTTTTACTTTCAATCACCCATATGTAATACATAGGATAATGAAAGTATAGGATTCTGTCCACACACAAAAAAAAAAAAATCGATTTTTTTTTTTTTTTTTTTTTGCATTTTTTTTTTTTGCATTTTTCTACGTTTTAGAACATCCTGATCTCAAAAAAGTGATCTAGAAAAAATGTCTGTCTGTGTAAACGTGGTCAGCATAACTCTCGAACAAATTGACCCTACGATGATGTCCTCGATTTGGTGAGCAGGTTGATGATGGCCCAAGGACCTACTATTCAGGTTTTCGTCAAAATCGCGCATTCGCATAAGGTAGCTGCCATTGAAAAAATCATGTTTTTCAATGATTGTTAAAAAAACGGTTCTAACGATTTTGATAAAAAAAAACGCTGTGCTAATGCCTCTTAATGGGTTCTAAACATCCTCGCTACCGAAATTCCCGTAAAAATGCTTTAATGGCGTAAAAAGTTGAAAAACGAATGCCTTCAACGCAGAGTCCTCTTTGCTTGAACATAGCTCATCAACGATCGTTTTTTCTCCTCTCCTTCAGTTTCACTTATAGCAAAGGATAATACAGGAATTTTAGAAAAGTATGTCGCCAAAAACACCATTTTGGCGAAGTTTTTTTTTTTTTTTTTTTTTTGTAAGACCCGTATAAGAATTATTGCCAAACTGGCCATTTTTTCTAAGCAAATGATGAAAATATAAAAACGATAAATGACACAAATCCACATCAGTAATATAGTGTAATTGAAAGTTGTGCGATGTTCCACACCCCTAGTTGGATTCGTTTTGATGACATTCGCTGAGACTTCTGCTGATGTGATTACGGCAATTAGTGTATGTGAGGATTGGTTTCGCCTTTGGGTTTGGTTCGATGCGGAAGGATTGGAATGTTCAATTTTGTGGAAGAAAATTTTCCCAATTTTACTGTACATCGTTATTTAAAATTGTAATTGCTATTGTATGTAATGTTTATTTTAGCTTAAGAAACAATTCTACATTTTAGTTATAGATATAAATAATAGTTTAAAACTTGAAGCAATTTTTTCATATAATTGTAAAAATTTAAATTATCTGTGCAATTTTGTGAAAAGTTTAAAGTTTTATACATGACTACTGTACTACGTCGGTTACATGCAGTACTACTTACCTCTCTTAGTTATTAGGAACAAAAATAATTGATAATTTCCTCTATACATTGATAATTTTATTCATACTTTTTGTGTAATTTTCCTTTGCACGTTCTTTCGTTTAATACTTTTGGTTTCTTTTTTGCCTTTTAATTAAAATTATCTCTGATGATGAGTCTAATCTGATAAAATATCTCAACTAGCAACTAGTAGTCCTGCTTACCTACTTTCATCAAAGTAATTTCATGTTTGTTGATGGTATCAAATGTCCTCGAGCATGCCGCGAATAGGGCAATTAACAAAACACCTCAATCAATGGAAAATATTTTAGTTTATAAAAATATCTTGGATTCAAGACATAATTTTAAACCTATTTCATTTGAGTCAACCATAAAGAGCTGCATTTTTTTTTTTTTTTTTTTTTTAAGCTCTTTGATTTACAGGACAATATCAATTTAATTGGTGGCGAGTTGACTACTGTGTCTGGACTACTACTCCTTTCCTCTTTCCAGTTCAGTGGCTTTTTGTCATTCTAATATTTTTAAATGTAAAAAATATTTCAAAACTAGTTAGGGAAACAAGTGAAGTTTCAGTTGCTATTATTAAAGACGTTAATTGGTTACTTCGTTGTAAAATAGTCACTGATTAACAAATAAGTCTCCAAATAGCTTCGATGTTGAAAGTGTTACATTCTGAAAATAACATCCATATTTTGCCTTCAAATATTATGCTACGTGCGATACTTACACACATAGTGTTTGGGTACGGAACACACCACGTGTGAATATTCACACCTGCTCATTTTTTCAAATTTGAGAGGGATAAAAAAAAAAAATGTAACCCCGTTACATTCTGCAACACATGGAACCTACTAAAGAGGTGATCGTAAAAAAATATTTCACCAAATGGGTCTTTTACGAAACTAAATTTCTTTATTGAATTGAACATCCTGATCAAAGCTGTAAAATATGTTAGACGTAGGATAAATCAAGTCCGGGATTTTCTAAAATGTTTACCCTTAGTCTCATAACGTTAATTAAGGTTAAACATGGCAACTCGAAAGGCATTATCTTGTTAAGAATTGAATAAACTACATAACCCTTAATTCCCTTTTGTTACACCCTCTTCTTATTATCAACGAAGTGAATTAATATGAAGGGAAAGAGCGAATGATCTTCTAGAATAAATCAGCGCAAAATTATTCAACCCCTCTTTCGCCTTGTTCACAAGTGTTGGCTGAATGCTTCTGTGATATATGCCATGACTTCGATCGAAGTTGGCGCGACTGTATTCTTCCGTTGTTACTTTCCTATTAATCAAAAGTAAGAAGAGATAATGATTGTCTCGTCTGTTGGAAATAACCTCTATCTAAATATTAGAAGGATATTTATTATTCAGAATGGTTTATCTTCCAATTTCATTTTAAAATTAAGTTTTCTCAAAATTTTAAGGCGGAATTTAATGTCCGTATATACTTTTTTGTTCCACTCCAAAAACTACAATTGTCTATTATAAGTAAACAATCGAAATACAAAATTTAATTTTAAAAAAAAAAAAAAAAAAAAAAAAAAAAAAACCTAGCACAAGTAGCTCAACAAAAATGTCCCAAGTATTGAAAACACTTTGAAATGAGAACGTTTTTGTGAACTGTCTATTGCATTTGTATGGGTACTTTTGAAGTTTAAAATGACTTGAATCCTCTTAGAATGTGTGTGTGTATAATGTCCAAATAGTGGTAAGTAATAGATGATTCTCCATTTCTTTGATAAATAATAAGAAAGATATGGCAGTTTTAAACTTCGGCCTGATTTTCAACCTTAAATTCGTTCTCAGAGAAAAATGTATTGGAAACAATGTGAAGGTATTTGACTCGGCGGAAGGCACTACATGCTTCCACTGCAATTTACTTCATATTGTTTCATTTATATATAAAAGTGATCTTTCAGATTTAAAAGAAGTTTTAACTTATACACTATTATAAGTAACAAGCTTATTTAAAGACTACCCATATGTTCTTCTGTGTAAGGTTGATATTTCTAATCAAAATTAGAAATGTTATCGACACCTGCTATTTACAAAATATTCTTGTCTTCAACACCTCGTTTGCATTTTTATATAGATTATTGGGGTTAGTATAACCGTTTCTACATTTTATCATTAACTCGAGCCATAGATGGAATGAAGAGATTTTTAAGCTGCAACTTTGAAATTAGTCAACCATCAAAAGAAAAAGAACGAAATTAATTGTCGAATAAAGTTCGAACCTACTTAGAAAAAATAGCTAATGAATCATTATAAACAATTGGAAAGCATTTTATTAAGATTAAACAGAGGTATTTTGTAGTTGAGGATTTTCCTCTGGTAAGCAAGTGCTATAAGAAGTTGGCAATACACTATTAGGTATTTAGCACAAAGAAAATTCGAATGAAAAATGATGTCCTATTTTTTTACCCTCTGTTTTTGCTGATTCTTCTCAATGCTCTAATTCATCTGGAAGTCCAAAAGGCCGATGCGATTCTTGAATCTTTGCATTTTGGCACTGTTCCCTTTAGAAAACATTTTGCATGAGAATCACCAGAACTGTTAGTGAAGGATCAACGCAAGCGATGTTCCGAAAACCAGGAATGGAGATCCCATTGCAATCAATAGTTCCAAAAAAGAACCTGGTTTCGGACAAGGTTTTATTTTTCTCAACTTCTGGACGTCTAGAGTCACACGAGACACTACAGGGGTGGAGGAGGAAATAGGACATTTTGGAACCGAGCCCAGTGTTTTCTAACAAATAGAACAGACTAGATTTTCTTTCTTATTATTATGTGACTGTTATTCGGAATCCGAGAAAGGGGAAAATATAAGTTGTAGTTGGGAATATTAGAAAGCGCCAGAAGAGAGGAAGAAATGGAGCGTACTAAAGAGATAAATTCAGTTTTTTCAAAAGGAAGATTGGATAAAAGATGTCGTTGATAGGTATTGGATAATCTTTGGATCTGCAATAACCCCTTGTGACTAAATGTCGCTTGATAATTTGCATTTCCTCTTATAACTATTTGATTTCAAATAAGATTATGAATATTAAATTAATGATTTTATCATTTCTGCAAATTTTTTCTTTTTAAGTATTTATATTTACTCAGTGATTTTTCTTGTATTTTCTCTTCCAATACATGTAATAAAATAGAACTTTGAACTTTTGTTTAACAGGAGAAAAAAAGAACAAATATATATATATATATATATATTTTAGTTTTTCAGAAGTTGAGTACCCATACATACGTCATTTCGACACTATTTAAAATATCCATATACCTATCAACTCATGGAATATCAAGAAAATCTATAACGACACTTCACATGATAATTTTGAAATTTTTTTATTTTATACAAGTTGGAGTTGTAAGTCTGTAATTTCAAATTTTTGAACTGTTCAGGCACTTAAAGAATATTGAATGAATATGACTAATGTATCGACATTCATACGAAATTTTTTGTCATATTGAAATTTTGTTTTATTATATAGTTTAGTACTCCACGTACGTCAATTTTAAGAAATTCATATGCCCAAATAGAGTAATAAGAGGAATTTTTCAATACTTCATGCGATAATTTTTAACAAATATACATTTTTGTACCTAACAAGTTTGTGCTGTACGTAGTACGTATGTCATTTTGTATTGAACTATAACTCAAAGAAGGAGGAAATTTTTTATATAAATCCAATGAATGAGCGTAATGCTTCTAATTTCTAAAATAAGATTAATTGATTTCCTTGTTTTAATATATCCTAAGCTAAAAAGTGACTGATGGTGCTATTCTGAATGATGGAATTTGTGTTTAATTCCAACTTGAATAGAGTTGCTATGGTGAAGCGCAGTTATTGTTTAACTCATGCAATTATTCAAGAGAAAAGAACTGCTGAAGTTTTTGCTCAGCAAGTTCTGCTTGTTGTCGAATTTAACTTCCACTATCTACTCTCGAATGGTGGTTGAATGTTCAAATGAGGATAGTCCTGTGAATCGTCATCCATCACCACCCATCCAAACTCATCAGCAACTCTAGCGCCAGCCACTAAAGTCACAGTTTTAATCGTTTTACTATTTGGATCCCACACAAGAGTGAATGGATTACCTCAATGAATTTCGTCAGGACTTGGAAGAAGAAAGAAAATGGAAAATTAAAACTCTACAAGTGATTTTTTAGCAGCTTCAGTGCATACTCAGAAAGGGGCTTAAGAGACTTTAATCCCCTGAAATATCACAATAAAGATAATTAAAAAAGATTTTTATGAGATTATTAAGGAGCAAACGTCTTACTTCAGTTTTAAACCAATTAATGAAGTGTATATATATTTCTGAAAAACTGAAAGTTTAAAATTTATAGATATGTTTCTATTGTCAGTATTAAGTCTTTAGTTTTAAATAGAATCATTTTTACAAACTTTCATAACAATTATAATAGAATCTCTTATACTTAAAAGAAAGGGACTGCGTAGTTCCTTCACAAGGACAGCTAATTTTCTGGAATCTGAGTTATTGAAGGATGAGTGTAATTTAGATGCAATAAATGATAAGTTTTGTAAATTGCAGAATGTTAATTCAGAATTAAATGATCTAGATGAAAAAATTCTGGATTTATTAACTGAAGGGGAAGAAGCCACGGAAGATCCAGTTTTAATTGAGATCGAAGGCCGGGAAGTTTATTCGGATAAATTCATCACTTTGTCTCGTCGAATAAATAGTAAGTTAAACGTTCTAGATGAATTAAACGTTGAGACGAGATCAGAAAATGGTAGTCATGTTTCATGGAACAAAACAAAAAATTATAAACTTCCCAAAATCGAGTTGAAGAAATTCGATGGTCTTTTGATTAACTGGCTTCCATTCTGGTCACAATTTCAAAAGATCCATGAGGATACTGATTTACACGAAAGTGACAAGTTTTCTTACTTAATTCAAAGTATGAAAGAGGGGTCAAGGGCAAGAGAATTTATTGATACGATAAGGCCATTGTTGCACTCAAAGAGCGTTTTGGTAAACCCGAGCTTTTAATAGAGGTTTATGTAAGGGAACTTATTAAGTTAATTATTTCTAATGTTAAAGCGGATTCAAGAGATAAGTTACCCCTTGATAAGCTTTTTGATAAATTGGAAGCTCAATTGAGAGCTTTGGATTCCCTTGGCTTAGATTCAAGTGATAATTCAGCATGGTTATACCCAATGATGGAATCATGTCTCACCGAAGACGTATTAAGGGCTTGGCAGAGAAGTTTGTATTTTAATCAGCCAGAGCAAACCCCGAGTCTTAGCGAGAGGTCTTCACCCGAATCTTCGCGCCTAATAAATTTGATGAACTTTTTAAAAGCCGAAGTGCAGGGTGAAGAAAGGTTGAAATTAGCACGTAGTGGTTTTGGGGGCAATAGTCGAAATGAGAGTTCCCAAGAAAAGCCCAAGGGTGAAAATAGGGGTAAATTTCAGTGTAAAAATCAAGCTAATTTTCCCACTGCAGGCGGATTCCTTACCACAAAAGATAGCTACTGTATTTTTTGCAGTAAAGCTCATAAGAGTGAGAGTTGTTATGAGGCCCGTCTGTTGCCTCTTGAGGAAAAAATTGCTAAAATTAAGGATAAGAAGTGTTGCCTAAAATGTCTGGCACCTAATCACATAGCCAAATTTTCCAAGCAGTTTATACGGTGCTATGCTTGTGGTAAGCCGCATTGTATTTCTTTATGCCCAGAAATGCATTGCAAAAATCCGCCGCCAGTATCAGAATCCTCTCCGGTAACAGACGTGCAAACAACTACCGCCGGACAGACGTGCACCTCAGAAGTGGCCTTAATGACATTAAGGGTAAAGGTGGTCGGCGCTAATCAGTCCAGAATTTGTCGAGTGATGCTTGATTGTGAGTAGTTAGAAAAAAGGGCTCCGAAGCCATGGAGGGATGAGGGATGGGATGAGGGATGATAAGCCATGGAGGGATGAGGGATGGGATGAGGGATGATGACGTCACCGGAAGGGGGCGTGACCGGATACGACGTCACAGGAAGTGATATCACCGGAAGTCATGTGACCGGAAGTGGAGTTGAGTTATTTCCCTCCTGCTGCTGTTTTAGTTTCGGTTTCGTTATAAGCTGTTTGTGTATGACGTCACAGTGTGAATGACGTCATAATGGGTTTTATATCGGTTATAATGGGTTATAATGGGTTTTTGATCGGTGGCAACACTTTTTTAGTTTCGGTTTATCTAGCAGACGGAGTTGAGTTGTTCTAGGGCTGCTTATAAACGAAAACATTATAGTGGTAGGCTTTTATTACGTGACGTCACAATGGGTATGACGTCATTTATGACTTTACAAAGTTTAGCTTTAAGAGAGTGGCAACACCTTACATCTTGAGACATAGATTTAAGGCGGAGTTGAGTTGTATTTATGCTGCTTCTAAACGAAAACGTAATAGTGATGGGCTTTAATTGTATGACGTCATTATATGTTAAAGTTTAACTTTTTAAGTGTGGCAACACCCTGATAGAGTTTTAAGGAGGGATGCGGGATGGGTCGAGGGGATGATGACGTCACTGGAGGTTGAGTTGTTCTAGGGCTGCTTCTAAGTGAATAAGTTAGAGTTATAGGTATTTTTGACTAGTGACGTCACAGTGGGTATGACGTCGTTCATGATTTTACAAAATTTACCTTTAAGACGATGGCAGCAGTAGGAATATGCTAAGTTTTAGGCGGGATGGAGTTGAGTTGTTCTAGGGCTACTTTTAAGTGAATAACTTAGAGTGATAGGCTATTTTACCAGTGACGTCACAGTGTTAATGTAGTGGGGGATGACGTCACGATTTGCTTTATATTAAAGTTTAAGGAATGACAACATCTTGTATCCTGATATAGCTAAGTCTCCTTTGATTGGTTGAAATAAAAGCTCGCTTCTGATTGGTTAGAATATGTCAGGTGATTTCAAATGCTCTTCTCGTTGACTATACAGTTTAGTAAGACAGTTTTCTACTAAGTTTAATGTAATTGCTGCGCCATCTAGTGGTAGGAAGGAATATAAATTACACAGTTTATAACTTTTCATGCTTCACCATTAAAAACTTCAAATACATGCAAAGATAATATATTAACACAAATGCGTAAAGTTTCGGATTGAGTTGATTTTTTTTTCTATAAGTGCTTAACTCATTTAAACTAATGTTGAGAGATATAATCGCAAGACACTTTTAAGGAATCAGGTTTAATCAATGTTAGACACATAAAGTCTCATTATTTTCTCAATAACAGTATGAAATGTAAACATAAACTAAAATTTATGAGATAAAAAAAATTTAAACTTTGCAATCTTAACGTGAAAATTTCTTTTACAGAGCTTAACATGTCATTAACAATTTTTTCTTTTTCTTTTATTGTCATAGTTTTTGAGGGATTGAATACACAACAAAAAGAACTTAGACTAGAATTAATTTTTAATATTCAGCAACTGAAACCCATTATGGAAGTTAAAGCAATGATTTTACAATTATTTTTAGGTTGAGTTAGTCTGACCCTGTTGAAGGGAATTAGTAGTTGTAGTGTGTTCACACGTGACTTTGAAATACAATATTAGTAATATACATTTCCAAAAAGAAATATTTATCACTTTGAATAGAAAAATGACGATTTTTTTTTATTTATATAAATATTATTCTCAATTTTGTAAATTTTAAATGCATTATCCATATTTTATTGAGGAATCTATAATTTTTTTCTTCTTCTTCCAGAATGGTTTAGGAAAAAAACATTTCATTTTAGTCAGAACAATGTTTTCAAAGAGATGGAAATACATAACTTTTCGATATATAAACCTTCAAATACTTTGAAATTGATTCTATTTGTTACAACCGGTTATAATTCAAAGCTATTGTTAAGAATTTTTCCACTGAGGCAATGATGGCACAGTTTTCACGGTTTAAAAGTATTTATTCTCCCTTCAGAAAACTCACAAAAATTTATTCACAGGCAACAGTTTAATTACTCTCAAGCTTCAACACAAGCTTCAACAAAAATAACTTCGAATTCAGCGATTATTCAAGCTCACTCCAATAGGTAAACAAAGCGATCAGCTTTCAACGAAATCCGAAGTCAATCTGAAAACTTTCCCGTTCTCCAGTCCTTTATATACAAGCGCGTGAGACATTCTCGAAATTTCCAGCCAATTTATCGGAAACGAAATATCTCGAAACTTCTCGATTACTTTAGGTGTTGCCACCTTTTTCTAACTTGTATAATCGCTATTAATTACTAAATAAAATAGGATAAAAATAAATTACAATAGAATTTTGAAATAATACGTCACTATTTACAATATATACAGACAATTTGTGCAACATTTCCCCCTTCTTAAAGACTGCACGTCCCGGGCAGTGAAGTCCTTAAGAGGAAAGGCAATTCAATCACTTCTACTATAATATGGGGCTAGTCTATTGTTATGTACAACTCTAGGTTTACAGGAGGGTGTCCGTTGAATCCTTACCACGACGTCGTTGATCTTCTTAAGGACCACATACGGCCCTTCCCAGTTCGTCTGGAGCTTAGGGGAGAGTCCTTTCCGACGTTTAGGATTCCATAACCACACCTTGTCACCTTCCTGGAATGAACGTTCCGTGGCCTTGGCATCGTAGCGGACCTTCATGCGCTCTGTCATGATGTTGATTCTTTCTCTGGCGAACCGATGTACGGCTTCCAAACGTGCCTGCAGATCATCTAGATACTGGACAGGCGAGGAAGGAGTGTCCGGTGGTTGTCCAAAGAGGAGGTTGCTGGGGAGCGTAAGGTCTCTTCCACACATCGTTAGAGATGGAGAAAATCCGGTGGTCTCGTGAGTTGTACTCCCGTATGCAAACAGAAGCGGTGAAAGTTTCTGATCCCCATCTTGCTCGTTATATGATTCCGAGATTGCGTCCGAATCATCCGCGGGTGCAGCTGATAGATCCCGGGACCTCCGTTCGATGCTTGTAACAGGAGCATGGATGTCGATTCCCTCTTCACTGACTTTGTCCATTTCCACATGAACCACTTCCTGGGAGGGTTTCATCAACGTCGCTTTCTTCGGTTCTCTTTCCGAGGCTGGAGAGGTACTTTTCATAGATGTGGACTCTTCAGCATTCTCTATGACATTGTCTTCATGAGCTACAATCCGATATACGCACAGCTCTTTCGTGTCTAGATCGTGCAAAGGAACTTCGCCTCTCCATGTTTGCAGCTTGCTTTTCTCAAAATTCAGCGTAATTCCATTTTTTTTCAAAAAGTCTAGTCCGAGAATGCACGGATCTACAATTTCGGCAACATAAACGGTGTGCTTGTAGGTGTTAAATCCAAGGGCAATGTCCACTTGCAATTTCCCATGAACAGAGATATTACCACCAGTCACAGTTTGTAGAGAAACAGAGGGCGCTGTGTAGAGGAGTCGGCTGTTCAGGCGACGAGCCACGTCCGTCCTTACGATCGTTACGTTCGCTCCCGAATCGACGATTAGACGACATGGAGTTCCGTTGATCTCCCCCTTCACGAATAAACCCTGGTTTCCTCCTTGTTGGGATGAAACGTGGAAACGACTGGTCGGGGCTTCACCTGTTCTACATTGCAGCTTCTGCCCTGCGAGATGACATCTTCTTAGATTCAGTTGTGGAGAATCCGTGGTACTGTTATCCCTTCTCTTTTTCAAATCAAGGCAGTTTCGTCGTAGATGCCCTTCCCGTTTGCAGTGCCAGCAAACGACTCTGGTCCTTCGATCCCTGGCTCCGGGATAGCTTCTCATCATTCTATCAATTTTGCTTTCCAGTTCTCGAAGCTTACTGGTGACAAAGTCAGAAGAATCCTCGGCTAATGCACCTTGCACATATCGTCGGTCTTTTCCAGAAGCTAGCTGCGCGACTTCCACTCTCATGGCGTACACGAGGGCCGACTTCAGGTTTTTGTTTTGGGATAACCTTACCGCCTGCTGCACATCGGGATCTTGAATAGCGTCGATGAAATACTGCAGAGAAAGATCGTCTCGTACATCCGGGGGACAGTCTGGGAAAGCGAGGAGCGACAGTCTTTCTATATCCGATGCCAATTCTTGAAGCGTTTCATTGGCCTTCTGCTGTCTCACTTTCAATTGCAGTCTGTTATAATCCTTTAGATGTTGCTCCCCAAACCTTAATTCCAACGCACTTGCCAGCGCCACGAATTCTCCCCGCTTCTCTTCAGGTAGTGTCTGTAAAATGTCAGCAGCTTCACCTCGAAGAGATGCTGCGAGATGGAATGCTTTCGAAGTATCGTCCCAACCATTCGCAGAAGCAATCATTTCAAATTGCGTTTGATAAACGCGCCAAGACGACTTCCCATCAAAAGGGGCCACTTTGATGTTAGAGCGCGGCGCCATAAAGGGGATGGAAGCGTTATCCCAATTAGGTGACGCTATGGCCAGAGCTTCACGCGTTTCCATTTTTCGCAGCCTTTCTTCTACAACGTCAATGAATTTGTCTTGCTCTTCCTTTAAGGTGGAAACTTTTTCTTGCATGGTGGAAACTTTTTCTTCAACTTCATTTCTCACTGTCTTAAGATCTTCTCTGACATCCAAAATATCCGCCTTCATTGATTGAAGAACACTCTCTGTGCGCTCCATAAATCTATCAACGGACGCAGAAGATGATTCTTGCTTGGATGCTAAAGCTTTAATATCCGATGATGTCGCTTCTTGGCTGGCGGTGATTGCGGCGGCGAGTTCAGCGTTAGTCGTTTCTTGGCGGGCTTGGCCGGCGGATATGGTAGCGGCGAGTTCGGCGTTAGTCGTTTCTTGACGGGCTTGTCCGGCGGCAATTGTAGCGAAAAGTTCGGCTTTCATTTCTGCTGCGGTGGTTTCTTGGCAGGCTTTCATTTCGGCTGCGGTGGTTTCTTGGCAGGCTTTCATTTCGGATTTTATTTCGGCGGCAGTGGATTCTTGTTGGGCCTTCATTCCAGCAATCATTTCCATCAACTGCTTCATTTGGTCTTCCATCATTCCTCTAGTTGTCGGCATTCAAAATTACGAGACCCCACTTCTGACACCACTGTTAAGAATTTTTCCACTGAGGCAATGATGGCACAGTTTTCACGGTTTAAAAGTATTTATTCTCCCTTCAGAAAACTCACAAAAATTTATTCACAGGCAACAGTTTAATTACTCTCAAGCTTCGACACAAGCTTCAACAAAAATAACTTCGAATTCAGCGATTATTCAAGCTCACTCCAATAGGTAAACAAAGCGATCAGCTTTCAACGAAATCCGAAGTCAATCTGAAAACTTTCCCGTTCTCCAGTCCTTTATATACAAGCGCGTGAGACATTCTCGAAATTTCCAGCCAATTTATCGGAAACGAAATATCTCGAAACTTCTCGATTACTTTAGGTGTTGCCACCTTTTTCTAACTTGTATAATCGCTATTAATTACTAAATAAAATAGGATAAAAATAAATTACAATAGAATTTTGAAATAATACGTCACTATTTACAATATATACAGACAATTTGTGCAACACTATACTGTACTATGCGAGCGATATTATATATCTTAGCTACTTACTATCTATTTTAAAATTTATATTACCAATAAACTTGTTAGAAATTAATATGTCTATGTTAGTTATATTAATCAAGATAGTTTTTATTGTACAATGATACTTACTTAAGTTGATGAATGGCAACACAGAACTAGCTGCTAATGCTGAATAGAGATGTGATAACTGATTTTGGATGCTCTATTGCCTAAATAAGAGAAAAAAAGTAACATACTTGAACATCTTACAACTAAGAATTCAAAAGTGAACGTGAAAGTTTACTTTACGAATAAAAATCATGTCTTTAAAATGTGTACGAATATCACTAAATAAGAGAAAAAAGTAACATACTTAAACTCTTTACGGCAAATAAGTTTAACATTAACGTAAAAAAATTTACTTTACACATAAAAATCACTTTAAAATGTGTAAAAATATCGCTAAATAAGAGAAAAAAGTAACTTACTTAAAATTTCTAAGATATATATTTAACCTTTACGCGAAAATTCCCTTCATATATAAAAATCACGACTTTAAAATATGACATGCAAGAGAAAAGTAACGTACTTAAACTTTCTACGACAAATAACTTTAACATTAACGTAAAATTTTACTTTACACATAAAAATCCCGACTTTAAAATATGTAGAAATATCGCTAAATAAAAGAAGAAAAAAAAGTAACATACTTAAACTTTGAACGACAAATAACTTTGACATTAACGTAAAAAATTTTCTTCACATATAAAAATCACGACATTAAAATGTGACGTGTAAGAAGAATTAGCATACTTAAAATTTCTACGACAAATAATTTTAACCTTTACGCGAAAATTTACTACATACATAAAAATCATGTCTTTAAAATATGTAAAAATATTGCTAAATAAAAGAAAAAACTAACATACTTAAACTTTGTACGACAAATAACTTTAACATTAACGTAAAAATTTACTTCACATATAAAAATCACGACATTAAAATGTGACATGTAAGAAGAATTAGCATACTTAAAATGACTACGATAAATAATTTTAACATTTGCATGAAAATTTACTACATATATAAAAATCATGTCTTTTAAATATCGCTAAATAAAAGAAAAAAGTAACATACTTAAACTTTCTACGACAAATAACTTTAACATTAACGCAAAAATTTACTTTACACATAAAAATCACGACTTTAAATTTGACATGTAGGAGGAAAGTATAACATACCTATAATTTCTACGACAAAGAATTCAAACATTGCCATTCGTGTCTTTAAAATGTATAATGACAACTCTAACTAAAAAAAAAAAAAGAAACACTAAAAATTTACAAGGCAAAGAATTTAAAATTGAACGTGAAAATTAACTTTACATGTACAATCATACTCTTATATCAACGATAAATAAGATAAAAAAGAAGCTCTAAAAATTTATAAGGCAAAGAATTTAAATAATAAGCGAAAATTTACCTCACATATAAAAATTATGTCTTTCAAATGTGTAAGAATAACGCTAAATTAGAGAAAAAGAAATATTAAAAATTTATAAGGTAAGAAATTGAAACAATACGCGAAAATTTATTTCACACATAACATTTTTATCTTTAAGATGTGTAAGAATAATGCTAAATTAGAGAAGAAAAAAAATAACATACTTAAACTTTCTTCGACAAAAATTTAAACAATAAGCGAAATTTTCATACACAATTATTTTCTTAGGTTAATGTTAAATAATGGGAAATTTAACAGAATAAAAATTTCAAAGATAAAGAATTTTAACCTTTACACGAAAATTTACTTCACATATAAATATCATGTCCTTAAACTTTAACGTGACAATTTACTTCTCATATACAATTAAACTCTTAGGTTAATGTTAAATAAAAGAAAAAGTAACATACTTAAAAATTTCTAAGATAAGCATAACATAAAAATTTCGCATCATGTGTTTAAAATGTAACATATAAGAGAAAAAAACTAACATACTTGAACTTTCTATAGCAAAGAATTTAAGCGTTAGCGTAAAAATTTACATATAAAACTCACGTCTTTAAACGGGATGATAAGCATGTGACGGTAATTAGTCAATCAGGTTAGCGGTAGGTGATACGCCACTTGCCGGCATTTTTAGACCGGAGGATGAGTCACGCTAAAACTTGTTCAAACAAGTCGGGAGACTTGTACAGCAAGAACAGCAGCATCGACGCGCAAGCAGCGGGTGATGCTGTGGTGTGTCAGCAGGTCTTTGAGATTATCGTTTTCCTACTTTGCCTTTTTTCATAATGAAATGTTTGTGAAAACTTGGAAGGAATGAAGTGGATTTCAAAGACACATTAGTAAGTGAAGGTAGAATTCGCATGGATTTTCCTCCAAAAAGTATGATTCACTTGGAGAATTTAAGACCATTTCTACTTGAAAACTTTTCTATTATCTAAAACATTGAATATTGTTCAAACTCGGTGGGATAATATGCTACAATACGGGTAAAACTTAATAAAATTGTTATACAGAAGAAAAATAGTAAGAGATTTAAAATAAATACTAGTTATAGATACTCCAAAGAAAAAATTTCACCTCTAGTTTTCAATCGGAAAATCAATATAAGTTGGAAATTTATGTTACTTCAAGAAAGACAATTTACTTTGTAATAATATAGGTTAAGATGTCGTATTAACTCGTGCAATACATGCTGACTAAGGTTTATTTTACTTATCAATCTAAGAAAGGTGAATTGGGTGAAAATATTAAATAAATTGTAGATATTAAATACATTGGAGATATGCATTCAAGTTTTGAAAATCGCCTGCAAGACTTTTAAAACATCTTAAGATAATTTGAAGGAAACTTGCGAATTATATGTAAACTACATAACTTTTTATACTCTGAAAGGAAATCACAAGTAATTTAGTTAACTTTTCTCATGGTAACACTCATATTCAATAACATGTTTTTAAAATTTAACCTTCTTTACATGATAATAGTTATAAATTTTTTCAATCTCAGATGCGATATACTATTATTTCTAACATATATGTTACGAATTGTGTAAAGTTTTTAAAAGAGTATATGCAAATCACCAATCAGAAACATAAAAATCTAACTTCATTCAAACAAACTAAAATAATAAGATATTTTCTTTAGTGGAAATAGTTAACTACTCATGTGATGGAATATACTTAGAAAATTTAAATACTGAAAAAAGTTTGCTAGGCAAATATTAAAGAATATATATATTTTTTTTTTCTTGTGAAAAACTAGCATAAATTTGAAAAATGTAGAGTTTTTTACTACGTAAAATTGAACATCATCTGAACAAACTAAATTATACGTGAAATTTTTTATTTGAGAGTTGCTGACAATATATCATTAATATAGAGATTTTTAACTTCCACCCATAATTTCTAAATAACTTATACATAAATACATAAATTTCAGAAAACTGAAACGGAATTTTGTTTTACAAGATGCTTATTTTGTAAGATGAATATTCAATATTAATATAACTGGAGCAAAGTTCATTCCGTAAAAACTTGTAAAATATACTTATATTTTGAAAATAGTTTGAAATATCCTTTTAAATTTATGAATGCTCGCTTTCGAAAGACACAAATAAAACTGATATTACTCATGATAATTAACACATGCATAACATTAGTCAAAGTGAAATTTTTATTGCTTGTGACCGATAACTTTTCAGTGAAGCAGAACTTACATAGGAAATTTGTGCAAACTTTTTCAACTTTTAAACCAAGTATCATGTAAAATTATAAATTACGATATGAAATAGCATACTTCAGAATCGGAACAAGTCTTGTAATTAAGCTAAATTTATTTCTCAAGGAATTGAAAGCATACCAGAAAAGTCCTTATCATTTCGCATCTTTTCTCATGTTGCAAGAAGACATACTTTGTAAAATATCGTCTACAAAAATCAGTAAAAAAAAAAATATATTTTCTATGGCAAAGATAAAACTTCACAACTTAATTACTGAAATTTAGCAAAGTTGCATATGGTTTATTCACATAACTCTCATATGCTTCGAATGTTGAAATATATTTGTCAGTTGAAATCAAACTCATCGAAAATAAATGCTATCTACATTTTCAAGTTGGAAATTACTATTAAATAAACTTTACATGTAAAACATTGTCATGTTAAAAAGAAAAATCTACAAAAATGTAAATGATAATTTTACTGTTGGTACATAAATGATGAATAATTTATGATTTTATTCTAGGCAAACGTTTTATTGTCTAACTGAGAACTTAAACTTTAGCAGAAAAATGAAAAAATACAATTTTTATATCCTATCATGCTTGTCGAAAATTGAATTTATTAGCTGTTGTAATAGATTTTTATTGTCCAAATTTCTATAGTTTTTCTTCCCAGTGCAATAAAATTAAGTTCATGTGTAATGAGTAGTTTTTTTTTTTTTTGATGAATCTTATAAATTTAATAAAATTATTATGACCTAAGAGATTGAGTGAACTGAATAAATCAATGATGTAAATTTAAACAGCGACTTGAACTGATACATACTATAACTGTAAAGAAGTAAGACAAAGTGATAGATGAAGTGAAAATAGAAGTTGAGTGAAATGTGTTGAAAAAAGTTGAAGACGACAAGAAATTCGTAAATGAGAATTATCATTGACTTATATTAACGTCGTTTTTCTTGCTTATGACAAGAAAATACACTCTTTCTTATTAAGAACCAACTTGATATCTTATCATAGAATGACAATGATGACATATCTATACATTAAAAAAAAAAAAAAATACCAAACTTAGACATAGCAAATTTCTTGAAATTCATGTATAATGTGAGAAGTTTTACTGGAAATATAGAAGATACAACATTGAAAGATGTGAATCTTTCGAAGTACTTTATCAGAAATAAAAAAAAATAAAAAATGCGCTGAGGTCCGCTATAAAAAATTTTAGGAGAAAGTTTAAACAAAATTTAAAATCAAACATGCTTTTAAGTGGGAACACATACATTAAAACTATAGCACATTAAACAATTTATATTATGTCATCTCAGTTGGTATCAAACTGAATAAAATGAAAAACAACCACAAACTGAATAAACATGATAATTATCAATATATGTGGAAAAGTTTCTTTTTTTCACATATAAAAAAAATAACACATTGACATACGTTAAGATCACGAAACATGCGTAATCATATACCGATAAGAGCAACCAATGTTGCGGGGAGATATTCACGTGATGGTCAATATCGCATGAATAAATTGATTGATTTAATTTCTAATGCTGATTCCAATAGTATTCCACGTAACTTCGACTTGATATGTTACACTATAGATATATTTATTTTTCAAATATATTGACTTTCGAAAAATCATCCTTCAATATAAGAATGATCATAGTAAGAATAAAAGAAAAGATACTAAGCATTGATTTAAAGTGTATTTATTTCGACTTAGCAACAAATCATATGCTTGAAACGAAAATTGCTTCGAACCAAAGTATAACTATCCAATTTCATTGATTCCTACAAGAAATTTTTTATCATCTAGTAATTGAAATTTTTTTTCTCATACACATTATAAGTGTTGTCCAATCAGGTGTAGAATAGTTGAAGATATCCGACCTCTTTCTAAATATTAATAAGTTACTGTTGAAAAACTTATAAAAATTTCAATTTAAACTTAAAGTTGTTTTTTCTTTTATATATATATATTTCAAAGAATGTTTTCAAGTCAATATATATATTTAAATACGGAAATTTATTCACTTCAATAAATGTATATTTAAGTTATAAAACTTGTCGTATGTATTGAAAAATTGTAACTTTTCGTCTTATTCGTATAAATCGATAACTTATACCACTAATTCTTCATCAATTAATCTTCTAAGTAAATCTTTCAAAGGTAAAAACATACTTATAGCTTTGTCTTTGTAACAGGTTAAATTTTACATGTTTCTCGTGAAATTAAAATTTTATATGTTTTCCATGAAAATATATAAAATTTTGTAACTTTCACATGAAACATGGAAGTTAAAAATCTCTATATTAATGATATATTGTCAGCAACTCTCAAATAAAAAATTTCACGTATAATTTAGTTTGTTCAGATGATGTTCAATTTTACGTAGTAACAAACTCTACATTTTTCAAATTTATGCTAGTTTTTCACAAGAAAAAAAAATATATATATATTCTTTAAGTTTGCCTAGCAAACTTTTTTCAGTATTTAAATTTTCTAAGTATATTCCATCACATGAGTAGTTAACTATTTCAACTAAAGAAAATATCTTATTATTTTAGTTTGTTTGAATGATGTTAGATTTTTATGTTTCTGATTGGTGATTTGCATATACTCTTTTAAAAACTTTACACAATTCGTAACATATATGTTAGAAATAATAGTATATCGCATCTGAGATTGAAAAAATTTATAACTATTATCATGTAAAGAAGGTTAAATTTTAAAAACATGTTATTGAATATGAGTGTTACCATGAGAAAAGTTAACTAAATTACTTGTGATTTCCTTTCAGAGTATAAAAAGTTATGTAGTTTACATATAATTCGCAAGTTTCCTTCAAATTATCTTAAGATGTTTTAAAAGTCTTGCAGGCAATTTTCAAAACTTGAATGCATATCTCCAATGTATTTAATATCTACAATTTATTTAATATTTTCACCCAATTCACCTTTCTTAGATTGATAAGTAAAATAAACCTTAGTCAGCATGTATTGCACGAGTTAATACGACATCTTAACCTATATTATTACAAAGTAAATTGTCTAAGTCTTTCTTGAAGTAACATAAATTTCCAACTTATATTGATTATCCGATTGAAAACTAGAGGTGAAATTTTTTCTTTGGAGTATCTATAACTAGTATTTATTTTAAATCTCTTACTATTTTTCTTCTATGTAACAATTTTATTAAGTTTTACCCGTATTGTAGCATATTATCCCACCGAGTTTGAACAATATTCAATGTTTTAGATAATAGAAAAGTTTTCAAGTAGAAATGATCTTAAATTCTAAAAGTGAATCATACTTTTTGGAGGAAAATCCATGCGAATTCTACCTTCACTTACTAATGTGTCTTTGAAATCCACTTCATTCCTTCCAAGTTTTCACAAACATTTCATTATGAAAAAGGCAAAGTAGGAAAACGATAATCTCAAAGACCTGCTGACACACCTCACCATCACCCGCTGCTTGCGCATCGATATTGCTGTTCTTGATGTACAAGTCTCCCGACCTGTTTGAACAAGTTTTAGCGTGACTCATCCTCCGGTCTAAAAATGCCGGCAAGTGGCGTATCACCTACCGCTAACCTGATTGACTAATTACCGTCACATGCTTATCATCCCGTTTAAAGACGTGAGTTTTATATGTAAATTTTTACGCTAACGCTTAAATTCTTTGCTATAGAAAGTTCAAGTATGTTAGTTTTTTTCTCTTATATGTTACATTTTAAACACATGATGCGAAATTTTTATGTTATGCTTATCTTAGAAATTTTTAAGTATGTTACTTTTTCTTTTATTTAACATTAACCTAAGAGTTTAATTGTATATGAGAAGTAAATTGTCACGTTAAAGTTTAAGGACATGATATTTATATGTGAAGTAAATTTTCGTGTAAAGGTTAAAATTCTTTATCTTTGAAATTTTTATTCTGTTAAATTTCCCATTATTTAACATTAACCTAAGAAAATAATTGTGTATGAAAATTTCGCTTATTGTTTAAATTTTTGTCGAAGAAAGTTTAAGTATGTTATTTTTTTTTTCTTCTCTAATTTAGCATTATTCTTACACATCTTAAAGATAAAAATGTTATGTGTGAAATAAATTTTCGCGTATTGTTTCAATTTCTTACCTTATAAATTTTTAATATTTCTTTTTCTCTAATTTAGCGTTATTCTTACACATTTGAAAGACATAATTTTTATATGTGAGGTAAATTTTCGCTTATTATTTAAATTCTTTGCCTTATAAATTTTTAGAGCTTTTTTTTATCTTATTTATCGTTGATATAAGAGTATGATTGTACATGTAAAGTTAATTTTCACGTTCAATTTTAAATTCTTTGCCTTGTAAATTTTTAGTGTTTCTTTTTTTTCTTTTAGTTAGAGTTGTCATTATACATTTTAAAGACACGAATGGCAATGTTTGAATTCTTTGTCGTAGAAATTATAGGTATGTTATACTTTCCTCCTACATGTCAAATTTAAAGTCGTGATTTTTATGTGTAAAGTAAATTTTTGCGTTAATGTTAAAGTTATTTGTCGTAGAAAGTTTAAGTATGTTACTTTTTTCTTTTATTTAGCGATATTTTAAAGACATGATTTTTATATATGTAGTAAATTTTCACGCAAATGTTAAAATTATTTATCGTAGTCATTTTAAGTATGCTAATTCTTCTTACATGTCACATTTTAATGTCGTGATTTTTATATGTGAAGTAAATTTTTACGTTAATGTTAAAGTTATTTGTCGTACAAAGTTTAAGTATGTTAGTTTTTTCTTTTATTTAGCAATATTTTTACATATTTTAAAGACATGATTTTTATGTATGTAGTAAATTTTCGCGTAAAGGTTAAAATTATTTGTCGTAGAAATTTTAAGTATGCTAATTCTTCTTACACGTCACATTTTAATGTCGTGATTTTTATATGTGAAGAAAAATTTTTACGTTAATGTCAAAGTTATTTGTCGTTCAAAGTTTAAGTATGTTACTTTTTTTCTTCTTTTATTTAGCGATATTTCTACATATTTTAAAGTCGGGATTTTTATGTGTAAAGTAAAATTTTATGTTAATGTTAAAGTTATTTGTCGTAGAAAGTTTAAGTACGTTACTTTTCTCTTGCATGTCATATTTTAAAGTCGTGATTTTTATATATGAAGGGAATTTTCGCGTAAAGGTTAAATATATATCTTAGAAATTTTAAGTAAGTTACTTTTTTTCTCTTATTTAGCGATATTTTTACACATTTTAAAGTGATTTTTATGTGTAAAGTAAATTTTTTTACGTTAATGTTAAACTTATTTGCCGTAAAGAGTTTAAGTATGTTACTTTTTTCTCTTATTTAGTGATATTCGTACACATTTTAAAGACATGATTTTTATTCGTAAAGTAAACTTTCACGTTCACTTTTGAATTCTTAGTTGTAAGATGTTCAAGTATGTTACTTTTTTTCTCTTATTTAGGCAATAGAGCATCCAAAATCAGTTATCACATCTCTATTCAGCATTAGCAGCTAGTTCTGTGTTGCCATTCATCAACTTAAGTAAGTATCATTGTACAATAAAAACTATCTTGATTAATATAACTAACATAGACATATTAATTTCTAACAAGTTTATTGGTAATATAAATTTTAACATAGACAGTTAGTAGCTAAGATATATAATATCGCTCGCATAGTACAGTATAGCTTAGAATTATAACCGGTTGTAACAAATAGAATCAATTTCAAAGTATTTGAAGGTTTATATATCGAAAAGTTATGTATTTCCATCTCTTTGAAAACATTGTTCTGACTAAAATGAAATGTTTTTTTCCTAAACCATTCTGGAAGAAGAAGAAAAAAATTATAGATTCCTCAATAAAAATGGATAATGCATTTAAAATTTACAAAATTGAGAATAATACTTATATAAATAAAAAAAAATCGTCATTTTTCTATTCAAAGTGATAAATATTTCTTTTTGGAAATGTATATTACTAATATTGTATTTCAAAGTCACGTGTGAACACACTACAACTACTAATTCCCTTCAACAGGGTCAGACTAACTCAACCTAAAAATAATTGTAAAATCATTGCTTTAACTTCCATAATGGGTTTCAGTTGCTGAATATTAAAAATTAATTCTAGTCTAAGTTCTTTTTGTTGTGTATTCAATCCCTCAAAAACTATGACAATAAAAGAAAAAGAAAAAATTGTTAATGACATGTTAAGCTCTGTAAAAGAAATTTTCACGTTAAGATTGCAAAGTTTAAATTTTTTTTATCTCATAAATTTTAGTTTATGTTTACATTTCATACTGTTATTGAGAAAATAATGAGACTTTATGTGTCTAACATTGATTAAACCTGATTCCTTAAAAGTGTCTTGCGATTATATCTCTCAACATTAGTTTAAATGAGTTAAGCACTTATAGAAAAAAAAAATCAACTCAATCCGAAACTTTACGCATTTGTGTTAATATATTATCTTTGCATGTATTTGAAGTTTTTAATGATGAAGCATGAAAAGTTATAAACTGTGTAATTTATATTCCTTCCTAACACTAGATGGCGCAGCAATTACATTAAACTTAGTAGAAAACTGTCTTACTAAACTGTATAGTCAACGAGAAGAGCATTTGAAATCACGTGACATATTCTAACCAATCAGAAGCGAGCTTTTATTTCAACCAATCAAAGGAGACTTAGCTATATCAGGATACAAGATGTTGTCATTCCTTAAACTTTAATATAAAGCAAATCGTGACGTCATCCCCCACTACATTAACACTGTGACGTCACTGGTAAAATAGCCTATCACTCTAAGTTATTCACTTAAAAGTAGCCCTAGAACAACTCAACTCCATCCCGCCTAAAACTTAGCATATTCCTACTGCTGCCATCGTCTTAAAGCTAAACTTTGTAAAGTCATAAATGACGTCATACCCATTGTGACGTCACGCAATAAAAGCCTACTACTATAATGTTTTCGTTTAGAATCAGCCCTAGAACAACTCAACTCCGTCTGCTAGATAAAACTAAAAAAGTGTTGCCACCGATCAAAACTTTGATATTAAACTCATTATGGCGTCATTCACACTGTGACGTCATACACAAACAGCTTATAACGAAACCGAAACTAAAACAGCAACAGGAGGGAAACAACTCAACTCCACTTCCGGGCACATGCCTTCCAGTGACGTCATTTCCGGTTACGCCCCCTTCCGGTGACGTCATCATCCCTCATCCCATCCCTCATCCCTCCATGGCTTCGGAGCCCTATTTTCTAACTACTATTGTGGCTCACAAAAATCATACATCTCAAAATCTGTGGCGGTGAAACTGTGTTTGCCAATTGTTTCCAAAGAGACTTTGTCTCACACTTTATTTGGGGAAGCGCAAACTGGACCGAAATCGCATAATAAATATCGGGTTAAATTATCTTCCATGAGTAAAAATAAGTGGGAAGATTTAGAATTTGATTTTTTGGAACAGAATATAATTTGTGGCAATGTACCATGCATTCCTAAAGGTCCTGTTGTAAGGGAATTAAAACGGTTGGTTATCAGATATGGGATCAGATTCTCCGAAGATAGAAATACTCATCGGAAGGGATGTTTATGGGAAATTTCTCACTGGGCTTGTAAAGCAACTAAATGGAGGATTAACCGCAATTTGTACAAAATTGGGTTGGGCAGTTTATGGCACTTTAGAGAATTATTCGGATAATAAAACTGTAAGTACTGCACTTTTGTGTGCAAATTTAGCAGTCAGGGATATGCAAATCTCCGATCTTTGGAATTTGGAGACAATTGGCATACTGGATAGTCAACAGAGTTTATCAAAAAAAGCTGAAGAGAAAATGGCCAGAGAACAATTTTTGCACACTCTCACTAGAAACAATGAGGGTCGTTATTGTGTGGGCTTACCTTGGCTAGGGCAAAATGTGGAGTTGCCTTCAAATCGCCATGTAGTAGAAAAGAGACTATTCAGTGTCGCCAAAAAATTAGAGTCTCTCGGCAAGTATGATGATTATAGTAAAATTTTTGAAGAATGGAGGGATGAGGGTATTATTGAGGAGGTGCCGGATAATGAACTTAATTTAGATGGACACTACTTGCCCCATCATCCCGTATTTAAACCAGATAGTCTGACTACTAAAATAAGACCAGTTTTTGATGGCAGTTGTAAAGTTGGCAGATCTCCCTCACTTAATGATTGTTTGTTTAAGGGCCCGAACTTGATTGAAGAGATTCCTTCAATTTTGTTGCGATTTCGAGGAAAGTGTATAGGGGTTACTTCTGATATTAAGCGTGCCTTTTTACAAATAGAAATAAGAAAAGAAGATAGGGATTATTTGAGGTTCCTATGGTGGGAGAAAAATAGTGTTGTAAAGGTTTTCCTCCATTCAAGGGTCGTATTTGGAGTGACTTCCAGTCCATTTCTGTTGGTAGCGGTTGTATCATTTCATTTGTCCCAGCTCTCAGATGAAGAGAGAGTAACTGCTCAGAAGTTAGCTCGATCCCTATATGTCGATAATTGTGTAACATCGGTTTATAATGAAACTAAACTTGAGAATTTCATAGAAATTTCTACAGATATTCTAGCTAGGGCAAAAATGGATTTGAGAATGTGGATGTGTGGGCCAATAAATGAGAATGTAAACTTAAGGGCAAAAGATTTAAATTCAGAAACTGTAGAGGACCCACAGTCTGTTTTAGGGGTTTTGTGGGAAATAGGAATAAAGACAGTCTTTCCATTAATATAAAACTCGTACCACTTTCGAAAACATTGTCAAAAAGGGAAGTTTTGTCGTTGACACAGTCCGTTTTTGACCCTCTGGGATTCTTGACTCCCATTATATTACCGGCAAAATTATTACTGCAAGAAATTTGGGTAATAAAGGCGGATTGGGATGCACCATTACCAGATGAAATCAAGAAGAAATTTTTAAAGTGGTACAATAATTTGGGAAAGCTCACCGATTTTGAGTTGCCACGACGCATTGGGTTTGGGGATAAAAGTAATTGGTCCCTTCATATCTTTTGTGACGCAAGCAAACACGCATATGCAGTTGTAATATTCCTTAGATGCGTTGACAACGGAGAGATATTCATTAATTTGGTTGCAGCCAAATCCAGGGTAGCCCCCTTAAAAGGGTTCACAATTCCCCGTTTAGAGCTGATGGCTCTGGGTGCCTGTTTGTCCAAGTATGTTACCGAAGCCCTTTCATTGGAGTGCAACTCAAAATATTTTTGGACCGATTCTACTACGGCCTTATCATGGATCAAAAGAAATAATCTTTGGGAAACATTTGTGGGTAACCGCGTGAGGGAAATTTGTTCTATCACTGACCAAAACCAGTGGTCATATGTACCAAGTGAATGGAATCCGGCTGATCTTCCTTCCCGTGGCTGCTCCCCTCTTCAGTTTATCCAATCGGATTGGGTAAATGGACCTGTTTGGCTGAAGGGTCCTAGAAAAAATTGGCCCGAATTGATTATTGAGCCAAACGAAAGTTTAATTTACTCAGAAATAAAAAAGGGAGTAAACTCATGTAGTAACGTTAGTATAGATATAGATAGTGAACCTGAATGGTACAAAAGATATTCTAAATTTTCAAAAATGGTAAAGATTTTGGGCTGGGTTAAGAGATTTATTGCTAATTCCCTTAAGCAAAATGTTATTAAAGAACCTTTATTAAATGCCATTGAGATTCAGAAATCTAGAAACACACTTCTATTGCTCATTCAGAGAGAGAGTTTTGCACTAACTGGAGATTCGGTTTTCAGTTTTGCAATTGAGAGAGATGAGACTGGTTTAATTAGAGTAAAAACCAAGATTGTTGAGAGAGACGACCCATACGCCTTCCGGTACCCAATTTTACTGCCAGCAAAGCATTTTATAGTCGAAGCTCTAGTTAGAGAGTTCCATCTTAAAAACAGTCACGCTGGTGTTCAAGCCCTAACTACCATGCTTCGAGAGGAATATTGGATCCTCTCAGCAAGGAGAACTGTCAGATCGATTGTGCGACAGTGCTTGCGATGCAAAAGGTTTGCGTCAAAACCACCAGAGACATTGCCGATTCAACTGCCATTGGACAGAGTTAGAGATGCTAACACCTTCGAAGTTACGGGCGTCGATTTATGTAGTCCATTGGTCCTCCGCAACAAAACCAAAACTTGGGTGGTTTTGTTTACATGTGCAGTCTACAGATGTGTGCATTTGGAGCTTGTTACTGCTATAAGCACCGAGTACTTCATTCAAGCCCTCCGTCGATTCATTGCGAGAAGAGGGAGACCATCTACCATCTACTCCGACAACGGGACGAATTTTGTTGGTACATCATCAGCACTGCGAAAAGTTGACTGGGAAAAGGTTGTATCTCAGGATACGTTGCGACCCATCATCTGGAAGTTCATTCCTCCCAGTGCGGCTTGGTGGGGTGGATGGTGGGAACGACTGATCCGGTCCACAAAGGGTCTCTTGGTGAGAGTCCTTGGGCAAGCTTCAGTGAACTACGAGGAGCTACTCACCATCCTCTGTGATGTGGAGGCCGTCCTCAACTCTCGCCCCCTCACCTATGTTTCCAACGACATTGATGACTTATCTCCTCTGACCCCCTCGATGTTCATGCAAGACATCAAAGTGTCCGGAACAGCAGATTTAGATTTCATTGATGGGAACAAGCTCCTTGTGCGTCAACGAATGTGCGAGAGAACAACTTCGAAGAACGAACTTCGAGAACAACTTAGCAGCCGATTCCGTACGGAGTACCTGGCACAACTTGTCCAGAGGCCCGGCCATAAAAACTGCGACATGCACGTGGGGGACATGGTGTTAGTTGGTGCGGAGAATATCAAGCGTATCAACTGGCCCATTGCACGTATCCAGGAATTGTGCACGGGTAGAGATGGCCGTGTAAGAGTGGTAAAAGTGAAAACACGTCAAGGAATACTCACACGTCCAGTGCGAAAGCTATACCCACTGGAAGTTTTTTAATTGTCAAATATTAAAAAAGGTGGGAGTTAATGTTGTGATTTTAAGATTGTAGGTGGCAGTAGGAGACGGGCAGATGCACTGTTGAGTTGCCCGGATCTGAAACTAAAACCTTTTTTGTGTTCTTTTCTTGTTCTATCTTTTTTTAGATGCTTTTTCCGATGTTACTCAATGTTGTCTGATGCATGAAAATTGGGCGTCTTTGTGCTGTTAAATATAATGCGTAGTAGCCTTTAAAATAAAAGATAGGTTTCCTATAAAGGTATGTGTAATTTCTTTCTCTTTGGGAGGGGCATGGAAGTGTGTTCGAATTAATTTAGCTGGTAGCTAATTTTGTAAAGATAATAATGTATTTTCAACACTTAGGAAAAAGTTGCGGAATTTCTATAAAATTTTAGCATATTATGTCTTAACAACGGACAGACGCCCAGATTGTTTTCCTTTCTCGACTATTTTGAAATTACAACTGCACGTTTTAAATTCCAAACTTTCAAAGGGCGGGACCCACTATTTAACTAAGAGTGTAGAACATCGCAAAACTTTCAATTACAGCAAAATATTGGCCATTGCATTAAAATTTATGCTGTTATTTGCCGTTTTCATATTTTCACTTATTTAAATAAAAATGGACAATTTGGCGATATTTTTGGCAATAATTTTTAGATGGGCAAAAAAAAAAAAAAAAAAATACCCGACAAGATGGCGATATTAGTGATGTTATTCGATAGACATTGTTGTTTTCATTGTTGTTTCAGACAAAAATTAATCGTTGATGGGCGATTCTCAAGGGTCAGAGAACTCTGTGTCTGGCACTCGCTTTTCAATTTTTTTTACGCTTTTATCGCATTTCTACGAGAATTTTGAATTTTGCCTCATAAGGTGCCTCATTTTGAATTTGCCTCATAAGGTGTTCTAATCGTCCCTAAGGGACGATTAGAACACCTTATGAGGCATTAGCACAAAGATTTAAATCGAAATCCTTAGAGCCGTTTTTTAGCAATTGCTGGAAAACATAATTTTTTCATTATTTCAACCTAATGCGTATATTCTCGGTTTTGACGAAAATCTTAATGGTAGGTCCCATGGTCACCATTAACCCGCACACCAAATTTGAACATCGCATTTCAATTTGTTCGGGAGCTATGCTGACCACGTACACACAGACACACTTACAGACTCAGAGACACAGAGATTACTTTTTTGAAATCAGGATGTTCCAACATGGAAAATGGAAAACAAATCGAATTTCTTTTTTTGACCAAGTGCTAAACTTTCATTACCCTATGTAAACATATGGGTAATTGAAAGCAAAAATTTGAGCAGCGACCAACCTTTCTTACATTTTTCCTCTCTCATCATTAAACAATTTTTTGTTTTAGTATTCCTTTTGATTAAACGTTTTACTTTTTAATATTACTTTTTATATTTAATATTACTTTTGATTAAACATTTTACTTTTTAATATTACTTTTGATTAAAAAAGAATTTAATTCAATTTGTAACTAAAACTTATTAAATATATCTCGAAATCTTAAAGCGTACAATCCGCGTTTTAGTTCACAAGTTTCAAAACCTGTGAAAATAACAAATTAGTATTGAATTTGTTATATCTCACAAAATGACCACCCAAGTAGCTACTTACTGAAATTTTTTAATTTTTAAAAATTGTGATATCGTGATATTTCGTATGACTTCCAACTTTCTTACAAAAACCTCACCCATTTGCAAACTGTTCCGATTTACTAAAAATTAGTTCACGATCCACCAATGGGTCGCGATTCACAGTTCGGGAGACGCTGTTTTAAATATTTATTTAACTTTCATTTCATTTTAAAACTATAACTTCCATGGAACACAAGAAAACAGATATAAAAGTCGTAAGCCACATTTTTATAAGCCAGTAAGTAACAGAGTAAGTCAGTAAGTAAGATTATTTCTTTAGAGAATATATTTTTGCTTTCAATTACCCATATGTTTATCAGTGGCGGCCCGTGGTCACAAATGTTAGTGCAGCCGGAACTGTGACTCCTTCCCCATATTCATTCATGAATTTAAATTCTATAATTTCAATTACTCAAACTCAAAGTTTCCATTCAATATTTACAAAATGATATGAGAAAGAAAATATAAAAAAAGATAACTTATTTTAACTTACATATGACGGGGCTCCATGTTTCAAAATGGTTCAATTATAAGTTTTAGTATTAACTTAAGAAGTTACAAGAAACCATAAGTGTAAACTTAACTATTTCCGTTTAGTGGAGAAAATTCTAAGAAATCCTCACCCACACTCACACACGAGCCAATCAGTACATAGAATTTACAATTGCACCCGAAGTCTCGAAATTTGTCAAGGCTGTATTCGGCACCATGGCATATACATTTAACGTGGAGGGAGATTCTATACTAGTTGTTGCTTCCATGGCAACGGTGCAGCCCTTTTAGAACTTTCACTCTCTGGCTGTACTCGCTCAACTACCCTCAGATTTAATTGATTTGAGCGGATTTTTTCTTCAATTGTGTACTGCGCAACGGGTTTGCAATTTATAGGAAATTTTTAACTAATTTAGAAATTGCATCTTCATTTGCGATTCTAATCCACACTTTAGAAAATTAATAAAATAAATAATCAAAGTTAACCAGCATTTAGTAAGTTTTAATTTTTAAACTAATAATTTAGTTGCAGCTCGGCTGTACTTGTTGTACCCCACTAGCCGCTACTGATGTTTACACGGAGTAGTGAAAGTAGAGTATTTAGTAAAAAAAAAAAAAATCGTTTGTGTGTGTGTGTGTGTGGGGAGGGGGGGGGGGGGAAATGTCAATCTCTGTGTGTACATCAGCATAGTTCCTGAACAAATTGACCTACTATATTCAAACTTTGTGTGCGGGTTAGTAGTGGAAAAGGGACTTACCATTCAAGTTTACGTCAAAATAAATCTGAAAAATCATGTTTTTCAGTGATTGCTAAGAAACGTCTCTAACGATTTTGATTTAAATCTCTGTGTCAATGCCTCTTAAGGTGTGCTAATCATCTTCACCTTCGAAATTCCCGTAGAAGTACGATAAAAGCGTAAAAAGTTGAAAAATGAGTGCCTTCAGCACAGAGCTCAATGACAATGCATTCTCTCTTCCAAGTTTCAGGTCGATTGGATGACAGCAAGTATGTTTATTAGCCCTTCGTAGATTTGTCCACCACAAACAAACACATACACAAACAAAATCGATTTTAATATACAGGATTTAAAAGTGATAATTTCTTTAAAAATATTGGCATTTTCTGCCTAGTTTTATAATTTGGTTTATCTTGAAATTTTTGGGTGCCATTACTTCTGCGAGGTGGTTTTTCTACTTGAGATCGGCATTACCTTTATTAAAGGAAAGGCACTTTTATAAGTGGACTGAGAGTCAAATTTATTTGCATTGGATAAAGAATATTGAAGAAGAATGCAGATAAATATTCTACAGTCAAAATTATAACCAATAAAACTAAAAGAGAAATATTTTTAAACACCAAATTAATAATCTTTTTGTCGTGAGCTCTTTCAGTCTGTATACGGTTATTTTAAAATTCCAAAACGTTTTTATTGAGCAGACAATTTACTTGCATTTCAACAGAGTTTTCAAAGCTAGTTTAGAGAATTTGAAAATCAAAAATTACTGAAAATTTTTAAATTTTGATGTTGTCATTTGGTATCATTGCTTCTGAAAGGGTTTTAAAAAAAGAATTTTGTATTGAGAACATTTATTAATTGCAAATAAAATATTTTTGAAATACCAAACCAATTTAGAGAACAACAAGACCTTCATTTCGATATAATTTTTAAATTTTCCAAAGCTTCATTGGTTCAGCAACTGTTAACTTAAAACTGGTAAAAAATTAATATACCTAATTTTTTTTATAAAGAAAAGGAGTTATATGTGAGAATAAAATCTGAGAAATTTTAACTGCAATGGCAAGCTCTCGATTATACAAAGATTTCTAGTCTGATTATTAGAGAAAATTTACGTGGCTATTTTACATGCAGGCCAAACTTTGGTGCCCCACAAGAAAACTTATTTGGTTTTTAAAAAGCCAAAAAATATGAGAGATCGTCAATCTCTTACTATCCTTTAGACATAATGCTTTTTTTAGAAGAGTATCTGCCGAAGTAGTGTTTTAAAACGCTTTAATTTTGCGATTTTTATTGAATAATCAAAATTTATTATCGATTATTTAATAAAAATCATGAATAAAATTTGAATACATAGCTTATAAAAAAATTAAAAAATTCATTATAAAAAAACCACTCATAGTTAGATTTTTTTTTGTTTTTTTTTTTAAATTTAGTTATTGGTCAATTATTAATGTTCTTATAATTTAGATGAAAAAAAATCGCAGGAGTGTAATGGCTGTATGGCTCTTAGTTTTTTATTTTTTTCCCCCAATATAATTATTTGTCTTCTTACGTTTTTTTAAAAAGCCAAATATATTCAAATTCCAAACACTATCATCCCTCAATCAATGAAATTATTAAATATAAATATTTAAGTAATAAAATATATAAGTTATTAATAATTTAAATATTAAAAATAATGTTTCAATTAATTATTGGAATTTTATTAATAAAAATTATCAAAATTTTATTAATGATTATATTGAAAAGTTGGGCAGGCATAAATTTAAAATCACCGGAATTATTTTATATCCCAATATGCCCCGCATCACTCCTTCGTGAGCCGTTGTTATAAGCATATCGACGTCGACAAAAATGATTTGCATATGAGCAATGTTTTATTTTTGTCTTACAATTCTTCACGAGTAATTTTGAACTATTGCTTTCACTTTAATTCTTCTTTTTGCATATTATAAGAATCATTGTACATTATTGAACATGATTGTAGAATGCATTGTCATCTATAACAAGTCTATCCGCTAAGTTTCAAATCGATTGGGTGACAGAATAATGGATTTATTAACCCTCTAAAATTATAAAAGCAGCGTGTATAAAAGAAATCTTTTATTGACAGACAATGCTAGAGTGTAGTGCTATTAGAGCTTCAAAAGATTAATTAACTCACTTTCCGTCATCCAATGGATCTGAAACTTGGCAGATAGATTCGTTGTCGATTCAGCAACGAATGTATCTGCCAAGTTTCAGCTCGATTGGTCTACAAAAAATGGGTTCTTAACCCACCGAAGATTTTCCCTTTACAAACACACAAACAAATTAAATCGAAATTAATATAAAGAATTTAATAATAATGTATTATTTAAACAACAATTTAAGATTAAAGCTGCGAGTTTTTGTAAAACTGTAATCTTAAGGAAATTTGGACAAGGAATCTTTGTAAAGTATTTTCTGGACTTCATTTCACAGACAATATTTTATATACATAAGTGCATGTCTCTGAATACTTTTTGCTGAGATCTGTTCAAATGTTACTGCTTTTTGATTAATGGTGATAAATTTTTAGCAGTTCATGCACCAACAACTCTAATTTTGAAAATTAAAAATTTATTCTAAATAAATTAAATATTTTTAAAAAAAATTAAGGATACACAAACTTGGTTTGGAGCTTTATGATACATAATACATAAGTTTCTACTTTTTAATTTGAGACATTGTCTAACATTAAGACAGTGATATAAGCAATAGATTAATGCTTTTATTGGTGAAAATGAAAATGCTTATATTGCCTAATAAACTATTTTAGTGTAAGAAGAACTGTTTTTTTTTGAAATGGGGTTCTTTGATAAACTAGTTTATCATTATATGGTTTTAGAAAAGAAAAGATAAAATGTTGTGGAATTAATCAATCCTCCATAACATAAATTTTTTACTATCTTCTAGTTGGCTGAAATTCCCATGGGATTTCCTTTTTATGAAACAGCTCCCTATCATTATCAAATATTTACCATCTAAATATTTAAGGCATTGCCTAAATATAAAAAATAAATGAGGGTCGATGTGATGGTTCCTTGAAATGTAAACTACGTGAAATTTTTTGAGATACTGAATGGCAGACATCCCAAGTCAAAGTTAAATAGATGGTAAGACTTAGAGGATAATTATTTTTCAAAAATTACCGTATTCAATATAACAAGAAATATTTTTAAATGTTTCTAGATATTTTACACAGTTTTTTTTAGTCCACTTAGAAGTAACATAACTATCATTTATGATGTGCACTGCAATTGACTACAATCCCACAAAAATCATGACTACGAATAGAAATTCGGCAGGTGTGCTTAGCCAGTTTCATTCTCTTGTGTATTTGTGTATTATGTGCAGTGAGATTTAAATAATAGTACAGAAAATGACTATTTTTGCGAAAAGTACTGTGTTAACTAAATAAAAGTCTAAAGTAAATAAATATATTCGTTGAATGAAAAATTTCAAAATAAATATAAATTTGAGTGACCGATTTCTACCTCATGTAATGATATTTTTACTTCAGGAGATAATATTTTTTTCTCTCTGACAATATTGATAAAAGTATCGTTAAATCTTTTTTTCTTAAATCTCAAAGTAAGAATTTCATTAAATTAGGTTGAAGCTTAGTAGAGAAATGTTGTGTATCTTACAGTGGTTAGTTGTTATAGACGAAAAGCGTATTGTAGAATTAAAGTAGGATTTTCAATTAATATCTTTTAGTAAATATTGCTATACTTCAGTTATGGTAAATAGATAAAACCTAGCAACATCTCATTGAAGACTTTATTTAATATATGTTTTTTTTTTTTTACTTAAAAAATAAGGTATTTCACTTGTTGCATAGCTATTTATTTCTTGTACAAAAAAAAAAAGCTAATATTTCTTATGCCTTATAAACAGAAATACTATCGACACAAAAATTAAGTTTTCTAATTTCATTATTTTGGCATTAAGTTGAAAATAGAAAATGACAAATCGAATTATAAGGAAAACTTACTAAACTTATATTTTTTGCTGACAAATAACTTCTTGCTTCTTTTTGGAAGATTTTTTGTACAATTTGCATTTCTTTACCTTATTTATACAAATAAAAAACAAAGTCTGTTGTAATCTTTTTTCAGTCATGCGAGTTTTTTTTAGTAAAAATACCATATCAGTAAGGAAATTCTTGCTTTGAACTATAGCTGTGCTGAAACTGATAGCTGAAAAATCATTAATAAAATCACATAAGTAGTGTATACGATGTTCACCGTGTACATATTTTTATTATAAAATATTAATAATGAAGCAAAATTGTGAGTTGGTTGTATTCAGATTATCTGGCGCCGGCAGCAACACGAGGGCTATATTGCGCCGAAACATTTCGTCATTTAACAAACCAACATACATTTACAAACATCCATGCCAACACGGGACTCGAACCCGCAACCTCGCGGTATAGAAGCCAGCACGCTAACCACTATACCGTTTGGTCGGCAGCAAAATTGTGAGGATTTTTGTTTTCAAAAGAAATTGTCATTGAAAAGTCATGGAACTTTTTTCCCCAAAGAGTACGAACTTCAATGTACCTAAACACACTAACTACTTAACTTCTTCAAGTTTGCTCAATCACGGAACAATTATTTTATTTGAGCAACCACATGTTGTTTTAATCTAGTTGGTATTCAGGCTTTATTTAGCCCACACCTCCATGACAAGTATAGCTACTGAATGGCAAGGCATATTTAGTGGTTTGCTTCAAAATCTGCTTGAAATGAATAAATAGACATGGTTTCTCTTTTGGATATAAGTTTTTATGATTCAGTGAGGATATTTGGCCTATGAGCCATACCATAGTTTGTTTTCTTGTAGTATGATTTGTCATGACAATAATAGTGTTGCCCTAATTAAATTGATAATTTAGATAATTTGCAGATAATTTAAACTAATCTTACAAATAGTGATAAATATTAAAACATGTTTTCAATTAACAGAAGTTGATTAAAATCATAGAAAGCAAAGAAAAAACACATGCCAGTTGCATTAGAAGAAAGTAAGCATACGCAGTGAAATGGTTGCGTTTACAGTTAAGAAACAGTTAAGTGGCTACGTTAATGAACTTTTACAGAATATTAGGTTTTTATTATTATTACAAAAACATGGTCGGAAACTATAAATAAAGAGGGGAAAAATTAAAGTAATGAGATAAAAAATTAAGCCCATCAATTAAAGAAATATTTTCAAAACATCAACTTTAGTACTATTCTAATTTTAGTTCTTTAGTTAAAATTGATATGTTACTACTAAATTAATATGAGTTTCTTGGAATAAAATCAATATAAACCCTGTCCCAAAAATATAGACAAAAGCATAAAATACAATTCACAGTAAAATTAAGAATGGGATGATTTTTTTTTTTTTTTTTTTTTTCATTTGTGCATAAGCCGACCAAACGGTATAGTGGTTAGCGTGCTAGCTTCTGGACCGCGAGGTTACGGGTTCGAGTCCCGTGTTGGCATGGGTGTTTGTAAATGTATGTTGGCTTGTCTAATGACGAAATGTTTCGGCGCATTATAGCCCTCGTGTTGCTGACGGCGCCAGATAATCTGAATACAACCAACCAACCAACCAATCATTTGTGCATAATTATAAACACTACATGAAACAAAAGTTAGGGTTAATTTATTAGAAAAAACAACAAATGCTGAATTTATTTAGAAAAACAGAAAATAGGGTGACCCATAATTAAAGACAATATTGGTTGTATAGGTTATATTTAAGGTTGAGGAACGTGTTTCCCTTACCAATCGTGTTTCCATTACCTTTAATCACTTCAAATACATGTTTTTCCATCGAAAGTACTAAGTTTTGCATTACCTCTGTAGGCAGTTCATACCATGCTTGCTTTATCGCTGCTTTAAGGAACTTGATCGAAAAATATTAGAGCCCATTTTTATTTAATTTTCGTGCTAGATGTCCCCACACATTCTCCATTGGATTTAAGTCTGGACTAAGCGATGGCCAGCCCCTGACATTGATATTATTAATGTTGAACCACATATTTGTCGAGTTAGACACATGAATAAGCATCTTATCTTGTTGAAATACACAGTTTGGTCTTCCCAGTAAATCCTGTAGTGGAATAAAATTGGCCTCTAATATTTGCTGATAGTCCTGGGAGTTCATTTTCTTGCTACAAGTTGCCAAAAATCTTTGACCATTGAATACAAAACCACCCCAAGCCGTTACTGATCCTCCAACTTGCTGTCTACTATAAAAAAACTTCATGGTTCGTTTCTTAAATCATGTCAGTAAAATTTATATCCATCTGGCCCATCCATCCAAGTTCCACTTTTTCTCATCACTAAATATTGTTGACAGCCATTTATCACTATAAGACATCATTTTCTTTGCCCAGTTTCAATGTCCAGTTTTGTCGTGTACTTTTAAGCATGGTGTCTTCAACATTTTCTTGAAAGTTATTCGTTTAGATTCCAGTATTCTTCTGTGAATGGTATTTTTGACACTCCAAAATTGGATGCAATTTGTCGCAATGGTATATTTTTTCTAGATACCATGATTAGAATGATTCTGTCGCTGCCTATAGATGTTATTCTTTGTCAACCAGCTCTTTTCTTACTATGCAAAATTCTGTAAACACTTCATAAAGATCTCTTTAAAATCATGGGTATTTCTTTCTGTTGATTACCTTTAAGTTTTAAATCCAAAAATTTGATTATCTCCTCTTTCGATACCTCTTTATCTCTAGGCATTTTGTCGAATTTATGAAAAAATCGATTTGTTAGTCGAAAACAAGCGAATAATTAGTCCAAACCAATAGAAGTCGAAGAAGCAGACAATAAATACTTTCAAGAAATGTTAATAAGTAATCTGCTGAAAAAAAAATATTTAACTAACAATATTTCTAAGGAAAGTCAGATAATGTCTATATTTATGGGACAGGCAAATTTTAATTTTTTTAAAAATTTTTACACACTTTTAGCTTATTTTCTAATACTTTTTACAATAAAACCATGTAAATCAATTAAAAATATATTCGAATCCTTTTTGAAAATACATGAAAGGTATTTTAGCTTGGGATGCCATTTTTTATCTGTGTCTGTATTTTTAGGACAGGCTATATAAGCTACTTGAAGCATAATGTATATAATGATTCAATAACTACTGGTCGAAAAAATAAAAGTTTCTTGAATGCATGAAACACATTAATTACAATGCTTGCGTAATGCTAAATTTGTCAGATTTCGCAGAGCTGGTAGCAACCTCTAAATATCATTTGATTTTAAAATTAAAAAAAAAATCAATTTTTACTGCAACATGTCTCTTATTCACTGTAATTGTTTTGGCGGTGTGCTTTAGGGTGCTGAATAAAATATATTCCATTATGCAGTGTTTACAAAACGATTGAATTAATATATAACCGAAAATTTTTGTCATAGTGTCAACAAATAGTAAATTAATGATAAATTATTTCATAGGAAATATCCCTTGAGTAATCAATCGTTTTCATCTTAATTATGTTTCATTCTGTTTTAAAGTAAATAAAAACCTGTTCAAAAGTTACGTTTTTATTTTCTTAGCATTGAAGCCAAGTTCAAGTTCTCAACCTAATTTTACTCCTCACTTTGATTTAGTCTCTATTTATCCACTTTCCATGCATTTTAAGTGCCTGAAAAATTGATAGGCAAAGTGCTTTAGCATCCAAAAGTCTGTCCGTTTATCTCTCTCCATCCCAAAAAGAGGGCCACAAAGAGAAACATCTTTTTCAAACAAAAACTAATCACCTCGCGTCTGCGCAGAACTCAGCTGCCGGACAGTCTGTGACTTGGTCTCGACTGGCGGGAAAACTTGCGCCGTGATTGTGCGCAACGCACCCTTCACAAAATTCGTCTGCGGACAAGAAGTGAAGTGTGCGTGATTTTTTTCTACACCCCCTCACTCCCGTCCTTTTTCGTAGTACTCCAGAGTTTTCAAAAGCAGCGTGTTCGTGAACGTGAGCACCAACCACACGAGGGAACTCCGGCCTTTTTCTTAAGCACTCAATGAGGTGAGTAGGGGTGAGTATTTTTTAATATTGTTGTTGTTGACATCATCGTGTTTTCTTAGTGGGGGAGGGGGGGGGGGGTTATTTTTATTTTTGTTGTTGCCGAAAGCCGGGAAATTTTAAGGGAGATATCTGGGATGGGGGGGGGGGGCGGGACATTGAACGGTGTATGAATAAAAGGTAGCGCATCAATTTTTTGCAAAAGTTTTCCAATCGAGTTTTTAAATACTTTATTTGATGCGGAAGATTAAAATAACTGCTAAATATTCCTGTGTGATATTTCTTCTAGAAATATGTTATTCGGTGAAATATGTGTTGCAATCCGCGATGCTATGCCACCAAACGCATTAAAATGTAATTTTAGATAATGTTTTCAATGTTTCTAGATCAGAAACATTATAAATTAAGATTCTGATTTTCTTGCGAATCCAAGGGCGAGAGCTAATATAATTATTTGCGAGATAACATAAATTGTAGCCAGATATTGTTATTATTTAGTCACGAAATCTTTAATAATATATTTCTTCGAAATCATTGTAAGGCAATGTAAAGAAGAAAAGTGGGACAGAGATTTCCGTTTAATATCAATAAATTAATTTTATTTTTGAAGTATGACTTTTGAGTGTTACTTTTAAGTATGGTTAGCGGATTTTTAAATAAATAAGTTGCTGCAACAATTTCATTCCAAATTACTTTGATTTTTTTTTTTTTAAATATAATATACTGCTTCTTTGCAAAAGTTTGCAAGCGTGGCTATGCAATCCATTCTTTTGTTCTGCATCTGTGGAAATTCCATAAATTTTTTTAAATGAATAGAAACACGTTTGGAACTCAAATATTCCAGTATAAATTTTCTGCTTAAAAAATAAATTGTATCAATAAAACTATGAGAAAAATAAATGAAACAAATGATTTTAAAATGAATTAAAAAACTTATAAAATTTAAAACTTTTCGAATAAAAAAGTGGAAAAATATTAAGGTAAACTTAATTTTTTTTATATATTAATGAGAACTTCAATGGTATGTCCAAACGCTTATTTTTTTTATAGCATATACGTATAATACAATGAAAGCTGAATTAATTTAAGTAAAAACCCAATAATAATAATTATTATTATTATTAATTAATATTTACGCAGTGGAATTTGTACTTCAAGCCAAAAAGCTACAACATTTGTATTATTGCTGATAAATGGAATTCATATAAACTACGAATATTTCGTAATGAAGGAATATATTTAGCAATCAAGAGTATATATTTGGAATAATAATATCATTTTCAATGAATATCGAACATTGTACAGTTCATTAAAGGTGCACATTTTTCTTAACTACCGTTTCCACACTAGTCAAGTGTTATGAAGGAAATTTTTTGTGAATACTTCAATCTCTATTATTTATTATATGCTCCTGATATTTAATAAAAGCTTATTTTTCATGAAATATATTTCTGTGTTTTAAAGGGCAATATAATACAAAAGCATTTTTTTTTAAAATTATTTAAATATAATTGTACAAAGTATACATAATAAAAAAATTGTTTAGAAAATGAGTTGAAGATTGTTAAAGAAAAGTTGAAAACATACATTTTACGATGTTTTCCTAGTCTTTAAAGTGTTTTTTTTTTTCTTCTTATTTTTCTTTTTATTTTTTTTTATTTCATCTGCTTTATGAATATCAATGAAGTTTAACATAGTATTTTAGTGTCCTGATTAAATTTAATCTATATTCAATTTCTTCACGAAATTTGTCCGACATCTTTTCGGTAATTGTATCTAAAATATAATACAACGTCCAAGATTTGAAGATCAAGAGTCAATGAGTCAAAGATTTTATATTTTCTTTAATACCGTAAAAACTCTATAAAGTGATCAACTCCAAATAAGCAATGCAGCAATTAAATTGGCTCAATATGTCACATCAGTCTATGTTTGTTACAGTTTGGCATTGTTTGACTTAAGAACTACTTTAAGTGTCTTTAAAACTTACCTCCCCTCTTCGATTAGTACAGATAAGTATTATTTTATAAAAAAAGGTCTAGAAAATTTTATTGCATTTTTATACGAAATTGCACTGTGTTTAACTGTGGATCTTTAAAGGAGACAGAACATAATGTCTGCCTAAGAATAGCAAAGTTTTATTAATAGTATTACTAGTAATTTAGTAATTTTTTAGCATTTGTTAATGTCAATTTTATGGTATATAGAAATACTTGTAATGTTTATTCCATTAAAATTTATATAATTTGTTAAATATTTAATAATTAAACACCATATAAAAGTATCTATAGAAGTTGTTTTATATTTTTCATGTCAATTTAACAAAACCATGATCTCATAAATACATATATTTTTAACTTTTCCAAATTTGTTTCTAGTTGTTCATTTTTCAGTTTATAATTGTCAACAGTAAAATTATAGAAATTAATTCAAAGAGGATTTGTTAAAAACTAGGGAACTCAGTAGCATAATTTAAAATCAATAATTTTGTATTAAATAATTGATAATTTACTTTTTGTGACTAAGCCAATCACTTAACTTTTGTTTTAAATAATCTCCGTTTAGTAAAATTTTACTTCCCATTTTTTTTTTTTTTAAACTCAGTTCTTTCTTTCTTGAATTTCTAACGTAATAACTCTAATACAAATTAAATAATTTTGTATTATTTATCTTATACGTTCAATATATCCAATAAATCAAGATTTATCTTTTCCAACTCGTTTGCTACATTAACCGCATCACACTTCTAACCATCTTATACACACTTTACGTCTCCATCCTCATTGTTTATGCAATGAAGAGCATCCCTTGATTCCTCTATCTCGATCTTCATCCCATTCCCCTACGATAAAAACTGCTTATTTTATAGTAACTTTTCTGACTCAGAGATAAGGTAAACACATGTGTACGGCTGCCTGGGTATACATTTGACACACGGGTCAAAATAAGACTGCTTTGTTTTTGTTGATTTTTCTAATGCGGAAATATACCGTATGGCAGTAGTTGAAGGTCGCTGTTCTCCAGCCATGTGTTTTTTGTACGGATCCATTGTTTATCAGAAGGATAAAGAAAATTATGAGCAAGTTACGATGAGTGATATAAATTAAAGGTGAGGGTAAATGATGGTTTTATTATCAATGAAGGACTTGATACGTTTTATTTAACTTTTATTTTACATATTTATGACTTATACGGTATGCTATTCAGGGCTACACCAAAGAATACAAAAATATTCATTAACAATTATTTTTCAAAATGCTACCATTAAAATATTTTTAGTGCAATTTGTGTACTGTTTTGTGAAACAGATCCGGGTTTATGTGCATTCCAAAATTAAAATTATATTGTAGAATATCTATTGTCAATGAACTACAACTTTAAAGTATAACATTTTGTAAAATGTACTAACTGCTTTTTTTAACCAACATCAATTTATTTCGTATAAAAAATACCTTATTTATATTAAATAACCTGTTCCTTAAAATATGAACAACCTAAGTCAATATATTTAATTTTAGAAAACAATGATATGAGAAAGTTATTTTGACATTATTATAAATAATTTGAAAGATTCTAAATTATTATCTTTTCTTCATCTTTCTTAACATTTTAAATTTGTTTGTCCATTTTAAATTAAAACACAACTAAAGATATAACTTTCCAACCAAATATTGTCATTGTGATTTTACATTGATATTTCTTCTTTTCAAGATATTGATGCACTATTAAAATATAACTTACAATTAAGTTAGCATTTACCTTGCAATCATGACAAAAGCTTAATGATACAATGGGTTGAGAGTAAATGATGATCTGGTTAATAAAATGATTTTTGGTGAAAACGTAATTTCCTTAAGGAGCTTTCAGGCGGATGAAAGCTGACATGCATTTCCTTAGAACTCTCTTTATTAATTATCTTACTTTCAAGTCAAGTACCCATAAGCATATAATGTTATCTGATGCAATATAAATGCTTTTAAGTTTGTATGTCAACTATGCCATTACTAATGACTTATAAGGCATGACTTATTCTATTATGTTGTGTAGACTCAGTGACTGGATGTTGTCAATGTTTTCTTTAGAATAAGTTATTTTATTAGAGTATAATAATTTAGAATACATAATACAATACGTAATAATTAAAATACATTATTTTATTACAGAAATAAAATTATTTGAATTATTTAATCCTCGTAGCAAATATGCCTGGATTCTAGTAACATATATGATATTATGTTTTGAATGATATTAACAAAAAAAAAGCTTTTAAAAAGTATCTTCAAGCCTTTGAATTTTATTAATGTGCCGTTATTTACCATTGGCGGAAGGATAGCACTATAACTTTAAGAAAAATCATTATCTTGAAGAGACAATTTCAAAACCATATTGTCAATGATTGATTTATTTAAAAAATTCTAAATTGAAATAAAAGCTAAACTTGAGAAGTAGTAATGATTGAGAAGTAGTTAAGAAGAAAAGAATCAACTATTGCGAAAAACGTTTCACGCAGAACATTGTAAGGCCAAGTTTGTACATCGAAAACAATTGTAATTTTTCGTAATATGCTACTTGTTTAGATAGTCGTGTTTTGTTCTATAGTGATTATTAAATATTCATTTTTTACCTGTCCCTTGTTCTACACAGATGAACGCTTTTTGCAACAGTTGATTCAATTATGAAAAGATACTCTTTTTGTGTCGAAAATTAATTTTAAGTTAATTAAAATTCTATTTGAAATAATGGCAGAAGGTACTATTCCATAGTCAGAGTTTTAGTTTCTTATGTGAGTTGTTTGATGGAAATTATATTTGATCTTCTTGGATTATGAAAAATATTAAAAGTATAAGTATGTGTATTCGTTTTTAAATTAGTTGGAAAAATGAGTAAGTTTTACCCAGTTAACAAATAAATTAATATAATTTTTAAGTGAAAGAATAATGGGGAATCATTTAGTTTTCAAATAGTGTTATTTATGTTTCTGATTATGAAATACATATTATTCGTCACATAATTGTATATTATGTGCTCATGAGATTTGTATGAAAAGTTAGAAATTTTTTATTAGTTTTTATTTTATTTTATTTTATTTTATTTGTCCAATACCAATATAATTTACACACATATTTTTACTTTTAATTTTCGTATATATTCAATAGAGGGCTACAAAATATGAATTGTAAAATCCCCAAACAATCATGTAATTGATACATTAATGTAGAAATTTAATTAGATATGATAGATCCACAGTTTTTATTATTCTCCTTGGTGCAACTAACAATAAAACAAATCAAAACTTTAACACCGAATACATTTTTATTTCTAATAAAAGCCCCTGCCACTCCTTCCGATGTAAAAACACCTACAACATAACCACTTGCTGGAATATATAAGAAGGACGACAGTTGACCTAAGATTGAAGCATGGAGTGCATATTTGAATGTATATTTGGTGGTAGAATTGGAATATTAACTAAAGTTTAATTTTTTAAGTACACAAAAGTATAGTTGTAAGATTTTTTTATTAAAATTAAAAAAACACATGAAAAATCATAGGGGATAAGATTCAAGCAATATATCAAAACTTTTAGAAAATAAATACTTAACTATTATGAAACAAGACAAATAATTCCTTCAATTTAAAAATTTGATTCGAGCGAGATAAATTTCATGGATTTTGTGTTAATTTTTATCACTTGGTATCACTTACCGTCTGCAACTAATTTCCATAGACTTAACAAGAGAAATGTGACATAGCCACTGAAAAACTATTACATAATCCTAAATTTGGGATTTCTCAGAAACTTATCACCTTTATTTTGATACCTCATTTTTAAGTTCAGATTTTTCTCTGAAAAGTGTGACTGAACCATTAAAATATTTGAATTAATGTAAAGACTAAAATTAACTTTTTGCATGACGACGACACAGATAACATATCTTTCGTAACTTGTGACAGAAAAAAATTAAATTAGTGTTTGTGATTGGCTAATTAAATGTGAGAATTCGAATTTTATGTGTACATTTTTTTTCACTATTTGGTAACAAGTGTTGGTTGGTATGATAACAGAAAAATTCAACATCAAATAATGCCATGCATAAATCCATATTATTTTTATAACTATTCCAAATTTTAATGAATATCGTTAAAGTCTTTTGAACTTGATCAATAGCACTTTGGTTCTTTTTCAAGTGACTGTTTCAACATATTTTTCGGAAAGGATAGAACTTTTATTCACTTAAGAAACTCAAGTAAGAAAAGCTATTTACTAAATAGATACAAAGATTCCCCTCAAAACGTGCGCCTACTTTAATTTGAGTGTAAATTGCGTTCTGTATGAAACGAAAATTCATCGGATTCTGGAACCGCATCTCATAAAATGGAATGTTTCCCAAATTACCTTGCGGGACGTTTTGAGAGAAGGAAAAAAAAAAAGATATTTAACCTAAAAACTAAATGTAAGTTAAATTATTTTATCTTATTTTTTGTTCACCAATTTTTTTAAATGTGACATACTTTTGGAATAAATTTGAAACAATTTCTCAAAGTGAATTGATATTTTAAGCAAGTCAAATAACTAAATACACTCACTACTACATTAAAAAATTCTGAAACTGACATTTATTAAGTAAAGTTTCTGTAGTCATAACATCAATGCATTACGTAGATATTATTCTCCCTTGATCTCAGTAAAACATACTCCATTTTAGGAAAATTTAGTTGATCACTACAAGCTTTGAGATCTCTCCAAGCGAGTGAACTTTAATTATGATTACCCTGCATATATTTCTTTAAATTGTAAAAATGTTTTTAGTAATACAGTATCTATTATGATGATAAATTGCTCTTAACTACTTTAATAAAAAATAAAAATAACACATATAATCATGTATTAAAAGCACAAATATAATACAATTTTATACGATTCTTCGAAATGAGCAATAATCATTTTATATATTTTTTAACATGATACCGATTGATTGATTCGAATATTAATAAATTAACAATTCGATGGGAACATTTAGCAGTAATTAAAAAAAAAAAAAAATTCTTCACAACTTTTAAAGGCATTTTGTCGGGGAAAATGTAAATATTCAAAAAACGTAAAATATTCATACATCCTACAGAAGTTGTGCTTCGTGTTAGTTGAAAATCGAAAAGGTGCAATCGTTTGTACGAACTGAAAGTATAAAAACGAGTAAGTGAGAGTGAAAGTAAACGAGTTTATTTTGTATCTGATACGGAATTATTGCAAAATACTTTCGTGACATTTCTGCTACTATAGGTTACAAAACTTTGATAATATTCCAAATTTGATACAACTACGAAGTATTGATTTTTTTTTATTTATTTTTTTTTGCAACATATCAAATTTTATAGCTTTTTTCAGAACTATTTTACTTGGCGGATATTTTACAACTATACTAATCCACAAGTCAAAATTGTACTGATGCTTTAATCATTTCTTGCTTAAAAACAGGCCAAAGCAATTAAAAGGGGGAAAAAAAAGCATTCTTCAAAAATTTGATACTTACTATAAGGGAGATATGACCAAGAGTAATAATGCTATTATAGTGTCTGAGATAAAAAGATAAAAAAAAAATTACAAATAAAAAAATAAAATAATAATAATAATAAAAAATAAATGAGCTTTTTAAATTTTATAAATATTATAAAAAGTAGTGTCCATTACATTACTTTTGGTACGTTACTTTTGTTAATACGCATATTCTTGAACATGTAAACAACTTAATGTATTGTTAAAACGTCATAAAACTTTAAACACCATAAATTATGGGCACCCTTTTGTTTAATTTGTACTTCCTATACTTGATTTAAAAAGCTCTAAATTTAGAATTTAGGAAATTTCAATTTTTAAATTAATATGATTCTAAAGAAATGCTTCCAAATATGACCCCCCCCCCCCCCCATCATTTTTTTTTTCATTTTTAAAAGGTACTGGTATTCAACTAACTTTCTTGGTTATTACTCATTTTTATTGAAGTCAATTAAGAGGTGAAATAAAATAACTTTCATCTATAAAATACATTTTTTTATTTATCTTTTGCGGATTCGAAGCCTAAAATTATTTGCATTATTAGAACTGAAAATATAAAACAATCTATCAGGTGACACCCGCACAAGGGCGTACGGGGACAAAAAACGGACCTGGTGATTTTAGATTTATTCCGGTTCAAATTTTCAATATAATCATTAAACAAATTTTAATAATCGTTGGTAATAATGAAATAATTCCATTGTCGTTCAAGATCAATAAAGTTGAATAAAGGTTATTTCTCCAATTTCGTCTGAATTTGTACAAAATGTTACAGGACTCCATGATGAAAGGAATTATCACCGACTCTAATAACCAGATTAAATTTAAATAAAAAAAAAATTATTTGACTTGGAAATCAGATAATATTTCTTTTTTATTTAAATTAAATCTAAATCTATAAAAACATTCTAATTATTGTATCTATAAAATAAGAATAAAAGTTTCTAAACACGTTAGTTAGATAACATATTTAAATAATTGTGTACGCGCAATTTGTTATAAACGTAAACATTTATGTTAAGGTTAATCTTTTGTGCATGAGAAGCAACATTATTTTCATTCATTTAATATAACCCATGCAAACAAAGTTTTTAATATAAATCCTATTTATGCATTGCCAATTTTTATATTCATGAACATAATGCCGATTATGTTATCAGCCCGTGCTTAGTTGCTGCATCTAATTTCAAATATTAAAAACATCTCTATCAAAATATGCGGCAAACTACGTTTCAACATTTATTTATTAAAAATGAATGTAAATTTATGCATTCATGCTCAAATATCTTTTATTTATCTTTTACTTATTTTACTACTCAAAGCAACGCTGAATTGATTGGACACACTCCATCATAAATTTTTGCATTCAAGTCCAATTATCTTTTATTTATTCTAATTAAAATAATTTTGGCTACAGAAACGAGTTTCAACAATGATCGGTTAAATGAGATTTATTAGTATTCCAAAGCCATTATAGAAACGTGCATAAAAGTGACCTTTAAGTAACAGTGACAGCCCCTAAAACTTGATAGAATGCATCGTCATCGGCATCGAAATTATCTACCCAACTTCAACCCGATCAGATGACGGCAAATGGGTTAATTAGGCTCCCGTAGATTTACCCGGCAGCCACATAACCACATACACATGCAAACATACAAAATTGAAGTTAATATAAGGGATTTAAAAAGTATTAAGATTGTGTACCTTTGTTAAAAATTGAATTCTCATGCAAATTTCAATAGAATTATTTGATTTGACATTCAATTTACTTCTAGAAAGTTACAAAGCTTTCTACCTCTTATTTGTTTCGATGAAATAAAGATTGAAAAAAGGCAAAGGTGTGAAGGCTTATCTGTGTTTTCTGAAAACTTATTGTGTATTTAAAAAATAAGCTAATACGTTGTTATCGATGCAGTTTGTTGTCATTTGCACTTCATAAGTATGCCTTGAGCATTTTCACAGCTACTTTTCAGAGAAGCATGTAAGATAAACTATACTTACTTTTAAAATGGCTAAGATGTTAAAACTATCTGTAAATATCTAAAATCTCCATTGCAGCAGATGCGTGTGAAGGCTTGAGATGATTAGATTTTAGTTATATTAATTTTTGACAATAATGCGAAGCAGTCAAAATATGAAGTGTTTATATTCTCTTCTCATTAGCAAAACATTTCTTAATAAAACTTAATGTATAAAAACATTTAAAAAAAGTTAAATGTATTTTAAATGCAAAGGGAAATGTGCTAAGTCATCATCTTTAAATATTCCTTCTAGAAAGGACTTTTTAGATTTTCAGTGTCATTCGGATGCGCCAAATTGCCTGAAAAGAAAGCTGAGGAATTTTGAGATCCGGGAATCTCTTGAAAAGAATCCCTACTTGAAAAAAACATCACCAATGAGGATTGATTGCTGCTAGTCATCATCCTGTCCTCAAATTTTCCAATTGCCATCTATATCTTGTTTATAAAATCCGACACTTTGTTTTACGCAATCCCAAATTCTAAACTGAAAAAAAAAAAAGATTAATTAATTTAGTATTGTGTAATTTAGTGTACTCTTAATTTAGAGTTTAGAAAAATTTACTTAAATTAGACCCGACCTTTCGATGTTTTAGTTTTCTCGTAGATAAAACGGCTTTTAAGTAATAAGTATAAAATTGAAATGCATATTTCTAACTTTGATATTACATTTTAATATGAGTTAAAAATATAAGAGGAAATAAAGTGCTTTATTTACGCATTATCAATTTTATATCTATTTTATAGGTATTTTATTTGTCCTTGGAGAATTTATGTCCCATCGATTCATAACAAATATGTTTTAATAAAGCACATTTCTACCTGAAATTTTCCTATTAAGTCAAAAAACAGAAAAAAAGGGGGAGGGGAGGAACGCTATTGTGTGCACAAGTATGTATTTATTTCGCCTTTTTTCATGGTTCCTTACTTATCACACCCCTTATTGTGACATGAGCCTATTCAAGGAATCAATAACACTTGCTTGAATCTTATTTCATTCTTATTTGAAACAAATATTTCAAACATATAAATTAAAACTCAAATTAAGAAACGCATTAAATAATATGGTTTTAATGCAATAAAGACTGAAATGGATTTTTAAAAAATGTAAGACGAGTTTCAATATTAAAATTAAATTAGACGATTCCACGGAAATCGGTAAGATTTGTAAGAAATAAGTAATTTCTTCTTTTTCAAAATTTATTGTAATGCACTGTCAAGGTGTTAAATTAATAGTATTGAAGAATAATTTAAAGAAATCTTTAGATACTTTTAACTATGTTAAAACAGTAATTTAATGAAGCCTGTGAATAGTTTCTAACTTGTGTTATAAAATAAAACATTTTGGTTACAAGTTTTAGACTAAAAATTATCTTTTTTAATACTTTGCGACAGCTAGTGACGAGGATGGGGTTTTTATTTGAATTTTTATATTTGTAAACTTGTTCCCATTGGATTAGAATATTAAAATAATTATTTTTTATGTCAAAATAAATGTCCTACTTGTGACACAACAGAGATTTTTCATTTATTGAATTGAACTTTAAATAAAGTTATCTTGCCATAAATTTTTGTTTTCGAAACTTTGATACCTATTGATTGATTTTACTTTGTAAAAGAGTCTGGAAAGGTTATTTATTGTTCATTTGTTGTAAGATTATTGATATTTGCTGTTTGTAAGAAAGTACATATTTAGTAGTATGTTACATTACGTACGTTAATTTTTATCTAATGCTAGAAAAAAAAATATAGATATTTCTAATTTCAATTTTTTTTTTTTTTTTTTTTTTTTTTTTGTTGCTTTCAATTTGCCAACTTTTAAATTATGATTAATTTCGAGTAAATGAAGAGAAATTAATTATAGATTTTAAATTTACTCAAAAGAAAAATATAGTAGTAATTTCTATAAGGACAATGATTTGGATGACGCAAGAGACATTTTGGATCAAATTTTTAAACAGATTAGAATTGCAAAATTATGATTAATCTATAACGTCACGGTTACCACAGGTCACGTCTGTGTCCATATAACTTTGTCAGCAACTAGTATTACATGAAACAAAAACATAATCTCAACATATATCATAATTCTAATCTGTTTACCAGCAGAAAAAAAAAAGCACGAAATGTCCAGTGCGTCATCAAGAGAATTGTCCATAAAATCATTCTTCAAGATGCACCTTTAATGATTAAACATGTACGGTATCCAGCTCGTAGAATTATTTGTGACAAGTAAGAAAGTTTGTTCTAAAACTGAGTATTCATAGAAAAATATCCGAATAATGTTTTAGCAGATAAATCGAACTAATTTTCGATCAAAATTATTGGAGATGGATTTGACTCATAAATTTTACTGGAGAAGCCATAAGGAGTGATGACTCAAGTTCCGAATTTAAAAAATAAATTTACTTGATTAAACGCCGTTATTCATAAATAAATTCAAACACTTCCATTAAACTATTTTGTGCTATACACTGTACATAGTAAGGTGGGCCGAAAAAGACTATTTTTAAACTCTATAGTGTTTAACTATAAAACAATTATAAACTATAAAAAATAGTTTTTAAATGTATAAATATCATAGTATATAATTTTCTAAGGTCTAGATATCATCAAAATATATGAAAAAGTAGCTCAAAAATGAGTTTTGCATACGGCAACACGTCATCAAAATGATAATTCGATACTTTTGCATTTAAAATAAAAATGAGGTTTTTATATTATTATTATTATTATTAAAAAAATTATGAAAGAGAATATGGCATTTTAAGTGATATTGAAAAAATATATTCTTAAAATATGGTTTTAATATATTTAAAGCGCTGGCTACAGATTTTGGCCTTTAAAAAAAAATTCACTCATACAGTAGTGCGTCATTAATATTCATTTATAGCTGACATTTTAATATACCACTGCAGTTAAACTAAAACATTTTGTACGTTTAAAACTCATACTTTCAATAAATGCAAATCGAAATTATTAGTAAATACAAGTTAAAATTATATTTTGAATAATGATTAAAGTTTTAAATTTGTATTTTTGTGATTAACATTTGAAATCACTTACACTTGAAAAACAGTTCTTTAAAACTAGGCGTGCTTCGCTAAAATTTTTAATAAGGTGCAATTTAGTAAACAAAAAGACATTCATGCAGTCCACATTACGGACGTCTGAACCATTTTCGATCTCGTAAGAGAAAGTCCAAGCAAAGATCATTCCCTTTACTCGCTATGTTACAACCTTTTACCCCAGTTTAATTAGAAACTGCTTTGTATAAAACCGTGAAATTTGATGAGTAGGAACGAAAAAGATCAATTCAGGAAATGACATAAATCAAAAACTCAAAAATAGCGTCTAATATATTTTTTATTTTATCTTTGAAATTCGTACGTCAATGCCTATGCATTGAAGCCATCTGCAATTGTATTTTACTTTTTTAATTTTCATACCTAATAGATCGATATTAAATTAAAACAATTTATGTCATGTCTTTAAGCGATAATTTTTGCACAGAATCACCAAATTTCAAGGTTTTATACAAAGTAGTTTCTAAATGAACTGGACTATAGAAGATTGTAACATAGCGAGTATAGGGAATGATTCTTACGAGGACTTCCCCTTAATGTGTTTAATCCTGATTAATTACGATTAATCCTGATAGACAAATGTAACAGAAATAAATGTAGTTAAATATTAGTTAAATTGTATTTGTTTCAAGTGTGAACTGTGAACTAAAAACAACTTATTGCTACGATAAAGTATTTAAACGAATTGTAAAATTAAAAAATGTAAGCAGTAAACTGTAGTTAATATGCGCTTTCTTATTAATGCAAGCATTAAGATAATTTGAAACTAAATTTGCCGTATTTGCAATTTATGAGATTGAATTCAATTGAATATAAACGACAATGAAAATAACAAACATGGAATTTCGAATGCAAATTAAATGTTTTTGGAAATAATTTTCTGTAAGATAAATTTCTTGTTAATGCTGATCACGGAGTAAGTAAAATTTATTGCTACTTTCAATTTAAGTTGTAGGTTTACTTAATGGATTAGGAGATTTAAAATGGAATTCAGTTAGGCTGCTGTCATTCTTTGGTTATTCAGACATGAGTTAGGGTCATTTTATGCGTGTCGTACGACGTTCGACGACATTTCATCGCATGTTATGTATTAAGTACATAAGATGCAATGGGAAAATTTATGCGTTGCGCTTTTCGTTGTGACAATTTATTTGTCATCCAAACATCACGAGAATGCTTTCAAACTCTTCGCGGAAGATAAAATATAGATTTAAACTTAAGTTTACACTTCAACTTTCCAAAAGGAGTTATAGTTGAATCGAATGGAAAAAAATGTTCTAGTACTATAAAACGTTGTGGGATGTTCTGCGAAAAGAATAAAGTGAATTGTATAACAGGAGAAAAGAGAAACATGCTTTATTTTAAAGCTTTCTATAATTAGAAACAGTTTTTGAGATATACAATAGCTAAATAAAAAAATTATTATACAGAAATGTATATATGATTAATTAGATCTTATTAAAGTAAACAATACTTTTGTTCAACTACTTTATTCAAAGTCTGCAAGTATGTATTTTTTAATTGGAGAAACAAGAATTTTAAAAAATTGGTTACGTGACCTTTCATATATTGAAACATTTGTGTCATTTATACATAGGCTGTAATAATGCATTGGTTTTTTTAGTAGTCAGTATTATACAAATAGATTAGTTTGATTAGTAAAAAACCAATTTCGGATGTTTTATCTGTGTTGAAATACCAAAAACAAAGGCAACTGTAAATATATAACATGAATTCTAGTGGAAACGTTTTCAAGACATGGAGAAATAAAAAGAGACATACTCGCTTATTAGTTATACTCGCTTATAAGTTATGAGAGTTATGGTTTTCTAGGGTTGTTGACATTTTATCTTGCATTTGTATCAGATTTCAGAATTGTGAGAACATTGGATGTGGGACAGTGGAATATTCCTCTTTAGGATTGTTTGGACAAATTTTCGACCCCTTTGAATTAGTTCATCGAGTGCTTACTTTTGCTTGTTTTTGTTGAGATTTGTTCCGAATTTCAGAGTGGTGACTGCATTGAAATTTGCTGAATTGGTGAGGAGTGGTGGGGAGGGGCTTTTGCTATTATATATTGAGATTACAATCACTCGTACTTAAGTTTCTCTCTCTCTTTCTCGAATGGAATTATTTATTTTGAAATATACTTTTGCAGTAGACCTGAATTTTATATGTTTGTAGTTCAAACTTTTCCAGATTAGAAATTATTCAAGGAAATAAGTCTAGAAAAAGTAGTAATTTATAAACAAACTCTATTTAAATACCATAACTTTAAAGTACCTCAAACCAGCTCATGAATAAATTATTCAAATTATTGAGTGGGCATTTTAACTGCAATGATAAACTCAGTCTAATCAATTCTACGATCCTGTCATTTCTTCGCAGTCATTTCTGCTGAGTCTCAGTTTTATATCACAGAAAAATAAATTAGAAAATAAAATTCTGATACAAATCTTCTTTTCTTTCTGCATTTTCAACCTGATCTTTTCCCTCAAAACTCTGTTTTTTCTGTCACAAAACGGTTTTGTGCCTCCCTCGACATATGTTCCTTTTCTAGACGAAGCAAGAAGGTCATAGAATAGACTTATCTGTCAGAAGTGCCTACTAACTTTATCACTGATAGGGTCATCAAAAGACACCGCCTGCTTATTAAGAGAACTTAGAGCTGTCTTAAAACAAAGGAATAAAGAGAGCCGCAACACACTTTTTTATTGATATTTTCTCAAGACATTTCCTTAACCGTAATATAACAGTGAGTGCACAATTGTATAGAAAAAAATACTAATTTCTTCATTATAAGATTCTAAATGAAATAAAATTGAGTTCAAGACATTTTTATAGTATAATAGTATAACTCAATATCCATTGCATTTTAACGTTTTATGAAGAGATTTTTATGCCGTCTGTTATTTGCATACGTGGGTATCACTATTTTAGCCCATTTTAATTTTTTTTTTTTTTTTAACGTTTGTTGCTTTTTTGGATATATTTTGTTCTTCCTTTCCATTATTCCTACAAAATCTTTTCTTAACAATTATTTAGGTTTAAAATATAATTTGTTTAAAGTTTAAAAATGAAAATGAAACTGTTTTATAGTAAGAAATTATTTGAATACAATGAAAATTAATAATAGAGTGAACGGGATTTTCTGAATTTAACTGACGATTAATAACTAATTTTAATGGACGGGATTTAATAAAAATGTCTACTCTAAAATTTTTATGTAATTGCTATTGGAAATGAAATTATTTCAATCTAAAATAATCTTTATAGTTTAATATTACTTCGGATGACATTATCATTTAGGGATGCAGAAGGAAAAATAGAAGAAATTAGTTCGAAACATTTGTATTGAACAAATTTTAAATATCAAAATTATCAAAATACAAACGTAATAATATAAATCCAATCATGATAAAATAGCCTTATTTTAGTTTAAAAACTGGATTTTATTCTATGTTCTAAGAAAGATCATATAACCTATATTCTTTATCACAGCCTTAACTTTACTTTTGACAAATAGTAGATGAGTAGATGGATATTGACTATATCTTGAACGGTTGCTGAGAGTTCCATCTCTTAACTAAAATTTCAGAAAAACACCCCCCCCCCCCCCTCCCCAACACAGGACCAACACAGGAACATTATAAATTCAACACATATCTTCGAATTTATCACTGTGACAACTTTTACAACAAAACGATAAATCCCTCCAAGCTCCTTTCAAATCAATTCTAAGAACTCTTTGGCAAGAAGGGTTGCCACGAATAGCGCAAGCAGAAACAATTCAATTTTTTTTCAGGAAAGAAAAAGTTTCCCTCCTAACCTTGTTTACTGGGAGTGATTAGGCCTCGTTAGGCACGGGGAGTTCAAGGAACACCAGGATTCGGGAACTCCCCCGTCACGTTCGAAAGTCTTCATTTGTTCCAAATTCCCCCCTCCTCAATTAGTTGGAATCCTCTTCCACAAACTTTAACATGTCTTTCTACAAGAAAGGAATTTCCGACTCATCGGAGTAGCTATTTTATAACGTCCTTGCGAAAGGGAAATATATATATTTCTTTTACATTCATGTGTGATAAAGCACTCTTTTTGACAGATAACTAAATGCACAGAATTTTAAGAAAAGTTTCTTCTAATATTTGTTTGAATTGATTCATTTTGTAATAGTAATAGTAGATATCAAATATAGAATGTTATAAATATTTCTGAAAATGGTTTATGAATACTGAATGCGTAAGGAAAAAATTTTCACAATTCAAGAAAAATTTAGTTAAAAATTTGTTGGCTAAATACATGGAGTTTTTTTTTTTTTTTTTTTTTTTTTTTCCCCATTTTAACACTTTTAGTTTGAATTAAATCTTAGACATATTGTGAATATTTACTACAATTCATAATGTATAACAAATGTACAAATTCATAGTGTATATATGGTATAATAAATATTCTTTATTTTCACTTTATATGGTACAACAAATATTGTATTTTAAGTGAAGTAAATATTTGCTGAATTGTACTAGTAGCATTTGGCATTTTAAACGAAATATGGTGTATCTTTCAACATATATGTAATATCAGATTTGTTGTTTTAGATTAAAATTAAATATAAAAGTAATTCAAAACATTTGTATCGATTCAAATAGACCAAAATTAAAATTACAGAATGCAAAAGGTTATAAAATTGAATTGATTTTAGTCAACTTAATCGTCAATAGAATTGGATTTCATTTCTCTCTCCAAGGAAAACTGTCGAGGAATCTTATAATAAATCTGGCTCAAGGAGTTTCTTCTCTATGTTTATTTGAGGGAATATTTTCTTAATATCATTAATTAAACTTTAATTAAGCAACCTAACATTATTCTTTTCAGAGGCATTTTCCATGAATATTCTTTTTTCGCTTGAATTTCACTTTGTTTTATTTTTATCATCGCAACTTGTCATACTAATGTAACTTATTTCTTAATTCCTGAAAATCATACAAGTACAAATTGAACTATTGATTTTATAGAACCATCAGTTTCAAATCATGTATTTTCCTTAAAGTTTAATGTCATAGAAATCAAAACATTTTCTAGATCTACACATTGAGATTCGTCTTGTGTAATTATTTCTTCTCTAAACTTATTATGAGAAGATTTCTCAAATAAAGCTTCTACTTTTGTTTTGTTTTTTGAAGGCTTGCATTTAATTTTTTTAGTCTTCTTTCTTACGTTTAATATCTTTGAGATTTGTTTGGTTATTTCATAATTTTTTAAGACTTCCTGATTAACTCCTATTACACCTCAACCTATACAAACGTGCAAATCACAGAGGTGATTCTGCATATTTTTGCCAAAATGAGTTATTGTTAGAAGGTGGCTCTTTGTAATTTGTTCTACGTTAATGTAAAGTTTAATGGTCGTATCTGCAAGGGAAATAGTAAAACAGTTACATTAAATTCCAGTCAATAAGTTAATAACAACTACATAACATTTTTAAACTTAAAAATGCCATTTCTCGTTTTGAGCTTAGTTGCAGATACAACTTCTGTGTTAGCACGGTAGTATAAGTCTATACCTATTGTGATTAACATAAAGGGTAACTATGCAAATCAAAACTTTAAAATGTACCATTTACTTTGACTACCTTAAGTAGTAAAGTGTGGGTAGTGAAAGCTTAAAGTTAGGCTTATGATATCCCTTTTAAGTTACATTTAGAAATTAAGACATAGAGGCTCATATTAGACCACTAAGCCCATTGGTGTGAATATAAAAAATCCATCTGAAATGAAGCTCTGATACATTTTTTGAAAAAGTAACATATCAAAAGTGTTAAAAAGTACCACATGTTTTTTTTTTTTTTTTTTTTTTTTTTTAAATCGGCAATATAAAAGCATTATCAAGTTTATTTAAGCACAGATTATTTACAATAGAATACAACTAGGAAACGGAAACTCAAAGTTTAGTTTAGTTCAACTCTTCTAAAAAATCTTTCAATGCAGATCCAGTTGCTTTGTAAAACTATTAACTTCAGTGCAATTTGCAATGTGATTTTGCATATTGTTCCATTAATAATCACTCTTATAAAAATTAAATACTTTCTATTATCAAAGTTAAAATACAATTTATATAATTGGTATATATGAACTCTTGTCCTGTCACTTGTATTTTACTCTAAATTTCTACATTGTCATATCTGACAAATTAAAAAACTGAGTTCAATCCCTCGAAATATTTTCTTCAATATACATATATTTACGTTTTTTAATCTCGCATCATAAGCAAACTTTTGAATCCAACACCTCGCAACATATTTTTGCCCTACCTTTTTTTTTTTTTTTTTTATCAAATCAGTATTCTTTAAGATGAGATGACTAGAATTTTACTGCATACTCGAGATGTGGCTTTTTCGGTCCAATTTAAAGTGGGAAAATAATATGTTTTGAACTATATAATTGGAACTTGAATAACTATTTCGGAATTTATCAATGGTATCTTGCACCATTAATTACTTTTAACATATGTTCAATTATCTAAAATGTCAATTGTTAAGGATAACAACAAGGAAAATGTTCCTGGCACATTACATAAGTGGCAGAAAGTAGGCAAAGTTTTTGAAATTGAAAATATTATTCTGTTGAATAATGAATATAACTTATAACATTCTAAAATTTTATGAATATGATAGCTTCTTTCGTCAAACATAATTTCCCTTTTCAAATGATTCCTAATCCAAATTAACTATCAAAATTTACACAAAATTAACTCAAATAAGTACTTTTATGTAAACCTAATACAAACATTAAAATACACTAAAACATTAAAAAGCTTAAAATTTTGAATCTTTTTCATGAAGATATAAAGTATAAAAAATTTCATATTTTGTTAAGAAAGCTCTAATTCTAAAATTTTATTTGAGCTTTATTCAACTTCAGAATCAATAAATAGTCCCCAGTATTTGTCCTTTGTTATTTAAATGATTGTTCACTAAATGAATTAATTTGAATAAATTCAGTTAATGTGGTACTATATCATGAAATAAGCTCATAATAAAAAAATATAAAGGACATACAGGGTGTATCAAAAAGAATGACCAGATTACTAAATCCCTATTATATTTATGAAACGACTAAGATCTCGAAAGGACGGAGAAAACACCATGGACGCAAACGGTTAAGAATGTGAGAGCTATTCCTTTTTAATCCATCCTGTATAGTATATTCAAAGAAAAGAGGTTTGAATGAGCATTTCCATGTCTTTATTTAAGACTACACTTTTACTACACACATTCTGCCACTGTTTGGAGCTTCTGATTTATAATACCATCCACTAATTTGAAAGTATAAATTGATTCTTTTTTGAAGAAAGAAAAAATTTGCCTAAAGATCGAGAAAACTAATATTAAAGTGTAGTTATGCAATAGTATGAAAACTGTTTAAAATATATATATATATATATATATATATATATATATATATATATATATGTATATTTTTTTTAAAATCTTATTGCTGAAACTTTGTTTTTATACAAAAATAATTTCTTTGAAAAAATAATTCTTTCGTATGACATTTATAGACTTTGAAAGGGGTCTGTCTACTCAGTAAGACAACATATGTATGTTTGATAGCATATTAGTTTATTACACATTGATTTAGTTTTGTCCATCACTTTTGATAGATTTCTTGTTTTTAACCCTTGGTTAGGCGCGCGACCTTTGTCTCGCGGTTAGTCGTGTGGGGGACAAGTGTCCCCCAAATTCCAATTTTTGTGCATACCATAAAATTCACGACCAAATATCAGAGTAAATAGGTATTTTAATTAAAAACACAACGTTATTGAACAGAATAATGTAAAAATTAAAACATATTTTTAAAATAACTTTAAAAAAAAAAAAAAAAAAAAAAAAAAAAAACTGTTAGAAGTATTTGATCGTGGGCTGCCATGTATTGAAAAATTGATTGTAGGGGACATTTGTCATTAACCAAGGGTTAAAAGAAGGAATAGGGGGGAAAAAACTACATGCATTCAATAACCATCTGGAATTTTTTTTAGTAAATGCTATGTTGTGGAATCCTTTTTGATTATATGTTTTATATTAGAAGAAAGTGATGTAACAATTTCATAAAGGCATTGAATATTTTTATGAAGGTAATTTTGAATGATTAAATGCAGAGTAATTTTCATTTTATTGTTTAAAATCCTGCTGTTAAAAATTACTTGAAATTGAAAATTTTAGAAAACTTGAAAGAGGCAAATTTCGATATTGAGGAAGTTAAATTTGGTAAATTTTCGGGTAACTCACTATGACTTGTTGTCATAAAATTAATTATTTACTCATTTTTTTTAGGATCTTTCACCATTGCTTAATTTTGACACTAACATTTGGAATAGTTACCGCTTCTGCTAAGAGATGGCGCAACAAACCCGACAAACAAGGACGTACGAAAAATCCAAAGAATACTCGTAGTAAGTAAAATATTTTGCTTTTTCTATGTCCATGTTTACTTAACTAATGTCTTTATCTAAGTCCATATTTCTAGAAATGAAATTAAAAAAATAAAAAGCAATTCTTCTTTCGGAACCTGTACTTATTTAAAATTTTATAATGTGCCGTATTTTTTTAAAAGTGGAAAGAGGATTCAATTTATCTGTAATTTTTATTTAAAAATACTAAGTCTTGTCGAACACTTGGATTGGAGGAAAAAACTGGGATATTATTCTTGTTGGATTCGATGAATGAGTGCTTTGAAATTTCAACTAATTTTACTAACTAAATTTATTTACCTATTAGTGGATTTGCTTAATGATTCAACTTAAGAGAAATTTGTTATTTGAATATTCCATAGTAAATTTATCCAGGCACTCTTATATTTAAAATTTTTTACACTAAATATATGCAAAGACAAATTTTTTATTGTCAAATTACTTATTATAAGATATTTATGAAAGAATATTATTACATATTTTTTAAACTAGAACTTGGTATTTAACCCAATTTTTGAAAAGAAAAAAGTTTGTTGATTTTCAAGGGAAATTTTGGTGAGGACGTATATTAGGCCGGACCGAAAAAGTCGAAGTACCTTGGATATCTTAGCGGTAGTGCGGAAAAGTTGTGGATTCTTATTATTAAAAAGTGTGTAAAATCTTAAAACTCTGAATTGATATCTTCTGTCACCTCAATGGGTCGAAAGTTGTGAAAATTGAACTATAAATGCTTAAAATTCAAAAATTCAAAAAAAATCACGTATTTCCTTGATCATTTTGCGGTAATACTTAAAAGTTATTGTTTTTCAACAACACCTATAAAAAATTTTAGAACTATAATTTATTATCTTCTGCCACCTCGAGGGCACCGAATTTTGAAAATTAAAGGCCTTTTTTTAAATAAAAACACATTACACTTTCCTCATTGTAATGCGAAAAGAAACTTTATTCCATCTTTCAGATGTACAAATTACAAAAGCATTATTGATTGTAATCTCTTTTGAATTGTTTTTCTGGCATTTTTTTTACTAAAAATTCTAGAATGTGGTTTCTGGATTCTAGGGTTGCTCCATCCCTATTCTGCGGTCTAACTGCTTTTTCCGGAGGCTTCAGTGCTCAATTTGTGCTTCAATTTGCTCGACTGCTTGAGTGTGTGTGAAATGTGAAGGATATTTAATAAAATCCTAGCCGTCCAATGGCACACAGTCCTGTATCATCTTCAAAAGTTCATAAAAACTGATCTCTAAGAGAAATAGAGGAAATGTTACATAAAAAGTTTGCAAGTTCATGAGCTGTGTTATTTGTAGCTCCAAGGTTAACCGCAGGAATAGCGAATCTGCGAACGTAATTTTCACCAGAGCCATTTTCCTTTGCTTTTGCTTTGCTAATTAGTATAGCTATAAGGGTCCTAAAATGGCTACTCTCATAAGTTAAAATGAACATAAGTAATACTTATGTCCATTTGGATGGCTAGGATTTTATTAAATATCCTTCACACACACAAGCAGTCGAACAAATTGTAAAACTAAACACTGAAACCACCGGAAAAGCAGTTGGACAGCAGAATACGGATGGAGCAACCCTAGAATCCAGAAACCACTTGCTAGAATTGAAAAAAAAAAAAAACCAGAAAAACAGTCAACCAAAAAAAGCTTACAATCAATAATGCTTTTATAATTTGTAAGTCTGAAAGTTGGAATAAAGTTTATTTTAGTTTTACAATGAGGAAAGTGTATTGTGTTTTTATTTAAAAAAATTGTCTTTAATTTTCAAAATTCGGTGCCTTTGAGGCGGCAGAAGATATTAACGTATAATTCTAAAAAATTTTACTGGTGTTGTTGAAAAACAGTAACTTTTAAGCATTACCTCAAAATGATCAACGAAATCTGTGATTATTTACTACATTTTGAATTTTAAGCATTTTTAGTCTAATATTCACAACTTTCGACCCATTGAGGCGACAAAAGATATCAATTCAGAGTTTTAAGATTTTACATGCTTTTTAATAATGAGAGTTCACAACTTTTCCGCACTACCGCTAAAAGATCCAAGATACTTAAATTTTTTCAGCCCGACCTAACATATATGCTTCTGATTAAAGTATTAATAACATTTTGAAATTTATGAAAAAAAGCGTTTAAATATTTTATAAGCAATTAAAAAAATAATTTATTATTGCATACAAACAAAAGTATTTAATAATTTTGAGAGCTTTTATTTTGTTTTTTGAAAACTTTATTTCGAAGCCCAAGACACCCAACCCTAAAATATATATAATAATGCTCAGACATGTTGAAATTTATTTCTGAATGTTTGAGTCTAAATTTATAAAATATGAACTTATAATGATATTTTATTCTGCTCTATTTATTCATCCCTTATACTAGTTGTCAGTAAATATCGTTTTTGAAGGACCGCATAATTTTTTTTCTTAAAGTTTCCTCAATCTACATCTAAAATGTGTTTATAGCTCATCCAAAAATCGGAGACCTCATGTAAATATGTATGTATGGTAAAACTCTTTAAAAAAGTTACTTATAATTTTCAGAGACTTTTGGTATCAGTTTAAATTATGGAGATAAAAAATATTTAAGATGGATGTATCAAATGATTCACTAAAAATAAATTTGTTGGGTTGTAACACATCACTTGCTTTCAGGATGAGATGTACGTATAAAAAATTTAATTTTTACACATTTGATGATAGGAAAACACTGCAGTAACCTCAGTTTCATCAACTTTAAATACATTAAATCGTAACTGAAAATAGCACGGTTATAAATGATAAAATTACGCGCAAGAAGATGTGTATGTTAGCTATGTAATAACATTAGTTTAAATAATATAACCTATCAAAAAAGTTTTTAATATAAATCCTTTATATGCATTGCCAATTTTTATATTCATTAGCAAGGCTGTTATTTGTTGACTATCATTAGCATTCTGTTATCATTAGCTATCTGTTGATAGCGTGTGCTTGGTGTTGGCATCTCATTTTAAATATTAAAAACATCTCTATCAGCAAAATATGAGATAAAATACTTTTCAAAATTTATTCATTAAAAATGGATGTGAATTTATGCACTCACATCCAAATATCTTTTATTTATTCTGATTGAAAAAATTTTATTATTTTATTTATTAAAACAATTTTGGAAACAGGAAAGAGTTTCTTCAATGATCAGTAAAATGCTATTTCAGCGCGATTGACTGACGGCAAGTTAGTTTATTAGTATTAATAAAAGCTAACTTTTAGTGACAGTGGCAGCTTCCAAAATTTGATAAAATGCATTGTCATCGACATTGAATATATCTGCCAAGTTTCAGCCTAAATAAATGACGGCAAGGGGATTAATCAGGCTTCCGCAGATTTGTCCGCCAACGACATTCACAGCCAACCACCCATCCACACACACAAAATATCGAAGTTATTAAAAAAGATTTAAAAAGATATCAACTTATATTTGACGTCGCACTTCTTTGAATTCACTCCTGCTTCATCTCAAAATTAAATGGAAGAAATATATAATTGCCAACGAAAAATTGTTTATTTTATAAAACACTACAACTGTAAAGGGTATCCCAAAAAGGTTGTTATGGTGTTTATTTCTTTTTCTATTGGAATTAAGTCATCCATATAAGTTTTCAAATAAGTTCATAATAAGTTGAGGAATAGCATTAAATAGTGTGATTGGATTGGTATTTTGTTTCAAAAGTCAAAGAATTTAAATTTTTAGTTAACTGTAAGGTATAAAGGTCTGTTTCAAAAATATTCTTGTGTTACAATTTGTTTTTATAACAGCACTAAAAATCTACTGTACGAACATTCATAGTTGTGGCTTCAATATAAGTCGAATATATTGTATTGCATCTCTGATTGTTTTCTTTTTAAAAGTATTAAATTTTTATGGTTTGCCTTTGAAATTTTTTGACAAATTGATTATTTAAACGGTTGCAAAATTTTCTGAAAAGGTCAAGAAATTTTCTTCTGATGTCAAGAAAAGTCAAGAATTTGTATTTGACAAAGTTGGTAGACACCCTGATTATGTATATTGTATTGTATAATCCTGTAACTATTGTATATTGTGTGCATGATCCTGTAACTAAGCAATATTGTATATATGATAGTGTAACTATCGTATGCAAATTATTTTTTATTTCTATATACGTGTATATATATATTTACTCGACCAACCCTGTTGGGCCTTGAGCCTGTTGTTGGTCTTAAAATTTGTATTGTATTTGTATTTATTTGTATTATAACGCATTAAAGTAAAAAAAAATTAACACTGTATGTCCAATATTAACTCATTAACGACGGTTGGCAAGAAAACTTGCCAATTGAAATTCTAGTTTTTTCTTTGCTAATAAATTGCGATTGTGGTTCCACTTAATGTTTTTTTAAAAAATCATAAAAATAATTTTTCAAAAAATCTGAAAAATTCAAAATACACCTTTTAAATAATCATCTTAAAAGTTTAAAAAATGACTGTTTATCCGTTTCAAAGTCGTCTTTAATGGGTTAGTCGAATTATAATCCGTGTAAAGTTCCTTTTCTGGTAAGGCTGGCTGATGGACAAAATATAAAAGAAAAAAAATTCTACTGGGTTGTCCAGCATAAAAGAGGATCGCATTTCAGATTGTTAAACGTAATTTCGAACGATCGATTCCAAACTTATGTTTGAAGATAATATGGGCCTTTTTTACGTTAGATACCCTGTAGCTGTACGCTAGTTCCAAGTAACCCAATATTCAGTTGTGAAATATTTTAGTCAGTGATCGACAACTAAGAGTTTCTGTTTTCAATAGAAATTCATTCAAAATTAAACTGCTCCAACACCAAAAATCTGTGTTCAACAAAGTATTTCGGTTATTTTTTGAGAAATTAATTGATTAGCAAAAATCGTCGGGCAAAGTATTTCTCCAACGTGTAACAATTTTAAAAATGTTTCCAATACAATGACCTCTCATTTCTTTACTCACCTTTCGAGTTCTATAAAAACGTATCTAAAAAACGACACAAGAATAAGTTTTCCAAAAAGTGCGAAGCTATCACAAAGTTCCTTTTCTTTCTGACAGTCTTTTTTTCTAAAAGCTACTTTTACGATACTCGCCTTGGGAACTTGCTTTGCAATGGAAACTTCTCTCAATAAAGACAAGTATATAAATAGATTCCCCCAGTTAGATGAAATTGTCCCCCCTGATCAATACACTCTATCTCCTTGGATCAGAGGAAAAGAAATATGTCTCTAAAAGAGCGGCGTTGATAAGTTAACGAAGTGGTGAAGAAAAATGATTTCATTTCGGGGGTCCTTGTGCTCGGATTGGATTTTTCCCATAAAACGATCTTGCTCCTGGGGAAGCCCCTGGGCGTGTGCTTTATTTTTCCCCCGGGGGTCATCGGGAGAACCACTGCTTGATCGAATCTCGCCAGTGATCATCGGACGTAGGTTTCCACATTTGGCGACAGATTTGCTACAGGAGGAACTCAAAAACTAGATTAGATAGTTTTATGTATTCAAAAATACACGTCTGAGCTCGTGGCTAGGTATTTTCCACGTTTTCTTCCATTCGAAACGTAAATACGAGGCATTTTCTCCCAAAGAACGTTTCTTCAATTGAAATTCTTGTTCTTCTCAGTATCCTAAATGCTGTCGTGACCATCGGATAACCATAAAAAATCTCATGCAACGTATTACTACAACGTACGACGTTTTAGCTGAACCAACCTTCATAGGCATCGAGCCTGTAGTTAGTCGACTTCTTTTGTATTTGTATTTATTTGTCTTAGATTTGGGAACTCGAGTTTATTTTCTACAATCGTAAATCTGTGATTTTTATTTCGGGGTTTCATTTTGAAAACAAATGAATATGATTATGATTGTGACAAATAAGGTGTTTAATGACAGACTACTTGGTTGGAATTTACTGGCGATTTATCGCATACAGTACCACCTAAAAGTTTTTCGACTCTATTTTTCATTTATAGTTTTGTTCAACTTTATTTTATATTGTTAAGTCTTATTTGCATTTTATTTTGTGCTGTTAGGTTTTGTAGAAAACATGTGTATTGGATATGATGAAGGTAACGCCAAGTTCAGTTATTAGAAAAATATAGCTAATAACTTCATTATCACAACACATAAAAATGCAGGTATCACAACAGTTTATAGAAAAAAGGATTTTTTAAAAAAATTAATGAACATGAATTTTTTAGGAGCTTGAAAATTATTCGATTTTCTTGTATTCGGTTTTCTAAAGAAGCAATCAATGTTTGTAAAAATTCAAAATCGAAATTGTACCATTTCCTTTCTATCTACAGGACCATTTAAATATCACTTTTTTACCACTATCCAGGTAGTAATAGCTTGACCGAAACTAGAGCATCATTCCTAAATACACGTTGTTTTTTTTAAATAAACCAGTCAAAAATATCACAAAACATTTTTTTTTACCCTACGTCCTTTCTTATTAGAAAAATATTTCAATTTTAAAACTGTATCAAAATTTCAAAACTTCCAATATATTTAATCTAGCATTGGTTGAGATTGGCCAGTATCTGTCACAATTGTTGGTGCAACGGTCCACATCGGGATTTGTTGTTGTACTTCTGAAAATATCCTCTGATATTTTCAACGGGGAAGCTAAAATTATATTACAAGTCGACATTTCTAGATATTCATTCTTAATATCCACCTATCATCACTTAAACTCATTATTCATTCATAAAATAATGATTATAAATAAATACTCATTATTTTATGAACGAATTTTTGATAGATGACATTCATAACGAGATCGACACTGTTAAAAATGTTGCTCTTCCTTTCACCAAAAATTGGTTCCCATTTAGCTGCAACCAACATTTGGTGCTCAGTTTCACGATTTAATGGTTCTAATCGTCCAAGGTAGCACCATTATAATCATGAAACTAAGCACCAAATGTTGGTTGCAGTTAAATGGGAACCAATTTTTGGTGCAAGGTGGAACATAATTTTTAACAGTGTAGAACTCGATAAATGTCACCTTTTTAACAATTTACTAGTGTTCCATACTTTTACCATCGAAATTCAAGTTAAAGATTTTAACTACCACAACTACTGACAGCTTTGGTGCCGAATTCGAATGCTTACATCAATGACTCTGCATTAAAATTTTCATAACACTTATATTTTATGTAAACTTTGTAAACACTTTTTTTTCCGCATATTTTGTGATAGTAAAATTGTTTGTAATACTTTTCTGAAAATTATACATAATATATTTTAAAACAATATATGCTATGTATAATTTCACGTATGTTGTTCAGGACCCAACAAACCGAATACAACAATTACAATTATTAATCGCGATTCTATAAATGTTTGGTCATTTCACACCAAAATAAACTCAGGATGCCACAAATAACACAGCCAGCCCATAATCATGAACAAAATCAATTTAATAAGATAAGTTTACAAGTATGAAGCCTCATCACCATCCAATCCTGTATATATATACCTTTTACAACCATTACGGTTACAGAAATAACCATGAAATTTGCATAACATGGAGTACGACACATAATAATTCAATAATAAATATAATATTAAATAAATCTCCAATATTCGGCCCCATCGGACTCCATGAGCAAATTCTAATCCTTCTTTACATAATCTCCGTAAAGCTTTACCTTAAAAGAAAACATCAATACATTTGATTAAATATAAAATGCAAACAATTTTTCAACTTCTCTTTCACAAATAAAATTAGATCATCAACATATACAGCTAATATAACATTATTGTACTTATAAACACAATTAACCCAACACAAACTTTCAAATCCAAGTTTCTTAACTATCGAATCAAACTCTGTTGCCCATTGCCTTGAAGATACTCCAAGTCCATAAATGGCTTTTTCTAGTTTACAGACCTTTTGTTCATTACCACTTTCTACAAAACCAGGTGGTTGTCTCATATACACTATCGTGTCCAATTTACTGTACAAATATGCAGACTTGACATCAAGCTGAAAATGATTCCAACCTAACAAACACACAAAAAGTATAAAAAGAAATTTTAGTACAGAAAAATTTATCACAGGTGAAAAAATATCAGTGTATTCAAAAATATGTCGTCCTTGTCCCTGTTTGAAATCTTGTGCACAAAGTCTCGCTTTGAACCGTTGTACTTTATTGTTATCATCGCATTTAACCGTGTACACCCACCTACATCCTACAATCTTTGCATTTGGCTGCGGGTTAACTAACTTCCAAACTTGTCTGTCTTTCATTGTTTGAATTTCATCTAACATAGCAGAATCCCACTCGATCTTATCTTCACTCTTCTGTGTATCTGCAAAGCTCTTTGGTAATTCCACATTATAAATTTCATCTTGAAATATGTCTTCTATGCAGTCTTCAAAATACATAGACTCATTACTTTGTTCTTCTGAATTAGTTTCTCGATTTTCATTATTGATATTCACAATTTCAGACTGAGCTTGAACAGTAGATTCTGGTTTAAAATAACACACTCGAATCATACACAATGTCATGCATTTCGCAATATTTTTGAACGTCATTTTGTGATCTTAGTCTTGCATTATCAGGTGTAAAATAATACACATAGACCCTATTGCCTAATGTATTCATCTTTTCCTCTCGTCTCCATGATTTAACATCCAGTTTTTGTTTATCTGCTCTCTCAGGACGCATCTCTTTCTTACCATCCAACTCCTCTACTCGAGTTTTATTAACCTTTGAGACTGAAATGGTATTCTCATTTTCCTGTTCATCTTCGCTAAAATGTTCACTATCAAGACTTCTAATTTTTACGTATTCACATGCTCTATCTTTACCAAATAAAACATCAACAGCTCTCTTACCTTCGTCTATTTTCACGTGTATCGTTTCTACAATTTTCCTTTCTTTTGGTAGATAAATCCTATACCCCTTGGTTTGACTTGCATAACCAATTAAGATACCTATCTTTGCCCTTGGTTGTAACTTATTTCTGTTAACTTTAGGTATATGGACAAATGCCAATGATCCGAATATTTTAAAATGCCTTACTGACGGCTTGTGACCAGTCCAAAGTTCAATTGGAGTCTTTCCGTTTAACAACTTATGTTCACAGCGGTTTCTTATGTATGTAAACGCGTGTAACGCTTCTCCCCAAAATTGTGGCTTTAATCCGCTATCAAAAAGCATAGATCTGACCCCGTCCATACAAGTTCTATTAAATTTTTCGCAAATTCCCATCTGCTCTGGTGTTGCTACGGATGATCTTTCAATTCTGATCCCCAACTCACGCAAATAATTTTCGAATTCTTTATGACAAAATTCTAAACCATTGTCTGTTCTCACGCACTTTAATTTAGTATCATGTTGTCTTTCGGATATCGCCAAGTAGTTTTTGAAACAACCAAAAACCTCCGTTTTCTCCTTGACCGTATATACTTCTACTTTCCTTGAGAACTCATCAATTATGGACAAAAAATATCTTTTCCCTCCTAAAGTTTTTGTTGATGCAGGTCCCCATAAATCCATATGTATTCTATCCAGAACATTACTAGTTCTTCGTTCGTAATTTAATTTTAATGATGACCTAGTTGATTTCGCTATTTTACATGTATCACACGAGTCTAATTTACCAACTAACTTTTCCAAACCATAGACCACATTATTTCGACTCATCTGCCTTAATAAAGGAATATTGACATGACCAAAACGCTTATAGTACGAACATTGAAATAGTTCATAAGTAAAATTACATTCAGACCTTTTAGTATTGCAATAAGCATATAAAATATACAATCTACCCTTCCTACGTACAGAATAAAAATACTCGTTCAATTCATTATATACAATCATTTTATCATTTCCCCAAAACACTGTATGCTTTGCTATATCAATGCATGCACCACTTATTAAGTTACGGCGTATGTTAGGTGCGTACAATACATTTCTCAGAATCAAATTCATCTTACGATTAGCATCTGTAAAAACTAACTTTACAGTACCTGTACCTTCAATCTTTAGATTTGTGTTCTTGTCTCCTACAAAAGCTGTTGTCGATACTAGACTTTTGAAATCCTCGAAATACTCCTTTTTGTTACAAAAATGGGAAGTTGCCGCTGAATCTATGAGCCACTCGCTCATTTCTAGATTCTTATCCTGAATAACTACACGTGGATCCAAATCACTTTCTGACCCCACATAGTACATGTCGCTTTGAAAATTTCGGTCTTGTCTTCGCGATGTGTTATACTGTTTTTGTGTGACTGGCTGTTTCTGTAGTTGAACCCTGCAATCTCGCATTATATGTCCTTTTTGCTTGCATCTCCAGCACGGCCCCACAATTCTTCGTTCTGTAGCTCTTTGAGGATGATTAGGCTTTGTCGTTTTCGGCCCTTTTGCAATGAACGCATCCGCTATCCCCTCAACTTCACTGTCTTCTTCTGTAATATACGGCCAGATTCATTTATAAGACTATCTTCCACATTTTCCATCCTAAAGTTGTCTTCATCAAGTCGATATAACACTTGAACTATATTGTCGTATTCAGCCGGAAGCCTTCTGATTAACTGGAAACACTGCAACAACTCGGGTATTGCAAATCCAGCTTCTTTTGTCTGTTGTGCTTTCTCCGCGACTCTTTTGATAAAGATCCCAATCGTCTCGTTCTCTAGTTCGAACCTCAGATCATAGAATTCGTCAACAAGTCCAGCCAAACGTGCTCTTGAAACCGGTTCAAAATTCTTTTTCAGAATTTCCCAAGCTTCTTTTCCGTCTGTTGTAGCTGAAATCAGGGATTGATACTTCCATTCCACTGCTTGATATATTGTTGTATATGCTCGATCTTTTCTCCAGTTGTACATTCGCCTTTCTCTGTCTGATGCTTCATCCGGACATGGCGTCGCCTCGTTCGTAATAAACTCCCAAGAACCTCTGTCTATTAGCAGCACTTTAACGTCACATTTCCAACTAGCATAGTTCGTCGAATTTAGCTTCGGAAAACTAAAACTTAACTCAGATAGTTCAGTCATCTTCAGCACGCTTTTATCTTAAATAAGTTTGAAGTACACTCTATCACGTCAACACACTTCTACATACTTTTGACTTCTATTAACTCATTGGGCTTTTCTACTGGCTTTCTCTGAGAATCCTATTTAGGGCACCCTGTTCTGGGCCCATAACCCTTGTTGGTCATTTCACACCAAAATAAACTCAGGATGCCACAAATAACACAGCCAGCCCATAATCATGAACAAAATCAATTTAATAAGATAAGTTTACTAGTATGAAGCCTCATCACAATCCAATCCTGTATATATATACCTTTTACAACCATTACGGTTACAGAAATAACCATGAAATTTGCATAACATGGAGTACGACACATAATAATTCAATAATAAATATAATATTAAATAAATCTCCAATAGTTTGCACTCTACAAAATAGAAATTCAGTAAAGTCACTTTGTAGTTTATAGAAAGACATTAACCTATACATGAATTTCAAATTATTTTATATTTGCAGACGTTCTTATTTAGGCCTTTGTGCTGCTTTTGTTCTCTAAACCTAAATTAAATATACAGAGTGGTAATAAGGTTTCTTGGCCGATTTACGACACCCTATCGGTCTCCTGATCAACGGTTGCGAATGAAATTCAAGATATATTTAATTCCAAGTGTATTCAAAAGCAATGCTTAAAAGTAAGGGTTATTATTTGAATTTTTCAAAATTCTGTATTTGTTGTACATCTGGTTATACGAAAAAGCTTCTGGAATTTCTGTCTAACCCAGGGGTCGGCAGACTGCGGCTCCGGGGCCGCATGCGGAAACCTACTGTTGAAAACCTAAGAATAAACTGATAAAGCAATAAACAGTGATAATTTGTGCTTTGTTGTTAAACCCATTATAAACTTACTGCGTAATTTCAAATCCGAAAGGAAAATATGGCCACGATTTCATACAAAAGGACGAGAAAAATTGATGAAGAAATCATTAATGGAGGACTAAATTATGTGCATTAATTCTAAACAAAAATGAACAACCGACTTATCTCATCTGCCATGATTTTTAAAACATAAAATTTTTATTAAAATGTTTATAGTTATAAGCTAGTATTGGTACTGCTTATATTTATTTTGCGGTTCATCAAAAATTTTGAGATACTGATTATAAATGTTTTACTCATAGCGTATAAATGTCTACCAACCCTATACCACCAATATCACTTTTTATTTACTGATGATTTCTCTGATATTGGAGAATTCTTTATTTTAAAAAGATACTTTTTATAACTATAAATTTAAAAAATTTTATTAATTTTATTATTTTCAGATTATCAAAATCATATGTCTTTAATATTATTCTAACTCCAATACAAAATACATCTTTTTTAAAATCAGAAACAACCAGAAATTTTGCCAAATCTGGGAAGGAAAAGAATAAAGCAACCCTTCAGAAAAAGACGTGCTAACCTAAGGTGCGCTAAGGGACTACCTATCTTTAAGTACCGTTAGGTCAAGAACGTGAAAAATCGGAAGGCTCTCAAGAGGACTTCACTGAAATAAAGACGAAGGCGAAATTTCGAAAGACTTGCTTTTTGTGAATACCCTATCTTGGTCTTAAAAAAGATTCTTCAACTTTCAAAAGTTAAAAAAATATAGCCATTTACATTTAAGTATTTTTTTTTATTTTAAAATTAGTTTTAAAATTTTTTAAATCGAATCAAATGTATAAATAAAGTATAGTACAAACAATTATAGTGCAACAAATAAAGTACTTTTTAGAGATTTTATGCCAAACATTTCGGATTTTAAATTCTTATGCACAGGAAAACTATGATTTATTTATGTGCAATAAAATCATCTTTATGCTTTCCATTTACGAGCGGCAATAAAACAAGTCTACGGTATTTCTTTATGGGTATTCAATCTTCCATTGTTATTCTTGTCCTTAAGATTTCATGCACTTTTAAAATTCCTTCAAATATATTTTATAGCCTTTTTACACCTGGTTTTATGAGAATTAGTAGTTTTTGGACTTATTCTATATTAAGAAATTGCATCGAAATATTTAAGAAAGGATTTGGAAAATACATCTCACAAAGGTTAAAATGTTACGTTATACGTTTAACGTTTACTGTTTTATATGCGTCGATACAATTTGAACTTATTCTCAAATAAAAATTACTTTTACTTTGTCTTAGAATTTTTGGAAACTTGAGTTTATGTGTATTATATTTCACTGTCAAGCATATATGGTGCCATTGCAGGAAGAAGAAAAAACTTGCATATTGTTGTATTTCATATTATTGTTTATAATATTATATAGTTGAATAGATTGAAACAAGTTTAGAAAAACTTCCATATTAGAAGACAAGATCATTTGAATTAATCCCCGTATTTAACACACACAAGTTCAAAATATGATGTACTTGTCTGTGCACCAATTTTTAACCAATCATACCCTTTAATGGGACTGTTTCTCAGTCTTCAAGTGAACTTGTCCAACTGGGAGATCTACTGAATACGCAACTTTTTTACAAATTCAGAATGAGCTTCTCAAGATAAGAATTTACGCTTACTATTACTTGGTAATCCTCGGTTGAGTGTTTTCAGATTATCTGGCGCCGTCAGCAACATGAGGGTTATAATGCGCCGAAACATTCGTCATTAGACAAGCCAACATACATTTACAAACACGGGACTCGAACCCGCAACCTCGCTGTCTAGAAGCTAGCACTCTAACCACTAATCCTCGGAGTTCAGTATAGTGTCTTATTGATTTGTCAGTTCGTAAATTGGCCATTGTTTAAACTTTACAATATTAAGACATTCGTATTAAAATATCCATCCTTTGTCTGTAAAAAGTGGTGCCCGCCTGACCAGTGAGCGAGCCTATCTCATAAAAATGGGATAATAGAACTTATTAAACGTTTTACATAATTTTCTTATGTAATTTTCATTTCAGCCCAGCCGCGTGTTGTGGATCTGCTTCAGGCCATCAAGATCCCTTTCGTCACCCCTGGTGTGGACTTCGTGATCGGTCCGGACGGATTTCCCGCCTTTCGATTGCAGCCGGAAGCTGACATCAAGGCGCCCTATAGAATACACTTGCCTCCCACTCTCTTCAGGGATTTTACAATTGGCCTCACCCTGAAACCAGCCACGGGGGGATACGTATTTGCAGGTGAGATGTTACCTACAGGTTTTGAATATTTCTGTATACATACATTCAGTTTATCTCTAATAGTATAAATCTTATTAGAAAATTAATAAAGGTGTGGGTGCACCTTGTATTATTGGTAGAATGTATATAGTACTCACTACAGGTAGAATATTACACATAGTTAATGTATATTATTTATTGATTAATGAGAGTAAGGGGGCATGGTACCCAAAAAATGACGAAAATGTCAATTTTTCCATTTTTATCCCATAATGTGGAGAATATTTTTTTGAATAGCTATGCAAAAATTTATATTTGTACCTTTGATAGATAAAAAGTTATATTGTATTTTCTAAACCATATCACACTATCAAAGCTGAAAAATAAATCTTTAACACTGTTTTTCTCAGTTCGTTATATTTCAGTTTGAGTGTTTTTTTAAATCCCTAAGGTTTTTTTTTAAATTTAGTTAGAATTGGGAAACTTTTAGAGCGTATTTATATACATCTGATAAACAAAAGTTAGTATGGAATAAGTTGTGCTATGTTTAGTATTTTTTTAAATTAAAAAGTTGAAAACTTAAAAAAAACGTCATTTTTCTGCTGTTTTTTGTGTAAAAACATATAAGACCTTTTCCATAGCTTGCATCTTCAAATCTATACTAACTGTTGTTAACAATTATAATAAGAATATATTGCAAAAATTTCATGGAAAAATACTTAAAATTGTGGAAGTAGTAGCATTTCGAAAAAAATTTGAAATTTTTTTTAAAAAATTGAATTGATCAAAAATAATTCATTCAAAATATTTTTGTAGGTTAAATTATGTTTACTTACCATCAACACAATGTAAAATTACTATAGTTTAAATTTTAGTGATACAATTTCTGAAAATCATTTTTTGGGTACCATGTCCCCGTAAATTACATTATCACAAAGATAGAAAATGAGATCCATTCAACATTTAAATAAATATTCTATTTCATATTGAATGATTCTAAATGTTGTAAAAATTTCCAGAGCGAGTAAATTATGGTTGAAAAGAAAGAAGCATCAAAGTCTGCATTAATGATTTCAATAAATTTATATAGAGGAGTTTTAAAAGCCTTATATTTAAAAGTCTAATTCCGTAAATACCAACTTATGTTAAAGTTAAAATAAATAGCTAAGGTTACAATGTATCAATGTATTTTAAGTACATATTTCTTATATTATAATACTAAATACCATCACAATTTCAGATCTGTTTAAAGGGTATTTACTATGCGTTTATTGGAAGAAAAAAAAACTTTTTAAGAAATGCCGTTGAAAAACTGAATTGAACGTTTTAATATTTTGATGCTTAACTTATTTTAAGTAATCATTTTCCCTTTTGCATTCTTTTTCAGTGGTGAATCCAACAGAAACCGTCGTTCAGCTAGGAATAAAATTGGTTTCTGCTGGAGACTCCTTGGTAAACGTAACGGTGTACTACACAGATGTGGATATGCATCTGACATCTCAACAGCTCATTACGTTCACAGTGCCGGAGTTTCTGGGAATGTGGACACGGTTAGTTAATAATAAATATAAACATAAGTTTGATTATATTAGTTACTACTACGTGTATAAAAATAATTGTCGAGTGAGTGACTGTTCATTCTAAATCAGCACGTTCAACGTTACTTTTGGTGCATTAGAGGATATAAGTTCATAAGGATAGCTCCAATGACGATTATTGGGAATGACGATTTTGACGCTGTACCATCGAAAAAGTGCCAAAAGTAGTGACCAAATAGCTCAATTTTGGTGGTAAGTTTAATTTGGATTGCTGAGGGGTATTAAAAACACGAAAAGTTAAAAAAGTAAGGAAGCAATTGCCTCTTTTGCCACAACCCCCATCTAATTGCTTCCAGACAGTAAGTTTCTAGACTGTTGGAGATTTTCAAGTTCGATTATTCAACGGTTTTATCTGAGTCATTAGGTTGTATTTTTTATCATCTTAGAGATTATTTTACAAATTAACAATCATTATTGGCTAATAGGACATTTTATTAAAAGTTTTTCAATATTTATCATATTTACCAGGTATTATGCATAATAAAAAAGCACCTTGTTAATATAATAATTTTTTTATTTATCTCAAATTAATCACATTAACCACCCATTATGCATAATAATTGTTAGGCCACGATTAATATGATAAATACTGGATTCTGTGCAGTCCTATTAGTACGGGTAAAATAGTATCAAAAACCATATAAGAAACACAAAAAACCTGGTCCGTTGATGAAACTTGGCAAAAATGTTCCATTTGTCATGAAAATGAATAATCAAAAGAGTCCATTAAAATATCTAGCAAAGAAGTGTGTTTTTTGGGGGTGGGGGTTCAGGGGGTATTATAATTGAAAAATTAATTTTGGAACAAGCTAGGTATATGACACATGTCTTTAGAGTATTTTTTATGCTGAATCGAATGAAAGAAAAAGCAAGATGATATAACTAATCTAAAAAAAAGTTATAGTCCTTTTTATAAACGAAAACACATGTAAAATCCGAGGAAAGGTAAATTACGACATAAAGAATTAAAAAAATTGGAATCATGAAACTTGCAAACACTTTTTATCTGCCGTGAGAATAAAGAAACAAGTGAGTTCATAAAAATATCTAGCATAGAAAGGTGTTTTTTGAGGAGGTGGGGTTTTTTTAAACTGAAAATTAATTTAGGTATAACCCAGGCATGGGACACATGTGAGTGGATTATTTTTTGACTCAGAATTGAATGAAAAAAAAAAGCCAGACGATGTAACTATCCAATAACAAGTTATTGCTCATTTGTCTATTTTATAGATGAAAATACATGTAATATAAAAGTACATGTAACGAACCAAAACTGAGTAGAAAAAGTTAATAATCAACCAAAATTTAATAAAAAAAATAACCCGTTAGTAATAAAATAAATAAGTAGTAGTGAATAATTGAAATAGTATGTAAGCAAAAGCATAAGGTATAAAGAATAAGTAATGAAATGAGGTACACTTTTACATGTAGTTTCGTAGACTATAACTTTTTATAGGATAGTTATATCTTGTATTTTTTTTTCATTTATTTTAGCATCCAAGATTCCAAGCACCACTAAAAGTGAATAGATTTCTTTTGTGTTTAAGAAAAACATCTAAGTTGAAATGTTTCACTCATGGCTTTGAGGCGCAATACGCGGCTAGCATGAGAAAGAATCCGTTATTTATTTTTGTCTGAAACGGTGCTCTGTAGTCTCTCTTCATGGTGAATAGACCCTGAGACGATTGTGACACATGTGAATAGCGTCAATTGTCAAATAGTCTTGGTGAAGTGTTTTCCGGGTTTTCTCTAATTTGAGTCGCAAATGGGGAGTTTCCCTTTGAAAGACCTTCACGATACCATTCCTCCCCTTTCACAAAGATGTCAAATTAGCAATCTTCCCTCGCAGTACATCCTTAATGTAGTTCTTGCTCCTGAAAATGTCAACTAAGTTTTAATCAGTGATGATTAATCAATGCACATTTGAATTAATCTTAATTTTTCATTAACAAATGAAAAACAAATTAAGCAAAGAGTTATGTTATTTTTTTAAGATATACGCAACTGACTAATTACTTGTTTATAATATTAAGTCCAAACTTTTAGCTTTTTTGAAATTTTATCTAGAACCATGTCATCAGATATTTTTATGTCTCTACGAAGGGACAAAAGTGCCAGTCAGTTCAACCTTGTTTCGCTCATAGAGTTTCTTTTATATGGTTTTAATGATCGTAAAGTTGAAAAGCTTCTTTCAGCAGTTGCGAGTAAAACTGGTAGAATACACACATTTTTTAATAGTTGACGTATATTCGGAAATACGTCCAAAGAACATTCCAGAAGCATCAATGTTAGTTGAAGTTCTTTCTAAACGATGGATAGAGCTCCGTTTTCTCCTCCACGTTTCCCATTTTGCTTCGATGACGTCTTGAAAAGTAGGCAAATCTCTTTCAGAAAATATTACCAGATATTTAATGTCAGAAAATTCTGCGCTGTCTGTATTTATTGGTATCAGCTTTTTGAATGCCCTTAAAGTTTACTCTGGGGATAAAAATCTATCTTTTAAATATGAAAGAATATAATCTAAGTATGAAATGAAGATAGCTCGTCTGTAATAATCTTCAGCTGTTTGACGAGGAATACTTTTCCTGTGATGTTATATTCCACAAATTCCGGAGATACTATCGTCAACATTTAAAGCCAGGGCGGTCATTTTAACTTCTTCATAAAATGGCCGAAATTTACTTTTTGCCTCCTCTCTCTTTTAGTTTAAAAATAGATTTTTCACTATTAACCATATCATTGACATTGAGTAAGTGTAAATGTTTTTCTTCTTCATCAAATCTTCTTCAATTTCTTAGATGGCGGCGGAAATCGGATGATGAAGCTCTTGAAATATTAAAACTGCCTTATGGCTTAAAATCCACCGCGATTCGCAATGTTTTTTTTTTTTTGTTTTTTTTTTTTTTTTTTAATTTGCTTGATGTTTTTTAATTTTGAAAATTAAAATAAGTGTTTTTGTGTTCGTTCCTTGCTGTCATAATTACTTCGAAAACAATGACTGACTTGGAAAGTTTGTTAAACGAGGTTATTATTAATTATTTGCAAATAACTCAAACATTGAAAATTTAACGTACTTTTTTCTCGATGTTCGGGGGACCTCTGGATATGCCACTGGTTTAAACAAATGAACATCTTATTATTTTAAGCAATTGGTATGCATTTATCATTCAGTTAAAAAGAAAATGTGACCATTTCATTTTGATAGCTACCCTTATCTTAAAGTATTTTGTAAATCAAGATCAATATTGTTTCTCATGACTATTATTTTCTTTTCTCTCACTAATTCCTCTAATTAGTTTTTGAATGCACCTTTTTCAGGATAGCACTCAGAGTAGCTCACAACAACGTGTCCTTATTTTACAATTGCGAAGAGTTCTCAACTTTAGAAGTTAGACGAATACCCAAAAAACTAGTTTTCGATACAGCTTCTACATTGTACATTGGACAAGCTGGTCCGTTGCTCACCGGTCATTTTGAGGTAGGTATTTAATTTAATTTAAAGCACCTACTCTCTTCAGACTTCTACACTTTGAATATTTTGCATGTATTTGCAAATGTTAATGATGAAGAAAATAAATTTTAAGATTTTTTACAAGGGTGAAAGCAATATTTATTTATTTTATAGAATTTGGAAATATTTTGACTTTTTGCTCCGGGTTATCGGGATATACTATTTTATGTCCTCATTTCGTAAATCTCAACCAAGTGGACAAAATAATATATTCCACGACCAATCAATTAACATAGTCAACCATTAAATACTTAACTGTATACAAATATTTAAAGAAAATGTCGCTTTGATCCACGTAAATTGCGCGTTTTATTCTAGATGTTATTCTACTGAAAATAAAAAAGTTCGAAAAAGTACAAAGTATGAATTCTAGAGAAAAACTAGTACTAAACTAGTATTTAAAAGTACAAACACGTTTTTTCGATTTTGCTCTAAATATTCATAATTGGATTTATAGCAATCTTTCAATTAATTGTTAGATTGAATTTCGAACTGAAATACGAGTCAAATTTTTGTGCATTGTTTTATATAAAATTCTCTTATTTTTAATTCTTCTTCCGTGATTGTTGAATTTCAAAGTAATAGTAAAAAATACATGTTTTTTCGAGATCTAAAGTTTAAACTTCAGATAATAATGCATACCGTGAATTATAAAAAGTCCGATATAAGTTGTAAAAATTGACTTTCAAATTTTTTAAGACTGCGGTCTAAATATCAAGTTATTTTCCCTGTTTATTTAATCAGAATCAATAAATATTTAGTGTTCTAAGAGCTTTCTATCGCCTTGGCTCTATTTGTTCTAAACTTTAATTGGAGGAGTCCAAACATTTCTAAAATATTTAATTTATATTGTTTTTTATACTTCTTAAAAATGCTGAATATTTTTGAAAAATAATTTCGCTTTTGGTATTATTTAATCATTTGATATTAAAGCCAGTACCGTCTATTTAACATAATTCTTGCAAGATAGAATTTCTTTTCGGCTTTATATGTACCAAGTAGTCAACTACGCTATTGAATGGAGTTTTAATTAAGATTTCAAAAAATCATTTGGGGAAGTAGCATCTCAGTTGGAAAATATATTTTGTTTCAAAATAAATTGCAATAACTTTATCACCACGGCACTTGTTATCAACGGTAGAATTTATTTATGGTTATGTGTTTTTATAAACTTCCCTGGACATTTTTGTCGCAATATGCGTTACTTTTTTTTATTATAAAAAATTAAGTAAGAAAGACGAAGTAATTGTGTATAATATCGTCAGAGTAAAAATGCTCATATAGTAATAGATTGATTGCGTTTATGAGGAAGGCTTAACGAGAAGCTTTAAGGAAAACACGTCCATTTTGATGAATGGAAATTATCAATAACAGCATTTACTGTCCATGTATTGATTATTAATTCGATAGATTGTTAATCAAACTATGATTCGACGCCAGAGTTATTTTCACAAATTAAGTGCCAATTTGTATTCTAAACGAAACCAAGAGGTAAATGTGTGTGGCTTAATGAATTATTAAACGCTAATAACACGACATATAATGTATAAGTTTAGGCCCATCTTTTAAAGATCCAATTACTGATAACTAAAAACGGATGGTAGATAAATTATTCTTAGTGGTTCACAGGCAAAATTAGAGTTCGATGCAGGACAAATGAATTATTCTAACCTTGAATATAGCTAGACTTTTTATTTCGATTGACCCCAAGGTACTTTTGAATTGCTTAATTACTTTTCTTTCGTCTATACAAAGTAATAATTAAAAGGACTCTTAAAAGAAGATAGTGCATTATAAGTTATGTCTGTTTCGCGATAGGCCATAAAGTGATTTATTGTTTATAGGACGTCTCTGTTTCAATAAAATTAAATTGAACTACTTTTGATTGGGTACTATTAACATGGAAGCCGGCAGGTACAGTATGCGAAAAAATCCGAACGATGGCTATATCTTCTATTCTAATTGATGAAATAAAAAAAAAGTCAAGTGCCGTTATAAATCGTGGAAAATTTTTAATAATTGTATTAAATTACAACAAATAAAAATATTAAATATGGAACTGGAGTATCGACTGGTTTCTCATCAGGGTTTTCAATCAGCCAGAAACCCCCTGGAGGCTTTTCTTGAAAGAGTATGGCGAAAAAAGGCACAAAATATAACTCTTGAACCTTGTAAGATCATCATTCTCAGTTTTTATTTCACCCCATTTGTCTAAAAAATATTGGAACTGTACATTTTTATAAGCAAAAACAGAGACCACCTTTGTTGCATGGCTGTTTAGGAAAGGGGATAAATAAATAATTTAATCAATTATCTTTAATCTAGATACCAATATTTTGAACTTAAATCGTCTCTTGATTGAGGTGAATAAAGATTGACGAGAGATATGGACACAAAAAAGTGTAATTACTACTTCTTAAGATTGATAACATGATTTAAAAAATATTGGTGAAGAAGAGTGGAAGTTGTCTATACTATAAAATAAGGCAAATTTAAGGGCAATATTAACAATAAGGTTTCTGACGCAATAAAACTCTGCTAAGTCAACTCTATACTTAATTGTAGTATGTTAAATTGTATGCAATGTTTTACTAATATATATATATATATATATATATATATATATATATATATATATACCTAAACCGATTAGATAGCAAAGGAGAATCATATCAATAATGTATCATATTTCTTGGGAGAATTCGTTTCATTAATAAATTGCTTTTAAAAATGTCAATTTTTGTCCTTTTGTATGCCTTTTTTATAACTAGAGAGTGTTTGTAAGAAGAACAGTTTTGTGAAGAAAGCATGTTTGTAGAAGAAATTATTTTCTAGATTATTTAATGATAGTAATACAATGTATTTCGTTTATTACTTTCATATCAATTAGAAGTATCTTATGGGTTTCAGGTGCTATGTAATGAAATATTTTGCTGTTTGCTCTCACTAAGATAAATGTAGGTTTTTAATGTAAAATTATCTCAATAGTAAGTTATTTCTTTTAGTTCATACATGTTCATTAATTATGATTCTTTAGTCGTGGCAGAACACTAAATACTAATTCAGTATAATTTAATACTTTCGAAACCTATTTCATGATTGCATATGATGATTGACTGGTTAAAATTTTTAATCAATGATTCAAAACTTTAACGAAGGGTGTTATTAAAAAAAATTTATAAAAATATTGAAACTACAATTTCATTTCCCCTATTTCACGATGATAGTCCATTCATTTTCAGTTACAGTTAAGTAATTTTCTAAAGTTATATGCATATTAATAAAGACATTTGAAAAAAGGGAAACAGACTTCACAAAAGCAAATTGAGTTCTCACGTGTTTGTTCCCAAATTACAATTTGTCTCTTTAATTGCGATGATTATATCAATTTATAATTTCGTGACAAAGCGATAAAAGAAATAGTCACGATTCGACCCACAACTATAATTAACATCTTATCAGAATGAACTTTATGATTTATCTACTGTCTGCATTTAATGAGAAGTGGGAATTTCATTCAATTTGCGACAGCTGTTCTACAACTGTCAATTAGTACAACTCTCTGTGTCCGAAGGAATAAAAGCATATTTAATTAAAGACCATGGATAGGTTTATTTTACTCTTTTTAGGCATATGTATGTGAAAAATTAAAAAGCTTGATGGATACTAAATGGATCATTTTAGAGATTTTGATTAAAAGCTTTTAGTAAAAAAAAAAAGAAAAAAAAAAGACCTTTAGTAAAGTTTCGTTCCTTTTTATAGATAAAAATGCTTCTATGGTCAGGCGCGTAGCCAGGGGGGATATATTCCCGTTTGCTGTTAGAATATATATATAGTTAAATTATTATTTTTTCTAGATTATTTAAAAAAAGATTTTTTTTCAAAGAGCAAAAATCTGTTCAGATGTTTTGTTAAATACATCTCTTTGTTGATAAAAATACTCAATTTTCGTTCGTCAATAAATAATTTTTTGACAAATATCAAAAATAGAAAACGTCACTTTTTTGCACATTTCTCTTTAATTTGAAATATTGTTTTAAAAATTTGACCATGTGAACATGCTATTATACTTTGCATAAAAAAAAAAAAAAAAAAATCATAATATCTACAAAATTAAAGAATTAAAGTTCCATCTCCTCCCCCCCCCCAAATTGTAACATGGCACTAGGTAATGAGGAACTTGCACAAGTGAGGGAAATTAATATTTTTTGTATTTCCTAGTGTTATTCAACGAATATATTTGAGTAGTACAATTATTTTTTATCTTTATGCTTTCAATTAATCAAAAATCGGGTTTGAAATCAAAACAAAATCACGCGACCAAAAACGCATTAAAAAACCGTGACTTGGTTACGCATAGATTCCGTCGAAAATCCGTGGAGGAATAACGTATAAAACAGGTTTTAGACTGCTTCATCATCTGCGCTTTGACGTCACACGCAAAAGTAAATTTTTCCCGCCAAATCGCACAATAAAAAAACTAAGTATTTTTTTAACTATCTATCCGAGCTGAAATTTTTGAAAGAATGGTATTGTTTTTCGTGATTTTTTTTCTCTACTTTTATTTAAAAATAAAACCAAAAAACGATTGGATAGCATAGTTTAAAATCAAATATTTTTACCGTCATTTTTCTAAAAAATACCTTAAATAGAGCTAATTCCTTATACCTAATTAATGGCTAAATAGGTTTAATGTTGAAGAAATAATTTCTGTTGATCTCATTTTACGTTGATGTTTGATGAATTATAATTTTGTTATTTTTATTACAAAACATTTATCAAATCTTGGATTCAAAATTAAAAAAAAAAAATCCCCTAATCTAAAAATAATGAAACATTAATCATACCTACGTGTTTTAGTAACAATAAAAGTATTGATTTGTATAGTATATTTTCGAAATACTAGTTATTCCCACGCATTTTAGTTTCGCCCTGTTTTGAAGCGGTAATATGTAGGACGTCAAACCTCCGCTAATCCACCCATTTCATTAAATGTCAATTAACTCGGTTCATGTAGCACCTTCTTAAGACCCCATGATTTGATTTTTCTGTTTTAATATTGTTTTCGTTGTGGTTGGAGAGGTGTCAAAACCGAAGGGTTACCTTTTCCTGAGAAATATCACATTGGCGACCAATTGTTTTCTAGTCATTATATGGAAATAAATATGTTTAAAACGACCATTTTTTATGTGAGATTATATGTTCCGTTTGGATTTTTTCCTTTTCAATGAGTGGTTTGTCTGATAATAAGGCGAATTAAAATTTTAATTTATGTACATTTAAATTACACAGCTATGACAACATGTGGCTTTATTTTTTATATAATAAAACGCCATGCACGAATCATTTTATTAGTATAATGAAAATAAAATTTAACAATTGAAATATTTATTAAATCAATAAAAAAAAAATTGAAACTGTTCGCAAACTCGTTATTGTATTAAAGTTTAGGTAAAAAAGATAATCGAATATTTAAAAAAAAAATAAGGGTTGTGAAAGCATGAGTTTTTTGTATTGTGAGTTTGATAATCCTTGATAATTATTAAACAAAGAGGGATGGATTTACTTTGTCTGGATAACAGTAAAAACATCGACAGTTTTGATTTCAAAAATATATTATTTTTTTTTTTTTACTTTTTTACTTTGCTTCTTACTTATAAAAGGAATGAAACCAGGTTTAGAAGGCACGTGTACATTCTTGTGTTCATTTTGGAAAATATTAACAATACAAAATGAAACTTTATTACTAACCATACCATTAACTATTGCCTGGTGCCAAATTTGATAATTCTCTTTTAAAATAAATACGAGAGCATCCAATAAATTTTTATATTTCAGCAACCCTAAATTTCATTCTCCATTTATCAGTGTGACAGTCGCAAGCCCTCTTCGGCTTAAGCCTTTGATCCCGTGAAAATTGGCCCTATTTATCGATGCCCCGCGCAAGGGCTTCGCTACGTTTATCTAACTTTCAACCAAATATTCAGTCCTCTAAATTTCTTTTACTTGAGCGAGATTTCATTTCGCCCTCTATGGTAAAATGGGCGATAGATAATCAAGATATGGACGAGGGCATTTTCTTCTTAGGCCTTTAAAGATTTCCCTGCTTAGATTCGCCAGCTTTATTTAGAAAATGAGATAACGGATGGTTGAAGATTGGTAGAAGGCCCTTACTTTTTTTGAAGAGAAGATCCGCGTTGAAGTTATTTATATTCTATGGTAGAGTTATCCAGTTATAAAAGAAGGGTATGGACTAATTAAAAATAAGGTGCTTTAATGTGATTCATTTTCTTGAGTTTCCTGTTGTGTTGAGTATAATAAGAAATATACAAGCTAGAGTATCGAAAATGTAGTATTTATGTTTATTATTATATATATATATATATTTTTTTTACCATAAACCAAACCAGTTCCTCTTTAATTCCAAAATATGCCAGTAGACAATTTAAGCACCACTTTCTTTTTTAAAAAAACTTTTTGGCTGACCAAACTAAGATAAATAGGAAATAATTTAAATGGGTCCATCTACAGAAAATTAGGAATGTGTGTAACTAGTGTTCATTACAAAGAGTGTAGTAATAAAAATATTTTTAAGTGTAAATAACCTTAATATGACTAATATGAATAATTGTAGCTTCAAATTGCGATAAAATATTTTAATTATTACTAAGATTGCACTCCGAGACAGGGAAATATATCCATTGACTGTCACCACATACTATTATGACTTTTCCAGAGTTAGATTTCATAAATTAAACACACTTATAACTCTTTAGACTTCATTTTTATGTTAAGAAAAAGTTTTAAGACACATTTGTAGCCTTTATTATTCAAGTTTAAATTTTATATTAGTTTTATTTTAAGTTTTATGTGTGTAATCAGAGCTTTAAGTCACATCCGCAGACACTCAAAAGAGTGTCATTAAAGCCTTGCAGTTGATAGCAACGTATTGATTTAATACAAAGAACAAGTTACATACATGTTTATTTATGAACAATTTCATTAAGTTAATGGACTTGACAGTGGTTATTTATTATCACATCCTTGGACCACAATGTGCACGGATGTGACACAGTGAAAGAAAATATAGTATTTTTTGTTGATATGCATATTCCTGAGAATGTAAATAACTTAATATATTGCAAAAGTATTTAAAGCAATAAACTTCATTGATTATAGGCATCTTTTGTTTTATTTTTGGTTAGTATGATTTTAAATGCTTCGAAGTTCAAATTAAGACAATTTGAATTTTGTAATAGGTTTTTATGCAAATGTTTCAAAGCTGGATTTTTTTTTTAATTTAAAGTAACTGGTTTTCAACAAGCTTTCTTGGTTGTTACTAATTTTTATTGAAGCCAATTAATTGGTGAAACAAAATAACTTTCTCCTTCAATATATCTTTTTTTTTTTCCTGCTTCTTTTTTCTTCTTTCTTTTTTTTTCAATCGATCTTATGAGTAGTAGAAACTTAAAATTAAGTATGTGTAATAATATAACTGAAAAAATAAGATAATTTATTCTTAAATAGATGACACTCTACACTGTTATATTCTTTTCTGTTTAAGGCAACCAGAAACAAACAGACTAAATATTGTTTCCGAAGGTCTTAAATCAAAAATATGCTCTAAAATTATTGCATTTTATCATTTTTTAAATTGTGCAATATTTTATAAATAAAGTTACTTATATTTTGTAACTTTTTATTTTAAATATAACTTCATTAAATAATTCTCTTCAGCCTTTAAACCTCATATCAAATCCAAGGATGCTACTTTTTATAATATTTATAAAAAATAAAAAAAAAATTCAACCACTATAATAGTATAATTAGTCTTGATAATATCACCCTTTCTTTAAGATTTCAAGATAGATTTTTGAAGATTTTTTTTTTCTGATTAAATTCCTGATTTTTCCTCAGAATTAATAATACGAACCTCAATAAATTGACACTTTTTTACTATCAGCCACCAAAGGATCTAGGAAAATTAAAAAATAAATAAGAAATTAATGTTTTTGGAAGATCGGTTGTTAGTAAAACTGGTATACGCACGGTTACATATACAATCGCTTTTTTTATCCAAATAGAGAAGCCACGAGAATTCTGACATAGCCGTTGAGTGGCGTTTTTAGCAAGCTTGATAATATCTCGATGAACTGTTATGTTTTGTTGTCATTAAATGATTGTCAAATATAATTATTTAATCGTGAATTCTATTCCATAATGTAGTTGAACTAACTGATTGTGGTTGATTCTTTAGTAAATATTAGAGGTTACATATTACTTGAGGTTGAGTATAATTTTGTTAAAAAGAATAGGCCAAAAATATTGCGCTTGTTAGAGCACTGAAAACTTTACTCTAATAGGTGGAGAAATAGCTGCAAGTTTTAATGTTTTAAAATATGTATTGAATGTAAAGAATAGTAGTTTAAGAAAAAATATCCTGGTCTTTCGGTAAACAATTGAACAGAAAACTTTAAAAAAAAAAATTTTAAAAATATATATATATATATATTAAAATGGAGTATTAATATGTTGAATTATGTATTCAATTTTATTTTTCTGGAATGTTGTCGTGTCTGAAGTATAACATTGTCAAATTGACATGGTTATTGACGATTATTGATTTCTTCTTGAAAATTAAAAAACTTTAGGTCATCAGTAAAAAAAAATATTATTTGGTAAATGGTTTTTATTCAAATAATTCAAGGCAGATTTTCGAACACTTCCAGTATAATATTTTCCTACTGTCTCTCTTCGACTATAACGCTATTTAAGAAATCCATCAATGTCTCAGTTTTCTGAGCAATAGAATAGAACAATTGTGATAAAAACACTTTTAACGGAGCTGTAAGCTTATCAATACGAAAAGTAAACCGTTAAACTTTCACAAAAGAAGTTAGAAACACAATTTTTTAAAAACGACGATGGAATGCATTCTACAACGGAATATAAATTTATTATTTTGTTTTGAAAATATTTACCCTTTTCCACGTATTCTGAAAAATAGTAAAGCATGTTTATATAAACAACCCTTGTTTTAAAATACTATCAATAATCTTGATTAGCCACTCAACTTCTTTCTATTATCTTTTCTGAAGAACTAAGCAAAATGCCAGTTTTCCTGCTTTGATCTGGAGCGAAATTACGCGGATAATATCGCATGTAGTCTGCTTCTGAAAGCTGTTTGAACAGAAGACGAACAGACAACCTCTAATTTTAGGGGGTTAAAAGCTCACTCAATGATGATCATTAGACCTGACCACCTTGCTTGGTCAGCGTATTTTAGAAAAGAATCAGTAGAAAGTATGTGTGGCCTAGAAAGTAAAAAAAAAAATGCCTGTCTTGTGTGAAGATAGCTCAAAAGAGGATTGTGTTTGTATAAATGCACTGCATGATTTTTCGTGTAACTTTACTGTTTTAATGATGTCTAGACGATTTCATGACGTTGTTAACTTTAATTTGAGGTTTTTAAAAGGGGCTCGTGATGCATAGAATATTATGATTTTTTTAACAATCGTTACCAACATAATTAAGTCTAATTTTAAATTCCGTTTCTAAAGGAATTTGCATTAGCTTTTATTATTGTCAACCATTTCTATTTTAATTCTAAAAGTACAGAATAAATTAGGTATTGCATATTAATTAAAGACCACGAATCACATAAAAAGTTAGTGTGTTATGTGAAGATTCAAATTGAGAAGAAGATAAAACGTAAATATAAAAGTTAAACATTTCATTACATTTTCATCTAAATATTTTTCATTTTACCTCAACAAACTTTTAGTCTCATCAAATATTTCGTACTATAACTAAAATAAAGTAATTGAAAGATGATACAACTTTAGTATTATTTCTCGGATGTTTCTGGTTATATGATATTAGAAATGAAAATATTATTTTGTCTTAAATTCTAAAACAACATTAACGAATAATAATTGAATGAACTACAGCCTGCCTAGCATTATGTTAGTTTTCATTGTCAACTTTTTAAATGATAATTTGTTTCCATTTTAGTAAAATTCAATTCCATTTTCTTATTTGTGAGATAACTGTGTGTTTATATGTATATCGACCACAGAATCTAAAAGAATCTGTAGTCGTAGACGTTTTTTAGTCGATTAACTAACAGAAAAAATTAATTATTTCTTGACATTCTAATTTCGTAAAAACAGTTATTAACCAACCTGTTGGTTATTATATACTTTGTTAAAGATACTCCCGGTACATAACAATAGCACATTAAATAAATAATAATCATTCAAAAATAATCATTAAAGTAATCTGTTATCGAAATATTAAGTACGAAAAATATACTTTTCATTAGTTTTTTTTTAAATGTTTTTGCTTCACTGATACATAAAAACTTTAGTATAATAAAATAACCATTTCAAAATGTGTTTATATTAATGATATTATATTGGTTCAATTCGTTTTCATAAAATAATTTATTTTTTTTGTCCATATGAAATAAACTAAAAACCTTTAATTTTATTTTATTTCCGAATAAACTAAATTTTGCCGTTACGTGACAATTAATAAATAATTTATAATATAATTTAATTTCTTCAGTCAAAATAATTCTTTTGTAAACAACAATTTTAAAGCAATACTTATAACAACTCAATAGGAAATATGGATATTATGTTACTACAAGAATAGTTAATGTCCAAAAATTATATGTCCAAAATAATTAATGTCCACATCGTTAAAATTTTCAAAAGGTATGAAGAATTTTCAAGATATTGAAGAAAAGAAAAGAAAAAAAAAAGAAGAAAAAGAAAAAAGGTTTAAAAAGTACATTTTTGTAATAATCGTAATTTAAAATGCATGACATCGAATAATATTGTTAAAAAATTAAAAGATGTTTTGAAACTGTAAGTCAGGTAAATGAAGTCAAATGAATAATTAGTATTTTTATGTACAATTTAAGTTGCGAGTCATAAAAGAATTAAAACTTTTAAAGTGTATCACTAATTTCTAATTTCAGAAATGAGGATACTTAACCTTAATTCAAATTGCCTAACTGCATTATATACAGGAAGATAAAATTTTAGATAATCCTACCTATTACTAATATAAAAATTTCAACTATTTTCTCACATTTAAAAGAAAAAGAACTCGATATATGTGCCTCTAATTTCGCCAAATTACTTTAAAAAATATTAGAGCTCTTTTCAAACTCAACATAATGTAAAGGGGTGATGTTTCGAATAAGAAGGATGTACTGTTTTATTGTGTTGATGATTTTAAAAAATGTTTGATTCTGAAAAAAATTTTTAGTTCACATCTCAGTTATTCATGTCTAAAAAGCAATTTCAATTTTAATCAAATCAACTTTGGAAATATTTTAAAAACTAACTTTATACACTATTCCGCAAGAAGCTTAGCGCTTTAGCTTTCTTTCAAAAAGAGAAACAAATATTTAATATTTAAGTAATACACTGCGATGTAAAAGTTTACACAATGAACAAATTTAAACAGATTTCAAATAAATTTAATCAATTTTCATAATACAGCTTCTATGTAATATGTTGTGCATACTTTACAATGTTTATAACTGTAAAAGTTAACTCTACAAATGTAAAGTCATTAGTTGGTGCATTTGGCAAGTTATTAATTGGTAAGAAAACAAATTAACATTGTCTCAAAAGTTTAGACACAAATTAAAATAAACAGAATTCAGAACTTAATTGGACATTCATTCTTGTTAATCAGTTCATAAGTACGAGTTTCCACCGAAGAAACAAAATCTTGAATGGTTTTGGGCTCTATTTCTTACCATACATCCTTAATATATCCCATGGGGTCCATTTATAGAAGATTATTGCCCAATATTACAATAAACTTTGAGACAGTTGACGCCCCAAAGATTCTTTATTGGAGAACTTTTAAATCATGAGAATTAAACCAGACCTTTGTATTGCTTGTAATAAGAATAGAAGCATTGTCTTGTGGAAATGTCCACGAAGGACCATCTTTAAGGTCAGCAAATGGCAGCAGGTTATCCTCCAATGTCTTAGTGTGATGCTGTGATGTTTGGTGACCACTAGTAAAGTGCAGAGACACTTTCCTATTGTTGCAAATGACTTACCAAACCTACACCGTGCTACCATCTTGCGACTAAAAATATACCATTCCTCTAGTCATGTCAGTACAATGCCCAACCATCTGGATCATCTAGATTTCACCTTATTCCATCGCTAAATATAATTTATAGCCATTTCGATCCGTATGATTTTGAGACCACAACATGCTTTGTGATTTTTAGATGTGGCTTCAGAGCTAGTTTCTTTTTACTTTCAATTACTCATATGTATACATAGGGTAATTGAAAGTATAGTATTCGGTCAACATTTTTTTTACCACGTTTTGGAACATCCTTATTTCAAAAAAGTGATCTAGAAAAAAAGTATGTCTGTGTGTTTGTCTGTAGTAGCATAACTCCTGAACAAATTGACCTACGATGTTCAAATTTGGTGTGCTGGTTGGTGATAGCACAGGAACCTACTATTAAGGTTTTCGTCAAAATCGGGCATGAGCATAAGATAGCTGCCATTGAAAAAATCATGTTTTTCAGTAATTGCTAAAAAACGGCTCTAACGATTTTGTTCAAAATCGCTGTGGTAATGCCTCTTAAGGTGTTATAAACATCTCCACCACTGAAATTCCCGTAAAACTGCTTTATGACGTAAAAAGTTGAAAAACGAATGCCTTTAACACAGAGTTCTCTTTTCTTGAGCATACCTCATCAACGATCGTGTTTTTTTCTTTGCTCAGTTTCACTTATTAGAAAGGATAATATAAGAATTATTGAAAAGTATTTCTCCAAAATCATCTATTTGGCAAACTTCTTTTTTCTTTTTTTTTAAGACCCATACAAGAATTGATAAAAATTATCCCTTAACTGCCGATTTTTTCTAAATGAATGGTGAAAATATAAAAACGGCAAATGATACAATTGAAAGTTGTGCGATGTTCCACTCCCCTAGTTTATTTTGCAAGAAACTATTTTTTCTGTTTTCAAAATTCGACTACAAATCGTATCCTTTGATTCTAAAAGTTCTGATAACTTTTGAACTTCGTTAATAGTAATTTATTGGGCACTCGACAGTCTTTGGCTATTGTCGTGTTTATTCTTCACACGCGGCTTGTCAGATCTGTATTTTTCTTTGTATTTGCATCCACTAGATGCAAATACAATAAATAGTTGTCTTGGATCAATTAATAATAGTTGAAGTTTACGAAGCGAGCTTACCTTCAGCTTTCAACTGCCAAATTTGCGTAAGCTTCTCCGCTTGAATTTCTTTAGACAGCGGCATCTCGAATAAGAAGCGTTATGGTTTTCAGAACTTAAATGCTGTAAATCTGTTATGTTTTCAACTCTTTTATATTTGAATACAGAAACAAAAATTCGCTGAAACTCGTGGTAGTGTCTATACTTTTGCAACAAGCACATTTCTGTTTTTACTCATAAAATTAGTATTATAAATCAAACAGCCTTTTTTACTATAGTATTTTAAAAGAGTTTTTAAATATTTATAGAGATTTTATAATTCTACTATCACAATTCTAAAATTTTAAAGATGAATTTCGTCATTGTCTAAACTTTTACATTACAGTATATAAATTTAATTGGGAGTAATATTAATTCGGGATAATTCAATGAAGTTTAAGTTGTCCTCATCTCATTCGAAAAGTTCTGAGCACTTTCAATTAAAAAATATAAATTATTTTTAAAGAATAAATATGATGTAGTTTACTTTATTTTAATGACCATAACTTATTTTAAAACAGATTTCCATAAATCTCTTTTCAAAAATATACTTTATCTTTAAAACTTTACATAAATATTATCGATTAAGAAAAATATATTTTGATCTTGTACAATGATTGAACTCCACTTATAGACTGAGAGGCGACTGCAATTTTTGGACCCTATCGAACATCATTCTGAATTTTTTATTGAAATTAGAGAAAAGTGAGTAGATTACGAATCCACTGGTCTGCCGTGGCAAAAATGGCCGAAACTGGTCAAAAATCGACTTTTAATAAGTTGAACTAAATCCAATTGCCAAATGCTCCATAACTTGCCAAATAATGAGCATTTTTTTTTTATTTGGTAACCCTCACTCTTTAATTTTCAATTAAGAAGGTTGCAAATGATTCAGATATCTGGCGACAGGCTACTTGCATCTATTAAAAGGGAGCCAAGTTGGCAAAAAATATTACGTCACTTATGACGTAACTGATGTCGCCAATTTGGCTTACTTTAAAAGATATAAGTTTTCCCGAGACAAAGATCAGAAATCGTTTGTGCTTTTTCTTATTGAAAATCAAAATGAAGTGGGTTGCCAAACGAATAAGTTTGTTCTATTTTTGGCAAGTTATGACATATTTCGCAATCGGATTTTAGTTCAACTCATTCCAAGTCGATTATTGATCAGTTTCGGCCATTTTTGCCACGGCAGACCAGGGGATTCCTAATCTACTCATTTTTCTCCAATTTCTATAAAAAATTCAGAATGATGTTCGATGGGGTCCAAAAATTTGCAGTCGCCTCTCGAACTATTTACAAGATAAATCTGCACATTGCTTTTTCCCTTCTTTTTCAATTTGCCGGCTGCTCACTATTTCCCAAGTGTGTCATTCCTCGCCAAATGTGGCGACAAGGTTTCCGAGTTGTTTTAGCCAATTTGTCGCAGGCTGACGAGGGACGCGCGTGACAAGAGTGAAATAAAAGAGAAACCATCGTCTGAAGTCTCGATGGGGCCAAAGGCCACGTACTCATTGGGGGTTGATGAAAAAAGAGCGGGGCTCGATATTAGGGTGAAGGGTGTTTTTAAATCCCCCTGTTTACGGCACTGATAGAGGGAGCCTCATAAGTCCGTTGACTTAATAAATTTACGGAGATGGACGTATTTGTTGATGCGATGGAATTATTTGGGAACCTTCTGATATACATAACAAATTCATTTAAGCTGGGTGAAGAGAAGTAATAACTTGATTGATAACTCCTTTATATAACATTGGATCTTTTAGATATTTGAGTTTATATTTTATGAGGAACTCAGTAAAAAGTACGAGATATTTCAATTGTTTTGGTAATTGTGAATTAAAATGACGTTTACTTTGAAAAAATTGGAAAATTATTAAACATTCATGTTTAACGATTCGGTTGATATTCCAAAGCAAATATTTTCAAATAACAAAATTTTAATTATAAAATAACTAAAAGATAGGGTTGCTCTCAGCTATTGATAATCATCCGAAATTTAATTTGCTGTTCCCACCTCCTAATCATGTTCCAAAACATTCTGTGCAAACTTTTAGCTCAATCGGAGCACTGTTAGGTGACTCTAAAGCGCCTTGAAGTTGAAATATGGAAGACACCACATTTAATCCAGTTCCAAAGTGGTATACTCTTCTCTATTTTAAATATGTATTTTTTTATTTTTTTTTTCTTCTCAGAGAAGTTTATGTGGATAAATGCAGGTAACCCAAAAAATTGTATAAAAACAAAGATAACTCGAAAATTCCTAAAATTACATACAAATTAAAAAAAATATTTGTATATTTTTAACAATACACCCAACTTCTATAAGAGGAACACATTTTATTTACTATAATAATTTTTATAAGATATCAATAAAATATAAACTTACGAACATTAGCTTTTCCTAAGAGAGGATTAAGTACCATTTGAGTACTTAACAGTCTCCAACAAACTATTTGTAAAACTTTTCTTCTGTTTAATCTTTTGTGAAAATGTTGTTATAATCCTAAAAGAGTTGGATTTTTCTTTCTGAATTTCTTCTGTTATTCAGAACAACCGTCTTTCAAGTTTTTGAAATCCAATTTTGTATTCTGGATCATCCTTCGATATTAAAGAGTTGTTGTCGAGGAAATCAGTGTTAATACAAAAATTTGTAAAGAAAGTTTTTGTATCAGAAGTTCAAAAAAGAAAAATTAAATGTTTGTAAAGAAAATAAAATAATTTTTGTGATGAATACACCTATTCAGTTTTTTTTTCTCTTCCTCTTCATATTTGTCTGCTTTCCACATAATTTGAATCAGTTTTATCTTAACTGCTGTTGCAACATCGTTATCAAATAAAGACAAAGTGGGAACTAAGTACCAAAGATAGTTGGAATATTTTACAGCAGTCTTGCTGATTTCTGGAGGGTATCCTGATAATTTATCACTTGACTCATGGATAGGAAATCTTTATACGGTACTTTAGCTGCTTCTGATGACAGAAAGCAGGCTCGAACGTAAACTCGAACAACAACAAAAAAAATACATATTCTTTGTAAAGAGTTCTTCTCCGTATGAGATAACCAAATTTTTTCTCTAAACAAATGTATCTTAAATGCATTAACTGTTCTTTTTTATCCACCTAGCATGAGTTATAGTTCTTGGTATACGAAACAATATCCCTTCTTTGGAGTGCCGCTACGAACGATCATCATTAACTCGTCTATTGTTGTTTCTGCATAGCAATGTGGTGTTCATGAAATCCAAAAATAATAATAACGGAGTGGACTTTATCAAGTACTTGATTAGTACCAAGAAAGGTTCTTGTCGAGTTTCGTCCAGGTTCCTCTAAATCTTTTAAAAGGTGCCAGATCTGGACGAGAGGTTGCACTCATCAAGGAGTCAAAATTACTGAAAAATTTTATGGCGTTAAGGGAGGTACAACAAGTTGAGATTGAATTTTCATCTAGATTATTACTTGCAACCTTTACTCGATTTTTTTTTTTTTTTTTTTTTTTTTTTTTTTTTTTTTTGCTGTAGTATTATAGCAAAGTACCGAAATTTTGTCGGTTACAAATTTTTTCACATTTCTTCAATTCTCTTCTGAATATATTGGGATTTCAGGTACTCTCAACAATTTCTTTTTGTCTTGAAATTTACTATAATTACCAGTCTATTAATCTTTTTAACATATGTGAGGGGTCTAATGATAACACTAAATGTTTGTTTAATAATATTAATAAAAAATTCCATAAAGTTATTCACATTTAGTGGTTTTGAAGGAGTAATACATATAAAAAGTCAATTATTTCCCATTATGATTCTCAATGGTATTAAGACAATATTTATCATAAACGTAATACTTTGAAACTTGGTAGTAAAAAGTTAATAGCTAATTAGTTTAATTAAAAAGAAACTTTTAATGACAGCTTACGATTGCACTGTGTCCCAAAAATTTATGTAAGAATTTTAGAAACTTATTTATTTTTAATGTTTTTAAGTTCGTTATTAAAAAAAAACATTGATTTTTTTTTTAAACAAATAAAAAAAAGGCATAAAAAATAGTGTAATAATTAACATTATTCAGATAGAGGAAGTTTCGTTTGAGACAATTTCATAACGTTAATTGATGTTCCATGATTGGGATTATTAACTTAAAAAACAATAACTTCGAAACACCTTGAAGCGTATATCACGCAATGACACAAGCTTCTGTAAGTTGCAACAGTAATTTCAATTGCGATAATAATGCAGTCTGACAAAATTATGCAATGATTAGTCATTAATATTTCAGATCTAATAATGTCGATGACGTATTAAATGCCCTGACCGGGAAATTAAAATTGTACTTTGTGTCAATAGGACCCAGCCGCAATGTATCGAAGCATCATTATCCTATCGATTAAATGTTGGGATTCCCCGGAGCAGGTTATGGCCATGCATTATAAAGCCTAAAATACCCGTTATTAAATAAGATATATTAACAGTTAGTGTTTTCGGTAGACTTTTACAAGACCGCATTTATGCTTTGAAAGAAGTATAACTATGCTCAATAAAATTGTTGTATCCGCATTAAAATATTTTAGAAAGTATTTTATAGATAGAAAAAATTACACTGACATTAATTGATGTAGAATTAAAATGAATAGAAACAATGTACGAAATGGCGTATTTGCTTAGGTAATATAAAAATGTCAGTAAGAAACAAGTTAGGATAATAAAGATAGAGCAATTTAAAAGTAAAATATTAAATTAAATGAATTTTAGTCAGTTTTGATTACATGTACGTTGAAAAAAAGGTCAAATTTGTAGCTTTTGTTTTCAAAATGTTTATTTTTCGAAACAATAAATATAGCAATGATATATCATGCTTATTTGTACATGGCCTGGATCAAATTTTTAACCATGCCTAATGATTAAATATGAATAGAAAATGCATGACAATAAATATAAAAAGTATTTAATTTCTGTAGATATCGCACAACAGCGTACGTGTAATATACAATATCGTACAATAACCTAATTTTACTTTTAAACTTTTGTCAAAAACTGTTGTAGCACTGAAGATATTATTTCTTTCGTCACTTTTAGTGAAACCTAAATGAATTTTTTGAACTATAGGTATTTTCTTCTTTTTTTAATGGCATCTAAATCTGTGAAAAATTTTATTTTCACAGTCATCTTAAAATGAAGCATAATATATTCGACTTGAATTACAAAATAATCTCTTAACTAGAAACTTTTAGTTTAGTGATACGATTAATGATTCCTTAATTTAAAGAAAAACTCTGATTAAAAATCCAAATATTGGATCACGAAGATAAATTTAAGTAATATGCTTTTGATTATCCATATCTCTATAAAAGAATAGCGGTGTTTGAAGAACTGTGGCAATTACTGTTCACAACACTAATATTTACATCAGGTTTTTAATATTTCGTTTGATGTTTCAAATAGTTATTTCACATATACGAATAAAAAATTTATTAAACTTGAAAGTTCAAGTACTAGTCTTAATCACTTAACCAATATTAAGATGCCTTCTTGATTTGATAACTTTTAAAGCAACTTGAGAGTCACAAATGGAAACTTTACGTTCCGAAGTACTTTTAATAAAATACAGAAATAGCAGTTAAATGTTTCATAGCTTAGATTTTCGTCATAAAAGTATGAAAATATAATTGCGACCATTAAATTGGAGTTTTTAACCTTTTCAATTCTCAACATTTTGAGTAACTGTTTCATTGTGTCAAACAAAATAAACATTTAATAAACTTAAGCACTTTACCATGCTTTTTAATGATACACGTGCCTTTGAAAAGAAATATCCAGTCACAGGTGCTAGTTTCTACAAATTTACGAGATATGTACTAAAGGTCAAAAATTGCCGACTGTGCCGTACCGATGTGTTGCTTTTCACCCGGATCTAAATTTGAGCAACACAAAGATTCACATAATATCAACTTTGAACACTCAAGCTTAGATCGTAAGAAAAAGCCACGCAGTTTATTTTGATATATAAGACATAGGTCAACCATACATTTTACTTTGAAAAATTGAGCAGAACTAATAAAACGAGATGCTGTGATGTCTTTTGGCGAAAATATTGATCAGAATTCGAATTCGTTCGCATTCGTTTGCTAAGTATATACTGCGCATTTTGATTGCAAATTATAAGTGTGAAAAGTAATTGAATTTGATATACTTTTTTCAGACTCGTTCATTACTTTCTGATTTACTAAATGAACGCTCTTATGAATGAGTGCCTGTATTAATTAGTCTAACAAGTGACAACAATCATAATGCTATAATTAAAATATATGATATAATTTTCCTGCATAAATTTACTAGTGGAAATAAAAAAAAAACCTGATTAAGGAAGTGCTACATTTTTACCTTTAATATGGATAGTATGTTTCTGGTTGAAGAAACATCCTATCTATATTAGGTATTTTTAATTAAGTATAACTGCTAATGTGTTCTAAAAAACACAAATGTTAGGCCATAGTAAAGAAGAAAAATGCATATTATGGTACAAATTTGATTTTTAGTTTCAACATGAAAATAGAATAATCTTAATAAACTGGATATTTAAAATCAAAATAGTCTTGAATTGGGACTTCTACTTCTTTTAAGAAGAAGCTATAGTATTTTATTATGCTATAGTTATAGCTATAGTGTTTTATCATGCATTTATCTAAACTTAAATAGTTTGTGTATGTAAACTGAAGAAAATAAAGTTCATAACTTTTATAAAATGTCCATATATTTACTTCTCTTTCTATTTTCCTTCCTTCACCTAATTTTATATGTAACTTTATAGCCGAAATTATTTAACTAGCGGGATATCAGAAATGTATACTTCATAATTTCTAAAACAATGCACTTGAAATACAAAAGTTTTTGCTATTCTTTTTAGATATAAAGTGAAACTACATAAGTATTTTTGAACAAGCCCTTATTTAATACTGAATAAAGTTAATAGAGCTATATATTTAATATGGATGTCAATATTTTTAAAACCTCTATAAAATTCGCCCCATTAATTCTTAGAATGAAAGAATATGGGCATGAAAAAAATAGCTAATAATCCTGTATTATATATATGAATCACTAGTTTATTGGAAATAGTTCACCAATAATGTGAAAACATGCGGGTTTTTTCCCCATAATGTATAGAATTTCGTGCAAGTACTTTGTTAAAACTTTAAAAAAAAAAAAAAAAAAAAAAAAAAAAAAAAACAGTATTACTCAGCCTAAAGTCTGATTTCCAAGTTAGCAGTCGGCGTGCTGTTTGAGGTCTCCAGTCACATAACCCAGTAGAGGCCAGCCATCAGAACCATCAAGCACTTCATATCTGTAACTGGCATGAAATTTCTTTAATGTATTGATTTTTAATGGAACAAATTGGAGTTGTGATATGACAATGTATAAAGTATGGATAAAATAATACCAAAAACCATTCGAAAAACAAAACAAACATTGGTCCGTTGATGAAACTTGGCAAAAGAGTCCATAAAAATATCTAGCACAGAACGATGTTTTGAGAGGGGCTTTAGAAGTTTTGAAACTGAAAAATTAATTTTGACACAATCTAGGCCAGTTACATATGTTTTTGGAGTATTTTTTTGACGCCGATTTGAATTATAAAGCAAGACGATATAACCAATTTTAGAAAAAGTTACAGTCCTTTTCATAAATGAAAATACTTGTAAAAAGCGAGGAAAGGTAAAGTACGACATAAAAAAAATTTCCGTTGATAAAACTTGCCAAAAACGTTTCATTTGTCATGCGAATGAAGAATCAAAAGAGTTCATAAAAATTTCTTGGGTGGAAGGATGTTTTTTGAGGGGCGGGGAAGGTATTTTTTAAACTGAAAATGAATTTTGATATAACCTAGGCATGTGACACGTGTGTGAAGTTTTTGACGCTAAGTCGAATTTTAAAAATAGCAATATGAAATAACTATCCTACAAAAAGTTATAGTCATTTTATAGATGAAAATACATGTAAAAAATAATAAATGTGCACCTTATTTCATTTCTTATTCTTTATCCCTTGTACTTTTTTTTACTTACTATTTCAATTATTCAATATTTCTTACTTATTTTATTTCTAACTGGCAATTGTTCTATTAAATTTTGGTTGTTTAATAAATTTTTCCACTCAGTTTTAGTTCATTACATCTATTTTTGTCGATAAATAGGGCTTTAACTTTTTCTACATTGGCTATATCGTGTTGTTCCCCCCCCCCTTTTTTTTTCCTCCAATTCAGCGTCAAAAAAATACACCAAAAATAGGCGTCTCATGTTTAAATTGTTCCGAAATTAATTTTTTAATTTCAAAACCCCCAACCCCTCTACTCCCCCCCCCCCCCAAAAAAAAAAACACTCTTCCATGCTAAAGTTTTTTTATAAACTTTTTGTTTCTTTATTTTCAAGACAAATGATACGTTTTTGCCAAGTTTCATGACAATTTTTTTTTTTTTTTTTTTTATGTCCTATTTTATCTGTACTAATAGCAGGCAGTTTTAGAATGTCAAATTTTTTTCTATTTGCTGGAACGTCGTCTCCTATCATCCGAGATCTCCCGTGACATTGACTGATCCTGTTTTTTCTAGTCGCTGGCCATTTGTAATGAAAAGTGGCATCCCAATCAATGTGACATTGAATTTTTAATCGACTCACGAGCTTGCACACAAGCTTCTGGAAACGCGTTAATCAGCCTTTTAAAAACTCTAAAATGTACAACAGGAGTTTCCATTGCCTCCTTTATTTCTAGAATACATCCTAGTTATCCTATAAGCGACCGACCGTAACGGACATAATCTTACGATATAATTAACTGACTTGTCTATGTGCCAAAAGTGCAAGATCCGACACACGTTTTTCTTATTAGTCTTATTGATGTTTCGACCTTTCCAAACACCTCGTGCAATTGTTAGCACGCTCCAAACCCTCTTTAGGCAACACCACAAAGCTGAGCGCCAGACAGCGATCCACATTCGTGCCGAGTTCAGACTCGACCCCTATGATCGATAGGTTTGACAAATTGATTTTGGAATAGGGCTGGGATCGAATCCTAATTAAGAAGATGCTCCCCCAGCTACCATTTTTCCGATTGGGCAGTAAATGATCATTACCCGGGTCAAGAGCCAATCGTGATTGGAAGCGTTGAAACATTTTAAGTTAGAGCTTTCGAAGTATGTGTTGCAATTTCTGGCAATATTTCGAAAGCATCCAATATGGTGCACAGTACCCCTGCGGAGTGAAATTGGAGATAATTTTGGGTCGAAGGTGACCGACCGTTTAAAATATTGAGTCTTCTTAGGATGTACTTCTCGACTGCAACTGTGAAGACGACATAAAGTTTAACATTGGCTTATATTTTTAGCTGTCAAAAGTAAATGCTGTTGTACCTGATTAGTATGAAATGTCAGAAATTTTATTAAACTTGAAATAGCTGTACGCAATTGGCAATAATTAAATTTGGGAATCAGCAACAAGTGAACCATGTTAATTTGTTTTATATTGATAAACTTTTTATGGTTTTAATGCTCAAAATTTACTGAACTCACGCATTCCAAATTGGTCGGTTATTAATTAAAACTAGACACAATTTCTCCTATAGCAAAACTAACCGATACAAATATTTTACTTGAAATGTTTTGTTATGAAAGCCACGAGTATAAAAAATATTACCTCTACGCAAAGTTATTGATGTGAGAGTAAATATATTACGAGTAATTAAAGCAAATAAAGTTTTATAGATTATACATTTGGAAGACTAGAAGTATACATTAACTTGTTTACAAAACGAGGCATTTTACCTGCAAGTTACTTCTAAGGTACAGTCATGTAAAAAAGTGTCCTTCCATAGCCCGTGATAAGCAATTGTGTGGTAATGCAATTGAAACATAAAAAGTTGTTTAAGAGTGTTTTTAGACTTCTTTCGAAACAAATCTCAACATGAAGTAATTCCTATTAGATTCATTCAGAAATTTAGAGCGTTTTGCTCTGAATTTCGTTCTGCTCTAGGAATTCCGGATGCTGTGTTTTGATGCAAAATGGTTATTCTTCATACCTTAAGTCATAAAATTCCAAAACGACGACAAAAAAATAGAAGTTTTTGTTTTAAAATATTAACTGCCACAAAGCTTTATTTCTTTTTAGACCAAGAGCGAAAATCAAAAATTGCTTCAATTTCCGGAGTAAGAGAACTAGGGAAGAGATTCTTCTTAGAGGCTCCAAAGAACTTTTCGTCGTTCGATAACAAAAACCTAAATTTAAAAGGGAAAATGTTAATTAATTTGTACAAAAAGGAAAAAGGTGTAAAATACGTCAAAATTCTAAAATAACTAGGTTTACAAATATGTTCAGTTTAAGTAAAAGTTCAAATATTCAACGTGCAAGTAATATAAATATAAGAGTTAAAAAAAATTGCAAAAAGTCGAAAATATTTTTTTTGTTTTCCACTTTTATATTGTATACGTCCTTTTATATATATATATATATACTAGGTAATTATTTCATACAGTGTTATATTTTTAAATATATTATCATTTTTTATAATTATTTTTCAGATATTTTAAAGATAAGAATTTTATCCATGTATATATTATAAATTTTTAATGTTCGTGCTTTTTTTAATTAGAAATGTATCTTTTTGAGAAATTTCCAAACAGTATCGAATTTTCTTACGTTCATAACTTTTAATTTTGTAGTGAAGTTCATGTTGCGTTTTTTTTTTTTTTTTTCATTTTTTTTTGTTTTTTTTCTGAAAATATATATTTAAAACAAAAAAATAAAAATAAAAAATAAGAAATTAAAAAAAAAACGCGGACAAATACCAACAGTCTAAAGCCGATTGTTCCGTACTCTCTCTCTGAACATGTAAACACTATATCTCTCACTTACTACTCTTTTTTTTTTTTTTTTTTTTTTTTTTTTTTTTTTTTGTAATCTTTAAACGTATTCACAGAAGTTCATGAACAATGTGACTATTTTCATACAAGTTCTTTATTAGTAATTATTTTTACACAAAATCATCAATTAAATTCTTCAAGGATAGAATCCAACCCTTAATTTGATGCTCAAAATAGGTTCAAATCATATTTGAAGTTTTAAAATATTTTGAGTGGGAAAGGAACGGCAATTCACAGCTGGTTCTGAACGATTTAATCGAATAAAGAGATATTACCCAGCCGTTTAAACAGTAGTCCAAAGTGACCAAAGTCTAACATTCAAACCAATAAGTCCGCGTACAAATGTTAATTACCATGTAATGTTAAAACACAGTTAAGTTTACTTCTTTGAATCTTGAGATATTTTGATGAACCAAAATAATTTTAATGGAAACTATCCATAATCATTTACCTTCTTGATTTTTGCAACTTTCTTTGTTTGTAATATTAGGTCAGTTGGTAGATTTAAAAATCATCTAACTTAAGGGGAGATAGGACACTTTTTCCAAAATTCTTTAGTTTAACTTAGAATTAAATAAAATTTGGCACAAACAAAGAAGATATGACTTATAACACTACAACAAAATTTAAATTTGAGCAGATAATATTAAATAGATACTAAATTATTGAGACAAAGGAATTAAAATAATGCGAAATTTTAACTTTTTTTAAAATGCTTCTCGCGACACAATATTTTAACGAACATGAAAGAAAAATTTGAAGTTGTTTATTAATGAATTATAAATATTTTCTCACATGCTTTTATCTTTAGGTGAAATAGTTAAACAGAAATAAATTTAGAAACTTGGCGCTGGTGATTTTTCATTAAAAAATGCATATATTTCGAATTCCCAACATGAAAAAAATACACAAAATTATGTGACATAAAAAAGCATGCGTGTATCTCTTTATAGTACAATAAAAATTATTTCTACAAAAAATTAGGTGGATACATAAAAAAAATGAATCGCAAGGAGTTTTTCGAACATACGTAAATTGTGAGAAATATGCTTTTTAACTTTTGCCAACAAGTGTGTAATAAGTTAAAATAGTTAGTTAAAATGAAGATTGTATCACTTAAAATCATCGGATTTCAAAAATTCAAACACAAAATTAAAGCTTCTGATGACAGCATATTATATAGAAAGAAAACAAAAAACGTCATTTTTTGGTGATATTTTTGAAGTTTCAGTGTCCCATATCCCTTGGCTTAAGAGCTATACTAAGACTGTCGTTAGAATTGCAGAATATCAGGTTGGATCTCCTTTCAGGAGATTTTTCAAGGGGAAATAGTCCCATAACATAATATACATGGAAGAGAACCCGGTCGGAAATGAGAGAACAGCCCTACAAATGACAAAAGACTGTTACAACCGTCAACTATCTCGCATTTCGATCCGGATACCTTTTGCATGTTAAGCGAATGCCATCCCATTAATCTCCCCTGTAAGTTTCGAAGTTAGATGGGGAGGGGCTATGTATTTTTTGACAGTTGAATAGTTTATTTCTTACTTAAATTGTAACAGGCCATATTTTTTTTAATCACTTCATATTTAGCTTTCATTTGATACCAAAAATGATGTTGTTTAAAATAAAGTTTTTCAAACAAAACACAGTTGTAAAATTTAATATATATATATATATATATATATATATATATATATATATATATATATATATATATATATATATATATATATATATATATATATATATATATATATATATATATATATATATATATATATATATATATATATATATATATATATATATATATATATATATATATATATATATATATATATATATATATATATATATATATATATATATATATATATATATATATATATTATATATATATATATATATATATATATATATATATATATATATATATATATATATATATATATATATATATATATATATATATATATATATATATATATATATATATATATATATATATATATATATATATATATATATATATATATATATATATATATATATATATATATATATATATATATATATATATATATATATATATATATATATATATATATATATATATATATATATATATATTCTCTGGTGTACACATGGGACATTTTGTTTGGCCCTTTTTTCCACTTGTAAACAGATAAGCATTAGAAAATTAAGATGAATATATTAGTTGTATTTTTATTTTATATAATATTACTTAGTGGCAAAGTTATGTAGCAAAATAATTATTTTAATTAGGTGAAATATACATTTATATACCACGGACCCACGTTACAATTGAGCCACAGAATTGCCCTTTTACTGTTTCAGATTGGCAGGCAGACTCATTGAAGTGATTTCATAAGTGTTCCGTTTTTTACTGTGTCGCACGGAATCCTTAACAAAATCAAACAGACCAATCTATATCAATAAAAAGTTCTTGCAAAAATCTACCAAAATAATTTTGATACGAATGCAATTTTTTGTTTTTATAACATAAAACTTAGATGTAATATTAAAAGGAAGCTGTAAGTTTAGATAGCCCATCATTCTGAATTTTTTACAGACATGTTAGTAGATCATGAATCCACTGGTCTGCCTGGGCAAAAATGGCCCAAAATATCCAAAAATCGACTTTGAATGAGTTGAACCAAATCCGATTGCCAAATATGTCATAACTTGCTAAGTAATGAGCATTCGTTATTATGTGGTAACCCACTGCTCTTTAATTTTCAATGAGGCAGAGTGCAGACGATATTTATTCGCTGGAGAAAAATACATCCATATTTTCAAAGAGAGCTAAGTTGGCGGTAAATATTACGTCACTGATTACATAATATTTACTGTCAACTTTGCTGACTCTTAAAAGATGAAAGATCTTGGTGCCACGAAAGACAGATAGTCTGCAAACTTCTTCATTGAAAATTAAAGAGTGTTTAGGTTACCAAACGAAAAGAATATTAATTTTTTCGGCAAGTTATGATATATTTTGAAATCAGATTTAGTTAAACTCATTCAAAGTTGATTTTTGCATAGTTTCGGCCATTTTCGCCCCGGCAGACCAGTGGATTCATGATCAACTAATATTTCTTTACATTTTATAAGCAATTCAGAAGGATGTTCGATAAGGTATATAAACTTGCAGCCGCCTCTCACAAGGGGACCTTACGGTCTCGGAAATTCAGATCAGGATGAGACTCGGCAGATTAGTAGTATATCCTAAGGGTATCCACACAGTAAAGCAATAAAGCGCACTAGCCAGAAGATTCCGAAAAAACAGGCTTTGAAGTGTTACTTGCAGCTTATATACTAGTAGAGATTTCTGCTCAGCAACTTCCGGTGGCTAAGTGGTCAGTGTGCTGAGTTCCCATACGGGCGATCTGGGTTCGATACCTCGTGAGTTTTTTTTTTTTTTTTTTTGTCAATTTATAAAGTAACTGTTACAGCTAACTGAAATTTGAATTAAAGATAATACTTTATTTTTAAATACGCAATGTGCTTTAATGAAGGTACATTAAAACTCTATTTATTATTCTCACAAACAAGTGATTATAAATTTTGAGATATTATAAGCTGTAGAGAAATAAATGATTTTCGCAATAAACATGAAGAACCAGTTTCTATATGGAAGAGTAGGAATGTTGTCCTATTGTACATAAGCAGGAAGTCAGAAATTTTCCCAAACCCTAACTGTACTTATGGAACAATGGTTCTACCCCTACCCAACCCACTTTATAAATTAACATTATAAATTTAAAAAAAAAAAAAATACAACACGAGGTATCGAACCCGTATCGCCCTTACGGGAACCCAGCACGCTGACCACTTAGCCACAGGGGAGCTACAGAGTCAAATTCTCTACTAGTATATAAGCTTTGCATAACACTTTAGAGCCTGTTTTCTCGAAATCTTCTGGCTAGTGCACTTTATTGTTTTACTGTGTGGATACCCTTAAGGTATACTACTAATCTGCCGAGTCTCATCCCGATCTGAATTTCCGAGACCGTAAGGTCCCCTTGTCAGTCTATTAAATAAGAAGCGCATGATTAGTCTGCCATAGATAAAATTTAAAAGTTTGAACAGCTAGACATTTTAATTTAAATATTTGGAAGTATCTTTCTTAAACGGATGGTTTTTAGAAATTCCTTTCACAGATAGACCTTATGCAAGGAATTACTTTGACGTTCTATGGTAGGACCACACTTTTGACATGCTTGTAATCAATCAAAATACACTGTTTAAAAACAAATTCGATTTTTTACAGTGTATTAAGCAATCCTAACATGCATTTAATTTTTTTCGAACAAAGCAATTGACTATAACGTATCAATGCATAATATAAGCACCGTTAAAAAGAAAAATATCTTAGTATTCGATTGTTCCACGAAACTTCATAAAAATCCAGCTGCGAATTTTTTTCTAAATAAAAACTACTTTTTGGCGGTGGTAACCCTCGTTCTTGGCGTCGAAACTTTTACAATCGGGCAACCCCTGCGCGAGGTGGACTTCCGAAACACTTTCTCCTTAATTTCAGTTTCGCATTCATCCTTCCTGAGCACCGCTTTGCATCATCCGAAGATCAATCTCGTATAAGCACGTGTTCCATCCCATTCTATATTTATATCTCCTGCTCTTTGTTTCATTGTAGTTTCTTGGCCCAAAGTACAAAATATTTACATGCAAAGCTAAAACAATTAAAGTATGAATTTTAAAGAAGTGATACATTTCATAAAATTCAATGAAAAAAAGTTAAGAATGACGAATCAATTAACTACAGGATTACGATGCTGATGAATGAAAGTATCCCCGTTCCAAAGAAGTGTTTGAAAGGATTTCAGTTTATTCAAGAGAAAGAATTTTACGTCGTTTAAGTACCAGGAACACTCTTTGAAAGACCATTCATTATTCTCTTGGAATACGAGCACTTAAGAAACTCTCAAATAACCAAGGATTTCTCGCATTCATCAATCATTGTGAATTACCACCTCTGTGACCGGAACTGGTGAAACTCAAGCATTGTGTGCAAATTTAACTAATCCAATAATTCTCAAGTGATCCGAGAAAAAAGTTACTTCAATTTTTTTTCATTCAAACACAAATTGCCAAATTTACCCACAATAACACCAAACGTGTTTTGTGATTTTTAACGGATTTTAGAAAAATTTATTCATTTTATTCAGAGTTAATTTCATTTATTCAGAGTTGATCAGTTTAACAGCAATTTGAAATTGACATTTTCAAAATGAATAAGTGTGTGTTGCATAAATATTGTTAATTAAAACCATTACAAATAGGATATCCCATTATATTTTCTTGTACAAAAAGTCGTATTATCCCATCATTTAATGAATATGGGTGAAGGTTGACAGCAGGAAATCTCAAATGAACGCGGAAGAATTCTCGTCTGCTGAGTGACAATTATTGTTTCGAGCGGCGTTTGACACGCACGTGGTTTTGCTCTTAATTGTTGGCAATGCGCCTTGAGTTCAACATTCCGTGTTTTTGTTTTGTGAGGAACTTATTTTTTCTGTTTGTTCTCCAGGGAGGACTGCAAGAACTGAAAATTTATAACAAACCAGGTGTGGCTGAAGTATACTGTGATGCAGCATTTCAGGTAAGTGATATTTAAGTAATTTAACAAATTAATATTTTGAGTTTATGTGTATGAAAGGGTTTATTATATCTAAAGAATTTATGGATATTCAGATATCCTTGTTCCAGATATATTTGAAATTTAAAACTTACGAAATAAATTATATTTGCAAGACATTTATATTGATACATACTAAACATTATTTAATCACTGATAACTCAGAAAAAATGCATATTTGATACAAGACGATCAAAAATAGGTTCTCTATCTTGTATAACTTTATTTTTGAAGCATTATAATCTATAGTGGAAGGAAATTATTACTGTGATAGGATATTGAAAATACTTTGGAAGACTGTTTTTTTTTTTTTGGTGTTTTATCTGATCGTAATAGTTTCGATATTCTATATTATAATACTTTACAAGTATCACCTCAAACTATTTCAAAATTTTAGTTCTTTATTAAATATAACTTTTCTGCTTCCAAAAGATTTCAGTCCAATAAAACTATTTATTGAAATTTTTAAAACATTACATATTCACATTTAGAAGTTAGTCGTAATATTTTTTTAGTTGATAAATATTTTTTTTAGTGGGATTAATGTATTTCTTCTACCCCTCTTAGTTTTAATTCAAGAGAATCTATAATTTTAGAATATTTAAGACGTGTAAGGAAATCTGATAAATGAATGATAGAAAATGTGATGCGTAAGATATTTATTATCTTTTCAAATCACGAATTTGAGGAATAGTAAAAATATTTAATTTATTAATTTTGCACCAAAAATTTGACGATTTTCAAAATTTAAAAAGAAATTACTGTATGAAAATGCGTATTTATAATTTATGGAAACCAATAATGTAGGAAAAATAATCTTCAACATATGTAACGCCCCTTTATTGTGCCATTACCGTCTCAAAAACATGTAAAAATGTAGAAAACGATGGAAAAGTGCATTAATGTCATCTTTTTCTCTTTTAAAATTTCTCCTCACTTAATTACATTATGATTTTATTTATTACACAGAAAGAGTTGATTAAAATATTACGTTATTATAAATCTTGATATAATCAGTTGAATACGTATAATTTCCAGCTGATCTTTCATCAAACCTCAAATGAGAAGGGGGCTTATAGCACTTAATTATCAAGTAAAGTGATAAAAGTTAGAAAATTATTAAAAAAAACATTCAATTATAATAATCATTATAAATATCGTGAGTTTTTTTTTTTTTTTTTTCTTTTTTTATGTTGAAGTCTAATTTTACGATGTCCATATTTACTGCCAATTTCAAAAATTGAATTTCATTTGTTTTAATAATATCTGATTTTAATTCCTCTAAAAGGTTAACAAATGCTCGAACACTTCTCCTCATAAATTGTTCACTTTAAATATTTGAAGTTGTATAACCGGCATAGTGGGATACACGGAAATAGTTTCATAGTTTTTTTTGGGTTTTTTTTTTTGAAAATCCGAAATTTTCTATGCGTGTTAGAAGCTATGGAAATCTTAACATGAAATAAAATCGTGAAGAAATATATGATTATATATATTTTATGTTATATTAAGTTAGAACTAAATATTTTTTGTAGGATTTTCAGACCTTAAAGTTAAGTAACTACACAAATATAAATTCGATTTTGTTTTCATGTCGCTGCCGGACAAATTTGAGGAGGCTTAATTAACCCACTTGCTGTCATCCAGTCGGGCTGAAACTTGGCAGATAGATTCGTTGTTGATTGTAATGCTTATATCAATTTTTGAGACTGTCACGCCAAGACCGCTTTTACACACGTTTATATTGCCTTACGTCAGACATTAGCTTTTATTCGCGTTCTATTATCCATACATCAGGCTTAATTGAAACATGTTCAATTTAGCGAAATTAAATGACTGAAATCTTCGCCTATTTTATGTTGACGAGGCAAAATCTTCCCGGCTATTTAACTCACTTGCCATTATCCAATCTAACTGAATTTAGGGAGATAGACTTGTTGTGGATGACAATGTGCTCAATCAAGTTATTTTGGGGTAAAAAGTTAGTAAATAGTTCAGAATGCATGTTTTCTTCGTAATGCTCAAACACTATGAAAACTCAATCTGAGCTCAATAACTTGCAATTACAAATAAAAAATGACAATTCATGATAAAGGATCTATATTAAACATTTTAGTTTTATGGGTTTTGTTATTTAAGCAAGTTAAGTTTTATTGATGCAATTGAATTTTTATGGAATTTTTCGAGGTTGGCGTTCGTCTTTCCAAGCTTAAAAAAAATATTTTTTTTAATTAAATTTTGCAAATTTTCTAAACAAGATGAGTAGTTGAACGTAATATGTAAAGACAAAGCAGTAAATAAAAAGACATCCCGAAATATATTTATTAACCTTAAGTACCTCGGATTTTAATTTTGAAGCAGTTAAAATTCCTTTTACTTCAGCTTTCCTCCCCCGATTGGTAGCCATCCTATTTCCTCAGCATATTTGTTGGAGTTCAGACATTGGCTTCAGACATTTTTTCTCATCTCGTACTAGCATTATTCAATTTTAGAAACTCTTCTCGATCCAAAAGTAAAAATATTTCAATTAACGGACAAAACATGCAAATTGCATTTTTAACACAAAAAATATATATCAATATCAATGTTTTCATCTTTGTGTTCTCTATGATAGTTTCGATTTCCTTGATAATTGTTTGTGAATCCAACTTCTATAGTTCGATTTTTAAAAGTGCATTAATTATAGAAATTTCAATTCTTTTTCTTTAGAAAAAGAAATTTTTCCCGTATCAGAATAACTTCTTCGACGTGATAGCGTGCCTTTGGAATTTTGCTCTTTTTTCAGAACAACATTTTCTTATGAACATACAGAAATATAGTTTTCACGCAAACTGAACATTCCTAAAGCATTCATGTTCTTAAAAGAAAGCAACAGTAAAATTTGCTTTCTCATACGTTTAAACAAGTATCTAATAGTGAATTTTTTCTACTGTGAATAGATATTTCTTGATCGTAAATCACGTCAGCCGCTGGAGATAACCATTTGTCAACATAGCCTCCTGATCAACTGCCAAAACATAACACCGATTGTTATCGCCTCTGCCTTTTCATTCATGGCATTCATTTCCCACGTTATTCGTCACATGAAAGCGCTCGTAACGTTTGACACTATTTGATATCACTGATCTACACCTGCAGTCGGGAATGAAGCAGATCGTAACCAGAGAGGCCTCCAAGAAAACGTGAAGCTTTTGATTGGCCCCGATTACTTAATCTGGATTTATGTGGGAGGTCTCAATTTCATATATTTCACGAATAAGATGAAATTTACAAAAAGTTTGCTTTAGAAAAAGATAAAATTATTTGGTATTTAGAACTTATATGAAGATCTGACTTTCTTGTATAATTTTGCTTCTTATCAAAAATCATGCCAGTTCTATCGATTGTCCGATACTCGTGGAGTAATAAGAATTATTAAGTTTGTCGTGCCTACTTATCGAAGATCACTTTAATAAATAATGCGTATCAATAATTCTGATCACGTTTATTCATCAGGCTATTAATCGACTTCAACATTTCAAATAATTTACGTGTTAGGAATTACTGCATTTAAAATTTGTTTTACCTTTTCAATTGAATTTTTTAAAATAATGTGATTAATGTTTTCGGGCATGCTGTTTATGTATTTAAACGAATTACTCTGAATACCATAAATACTACTTATTTTGCACAAAAATTATTCAATTTAATTTTATAATCTTATTAAGTGTTGGTATTCAAAATACATCACATATGAGATCTGTTTAATAATGTGGGATGTTTGATGTATGTAAATTGTTCTGTAATTTAGAAAGAACTAAATGCTTTTAAAGGGAGCAACGAATCTTTCTACGTGAAAGAGTAGTTTTATTCTGAACCGATTTACATAATATCCGTTACTTACTAAAACTACTTAAATAAGAACAAAATACAATTCATGGAATAACAGTAGAATACCGTAAGGCAATGTCTATCTATATCACAGTAGAAACAAAATAATTCTGGGCTTTTTTTTCTAGTTTTTTAGGAGATTTCATTGCGTGGAAATAATTTTTTTTTTTTAAATATTTCTTTCAGCCGTAGAAGTATTTTAATGCTTTTTAAGCGCCAAAATTTGAGTTATAAAATAAACGTCGATTAATAAGTTTATGTCTTTATATTTTCAAATATCGAGTTGTTTAAAATTAATAATTGAATTATAAAAATAAACTTTGATTGATAACTTTATGTCTTTATATTTTCATTTATCCAGTTGTTTAAAATTAATAATCGAATTATAAAATAAACGTCGATTGATAAGTTTATGGCTTTATATTTTTAATTATCGAGCTGTTTAAAAGACAAGATCGGAAAAAAAAAAAAAAAACATAAAATAGAACAAGCATAAAATTTGCAATTGAAAGTATTGCATGTTTTGACTTCTTGGAAGTAGGATAATGATGTTTTAATTTAAAATCACAATGTAGAATAATGTGTTTAAAAATAGTTTAAATACTAAATCAAAACACACTTAATTCTATTTTTACCTCCATTTAACGATGCGTAATTGCAATCGTTATATTTGTACAGTATACGTTTTCTTTTGTGGAATCTCAAACTCAACGCTCATTTCAAATTTTGTACTTTTTCTTCTATCTTGCGTTGAAAAAAAATAATAAAGAAAAATATCTTTTCATCGCTCTTTTTTAATTTTTGGAATCGCGGTTGGCTAGTTAACATTTGATCTTACCTCAGCATTGTAACTTTTTTACCACAAAATGATTCTTTTGAAATTGTTACTATTTTTTATTTATCTTTTATACTAGAATTGTAAATATTTAAAAACAGTTGAAAACTATGAATTTAACACATTGTTTTGACTGGTTTTAACTGTAAATTATACTCTTGAATAATCTGGTTTATAAAAATAACTCTTCGACTCACCATGGAAGTCATTTCACGAAAACTAGTTAAAAAATTACGTGGAAAAATACGAATAATGCATTTTCCTTTACTTTGCTGCTGTTTTTCGACACTGATTTCATCTAAAGCACGTACTCTGAAATTTTTAGACTTAAGAAAATTCTTCTGTCAACCACGAAATTTCGAAGCCCTCCTCCCACTACAGCTTAAACCGCATCATGTGTCATCGTTTTTAAAAGAATATGCACTATTTTGAAAGATCTTAGTTAATAGAACACATGCTCATTTTTTCTCTCTCTCTCTCTCTCTCTTACAATTCAAATGCTCCAGTTTACGAGCAAAGGGCAGAATAATTCACTTATGCTAGTGGTTGTCGCAGCAAAAAGAAATAGCTAAAATAAGTCAGAGAGAAAATGAATTTATGAGCTTCAAGTGTCACGCATTAGGCTGAAGACGAATTAGTTAAGATTATCTTTCCTCCGCGCTTATACTGGTGTGTTTTTATGCGTCTGTCGCCGTTTTCGATGCTTGCGTACAATTACTACAAAATTTAGATTAACGCTGTGCGACATATCCATATTTGGTTGCATAATAATTTAGTTTAGATATAGCTGTAAGATTCATGGAAAGCAGGAATACATTTCATATTAAGCTCTGTAAAATCAGAACAGATCATTCTGATTTTTTTTTTTTTTTTAATAGAATGTAGAGCAATACTAGTAGTTTAATGGTATTAATATACTAATGTGAAAGGGGAAATAGATAAAACTCTTCGAAAATTGATTTCAAATGAGTTAACTAATTCGAATGAACTAGATTCGATTGCTAAAATGTGGTAACTTGGCAAATTATGACAGTTATACTGTTAGAGTAATCTAACCACTGTTTAATTTTCAATGAGAAATAGAGCAGAGGATTTTATTCATCTTAATCTAAAAAGTTTCTTCTTTTAAAACTGAACTAAGTTGGCAGTGGATATTTCGTTACCAGTGACGTAAACTAATGAATAATAACCTTTTCAACTTGGTTCGATTTGAATAAAGGCACCGGTTTGGTGTCAGGGGAATGAAGTCGATTGTTTTTGTGTTTTTTTCTTATTGAAAATTGATGGGTAATAATCAGTTCCCTGGGTAAAATGGATGCTCATTATTTAACAAGTTATGAGAGATTTGGTTTCGAAGTTTATTTTCTAACCGTTTCGACCATATTTCCCGGACAGACCATCAGTATATTTTGAAACTGTTAATACTTCTCTGCGTACTAAGAAAATGCACAGCGATGTTCAATGCGGTACAAAACTTTCAGTCGATCTTCCGTCTATACAAGGGTTAATGAAGTTTATTTGTAATTAAATACAGTGATGATTATTTCTCCTAGCAACATGTACTATTTTTCGCCTGCGTCAATCTGTTTCAGTTCAAAGTTATGGAGTGTTTATGCATAGTGCAAGCGAGCACAGGCCAATCAACTCGTGCCACATAATTTTATATATATTTATGTATGCTCTGTATGTTTATACACTTACGTCAATGTATATTTTGACCCATTATCTTTCAACATGCACACATCATATACGTACATCTATATTGACTTATTTATATTATTCACGGAAGAAACAAATGAATTCAAAAAGTGATTTTTTTTCATACAGCAAACACTACAGGAGGTGCAGAATAGTGATATTTCATTTCACTCATGCAATATATATCTTAAAACTCTATCTCAAGTGTGACACTGACAACCCAATTCTTTCTCTGTGTATTTTATAATTTAAAATGTATTGTTGTTTAGCTCGAAGGCAGTTTTGGCTCTTGATATATTGAACTCACTTTTAAGATGTCATTGAAATTCCTAGCGTCTGCAAGTTACATTTATAAAGCAACGCTCAAATGTCCACCCTACTTTATATACAGACTATCCATTCTCATCTTCTGACATTAATATGCCACCCGCATCCTTTAATCGTCTAAAATGCTACAGTGATAACAATATCTCATGTAACTATATAGCTCTCATTACTGTTCTTAGAATGCAACTTTAAAGATTAAGGTTGCTTAAAATCACCCACTACAATAGTGCTCTATAAACAAACATTTATTCTAGGAAATGAAAATTGGTTTCTTTAAGAATGATTGATTATGCAAAAACGAGAACTGCTTCAACAAATGTTTCATATCTTTTCCTTATAACACTTGTCTAAAAGGTTTGGCTCGACTCCCCTCCGGATGAAACTTCAAACTTTAGTTTGATAAAGTATAAAGCAATGAAATATGTGACCTTTCTTCCATTGTAATTATTTTCAACCTCATATATTTTATTTCCTCGTTCTCATAAAGGTTTTACTGTGGATGATTTTTAATGATTGTCAGCACATGAAACAAAACGCTTCGCTTCTTCGAAACGCCGGCCAAAGAACACAACTAGTTCGGCCAAAATCAAAATTCAACTTCTTTATTCGAATTCTATTTTCCAACTGACACAAAACACACATATATATATATATAACATTACATCACATAAAGCAATTCAGACGGCGCCACCCAACCCAACGATTGGTGGAACAATAAATCAGGTGGCAATTCGCAGAGGCGCCGGAAATCAAAAACAAAAAAAGAAATATATAACAGAACAGATATTCTCACATACTCCCACCCTCAAGAAGACCTTCTTGATCAGAGGGCATAAGTCTCAATTTAACAATTGGTCGATCAAACTGACCACTAGCAGTTTTAACTGTCACAACTCGGACTCGTCCATCCTTGCCCGGATGAACAGCTACAATCCGACCCAAAGGTCACCTTCCAGGAGGCACATTATCCTCCTTTAACAGAACTACATAATTTACTTTAAAGTTAGCTCTAGCTTGAGTCCATTTTGACCTGGTTTGTAAAGTGTTTAGGTATTCATTATAATACCTTTTCCAGAAAACATTTTTCATATATTGAATCAAATCCCACCTTTTCAACAAATTTGGCTTAGTGGAGTTTACATTATCAGGAATAATAGTGACAACTTCTCCCGACAAGAAATGTTGAGGAGTAAGTACATTTATACTGTCTAACTCATTCTCATTAGTCTTTACTAATGGACGCGAATTCAAAATGGACTCAATTTGACTGAGCAAAGTTGATAGTTCTTCAAATGTAAGGAGAGACCCCAAAAACTGAAAAGAAGAATAAGTTTTGAAACATACACAGACAACACATTTGTTAATTACATTCTTAATTACCTTTTTACCCTGAATGATCCAAAAGATTTGCTTAATAATGTTGGATAATACATTTATACCAGCATGCAAATGAGTCACATGAAATTCTCGAACCAATAAGACACTCAAAGGATATTTGGAAGGCAGGATAATTGGATGTTTAGAATTATAGCTCAGTTGAGAATTATCCAGTCTTCCTCCCACCCATAGCAAACCATATGGATCAATGAATGGAAGCAACGAAACTAAAGAGCTATTCTTTTTCATACTCTTATTACCTTTTAAGGATTTAATTTCCTCAAGAAAGTACAACTGTTGCACATATTTTATAATTAGGTGCAAAGCATTTTTCCTTTCAGAAGCATTTAATGAAATGTTGCTTTCATTCGTGTCTACTAAACTTTTTTTAGCTGCACATTTTTGTTTGCATCTCAAAACAAACTTCATACAATAAGCATAAACAGCAACAATTTTAGATAAATGAGAACATTTCTTAAACAAAGAATCAATATCATTATTAACAACTACCGTTGAAAGAGCACATGGAGAGCATTTTTTTCTTTCTAAAATGTCAGAGTCCTCAAAGTTTGAAGAGGTTACCTTACTATTTTTTGGCCACTCAGCCTCACCTTTAGCCAACCAATCAGGACCAAGCCACCACAGTCCAAAACCAGGTAGCTGTTCTGGAGAAGTGCCTCGTGAAGCAATCACGGCAGGGTTCTCTTGGGATGGGACGTGTCCCCACCGATCGTAGGGCACAAGTTCCAAGATCTCGGCAGTACGATTGGCAACGTACTGCTTCCAAACACGAGGTGGGGAACTGAGCCAAGCAAGGACTACTTGGGCATCCGTCCAGGCTCGCACAGTCACTCGATACTCGGACAGTACCTTTGAAACTGTGTCTAAGAGTCTCGCAAGAAGGAGAGCCGCGTTGAGCTCCAGTCGAGGAATGGACAGCGGCTTGATTGGAGCCACCTTTGACTTCGCCACTAAAAGTCTCACTGAGTCACCGTGTCCTTCACTAGTTTGTACCACATAAACCACTGCAGCATAAGCTGCCTCTGAAGCGTCAGCAAAGCCGTGGAGGAAAATATTGTTCTCTCCGACTCCTACCCAACGAGGAATTTTAACTTCCGTCAACCTTTCGAATTGGTGACGAAACTTGGACCATTTATGTGCTAATTCTGGGGGGAAAGGATCGTCCCACCCTAACTTTAACAACCACAATTGTTGATAAAATATTTTAATTGAAATTGTGGATGGCCAAGGGGTCAAAGATTTTAGCAGATTCCGATAAAAAATATACGTTTAGTAATTTTTTCCTCAAATTTTAGAGACGTTTTAAAAATAAAACAATCTTCAGTGGAATTCCACAACAATCCCAAAGCTTTAGAACATTCATCTGGAAATCTAAATTGTCCAGAACTGGAACACTTCCTGCAATTTGTGTCAAAAATTCATTTGAGTTTGACCGCCATTTCCTCAAATGGAAACCCCTTGCCTCTAACAAATCAATTAACACCCTAGCATTTCTTATGGCCATATGTACATTAAACGATCCAGACATTAAATCATCAATATAAAATGAATTCTTAATCATAGAAGCAACTTCAGGTTCATTGGTCTCACAATCCAAGCCAATTTGATGTAAACACCTGGTAGCTAAAAAGGGAGCTGATGATGTCCCATATGTGACTGTACAAAGCTTGTACTCTTTAATTTTATCTTTATCTGACTCTCTCCAAACGATACGCTGCAAATCCTGACTTTCCGGATCAACCAAAATTTGCCTATACATTTGCATAATATCCGATGAAAAAGCTATTGCTGGTATCCTAAAACGAACTAAAATCGAAAAAATATCTGGCTGAACTGTGGGACCAACACCCAAAAGTGAGTTTAATGATTCTCCCTGAGGGCCTTTACACGAACCATCAAAAACTACTCTTAGTTTTGTTGTAGAACTATCCGATTTAATGACGGCATGATGCGGTAAATAATGTACCTTGTATTTATCAACATTTAAATTTCCCGTCACTGGACACATATGGTTAAGCTCCTCGTATTCCTTTAAAAACTGCTTATAACCGATACCAAATTCTGGATTTTTCCTAAACTTGTTTTCCATAGCTATTAACCTTGAAACGGCTGCTGGTTTGCAATTACTCAAATCCCCATCTCTGTATACAGGCAATTTGACAACGAAGCGCCCATCACAATTAATCTTCAAGTTTGACTTAAAATGTTCCTCAAAATTTTTCCTCCTCTGAGAAAACAGACAATTTATTTGGTAATTCTTCACTATACCAAAATTTCTGCAAAATTAAGTCTACATTAACTGGATTAATGTCAGACGGCATACTAACTAAATTTGAACATATGGGCACGTCATTGTCAAAGCCTTTCATTTTCCCAGCGAGCACCCAACCAAAAATGGTATTCTGAGCAATAGGTTGATTAGGCAATCCCATAATCTGACCTTGCTGCAAAACCGAGAAAAAATAATCACTACCCAAAATTATATCTATCTCTTTGGGTTCAGAAAAATTTGGATCAGCCAAAGGAATGGATTTAATATAATCCACATGATCTACACTAATAGGTTTGAAAGGCAATACTGAAGTTAACTGATTTAAAACAAAAGCCTCTATCTCTAACTTTTTATCATTTTGTTTCGATTCTATTGCCAAACAAACAGATCCCCTAGTTCGAGTCGTTACAACATTACCGATTCCATTTACAACAAGTCTATTATATTTCCTTTTTAACTGCAACAATTTAACTGCCCTTTCAGAAATTAAAGTAAACATTGACCCGCTATCAAGTAAAACAGTTAAATTTACCCTTTCACCCGAAGATGAAATCCCATATACACAAGCGGTTGGCAATAAACAAATCCCATTCTCACTTAGAGATGACAGATTTACCAACTCATCATTTTTGTCAACATTCAAAATACTAGCAACAGGAGTAATGTTTTGGCCTTGTTTGACTCGAATTACTCACAACACTCTGAATCTCCCCTACTGCATTAGATATTAACGATCTGCTTTTAACATATTCATTCAATAATGTATTATGTTTCAAAAAACAAACAGAACATTTCAAATTTGTCGTGCAGTCCTTCAAATAATGTTGAGATAAGCATAAATAGCAAAGATTATTTCTTTTAACAAAACTCTTCCGATCACTTAAATTCATGTTCTTAAATTTTACACAATTATGCAATTTATGACCTAGAAAACATTTTGGACATTTTTCAAATGGTTTATTTCTATTCGAACCAAATTCATTTGGTCTAGTTTTTAATTTGGAATCAACTTGTTTGACCTTCCAAAAACCATCATTTACTTTAGAAACCGAATTATGCATATTTTCCAAAATTTGGCATCTTATTTTCAATAAAAAATCCAACAAAAAAAACATCAAAATCAGGCAAACCATTTGAACTTAATGACATCTCGTATTGTTTTCTAGACTCATCATCTATTTTCTGAACAATAATATTTATCAACAATATTCCACAAAACTTATTCGGCTCTAAACCAAGTTGTTTCAAAGCCCTTAAATGGCTTAACAAGTTATCAATCAAATTTTTTAATTCTTTAGCCGATTCATATTTCAATTTGTTACAATTTAAAATTTCTGAAATATGTTCATTTACAATTAACCTAGTATTTTCAAATCTACATTTCAAAGCATTAAACAATGATGCATATGAATCATCAGTTGTCTGAACAGTTTTCGCGGATCCCAAAAGTGAAGACTTTAAATGGTATAATTTTTGGGCGTCTGACAACTGATCGTTTTCATCAATAAGCATCACAAATTGAGATTTAAAAGAAAACCATTCGGTATAACTGCCGGAAAATTGAGGCAATGGTATTTCAGGCAGTTTTACCTTCATATTGTTGGAATAATTATTTTGAATATTTACAACATTATTTTGATTAAGTAAATCAGCAACAGTACCTGCCTTGTGAAGCAAATCTGCTTCTAGGCTTTCTAAATCACCCAAAACTTCCAATGAATTCTGTGAGAAAACACTATATGCCGCGTCATCTAATAACGAAATAGCAACGGCCGCGTATTCTTCCATCTTAATTTTCAACCCTGTGACGGTTGATAACTTGGCTTCGAATTCGACAGCCAAAGTAGTGCCATCTGTATTGGTGAGCCATGTAGAAATTTGCGTGTTTGAGCTGCGTAGCATCGTTAACCACCATCACTTACTCAACTTGATCCAACAAAAACCAAAACACAATACGCACAGAATTTGCCAGGAACAATTGCACAAAACACAATATACAGATGCCTGATTTCTTTCAGCAAATCACCATTTGGCAGGAGCAATAGCACAAAACACAATATGCAGCTTTTCATCAGGACATCACCAAATGCCGAAGTTGTTTCAACAAACAAACAACGCATCGAATTTCTTGAAATCAATCATAAATCTTGTCATCAAAAAACAAGCATAACATCATTCTATCTCGTCGGCTTGCCTCCACTTTTCATGTCAGCACATGAAACAAAACGCTTCGCTTCTTCGAAACGCCGGCCAAAGAACACAACTAGTTAGGCCAAAATCAAAATTCAACTTCTTTATTCGACATTCGACATATATATATATATATATATATATATATATATATATATATATATATATATATATATATATATAACATTACATCACATAAAGCAATCCAGACGGCGCCACCCAACCCAACGATTGGTGGAACAATAAATCAGGTGGCAATCCGCAGAGGCGCCGGAAATCAAAAACAAAAAAAGAAATATATAACAGAACACATATTCTCACAATGATTATTTTTAAATTTTTTAAAAAATAGTTTATTGGACATAAAAGGAAGTTCATTCTTAAATAAAACAAATTATGTCATACTTAACGTAAAATCATCACAAAATATTTACACATTTCTGTACAAGTAAGCATTCTAGCAAGGTTAAATAAAGTTACTGTACTAAGTCAAAGTTACATAATTCAAGGGGAAACAAAGCATTCGATTTGAAATTTATTTCAAATGTGAAAACCGAAGAAAAATATATTCCTTTCTCAAAAGTATAAATAATACTATGAATTACTTTCCAAAAAAACAATATTTCAGATCTCCTCTTAAATTAAAGTGTAATTTACAGAAGGTTTTAAAAATAACACCAGAATGTTAAGTATGTTGATAATAATCATCGTTTTCTTGTTCTGTAATTAAAAATAAGCATACTAAACAAAAAATATCAGATATTTAAATAGTAAGAACTTGTAAATCCAGCCATTCAGGCAACATTCTTTTCAATCCACCAGCTGGCAATCGAAGAATTACTGAATGGTGAACATTTACGAGAGAAGCTAAAGATCAAGAACGTGCCTTCGAACCGATAAGATAGCGATAAAAGGAATTGATTGACAGAGGTGACCAAATGTGACAGCATGTTGTTCTCGCTCCTGTGTATCAAGAACAATTTGCAATCAGTAAAAATGAAAAAAGTTCAATGACGTGATGACACTGAAGACGTTTGATATTACCCTCACTCTCTGATAGTGTTGTCCAGACAAATTGTAGAATATGAAAAACAATTTTTTTAGCAAGGTACGCTCAAACTTATAACAAAAATAAAGAAATTATGCATTGTTTTAAAATTATTACTAAACAATTGTCACTGGTAATTCATTGTTGGAATTATTTAAGTTAAATGTAGTGATTCATTGATGTCAAAATATTGTCGTAATGATATTTTCGCGGGAAGTTTGTAGAATGCGTTTCCTTAGCTTACGCTTCATTCAGTTGTCAGTTCTTGTATAAGTTCCAGATTAATGGAATGCTTTCAAATGCCAAATATGTAGGATTCCAAACTAAGAAACATCTATTACTCTGATCCTAATTACCTCTTCAATTGTTCTTTATCGCGTACATCTTTCAAGAGGTATTGTTGAGGCATCGAAATGCTTCAGATTAGTTTAGAAATTCAGCAACTCATATTAGAGTATGCTTTTCAAAAAAGGCAAATTGAAATCTAAAAAGTTGTACTAAAGCATAATCAGTAATAGCGAATAATAATTGTCATAATTATGCGTTTAAAAAAAATTTCAATTGTTTTCTTATCATCAATTTCATTTTAAAGAACGTTAGAAGCTAGGAACAAATGACTTTAAAATAAAACTAAGTCACCTTACACAAAATTCTATTAATTGCACTTTATTTCGCCTACTAGTGAGAGAGTGTGAATAAAATCATTCTTATTCAAAATAGTATGTTTCTTGGCCCCCTAATGAGCCATACTAAAGAACTCTTTGCAACAACCATGTTCTTAATATAAAATTAATTAAACAATTATTTTTGAACTTTTTCCATTGATTGAAAAATTAAATAGGAGATTTAAGCACATTGTTAGTAGTAGTTGTCAGTCAACAACCAATTCTTCTTCCAAATTTCTTTAGATGATTCTCACATCAAATTCCAATAATGTTTATTTATTTGTTTGTTTGTTTGTTTATTTATTTATTTATTTATTTATTTATTTATTTATTTATTTATTTATTTATTTATTTATTTATCCATCCATCCATCCATCCACTTATTTATTTATTTATTTATTTATTCATTCATTCATTTATTTAAATGAGCAAAGTAACCATTGTTTGTAATTATATTTGGTAATAAGTCATTATAATAAATAACAGTCGATATTTAGCTTGTATTTTCCATCCATATTTTAATCCAATCTACATTTCAGTAAATATCTCTTTGTTAAAATAGTTTTTTTTATTATTATTATTATTATTTCTTGCATTTGCAAAATTTTTCTTGGTATTTGTATTCGAAGAAAAGTTATGTTAAATACTTTACTAGTTTATCCTTTTCATTTGAAATACTAAAGTATATACCCCCATTTTAGTTTTTATATTTAACTAAAAATTCTACTTTTATGAAATTCATTTTTTAAAATTGAATATATAGAATTAGCCTTATGAATTCTTAAGTAGCTCACGATTATGTTTGTTACCTAAAAGTGTCTTTGGTGCTATTTTTCTATTAAAGGATTTTAAATAAATTTTTCTCCATCAAAGATGTGGCACGTATACTGCATAATTATAAATATGTAAATATTTGCACATGACGTTAAAAAATATTCTGTTACGTTAAAAAACGGTTAGAAACGTTAAGAGAGGATGAACTAGGATTTTGCATAAAATGCACTAGATTATATTTTATTTAGCGAATAGCATGAATAAATAACATACATTAGTCGTGAATAAAAAACATTCCTGTCCTAAAATAGGCTTTATGTTTGTAAGACCTGAGCTATTTTCATGAAGAATAACCATTATAATTTATTTTAAATTTTACCTTGAAGTTATCTCGCCATTTAGACTGCAGTTTGTGTAATGATCGAGAAATATTTGAAAATGCTTTGATGATAATTTCTATATTATTTTTTACTTTTAATATAGTTGTTCTTGTTGTATTTAAAGGTGTTTTTTTTTTAGACGAAATTGTTATTTTACTTTTAATAATATAATTATTATTATTATTATATATTCAAGTTCGTGCAAATGTAATTGAATTGAATTAATTATATTATAAAAACTGTTTAAAAGCAACATTCTTTGTAATAAGAGTTCAAATTATTGTTAATAATTTTTATGTTTTGATGTATTATTATTATTATTATTATCATTTTAAACGCTTCACTTTATTTAATTATAAACTATTTAAATATTTAAATTAAATTTTTTTAAATAGAAAATTCTAAAGTACCTTTATATAAAAAGTTTGTTTAAAAGAAGGGAAGAGAATATCTCTGATGATGCCTCAATGCAATAGAATTTTTTTTTTTTTGTTAAAAATCAAACATTTTCCTCATAATTACTGCACTTTAGTTAAGCCTTTTTAAATTTTACATGATTAAATGAGTTCTTAGAAAACAACTCTAGCTGTGAATTTCGTCATCAATATTTTAAAATACAATTTAAAGATTCTTACAGATCATTGAAATTGAATCATAAGACCAATCACTTTTTCAAACAATAATTTCGTGTTTTAACAAAAAGAATATTCATTGTAACCGATAATGGTTCAACACCAGGCTATAACTGTAATTGAAATCTTTTGACACGGCACCCTTTGAATAATGCATCGTATTTTCACCATCCACAGCATCCTGATTCGTTTACTAATTATTTGAGTGTGAAAAAAAATAATGAAGAATTCCTCCAGGCAAGGCAATCCATTCAATGTATACAAATTAAATATCACCACATTACCATATCCCGTGAGTATAAATAATCTGCAGTCTAATGTGAAAACCACCTGTTAGAAACTCGGTACATGTGGAACAAGGTCGTAAGAGCACTTACAATAATACCATCCGTCTTTGCATAAACTTCTCGCACATGGCTTGTGAAAGGGTTCAGTTTTCTTACCTTCGAATTTCGTTGAATTATGATCTTCTTTTTACTGACGACCCCATCCCTCGAGTTCTTGATCTAAAATTGAATTTTGTTTCTTCATATTTTTTCGCCGTGTTGCCTTTTTTTAGGCGGTTGTGGAGTGAAAAGGGTTATTTTTGCTCGGCCTTAGAGATATCATTGGGTTGTGGCTATTTTGGGATACGCGGTACTTTTGTATGCAACGCACTTGTCCTGAAGAGTTATCCAAGGCGCACTTGACCTACACGAGAATGATGGTGGTGGTAACGTAATAAAATCCAATGAAAAGCCATTCTGCATGAAATTTCAAACTATACCTTGGAATAGTTGTCACTGTGTTTTAATAATGAGGAATTTCTGTGATGTTTTCTAAAAAAAGTTATTGAATTATGAATGTATCTAAATTGAAGGTCGATAGATATTTGTGAAGAAATTTGAGGAAAACCTTAATATTTCATGTAAAATTTTTAATGGAAGCTTTTTTATGTATAACGAAAATGGAAAATATTAAACTAGACAAAGATTCAAAGCTGTGCTTGATTTGGGATACTTAAGACTCAAGAAAATTAGATAATCTGTTTTCTGCAAAACTTCAGTTTTCCAGGACTAAGGTACCGTGGATATCAATCATCGTATAAAGCACTGGTATTAACTTATTCTCATAATTTACCTGTAATTAATAAATGGAAGATTAACAAATTAAAGTTTCATTGATTCATAGAATTATATAGAGAGTCGTGGATTTTAAGAGTATTTTAACTTATTTAGTTATGATTTTTATATTTAATAAATAACTTAGTCAATCATCTTTTGTAGTATGTATCATTTAAATTATTTCATATTTTAACTCCTTTCAATTTTAGCCTCTAAAATGGTGTTAAACGTGTTTTTGTAGCTCAAGTAGTCAGCACGTTTTAATAATTTAAAGAATAGAATAACACCATTACAATCTTCTTTTTTTTTTTCTGCTGAAAATGTTTTTCGTTATGTTAGTTTTTGTAGACAAGAGGCTTGTCTATTGCTCTTCATTATAATTTGGCTACCCTAGACGAAATGAATAGTCGTGACAAGAAAGGCGTCAAATAGCAGGAGGTTTCCAGCAAATAGTTATTAAAGTGACACGGAACCTGCTTTTAAAATACTTACCCATTGTCAAGTTGAAAAGGAGTGTACTATAGAAGAGTAGTTTGTGCTCCATTACATTGCTTGATGAACTGTAGGAGGGCTATATGGTTCCCTTAATTATAGTATTTACATTGGCAGAGTGAGAAATGGAGAAACAAGTTCGGATTTTTTTATTTGTTTTGTTTTAGAGAAAGAAATTAGAGTTTAAACTACCGACAGTGTTGTCCAACATGGGCATTCCAACCGTGTATTTTGCATTAGAGAATCCTTTTTTTCACGTTTGTATTAAAAAAACATTTTTTCTTTCCGTTCCCTAAAATTTGAAATTGCATAACGTAATACAAAAAAAAAAAAAAAAAAAAAAAAACACGTTGTTTATTCTCACTTTTTTATGTACAATAAGTAATCCAAAAATATTAATTTCAAACGAAAATAAACTTTCTCTTGGCTTTCACTAAATAAAGTGTATTCCTTATAATTTCTCATGCTTTAAACAATAAAAATTTCTTCCTCCAAGTTTGTTTATTTTGTAAAACATCTTGTTGGTCGTGCAACTGCATTTGAGATAATGTTTACGAACTTATATATATATATATATATATATATATATATATATATATATATATATATATATATATATATATATATATATATATATATATATATATATATATATATATATATATATATATATATATATATATATATATATATATATATATATATATATATATATATATATATATATATATATATATATATATATATATATATATATATATATATATATATATATATATATATATATATATATATATATATATATATATATATATATATATATATATATATATATATATATATATATATATATATATATATATATATTAAAGCCCAGAATTGTGAAATCTCCAAAGCACTTCAGTTGAAACATCAAAAACGCACTACTCAATTTATTAAAAGTGCTTTACTTTTTATTATTGCCATTTTGAACAATATCCTTATAATACATGTCGTCTTTGGACGTTCAGTGAACTAAACAAAAAAAATTCAAACCTAAATTTTTATGAGAGTTATTTTTTAACCATCCTGGTAGGTGCATGTAAGTTGGCCCAAGGGAACAACTCACTATCTTATAATGCAAGGTCTGGTTTTATTTTAAAGCTATTTGCTTTCATTCCGTTTGGACGACTTGTCATCAATCATTGTCACTAATTCTTCAATAAAAGCAGCATTTCCTCTATATTAAACAGCTATTTTTACAATATATACCAAAGATCCTTTATCTCTTCTCGCTGCAATAAATTAGCAATTCTTTAAAAAAGGGAAGATTTTGAGGCTGATTTGTTATAGAATGACTAGTAATATTTTCTATTAAGCTAGCTAACTAGATATTTTGGTTATGTAGCCATTGGCGGGTGGGGGGATAGAAAACATATTTTTTTTCTGGTTGCCCTGCTTGATGAGTCGTTGGGTGCATCACATCCGACTCTCATAAGCACCAGCCACACATGCGAACAGTTCCGGTTGTAAGAAGTATGACATATGTTTTAGACGGGAAAGTCAATTGGGAGAAAAAAAGTGTCCGTTTTTGCTTCAAGTATTTTCATAGTTCCTGTTTCTCCCTTGACAGTTACTAACTCAGAGCTCAAATACAAAAATGAAATTATGTTTATGGGGAAATACTGTGCAAGATGTTCCAGTATTTTTTAAAACACGTGAAATCATCTTATTTAAAATATGTATAGTATATATTCTATGTTTAACGAGCAGTGACTAAAATTGACAATGCGTATTTGCCAAACAGTTTTGCTTTTTGTAATTTTTTTCTCTGAAGAGTTTTTGCATATACATGTTTCTTGAACAACTATCGTTGTATGATTGAGTTTTTATCATAAAAAATATTTCTACATAAAAAGAGTCGACAAAAAATGACATCATTCATTAGCATATCTCTGCCTACCTTTTACAATGTTGGCAACTCGAAATGGCTTTTTTCCTGCTTTGAGGCGCCAGAAGAGAGTAGAATCAGTAGCCTTTTTTAAAAGAGGAGAAAGCACGTTACGATCTTACTCAAGAGTAAACATTTCAGCGTGCTATTTTGAATTGTATATTTCTCTGTTCAAGTGTTTCGGCGCCATTTTAGGGTGCAAAAAACGTAAACACACAGGAAAGTAAGGCGATATCGTCGACTCTCTATCGGACAGACTTCTTCCGTTGCCCCTGTTGTCTAGAGTTTTTTTTTTTCCTCACTTCTGCTAACTATTGTCCGGATATTTAAAGACGGCTGTGGAAGTGGCTGATTTCCATAAACATTTCGGATTGGAAGTCTGTTTTCTAGTTGTAGACCGGTTTTGAGTTCTTTTCTTTATTATTAGCCAAGTGGCGGAAAGGTAGTTGGCTGAAGTGCAAACGAGTGAATAAAGAATCGCGACTAAAACGCACATTTATTCGACAGTTGAGGAGCTTGCGGCCTATTCATTTGGCGTGTGAAAAATTTATCGCTGGGTACGTTAAAACTCTAGAAAAGGTACCAGTTACATATTCCCTTACAATTTTTTTTTAAATATATTAGCAGGTTTATTACGGGGTTGTTGAGGACCTATTTACTAAGGATGTCGCATATAAATCCGTTTTCCTTATTAATGAGATTTTTAGATCATCAAAACCTGCTAAAGTAATTGTATACTAAATTTTCATATAATTTGTTTTTGTTTTCATGTAAAATACATACATATATTTATTATTGATACCTATTACCTCTGACATGTAGATATTGCTTTAAAAATGTGGCTTTACTTCAGAGAATTCGAAAACAAAAAATGTGTGCCCTTTTTCAGAAGTCATATTCCCGATTCTGATATTCTCAAGGATAAAAAGATAAATTCTCGATCAGAAAAACTAATTGGCGCATTAAAACTAAAACAAACTAATCGGAAAAGGCAGTGGAAGTACTTGTTCATTTAACTTTGAATGAGTTGCATTTCTAAGCAGTAGTAATTGGTATGATGAGGTGTTTTCAAGTTTTTTATTCGAGATAATTTTGTATCTCAGAGCAAATCTGCCATGGTTATCTTTTCACAGTTTTTGCAACAAACTGAAGATTTTATGATGAAAATCCTTTATTGTGACTGTTGGAATTAAGACGAATTTTTCAACTTATGGATTTCTCAACTGTTTCAAGTCACCTATATTTATTATTATTATTATTATTATTTTCTTTGTGATGTTTAGTTATACGTTTAAAATTTGCTCTGGCTTTCGAATAACACTAGATTATTTTAAGAACATATGTTTTTGATTTTAGATTTATTAATATTGTATCCCCATTCGCATCTAGTTAAACATATTAACAAATACTTTTTATACACTTCTAAATAGGAATAATATTAAAACTCAAATATTACCAGATACAGATTCCACATGCCAGTTTGTTAAATATTATTTAATTTATAAACAGCAAGTGAAATGTTTACATTTTAGATCGGATAAAAATAATTAACTGATAGTGATTTTATTTATATAAAAGTAAATTTGTAACTGCTAAATGCACTTCTGTGGAGATTAAAGCTTTTAAAATGTCCCATAGTAACTCCAGGAACCATAGTCACGTCTTTAATACTTATTACTATAAACTTATTACTATAATTTCAGAACACACGTTTTTATCTATCTGAAGACTGCATTTCCTAAAGGTTATCTTGCCTATTTATTTCAGTAACACTTCCTCGAAATAACATTTTTATTTCTCTCTACTTGAGCTTCTCAAATTAACTCTTAACTCCTCAGAGTAGGAACGAGGGGGGGGGGGGGAAACGAAGAACGTGTCAGGTTACTGTCTGCGGTCAACAGTTCATAAATCGAAACTTAGAAAAAGTTGCGACATTTTCATATGTTAAAATTTTTTTGTAGTCGCCGTATTTAGAGAAAAGTGTGGGGTTTTTTTTAAACCAAAAATTGACTTTTTTTCGTTGATAATTAACAAAAGAAGTAAAAGGGTATATTCTGATAAACCCTTAAAATATTTAAAAAATTCTGGAGTTACAATAAAGTTGTGTTTCTTTTTATTGCTGTATCATATGACTTATAAACAGTTTTATAATTCTAGGCCTTCTTAATTTACCCCACTGTATCTTAAAACATTACTTTAAACCCTCGTTGCAATTAAGTCAGGATCCAAATATGAAAAATTGCTTTATCAATTAAAGAATATTGGAAAATTGTTTTTAAACTTGATTGTTGAAATTGCTTTTGTGGTTTTGAGAATTTATTGTGAAATCGTTCTATTTATACACATTTTTTGCACCAGGTAATTCTTCTTCTTTAATTTCAAATTCATAAAAACATAATTGTACTTTTAAAAACATATAACATATTTTTACTAAGTACTATATTTTAAAAGTAATCTATCGATTACAACCTTTGGAATTAGAGTATTTTTACGCATAGAACATGTAGTGCATCAAGATGTAGCTCATACTAAAATCATAACGAATACGGTATACGGTCTAGGAATTAAGTGGTTATAATATAAACAATTCATCATAAATATTAATATAAAAAAAATTAATATAAATAATCTTTCACAAATTTATACAATCCAGTATATTTCGCTTATTATTTTTGCTAAACTTTAAATTGTTCAACTTTGATAAGAAAAAATTAAATTAAACTATTTAAAAAAAAAAAGCATAATTCGCTGTTAATACTAGCGAGAAAGTAGACTAAGTAACGCATCCAAGCTGTTCTCCTATTCTTAAATTTTCTTTTGAATAAGAGAACAGTTTATGAAGCGCATTGAACTATCTTTTATAACTGTTCATAGAATAGCATTCTTCCCCTACTTTCTGATTTATAAAATCCTTTTAGACCCCTCCCCTCCCCCGACCTCACAGTCATCATAAAAAAAAAAAAACAATACGAAAATTCTCATCAAATTCCTACATTACTGTCTTATGGTCACTAAATGCAGAAATATTTGGGAGTGCCACAGAAAAAGAACTTGCACAATTTCCAAATTGCAGAGAATTCCCGTCTAGGGAAGGCATCAGAAACCACGGCTCCCCTTAGGGTCTGAAATATGATTGTTTTTTAGCATTAATTGTGTTCAACCCCTGCAATTACCTTTCAGCTAATGCAACTTGTTAAAAGTCTTGATTATACGCTATTTTACAACGTGGACTGCAATTTATCCTAAATTACCTTCTGCCGTTGGAAGCCATAAATGAAATATGCTTTGCATGGTTCTCAAAATATTATTATCGTGGATTTTGGATTGAGCCGTGTGCGCTCAAGTGTACTTTTATCTCAAATTATATTATCGACTATTATAAGGCTTCTGGGACCGTAGGGATTGTAACAACTCTTTAGAAATTAAGAGACCGAATTGTACGTCTGGTAAAATAAATTTATATAGATATAAATAATTTTAAATAACATCTGTACAATATTTGCAATATGGAAATTCCTTTACTCCTCCCTTTATATTGATAGAAATCTTCTTTCTTTTAAAATCTTAAATTCTTACAAACGTTCCAATGTTTTTGTTTCTCATAAAGAGTAAATAACACAACATCAGAAACATGATTTCATTAGTCAAGTTTTAAAATTGAATTCTATGATTATTGACATTTGTCTAAGTAGATGGTATTTTTAAAAATATTAATACTAATAATAGCAAAGCTATAGCAATAATTATAATATTAATATCTGACGCAATTTTTTAACAATTTAAGGTTCTATATTTTAAATCCAATATTTTGTTTTCTTTATCAATTTTTCAAATCGAAGATATTTCGATATTTAAAATAATTTAAAAAAATAGGTTTTTGGTATACGTACCAAATATTTCAACTGGGACGATCTTTAACATTTACCTGATAAACGTGAAAGAGCAAAAACAACCAACTCCAAAATACATAAAGCTTTTTTTTTTCCCTTCGAAATGATAAATATTTTTCCAAAAAAATGCTTGGCGTCATCAAGATGCACTCCTTGAAGTGCTGACAAATTCAAAGATATTTAAGCTGATATCTCGGATTCGCTTAAAATCATGTCAAGTTTTCTTAACGTAAGAGAGAGGGCACAAAAAAAGACAATTCACTAGTAAAACACCGAAGGGTATCTGCCTTGACTTCAAAATATTCCATGGAAAATCAGCCCTTTGTGATTTAACAATCTGGGAGTAGAATCCATATTCGATTTTCTCTGCGGGTATTTCTAATAAGAAAATTGCAGTTATCTTGGGCGTCTTGACTTTGAAAAGCAATTTGCTGCGTTTTGTATACTTAGTTACTCGGAAGCTACTTGCATATGCCTCAAAGTCCATAAACTGGTTCTGTCACTTTTTTAACAGCATCCGTTAACAATTCTATAATAACTTAGTTACTTTCGACACTCCCTTTTTGATATTAATGATGCAAAAATGGTATGCATGGGGAAGATTAACAAAAATCAAATCCGTTCTAGAGTTATTGGCAGTTAAAGGGCATTGACTGAGTCTTTTTAAATTGTCTTTTTAAAACAAGATCATTTTGTTCCAAATATTTGCTTAAAATTTGGAAAAATTCAATATTGTCACCGAGAAATTTTTTCAAATTTTATCCATGAAAATATCATTGATTTTTATTTAAGTTTTCTTGGATCATATATATCTACAGTAAATTTTTAAAAAGGAATTAAATTAACTGCATTTTATTTAACTTTTTTTATCACTTTCAAATACACCACTAATTTTAATAATATTTCTATCCAGTTACTAATTTTAGAGGGTTATTAATGTCTTATATTTATCTCGGTATAGTTCAAAATTTCTTCAATCACAAAACAGCATTTTTGGAATAAAATCCATTACATGGGACAGTCTTAAAGAAACAGTTATGCGCAAATGGAATAAAGTGTTTCCTAGAAATCACATCAGGGCTATTTACAAAGAAACATAATGAGTTTTATTGCAGCCAGATATCCAATTGTTTCTTTGCTTAGTCACAAAAATGCAATGTATTTATTAATCAATCATCATCATTTACAAAGCGTAACGAGAATCATCTAGCCTGCTGTGAAAAAGTGGACTTGACTTTTTAACTTCTAAACTACATCTTCACCTGTGTTTGCACGTGATGTAGACGTAGCACTCCAGAGAGAGTGAGAGAGTACTTTAATGAGGGGGCTGAAAAAGAGGGAGAAGTCACGTGATTTCCTTTGTCCGTCAAGAATGCAACGTAGGCTAAAGTTTTGACCCGGCTCCTATAGTTTTTTTTCTCCCTCGTCTTTTTGAGCAGAACGGAGGAGAATCGCATTCACTTGAGGTATTATCATGTAAAATAAGCTTTCATTTGGAAATAAAAAGGGCATAGCCCCGATATCTTTATTAAATTGTTTTTAGTTTTGCTTGCTTTTGAAGATTTCATTATTATTGTGTTTTTTTTTTTTTTTTTTTTTTTCGTTTTTTTCCCCACGGAGATCCTGAGGTTTGTTATCGATTCAAATCTAGTCTAGTTTATTATATCCGCTTTTACGGACTGCTTATTCTTCTGTTTTCAATTGGTACTGATTTAGTGTAATTTATGACATAAATCTAAAGGAATATTTTATATGAATTAGAGTGAAATTCGCATTTAAGATTCTTTCAACAAATATAAAACTGTTTCATTCAAAAGAGTATTAAAAATTAAAGTGTTTCTTTCACGTTGAGTAATTTCAGAGGTCAATTTAAAGTTTTTTATTGGCTGGTTACAGCTCTAATAACTTTCAAATTTATTTGAACTCCAACAAGATCTGAAACTCTCAATTGATATAGTTCATTATTTTGATTTTGATTTCATTTATAATTATTTTAAAGTAATACTTTTCTAACGTATTTCGATAATCAACCTTCTATTACCTTCCAGTGATTGTAATGACGTCTTTTGAAATTGGCTTCAGAGTTTAGAACTGTAAGGTAAATTAAACTCCCAAAAGTACCAAATTAAAGCTTTTATAGTTCACGCAATGGAAACTTTAAATGCAGGATGATATATAATTGAAGTTAATATCTTAATAATTTTATCTCCATATCTTTATGATGAACTGATAATTCCGAGTAATTTTTTTAATCCCAGTGGGAAAGGATGCATAATTCTACCTTCTATTTCAAACTGTTACATCTAAAAAAAAAACTTTATGTTTATCCTCACTTCCTAATAGCCAGACAGCTGCAGAAATAAAAAAAATCTCTTATCAATCGTTAAGCAGAGTTTCTTTTGCGTGGGAAAAATTAATTGACTGCGGTTAAAATGTTTATGTGTCCTTCCCAAACTTCTTATAAACTAAAAATTTGATTGCGATAGCAATGTACACGTGCATGGGCTATTTTGCTAGAAGAGCTACAGTTCACTTTCTAGTTTTTGGCATGAAACTAATGCAATAATTCCTAAGTAGTGTTTCTACATATCTGTTTGTGCTATTAAAAGCTAAAGTGCCAATTTTTCTTTTCAAAAATATACAAGTTGGTTTGTATCTTTATAATTTTTTTTAAATATATTTTCGTGATAGATATTAGTTATCATATTATATGGTTACAATAAACTTTTTAAACTTTTACTTCAAGTATCAACAAATAAAAAACTATTATCTCTTTTGCAATTATAATCAGAACGTTAACTTTAATTTAATCTTATTCTATGAAAAAATAGTATGTTTAATAATATAACAGACATGCAAGCCAGTAAAATTGTCGATTAAATTTGAAAAATTTAATGAATATAAAACTTTATGAATTGCATGCATGTTTTTACGACTACATTCAGTGTAATTCAAATTTCCATATAAGTGATAAAATATTTCATGTTTAGCGGAGAAAGAAAATGTTTATTTATTATTTAAATTGGTGTGACATTGAAAATATTCATATTCTGCTATATTATTTAGAAACTGTTTCAATTTAAAATTGACATTGTCTTTCTTTAATTCCTCGCCCTTGTCAAATAATGCCTACCTGTATGTCCCTCAAATCCGTTAACTCCCGAAAATCTATGGTTTATAATATCAAATACAATATAATAAAAACTATAATATTACTAAATATTCTCAGATTAAAGTTTTATTTTTGGATATTTAATTAAAGTTAATTACTTTGTGTTACTTGAATGAATAGCTTTCACTGAAGAAATTTGCGTCCACTATATCTTCTTCTTGAAACAATAAGAAAAACTATTTTGAAACATTTCTCTTATTCGCGAGCAACAAGTTCCTTTGTTCTGCAGCTCTAACTTAGAACCTATTATCCTCCTAAAAGAACCAGTTGACTGACAAGTACAATGGAATGGCCCATACAACGTAATGATAGATCTTATGTTTTGTTTCTCTCCCCGTTACTTTTTTTCTTTTATCTCTTAAAGCTTTTTTTTTTCTCTGCCTTTAAGGTTCATGATCTTCATGTATTCATTTTTTTTCTTCCTCTATTGCTTTTAATGAGGCGGGTGGTCCTGTGGTATTAGGAACGAAATGAGAAAATTGTTGTGTGAAGAGATAAACTACACCATGTTTCGCTCAACTGATGGGAATTCTGGAATTGCGTTTTTTTTTTTTTTTTTACTCTTAACACTACGTTACTATTATAATTTTTTCCCACAGAAAAGTATAATTAAAGTATCTGACTCTATGTCACTTGATGATTTTCTTATATATCTATCTATCTATGTATGTATGTATGTATGTATGTATGTATGTATGTATGTATGTATGTATGTATGTATGTATGTATGTATGTATGTATGTATATATATAGTTCAAAGAATGGCAACAAATTAGAGCTCTCTTGCGAAAATGAGAAAAAAAAAGTTATTTCAATGATATAGTGATAATATAATTTGTACCTTGAAGCCTTGAGTGCAAACTTGTTGTTGTAGAATTAATTTAGTTAAAATCGTAATTAAGAAGGGGTAGAACGTGTAGATGACACGCAAGTGTCTACCTTTGGATTCGTAACGGAACCTCAATTTGTAAAAAGGAGAGAAACGATTTTCTGAAAAGACTGTCTTTTCTGCTGATTGATGAGAGTTTTCTAAGCTTTGTATGTTTATATAGTACAATAAACCTCCCTGATGGACACGAAAAGTTTTAATTACTAGTCTGCGTTTTGTCAATTAACAAAAGAAACTCCCTCTTGGGAAACTTTTTCAATAATATCATCTAGATTTCAAAAATATTTTACTTCAGCTAACAATTAAAAACTCTACTTGGGAATTTTTTCAATAACTGAATGTTCCCTATTAAATTTTTCTTACTTTAGAACATAGATGTTATCTGTAAACAAGTTAGTTAAGTAAAATAATGGGTTCAATAGTTCTATTACAAAGAGTTGTTACGATTTTTTGATTTTTTTTTAATTATTGTTCATACGTACTTCTGTATTTACCATCACCAGCTGTGCTTAGAAATACGTTCTTCAACCTAATGTATTTTCATATGCGGTTTTCCACATTTTTTTTAACAGCTGTTACATAATAGAATAACACCAATATTGTAACAAATATAAAAACTAAATTTACTGTTCGTTTCTTTAAAGATTGCTATTCCTACTCGAAAAAAGTTACGAAAATGTTTTTTACGGTGATAAAAGCTTACAATGCAAGCCCTTCACCACAATTTAAAACTGTTTTTTTTTCTCAATGGGGCTCCGTAAGCTTATCTGATTCCGCCAGACCCACCTTTGTATCTGTACATATTTCATAGTTGGGAGTGATCTTTTGATAAATTCCCCCGGTGACAACCATCGTCAAACGAGTCATTCTTTCATGATGGGAAAAAAAAACAAAAAAACTCTGGAAATTTGTTACGGTGTTGCCAGCTTCTAAGTCAGTGACCTGTTCGAGCGTAAAGGGGTTGAGAATTTATTTTAAGTGTGAACTAGTTTGATAGCTATCTTCTTGGGGACGTGCTTTCGTAGAATATAAACGAATGTATGTTTTATTTGATGGATATGAATTTCAAACATTCCTCGGATTGATTCAGTCTTCAGTATTCAAACATCGTTTCTTGCTACATTTTATTGTAAACCATCAACTACTGCTCAAAACATAAAGAAGCTCACTATACGCAGAGTGATGTGGAAAAAAAGTAGGCCAAGGAAGTAGTAAAAATTTTCAATTAGTTTAGGTATATACACATACATACATATATACATTTTTTTCTAATTTTATGAAGCTATTCAGGAAACTTGAGATAAGACGAGTTCGTGAAAGAATAGGATTGAAAAATTATATATTTTTCAGATGAGAAATTGAAATAAATTCTTTGAGAATAATTTAAGTATTGTAAACATTTTTAGGAAGTTTTTTCCATCGTTTTTCAAAAGAAAATTATCCAGAATAATTGTTTTTCAATATTGTTAAAATCTCCCATTTTTAATGTTTGAAAACGCAGGTGCTCTACAGACTCTTTTTTCTTTTTTTCTTCCTCAAAGTGAATAGAGATACCGATGTGATTGTGACAGATAGTCCCATGTCGCTTCTTGAGCTGTCTCGAGACGCATATGTGACCTCGAAAAGAAAAGAAAGCCTCTCCTTCCAGACACAAATGATGCATACATGTGATTCTTCCGCGAATTAGCGGAAATCCGCGAATTTTTTTACGTGAATTAGCGGAAATCCGCGAATTTTTTTACGTGAATTAGCGGAAATCCGCGAATTCATCATCGGCTGAAAATCCCGTTATCCGCTAAAATTTTGGAATTAGATTAGATAAGTTTTAAAAAATATTCAGGAATCGTTTTGAAAAGTCAGCCTTTTCCTTCATTCCTTAAAATATTTTATTTATTTCAACTGACGTGTCAAGGCCATTCGTTCGACTTCCTTTTTTCATAAAAAGAATGCCTAGTGCGCTCGTTTCCCACTGTCCTTTTTCCACTGTAGTTCATGACTTGTTTTAGTCTGAACTAACTTGGTTAAAGAATAGTTAAACCGGCTTTCGATGCTGTTGCCTTTGTCACGTGGTCTTCATACATGCGAATCATCCGCGAATTTGCGGAAATCCGCGAATTGCATCAAAATTAACCATCATCCACTGAAAAACTTGTGTCAATTATGAAAATAGATGTATTCAATTTTTTTTCGGAAATCGTATTGAAAAGTCTACTTTCGTCCTTCATTCCCTTAAAATGTTTCTAATAAAAATCCTATTCAAATTCAAAGTTTCAAACTAAATTAAAAAAGGTATAAAATTTGGCAATTTATCGCCGTGTTTTTTTTTTTGCGAAAAAGGTATTCTCACCAATTTGATTTTTAAAAAATTCCAGTGGATTGAATCCTGAATGCCAGATAATCGGACTTTTTCTGTATTTAACTATTATTACAGGGTGTCCAGTAGTTGGGAAATATACTTGAATTTTTTGCATCTCGGGAAAATCGTGGATTATGCTTGAAATTCGTATTAATGTTGGAATTTCCGGTTGAATTCAGAAATTTTCACTCCTCTTCAGTATCGGAAAAGTCTTCTTATATCGGCGTTGTTCCACAATTTTCCCATTGATCTCGCGGATCGAAAGTAGTTTCTCCTTCCCTCAGAAATATTCTCTTTAAACATGGTTCTATACGAAGATTTTTGACCGAAATTTCGAATATGCCGTAGATCGATGGAATTTCCTGACGAACACGAAATCTGCACACGTTTAAACTCCGCTAAACCACCGATAGAATGAATACTTTTCCTCAGAATTTTTCTTTAATATCATAGCATTATTTACGTTGATATGCGATGGACATTTTGCTGAACGTTACGGTGATGAAATGGCCGTTTTCCCGTGATTATGGCGGACGCTATCGCTGAGAATTACGTTGTTGCATGATGATAAATTTTGTCTGAAATTCGGATTTCCGCTCTTTTCTCATTAAAATTTCGATTATTCTTGAGATCGATACAAATCTACATTACAATCTTATTGAGCTTGCTAGCAAATCTGACAGCCATGGATCTTATGTGCGTTCAGACTTCCTCAAACCTCCGATGTAATGGCCAATTTTTCTACAGAATACCAATCTCTATCGCCATTATTTACGTTGGTGTTATGGTACTTAGTTTCGCTGAGCGTTGCGCTGACTTAAGGTCTGTATTTACATAAATTTACGCTGCTAACGGCGGGCAATATCGTCGAAATTTACGTTGTTGTGGTGTTAATTTTTTCCGATTGTTGCTTTAATGTAGTTACTCGGATTTTCGCCGATACGGTGGCCGCTATCGCCGATATTTACTTTGGAGTAATGGTAATTTTCGACTAAGCCGTTTTAATAGTAGATATTGCGAAATTTGCTACCCTCTTTAGGTGTCATTCACCTAGGTTTCCGGTGATGTGATAGCCGCTATGCCCGTGATTAGTGTTTGTGTGAAGATCAGTTTTGCCTTTTGATTTGAATATATACAGAATTACTAAGATTTTAATTTAATTTTGTGCAAAAAATTCGACCTAATTGTCCAATTTTACTGTATATTCTTATTCATAATTGCAATTTTAACTGCTATAATATATAAAATGTATTTTATCATATAAAAAAAACAATTTTATATTTTATCTAGAGTCATTAATAATAGTTAAAAAGTTAAAGCATTTTTTTTATTTGTTTAAAATTGGCTTTTTCAACTGTGGAAATTTGAAATTTTTTGCTTGGGTACTGTATTATGGTCTTGTAGAATCTCCCTCCCTTAGTACTTATCAACAGAAATGTTAGTGACAAGCAATTATTTTCAAAGAAAAAGCTAGTGCCAAAAGGAAACTGAAAGAAAGAACTGCAAAAGTTGCCAAATTACAGAGAAATGTTTGCCTGAAAAAAAAAATCCCAAGTCTCAAACTATCCTACCACATTCGAATCTTACACTCAAAATGAAGCTGTTTGTTCCAATGCGGCTGATGCTTAGCACAAACTATTAAGGTGTACACCTAGTAACATTACCTGTTTTTTTTGTCTGCTTAGATTTAGACCTTCATATTTATGACTTGGTAAACTATATTGTATCTTTTTTTTTTCTCAGTCTCAAGTATGAGCCTTTAAAAAATCCTCTCTTCCTATTTTCAATATAACAACCCAATTCTTTTCTGATAAGCCATTTCTTATTTTCATACAATTTTTCTAATTTCTAAAATTAGTTCAGCACACTACTAAGTGGGGTATACTTTTATACTGGAAAATATGGTGATAATTGGTCTCAAGAGGGTCCTTGAACATTTTTTGATTGAATTTTTATTAGAAATTTTGCTGGACACCCTGTATTATAATTTCTGAATGTGTACAAAAACATTTAAGTCAAGATAAATTTTTCAGTTATGATTAATACATGAACACAGTTGTCTGTATTTAATTATTGTGTGCGTGTCAATCACAATGAGACGTGGTTGTTGTAGAGTTAACAATTGAAATCAATCTTATATCCAAAATTTAACTAAAATTTGTATTGAATTTTCTGCGCTAATATATGTTTTTGTGTATTATGCTGTAAAATGACGAAAAATATTTCAGCTAATTTTTTGCTTGACTAATCACATGTATGATGATGTTAAGTTTTCCCTTGAAAGACATTACTCCTCATCCACACATAACTTGATCAAGCGATGCCCCACCTCAGTATAACCCTTGTGTACCATTGTACCAAAAATCTCTAAACAATCATCCAATCGAAGCAAAACGAGTATATCCTAATGGCATTGAACAAGATTTGTTTAATGTTTTTCTTTTTGAAAACTAAGCCTAGCTAGTCAACGTGTTTTAAATATAAAAGAGGCCACTGAACTGATTTGGATTCACTGCACATCGTAAATGATCCTGTTCATAATCGAACATAAGTTTAATTTTAACCCAGTGTAGATCAGAACAAAGAGATGTAATTGTAGTTTTGGGATAACATTGAAAACGAAAAAGGGATAGTAGCCTTTCAACCATAAGTTATCAGCTATAGGAGGTTAAGCAAAAAACTTAAGACATTAAGTTGGTTTATTAAACTACTAGAATAAAATCATTATCTTATATTTTGATCAAAATCAAGAGCATTCGCGATCACTACCTTAGGACATAATCGAATAGAAAACAGCACTTAAAAATTGCTAGTCCATATAATGTGTCGTCAATCCTCTTCAATAGATTAATTGTTCAGATAAAATATATTTTCCACCCTTCAACTTTTATTACCTTCCCCAGCCTAAAGGGTTTTAAGTTTCTTAACGAACTATGATTTATTAATTTATTAATGGTTACGCCTAGTTTTTCATCCTTCAACATGAATCATTTTTCTTTTTCGACACTTTTAAATGTAATTCTCATTATTACATTTGTTTCTAGCAATATTTCGTTAAAAGAGATGGCGTACTTCGCAATAAGCGAATTACCATGCTTCTATCATTTCACCATTATTATATTAATGTAAAAAAAAAGATATTTAAAAGCAACAAGCATTCAAGAAAATTACAATGACAAATAATAAAGATACTTTTTAGTGTTCTTTAATATGTGAGGTATTTGAATTTATTAATTTTCCATCGCATGTTTAAGATAGTAATGTTGAATAATATTGTTATGTTTCATATGTTATGCATTACAAATTTATGTTCTGAAAAATTAGTATAATTATTGAAGCTGAATGAAATAAATCTGAAGGATTATAAAAATTACTCAACATTATTTTAAATGCATGCTTTGACATTAAAATAGTTGAGGTTACTTTGGTTATTCTATTTCGGATAATTATTTGATTCAGTTGTGCTTTGAGGAAAAACACAGCACAGTATTAAATTATTTTTAGAGTTACATGTTGGAGAAAGATTTTAAAAAGGCTCAAGTAAATTGGTTGTGGTAATTTACTCTATCTAAATATATTCAATTACATTTTTATATTTCATATAAAAAGAAAGATAACTTTGAGAAGCTTATTGATGAATTGAGTTGTTTGAGACTGACTTAAAGTTCTGTTCAATGATGAGGCACTTCTTAAATTATTCTGTTATTTTCCAGAGAATATTTTTTTTTTAAAAGTGAGCATTCACTATTGAGATATCTCATCACTCGTGCCGTCTTGTTATTTAACATTTTGGTAACAACGTTTTGAAATTCATTACTATTGTGAATCCTGTCACCGACTCGCGTGGACGGTGAAGCTTTTCTTGGCTTCATTTACAATTAATGGGTTTCCTTTCAACCCTGAATACGTAAGCAGGGCGTTTCGATTCTGCCACGTGACGTGTCAAGCAACGTTACAAAGCACAAGTGAAAACAAGGGTCAAAGGCTGGATGACAGGGTTGCCGAAATATAATGAAGTAACTGAGATTACTTAGATATTGGCGCCCATCGATCAAAAGCAGACTTACAATCAGAAAGCTTTTGAATTTTTTAGAAGAATTTATTTTCCTCGTCTGCTGTAATTGGGAATCATGCATTTCCCTATTGGTTTTTAAAACTGAACGTAAAATAAAATGTCTTGTCTTTCAAATTGGAGAAGGAAGTTATATAGTCATTCTATAGTTTGATATTTATCTTGTTCAGTCAAATTAAACTTTTGATATTTATCTCTAAAACAGCGTCAGCCACTAGGCGGCCCGCGGGCCGGATCCGGCCCGCGACAGCTTTTTCTCCGGCCCGCCGGTAGTACAGAAGAGCAAAAATCAAATTTTGCGGAAATAATTTTAATTTGTCTACAATAGTATGTGTTTATTACCAAAAACCGCGTTTTCCATTAAGTGGTCCGCGTCAGTAAGTCTGAAAAATCCTTTCTGAGACTGCCAGAAAAATAAAAAAAGCAATAGTTTGAATTATTACCAATGACGCATTCCTTCACATTGCTTAGTTTATTACTTATGATACCCAACCCCCTCGACTCGTGCGTGGCACAATTCGAATTCTGCTTTTTTCTCTGTGATGGGCAGGAGTTGGGTGTTTTAATGCATACAGCCTATATGTTTTGACGTGAAAAGAACAATCATGATCTCTATGACTCCAGTGCAATAATGGTGTCGAGGACTAGTTTTAAACGCAAAGTAGATAGTGAAAAGCGGACCGGCCGTTATCGTCTCGCAATTAACGTCGACTAAAATGAAGGATTTAGGAGGTATGTTTTAAATATCTTAATTGATTATGAGTTTATGCCAAGTCGCATTGTAATAGTGTCACTACCCTAATAGCACACATCCTCCCAGGGAGGTCCCTGGGAAGTCATTCGTAGTCCCGGGGATGACTGGAGACTTCCTAGGGACCTCCCTGGGAGGATGTGTGCTATTAGGTAAAGATTAATTTCTTTTATGACTTAAATGTACAATGTAAAGAAAACTATTTTTTTAATTATTTGAAATAAGAATCAAATATCAATTGTTTTTTTATTAATTTAAAAAAGTTAAATTATTGTTTCAGTTTTCTAAATTGTTTTATATTGTTAAATCTTTTGTAATTTTCACATTTCTAACATTGAACATATGTCGTAAAGCAATATATTTATTGGCGTATTCGGTATAAATCTGCGGCCCGCGGGAAGTTCCAACATAAGTCATGCGGCCCGTCTTTAAAAGTTAGTGGCGGACGCTGCTCTAAAACGTCCGACAGTTTATGAATGCTACAAACACTTGGTTGTAAAAGTTGTTATTCCTTATCAGGATGAAAAGCAAATATTATTTTGAATTGATTGATAGTTTGTCCCCTTAACGCAATGTCCTTATGAGTAATTTTGCCAAAATCCTTTTTTACAGTAAAAAAGTTCATATTAAAAGCGGACCCACGTTTCAAATTCTTAAACGTAACTCCGAATGAACGATTACAAACTTCTGTTTTGAAAATAATCTGGGGCCTCTTTTATGCTGGCCACCCTGTATTTTTGCCTTATTAACCTTAAATATCAAATATAACCTGTGCTTATTAAAGTTAAACTACATAAATATTGCTAATTTCAAGAATCTTATATTTACGTTTATAAAATCTTACATTTTATAAACATTAAATATTATTCATGACAGAATTTGTGTTTTATTATTATTTAAATAGTCAACTGAAACTTTAACTTTTATCTTCTAAAATTAAATAATGAGCTTGATGGTAATGTTTTTTAATTAACATAATAATAACAACAACTTCAATGCATGTCGTTGGTCATAAATAACTAAAATTCATAATTTTTAATAATTTGTATCCTAAGGTCTAAAACGAGACACTCATAGAATATCAGACTGAAGACTGCCTCTCCATAACAATAAAAGTTGAATAATGTAAGAAGTGGATGATTTAAATAAAATTAGGTGCACAGTTCAAACGTACCCTAACTTATGAAAGTAAGGGTTTTTTTTTTATTATATATATATATATATATATATATATATATATATATACTTTTTTTTTTTAGTTTGAAGAAAAGTTTATTTTTTTAAAAAAATGTATGTTATTAATTGAGTTTTAAATTAGAGGATTCTCATTACCTTTTCGAAAAAAATCTTATTAATTGTCATACAATAAGTAACCCTCTAAATTCCGAAACCTACAGACAATTAAATTTTAAAAAAGATTAGGAAGAAGATGGCTATGGATAATTTCAATGAAAATTATTTTGATTCATCAAAATATAATCGATTCCAAGAAAATTTTAAGTAAATATTTATAGCTTCACATTTTTGAGAATTAAGTTTAGGGTTTGTTTTTTTTTTTCTTTTTTTTTCCTACTGACTTTATTTGATGATTTGTTAGCAAAATAATTATTTATAAATGAGCCCGTATATCCAATTAGCCTGTGGATGAAAAGGTTAACGCGTATTGTAGTTTATTCATGAACTCGTTGCGAATATGCTGTTATGGTGTGTTTGGAAGCATATAAACGTCGCTTCTGTTTAGTAATTAGTCACGTCATACTTACAACATGAAATTCGGAACGTATATATATCATTTGAAGCCTTGGATGTAAATGGTTCAAGTACAGCTTTTCACAATTTGTAAAATAGAAGCTTTTTGATTATAGATTTCAAGAATAAATTACGTTACAACACATGTATTACTTGTTGAATACATTGATTTCTGTCCACAATATAATAGTTACTCAATCAAAACATAAATTTAAATAAATTTCGCGTTAACAACCTCATAACATTTAAATATGTAGTATAAACTGAAGAATGATTTATTACTTCACTTTAATTTTCATGCAATAAACAGATAATTTAAAAACGACAATAAAACGTGGGTAATAAATCTGGCAAACATTTTTTTTATACTTGCAAGCATTTAAAATACTTGTTTGAATCACATTTTACCAAGGAGACATTCAAAAATGTACTTTTACCTTTCCATAACAATGTAGTAATCTCCTTACAAATGAAATATAGCAAAACATTTTGAATTTAGTACTCCTAAACATTAGACCTGTGGTAAGTACTTTGCGACCTTGTAGAAGATAACATAAAATAAAAAAAATAAAAATTCCCCGTAAGATTTATGCCAGCAAACTTTTATTATGCTTAAGATCAACTAGGTGATATATTTCATTTGACACAGGTTTAGTTCAAACGACGAAAAAAGTCAATTTATCATTGTTTTATTTCGTTTTAGTTAAGTATTATTGTTCTTAAAGAGGCTATAAATTTCACATTCTTTTTGAACGTCGTTTTGTTTGTTTTCCATGTTTTCAATGTATTTTTAAGACATAATCTTGGGCTGAGATATTATACATGTCCATGTGTTGTATATTTTATCAAAAATATTAGTACTGACTTGAATAGTAAAATTATATGTTTTTATACTCCTAATTTTCCCATAAGTATTTTTTTAGCGTAAATATTAAAGTGGTTTTATACTGCACAGCACCAGTTTTCCTAATTAATGCTAATTAATATTTTTTGTAATTGATACTTTGGTAAATATTCAAATCCTTCAGTCCCTCTTAAAACTGAATTAGGTTAAAGTTACATAAAAAGTTATTTAGGTTAAATTTTGATTCATATTGTTATTGAAAACTTTCAAAATTCGTATGCTTAATCTTATCTAATTTAGACGTTAGAAATTTACAAGTACATTGATGTCATCATGCTCCAAAAATTTTAAATTATCTCAATTATAAGACACATAAATCGATTGAAAATTGGCTCTTACTTTCACAATTGATATTAAAAAGATGACTTTTTGAATTATAATTTGGATGTTATGTAAAAAAAAAAAAAAAAATCATACTTTGTAATGCATTTCGTGGTCGATTGATTTTTCTTCATTATTTTTATTCTTTCTTGCCATAATTTTATTCTCTTAAAATAAAGCAAATGATTATAACTCATTTAAGCTTTCATTCAATGATATCTTGATACTACGATTTAGACTGGGATAACCTTGGGATTTTGACCTAATTTTTTTTAAAGCGTCTGTTTTGACTTATGTCATTTATAATCCTCTGTCCCTTTCAAAATTCCCATTTTTGTTGACGTGGGCATATCTATTAGAATGAGAACTTGGCTTCGAGAATTTTTGAAGTGTGAATCAACTTCCTCGATGTCGTCAGGTGTTGGTCTCGTCAGTTTCTAATCGTGTAGTGTCGGTGGTCTCTAATCCTTATTAATGGAGGAGCGCAATCTTTGATTACATGACAGCTTGAGCGATGGATCGAATTGTGTTTTCTTGTAACTAGTGATTTCATATACTTGCGATAATAAATAGCTTTCGTGTCGATTCAGACAATTTCAAATATATTTTCTTCGGGGTGTTTTTAGTTTATCGATATATTAGTGTGAATAATAATAATAAAGGTTAGAACATTTTCTTCAGAAATTAAAACTTATGATAACGAGTCTATTTTAAATGGGAGATGATAAATATCGCATTATCAGCATATTTTCTAAGTTTGGTGATATTTGAAACTCAAAACTGCTAAAGTCCTATTGTTCATTATTTGAATAAATTATACTAATTTCTTAATTGGATAACAAATAGTTGTAGTTAGTTCCTCCACCATCTTTCAAGTTTTTAAAATGCATTGTATTACGATTGATCCAGCACACATTTGTTGCAGAAAAAAAAAAAAAAAGAAAAAAAAAATTTCATCAACTCCTTCACTTCACATGTAATGATTTTACTGTGGAATAATACTTCAAGTATCATACGATCACACCACTCTGAATTATCCTTTCAGATTCATTTTAAAGGTGATATTAAAGGTGATGTTAAAGATGATATTAATTAATAAAAAGAGTGTTTTAATTTTATATTCGTTAAAGGACTATGAGCATGGGTTAGTACGTTAACAAAAGTTTCTTTTAGATCTCTAAGAGTATTTTCTGTCATTTTGTGCATACGTAAGGCAAGTATTGCTACTTGTTTTAAGGATTTTTTTTTTAACTTAAACTACTTATTATATTATGAAAGCAGTTAGAGTGGAGTTGATTACAGCTATTTAATTAAAATATTGCTGAAAATTTACTTTCGTCCGTTCTTTCTTGGCGAAATGCAACAAAAAAAATTCCAAAATTTAATTTACGTGTTTCAAATTTATTTGTATTCAAACATAGACATTTTTGAAGTCTTTATTTTCGGATATCGGTAATCGGATATTGTAATAGTTCTCAAATAGTTTCATTTGTTAATTTCTAGTACAAGGTAGAGTATTTATTGAATTTAATTTTTATAAAGTGGATATTTAATTGTAAGAAATCTGTGTTCATGATTTCGTGAAACTATTCAATGATGTTTGAAATTGCATTTCTTTTTAATTTCATTTTTCTCATTTTCTGTTTCGTGCATTAATCATAAAATAGAAGAGTTCAGGATCTGTAGGTACCTAGTAGAATATTATGTGTTACAATCCAGACTTATTTTCTATCAGTCCAACTTTTCCAAAAAGATTTCACTGAATATCACCCGCATTAAAAGTCTATTGAAAAAAAAAAGTGGGGAAAAAAAGTAATGCGGGTTTATTAATATTTTTTTTTTTTTTTATGTTAAGGTTAACGTACTTGTAAACTTGATTCTTTTCTTTTCAAATGTTGTAGCAGTTATTTTTATATGAGTAAATTTTTAACAGCATATTTAAATTTTCTATATTTTATGTTCTAAAAATTTTCCGATAGAACGATTTTTTTTTTAAATGTTTAAGTACTGCAAACATTTCTGTGAAATACTCTTTATTTTTCTGTAATCTAATCAACTTCAAAGAATTAGATACATCCAGTCATTTATTTTTCATTCGAGGGAAAAAGTTTTATTTAGGTGGTAGAAAATCTTATGTTAAAACTGAGTTATAGAACTCTCTGGATCGAATCTATGGATTTCCAATGCATTATAACATACCTGCCAACTTGTACGAATCATCCGTATATTGTACGGATTTTTACTATTTTGTACGGGTGTACGAACAGCTAAAAAAATCGTACGGATTTCACGGTACTTTTCGTTTTTTTTTTTTTATTATTAATTTTTTCAAGTCACCAACGAAACCGAAACGATTTTTCAAAGCTGCTGCGTCCGTCAAAATATTTATTCACATTCCAAGATTGCGCATATGTTCAGCACTAAAGCGCGTTGGCGAGGATGCATTGTTTTCTTCTCTGTTGCCGACTAGATTTGGCAAACCAAACCACTGCTTCGATTTTTCTGGCTTTACAGGTTAATAAAGAAGCAGAAAACCGAAAGTGCTTTAGTTTTTTAATTCTACCTTCTTTTGGACTGGACTCCAAAACGTAAATAATAGTACTGGACTTGCGCGTAAATAATAGCACTAAACACGGCTCCGGGGATGCACTGTTTTCATTTGTGTTGCCAACGGGACCTGGCGAACCAAACAACTATTGCTTTGCCTCAGACTTAAGAGATTAACAAAGAATCTGAAAACTAAAAATGCTTTAGATTTTGGTTCTTCCTTCTGTTTGGACCGTACAATAATGTTGCGCGTATATAATAAAAGCACTTAAGCGCGGCGCCGGAAATTCATTGTTTTCATCTGTGTTGCCGACGGGATTTGGCGAACCAAGCAACTGTTTCGTTGTCTCCAACTTTAGAGATTAATAAAGTAGAAAACTGAAAGTGCTTTAGTTTTTTTTTATTCTTCTTTTGGACCGTACTCCAACGCTGCGCACTAAATCGCGACTCCGCCGTTTTCAATTGTTTTGGCGGCACTCACCGAACGACTGTTTCGTTTTCTCGGACTTTAGAGATTAAAGCACTTTCGGTTTTCAGCTTCTTTGTTAGTCTTAATTATTTATTTTAAAATATCCAAGTTAAACAATTCTGGTGTAAAATTCCAGAAAATATCAAGTTTTTTTGGAGTTTACTTGAAACCAAGCGGTTTACTTCTAATCATCAGAAATTCAAACAAAGAAACAAATTTTGCATTCTGCTCTATCTATGCATCTGATATTAAGATTTCTCATGGAGGATTTACTGATGTCGAAGTTCATATCAATTCTAAAAAGCAGTGACAACATCAAATGTAATAATACGAATTCGAAAGCCTGCATAATTGATATTTGTGCGTGTGATTAAACACTTTGAATACCACCAACTCATTGTATGTTTCACTAGAGTTTTTGTGTCATAAAGCATGTTTTATTTAGGTGTAATGTAGACTAAATCTTAAACCTCATCAGAGATTTCATCGTAAAGTTTAAATTTGATTTATTTTTAAATCCAAGTTAGTTTTTTATTTTATAATTTCCATTTTGTGCTAAAATGTAACAATTTGTTATATTTGAGAGCAATTTAATACTATGCAATTTTTTTTTAATTTTTTTTTTTTTTTTTTTTGCATTTGTAATAGAATTTCTATTATTTCTATATTACATTCATAAATATTGTCGCTATTTGACTTTCCATGAGTCATAGGAATGCAAATATTTGTTCCGTAAAAATTGTACTAATTTGAAAATGCCAATGTTGGCAGGTATGTTATAAGCTTCTCTATTTTATTTCTTTACCACCAATCTGATTCAATAATGTTCATACAGCTTAAAAGTGATGTTAATCCCCAGCACTAACAGAATTCTCACACTATTCCAACAGTATAAATTTCTGAAAAGAGTTTGGGTGGGATAAAATTCATGATGTATAAATTGGAATGAGATGTTGAAAAAACATTTTAGATTATGCTTGAAATTTGAATTATTTGCAATTCTCTTTACTTATATCCATCCGTATAGTTAATTTCACAAATATTGCTTTCAAAATTGGTATTGAAAATTTAATTATTGGTATTTCTTTGAAAAAAAATTTAAATCCAAGTAAATTTGTTTAATTGAAACGTGATTCTTTTGATAAAGTTGTGCTCTAGTTGTACTTTACTTTCTTTAAAATACATTTTTTATCATTGATATTTATTTTCATACCGCAAAAGTTATTATATTAGTTGTAACATGTAATTGTGTATATATAAACTGCTGGTATTTTGGATAGACAGTTACTTTTTTACAAAAGAAAAGAGTTTTGATTGAGTTTATAATTAAAAAATATCTGTATGATTAAAAATATAACAGACTATATAGAATAAAAATACATTAAGAAATTTCATATAGCATAACATCTATTACATAATATAATACTGGGTATTGCGCAGGATTTTCTTTTAAAGAAAAGTTGATAACTTTTATGAAGTTATCAATATTCTTGAAGGTATTAATATTCTTGTAAATAAACTTATTGCATACATACTTACGAAAACTACATATATACATTAGTGTATACATATGAAAACTTTTAAACTAAGCAAACACAAAATTTTATTTGAGTCATGGTTAAAACGTTGAAATTATTTTAAAGATTTATTTTTATAGTTGTTTATTCATTTATTTATTTATTTATTTATTTTATAAATATTAACAGCTAAAATTTTATAAATATCATGAAAAAAAAACATTAAATTTTATTTTAAAATAAATTATTCTCAAAACCAAAAACCTGAAAGGACACAAGTATTTGTCCATTTAACAGAACCCTGTCATTGAAACTTTTCTAAGAAAATGGAATAAAACGTGTATTGTACAGTAAAGGTTAGATTCGTGAATCTATCTCACTTTATTTTTTTAAGTAGTAATTCTACGCTAGATGGCGATTCAAAGATTACACATTTTGAATTCTTACGCTGTACTTAACAAATTACATGTCCATTCTTAGTATCCACGCTGTAAATTATTTTTATAAAAGTGTGTAATGTTTTATTATATTCCTTTCAACTCCCTGATTACCTTTTTTTCTGTAGAGCAAACTAGGTTTGATCGTATATCACGAAGTTCTTTTACAACTTTTCGTAACAATAGATTTCTATATTTTAGAGAAACGCCCGAACTTTTGAAAAACCATGAAAAAGTAACATCCGGAAAATGCCTATTATTACCACATTCCCGACCGGGGACAAAAAGGAATCCTTAAGTTAATTATGGAATATAAAACACAGCATGAAGTAACCTTTTCACCCGACCTGATTTCGACTGATTCGGCGTTGTCTTCACGTCATTCCTTAATGTAGAATCGGTCGTTAAGATGTAGACACAACAGTGGCTTAAGTCATTCAAATATTCTGAAAAAATTAGTTGAAATCTTCGATTCTTCCACAGATTTTTTTTTTTCTAAGTTATAAAAGAATTAAAACTTTTATGTTGATCTTCTCATTCCGGTTTGTTTTCATTGTTTGATGTACTTTTTCAATATATCAAAATAATTGTTCCAATGCTTCATTTTTTATTATAAATATCTACATATTGCAAGATATTAATTCCCTGAAATTTGCTCCATTTGAAATTTTTGGTAATTTTGCATAATACTTACTTTGATATTTATTACTTAAACAATATAAGATATATTTAGTCAGCATTTTTTGAAAATGAGAGTGGTGCACATGTTGTATGTTAGTATGTTCTGACCATATACAATTATTTTAAAAGTAATGGTTTATGTACTGAAAGGTGAAAGCAGTAAAATATTATGTATAATAATTTAACAACAATTAACTGTATAGTATCTGTAAAAATGTTTCCTCTGAAATAGAACTGTTCGTGAAGCAATTACAAACGTAATTTAAAAGCATAAAGTAATGTTTAATATTAGTCCATTAACGACGATTAGTAAGAAAATTTGCAAATCGACAATTTCATTTTTTTCTTTGCTAATAAATTGCGATTGTGGTTCCACCTAGTATTTTTTCAAATCATAAAAATAATTTTCCAAAAAATCTGAAAAATTCAAAATATACTTTAAATTATTTAAATAAACTAGGTATAATGGAAAATTAAATCGTTGTTTTTAACTATTCTCAAATCGTCTTTAATGGTCTATTCTATTTCAAAGGTAGTATAAGACAATCCATTTATACAACATTATCTGATATAACATGGGTAGTTTGACCTTTCCATAAAAGCGCTAACGTTTTAAAGGTTATACCGTTTTCCTTGTTAAACGTCAGGTGCCTGCAAAGCCTTAAAAAACATCCCGAAAACATCGGAAACATAAGAGTGTATGAAAATGAACAATAAAGTAAACTGGCATTAATAATTTGAAACCCGATATGACAGGTGTCTTGTTAAGAAACATATTTCATGTAGAGAGGCCTTAAACAAGCTCTTCTCGTGCACACGTTTTTTTACAGGCAATCTGCGAGGAACGGGAGGTGAAAATGTATTCCCTGAAATTCGCTCACGATTTAGATGATGCATGCAGATGAGGCACATTCTGCATACAAAAGACTCCTTTTATTTATTTGGTCTTATTGGCCTTGTTTGCATTGGATTTTCTTAACTGTTTCAATGGTTTCTTTTAAATCATTTACATGATAGCTCTTTTTTTAACTTTGGTTGATGTCTAAATTAACTACAGGTACACACGCTTTGGAGGAGGCCACAGCTTTTATAAAACTTTTCTCGAAGGCCAAAGAGTTGAAGTGTTATAAGATACTAAGAAACAGACTGTCCTCGTTCCTTTGATCTTTGCCATTATTTAATAAAAATTTAATTGCAATGATATGTAATTTATTTATGAAGCTATTAATATTGCATACAATTTTTTTAATGGAATGATACCACTTTTTAATCTTGTTTAAACAAAATTTACCCCCCCCCCCCCTTCTTTTTTTTTAATCTTTTCACGAAAATCCCACTTAATATCCAAAAAAGTATTGGGATTTTTTTTATTTGAATATTTATTTTTATTTTTAACGGTAAAGGGTTATTTAAAAAAAAAAAAATGGTAATTTTCATTATGCATAAAATCCAAAATAATGATAATTAAAATCAATATTCTATCATAGCATTGAAGTTTTCCAAATGTAATGCATTAGATTTTGTTTTACCTGTATCTTTTATTTTCATTAAAACGAAAAACTTGACTTTTAGTTATTAAAAAACACAATGAGATTGCCATTAATGCAAAGCGTAACTACTTTTTGAGTAACGGTATGTGAAATTGCAATCGTTTTATAATTATTATTATTATTATTATTAATACCCCGGTCCATGGGTGTCGGTAAAATTATTTTCAGGGGAGTGCAGATGATACACAAGCACCGCGGACGGTTAATTTTGCAAATGAATATCTTAATGAAATTTTAATTAATCTTTATAAATTAAATTTCTTATCCATTGAATATTTTTAAACCTATATCATACTTTTATTTCCAGTTAATCTTAAAGTAATGTGGACTTTCCTCCACTTTATTTTTAATTTTCAAAATCCAGGGGTGTGCCTGTGCCCCCCTCCCCTCCCTCCCCCCTTGTATCTTCATGGTGGTGCCTATGCTTTGGTCCATTTTTTTTTAAATCAATTTGCAGTATATGTTTTCCAAATTAAAATGATGACGCAGTTTGGCCCTTGTGTTACCATTTCTCCAAATAATTTTTAAACACAACCAACCAGATTAAAATATTTGTTTATTAAATCTAGACATGCGCAAATGGTGCAGTTAATTTAATTTATTTTATTTATATTCAGGATCTAGATGTTTCTAATGATTTTTTTTATAATCTGTCCATACATTTTATAAGCTTTATCTGAAGAAAACCTTTCAGATATTCATCATAAACTTTCTCTGGCAATTTATTTTCCTTGAGTTCCTTCCTTCCTTCCTCACCTACCGTGGAATAAAGACTAATCTAATTTTCATGCAATCAAACTTAAAGGGACTCCGAGTGCAGCTTTTGGGGAACGGAAGTTCTGGAACAGTTAATTTTGCTATTTAAATGAATAGTATTCGGATGAGAAGGGGGAACCGTCAGCAGTTACATTCTGAAATCTATGTAAACAACCAAGTGGCTTCTTGCTGTACTTATTTTGCATTAAAATAGTAACAATTTCATATATGCTTGTTAATTCTAAGTTCTAAACCATTTTTAAAAAGGCATGACTATTTAATTTCCACACTTAATACCAAAATTTTTTATTATGAACTCAATTCATTTCCCCTCTACGTACACATTAAATCCGCAACGCCTTTAATGTCTTTATTTGGAGATAAAAAGGTGCCGGCTCAGTTGCCGTCGTCTCGTCATCTTATCGAGTTTTTTATTACGATATTAAAATATTCAGGGCGAGCATTAATTACTCTAAGTGGGTGACAGGTAAATCACTAGAGTTAACACTTTACATGTTCCTATTAAAAAATCATTATTAGTATAATTGAATGTCTTGGTCTACAATCCTTTATATAACAGCCAAATGATTGTATAAAAGTATAAAAATACATTACGTATCTTTTCAAACGTACTACTTATAATTAACGTATTACATTAATAAGAATAATATTGGAAGAAATTCTGCGCTTTTTAGTTATTGTTAATTTAAATGTACTCTAAAATCAGAACCCACTTTCGTCAAAGACCTTTTTTAACTATCCAGAAGCTCTCTAATCTCCTTGTATATGAACAGTGAACATTCGTCGGCAGATCATTACAACGCATTAAAACCTGGCCACCTACTTAGAACTATACAGTATCTCCGAGTTTTATCTGTCGACATGTCTAAATAAACGTGAAAAAGCAATATTTATAATCAGCGATAAACATCAGGATGGGAGTAGTGGGAATGAAGCGGTGTCCGACACAAGCATTATATAAAACCAACTCTCAGGAAGATGTGTGGGGGGCGGCTTCGACCATTAATATTGTGACTAGACGGGGGGCCCTTGCAGTCTAATCGCCCCCCTTGGGCTTCCGATGATGCTCCGAATTTACCCCCTGTTAGGAGGCTCCCTCGGTTTCCTATGCCCCCTGCAAACTACTGACGCAATACACACTGAAAATATATGTCTTGGCAAATATGGACATTTTTTGGAATATATGTATATAAAAATAATGAACCTAGTGCAAAAAAGCAAAGAGTAGTGCTTCACTTGATGCAATAAAATATGTAATGAGCCGTGCTAATTATGATCTTTTACCATCAGAAATTACGTTAATATCTAACTATATATAATTTTAATTTTAAAGATATTCAATTTCAAGATGTTAAATTACTAAAAGTTGTAAGAAACTCATTTATCATTTGAATTACACAAGCAGTTTGATTTAAATGTTTTGTTGATTATAAATATTTTATTGTCAATTATTTTAACCTATGGATTTATGATGACAGCAAACTTAAAAAAAAAAAAAAAAAATGTTTCTTTAAAAAAAAATTTAAAAATAATTGGTATTAATTTTAATTACAGCAGATTATGACGTGTTCAGGAAAATAAATTAAGTTAATTTATTTTAGTTTCAACGAAGTTAATTTATGCATACCCAAACAATGATGTCTATAAATAGACTATGATATACCCATTATTTATAATAAAAAGCAAAATTATTCCATATATTTATAAAAAGGGTTAGATAAATTCGATACCTGAACTTAATTATCTCTTTTTACCTTTCAAGATAGTGCAAGTGATTAACAGCTCTATTTGATACTTACTCCATTTTTTTTCAATATCGTTTTAAACTGTTAGGGTTATATGTTCAAAAAGTGCATAACATAAGTCTATAACAGACATTGTCATATAAAAGCCATTTTACTTGTTATGTCTGCATTTCTCCGTACATGACAGTTCGAATGTATATGTAGTAAAAATATCTTTTTAGGCCAAACTTGAAAAAATAATATAGAGTTGTATACTAGTTTATGAGTGAAGTAAATTGGTCTCGTAGACCGCTTTTTGGAATCCTACTTGCTCAACAACCTTCGAAAAAATATATTTATTTGTTATTTAAATCAGTGTTTACTAATGTGGTCGCCGACCAAACGGTATGGTGGTTAGCGTGCTAGCTTCTAGACCGAGAGGTTGCGGGTTCGAGTCCCGTGTTAGGCATGGGTGTTTGTAAATATATGTTGGCTTGTCTAATGACGAATGTTTCGGCGCATTATAGCCCTCGTGTTGCTGACGGCGCCCGATAATCTGAAAACAACCAACCAACTAATGTTGTCATCTTAATTGTGTTATTTTCAACAAGTCGCCTATGTTATCAGAATGATCGATGTGTGTTATCTTAAACATTGTATAATTTAAACAAATCAATTGTTTTGAAACATCAGTCAATTTAAAACAATCACATGCATATCAAGATCTTCCAGTCTAGACATTTTAATGGGTATAATTTCATACTTGCAACAGCTTAGAGAACATGATATAATTAAATATATTTTGACGGAAACGGCAAATTAGGCCGACCCTTCTGCATGGTGCCCCTTCTTATACGCACTTAATTTGTGCCTCCGAGAGCGCATGAATCACTCGTAGAAGGAAGCTCGGTAGTGGTCAAATGGTATTGATAGGTTTATAGTCTAGGCCGGCTATAGTGGTAAATACTAGTCACCCAGAGCCGAGGTAATAATTATATCGCTAAACGGTTCTTTTAGTTTGTGGGGTGACTGAAATTAATGATAGCTGGGATCCGTGTCCTGCATACGCAGCTCTTGGCACATCATTTGTCAATATCTGTTTAGTGTGCGTCTGTTAGATACAGACAAAAGAAATATTGTTGGAGAACAATGTCTACTTGTGGTTACTAATTCTGTTCAGAGACAATGGTTACTCGTTGTTCCGACGTAATGGTTTTGTTTGTCTTTGTGGCCTTCAAGTGGAATTTGTCTTTCTAAATAGCTTAATAAACATGGGATGATATTTGGAGAAAAATATGTGAAACGAAGAAACAAGCCTTTTATGTTATGAAACAATTGAATTAGTAATTAGAAGTAGGAATAACCACTAGTCGAAACTCAAATATGTTCAGACATCTCGTAAACATTTAATTGAAAAATTGGTCCCAAGTTTTTGTCTGTTGACGTAGCGAAAACAATTCTTATATATTTTCTTCTTCTACCTTCTTATAAATACTAACGGGTAAGCAGTAGAATTTGGGCATATTACTTAGGAATTATTCTATTTATCACATCTTGAGCTGAAAGGATTGGGGAGTATTTAAAATCCATCTCGCAAAATCTTTGATCAGAAAATTATTTTTTCTTTATTCCGAATTGCATAAAATAACAAAACATATTTTTTTCCCTTTGTGCTACAGAATGCTCAATGCTCTATTTTGAAAATACTATTATTATTTCAAAAAATATCAACTAGCCATTGCAATTCGTAAAAGTACAAGGAAACAGACAACAATAAACAATTCACAGATATTAACCTATACGCCCTCTTCTACCCATTCTCATTTCTGATTTATGAACTTGGTGCAAAAATTCAAGATTCCCGGTCAAGCAAATAATCCACCGTGCCCATTTTAGCACGCTCCAGACATACTCCAGCCCCTTAATGCGGAGATATATATTCAAAGGTACCGCTCCCTATTCGGACGTTATCTCTAGATATATTTTATAGGTTGACCCTGATGCAGTAAATAGTAGGAGTGAGATACACCTGAAACACAATTTAGTACATTCAATATTTGTCGGAGTCCTGCTACAAGCAACCCTGCTGGGTCGGATGAGCAGCACGTGTTAGTAATTGCATGACGCGAGTGTTGGGGGTATTTTTAGAACTGATAGATGGTTGGAAATGGGTGGTTTATGGAAGTTAGAGGAGTATGTACACTTTTTACTATACTTTTTTTACGTATTATGGTACTGAATTGAATAAATTCAAGAAATATTTGTACTATATTATCCATTAAATCCAATAACATTTCGTAATATTTACACACTTTTACAACATTTCAAATAAAATTACTAATAATTCATTATAAGCAACTAGTGCGAGTTCAAAATAAAGATTTTTGCAATAATCACTTTTTAATTGGTAGGTTTAATTGGTTGTAATTGTCTCTTTTAAAAAAGTTTTTATGAATATATTTCCATATTACATGTGCTTATTCAAGTATGGATGAGTTTAAGTGTAATTAATATAATACATTACAATATTTGAATCCCTTATTAAGTTTAACAGGAAAATAATGTGCACAACTTGTTCAACCGATACGATTCTCGTCCAGACAACGTGAAATTTGTTTTCAAATGAATATATCGCACTAAAAAGTTCATTTGTAATATTAATAAACCCTAAATCAAAACAGATAATCCCGTAGTAAAGAAGTTTTACCTTACAAAAGATGCAGAAGTTCTGATTTTTGGATATTTTAGTATATGATAATGTTCTAATGAAGCTTAAGTTTTTGACTTTATAGCATGTCAGGGTTCTGTTAACATTGTGAAAAAATGCCGTAGATATTCGTTTTTGCTTTTGCAAGTGTGTGCGGATACATCAAACTACCAAGGATAATTTTATAGACGTAAAAATTTTCTACAACTTTTGCATAATTTTTAACATTTTTAGTATATAATGAGATACAGCGCAATAAAGAAGTGAAAATTGTTGAATATCTAAAAAAAAGAAAAAGAAAGAAAGAACCCATCTGTTTCTTACAGCACCTGAACTTTATAATTATTCTTTATTTATTTTACATATTTAAAATATTCAATTATAAATATTGAAGTACATTTTAAAATTAGTTATTATTATTGAAATATGTTATATTTTTATTTGTGTATGTGTCATTATTGAAATATTACAAATTTAATTATTTAGTTAATGAAATTACGTTTTATAGTTCATCACTTGAATCGGTATCAAACTTATTTATTTTGACTAAACAATTTGATTAAGGCAAATTTTACAAACTGTATAAATGCTTTTTTATTTTTATATATACTCTTATAATTACACTTTAGAATCAGAAAGAATTTTAAAATTTTACATCCAATTTTATTACGTTTTATGTCTCCTTCAATAACATTTTAGAGGTGCTTATGCCTCCTTCAATAACATTCTAGAGGTGCATGTTAACTTCATTTATAGAAAGTTTGTGAAAGTTCTGAAAAATTAAGTTAAATGTACTAAGACGCATATTGGGTAATGTATTCCCATAGCAGACATAATAATGTAGATGAGATGCTATGTGTGAAGAATTTATATTTTAGACTTATAAAGATTGTTAAAAAATAAAGATAATTATCCATTTCCACTCCAATAAGTACCTTCGACGAAATTTTGATATGCATCGATATAATTCGAAGCTTTTTATAGATACTCTATTAATAAACACTTTTATAAGTGATCTGAAAAATTGCAAAAAATCCGCGATCATTTACTGTTGGGGATCAATAATATTTGATGATGATACAAAAAATTACACAAGAAATTATAAATGTCTCAACTTAGAAAAAATTCAAGCAATTTAACGACATATTTTATCGGGATGATTAATCACTAGGTGAGTGCACAATACTTCAAAGATTATTAATAAAAAATAAGAAAATGTACTGATTTTTCAAGGATTTTTGCCATTTACGAAATTCCTCAAAGCAAAAAGTAATCAATCAAGATACCCATTTTCTTCATGCACACCATGTTACATGTTTAGTTCACATCTTTAATGACCATCTGCTACCGTTCTAAAACATTTTTATCCTTGCGAAATACCAAATATCTCGTCTCCGTGTGCTATATACGTGTTGCATTCCAGTTGAGGCCCATACTTCCACATGCGGCCTCAATATGATTGATCAGCATTGCCTCTTCATTTATCCTCCACTGCTGTCCACCCTGCTCAAAAGAAGAGAGGAGGCCTCCACCAATGTCTGTCAGAATTTCTAGGATGATCTCTGATAGCGGGTGTATTGTACACCTATTCTACACCTAAATTACCAGTTGCCTTAACCTTAACCGGATGCTCCTGTGAGGTCCTAAACCATTCTTTAAAAAAATGTAAATGTGCCTTACATTATGAAAATAATGAAAATATATCTGTCGTTAATAAATTGAGATTTTTGTACGCTTAAATTTTTAGGTTTACAAGTTTGAACGTAATAATAATTTAAAATAGCATCTGGTAATAAACAAATTTTATATGAATATATAGCTGGTCTTTTCCTTCTCAAAGTTTTATTCTTACTTCAATCTTTTTATTCACGCATGATCTGTCTGGTGCCTCGTCTTCTTTTATCCCTCACCTGAAAACATCTTCCTCAGCATCCATTCATAACCACTTCAGATATTTACAGCCCCTCCTCTTCAGAACTTCACTTTTCCCGGAAGAATCCTTCTACCAGAGTCTTAAATGATCCGATAAGAATGCTCTTTCATAGCCCTTGTCCAAAAGTGGGGACGCGAAACTGCTTTCAGAAAAATAAAGGCTCTAATTCCGCACACAACCACTACCATTATCACAGGGGCTCCAAGAACGAAGATTTCAGAGTCTTCATGGCTACTTTGGAAATGCAATCTGGTTGCGAGTGGAATGGGGTTCAAACCAACAACACCAGGGTTTATATGCTTCAAACGTCCACATTAAAAGAGGATTGAGATTTTCTTTTTAAGAGTTAGCATTGTCTATTTGGAGTAGCATAATACTGACTTTGTAAAGTGTCCTATCTATACTGGGATTTTATTTTGTAATTTTATACGGGGGTACTTAAGTGTAGAAAGATTTTTACTTCTTTGGCTGAAGAAATACTTTTCTTTGATCGTCTCATTAATGGAGAATTTGTTTTACTGTAACACATTTACTATTCTCGCACCTTTATTGAACATATATAAGTCTTAATTTCAATTACAATTATTTAAAAAATAATAACCTCAAATAAATTTTACTGAAAGGTTTTTTTTATTTAATCACTCAAATAGCTAACAAATTTATTTTAGCCAAAATTAAAACTTCGCTATCTTTGCGAGCAAAATGTTTATATTTTATTAAAAAAAAATTTGCTTTATTATTATTTATACTCACCGAAGTAGAAATTAAATAAAAAAGGATTTCATTTTTTAATATAAGTATTTTATTATTTTGAAAAGTTTTCATTATTTTGCATGTATCTATTGTTACAGTAAGTTATCAATAATAGAAAACTTAGATCCAGTTTCTTGATCTATTGGATTGTGTTATATTTTTAAACTGTAACCCAATATTACAACGAAACCATCCAGCAATGAACAACCATCTGATATTTATTTTCCACCTCATATTTATTTTCCATCTGATATTTATTTTCATATCTCCCTTCCCAAAGTATGATATATTACCATTTTATATTTGGTTGGAATATTATTATTTTTATTAATTTGCATGTTCAGCTAAAAACTGAAATTCATGTATATAACGGTAGATTAAGGTTTTCTTCCGTTGTCATTTATCTTCGTTAAGAGTTGAACGAACTCAGAAAAATGTACCATCTCCCGAATGTCATTGATAGAAATTGATTATAATCCCGTCACATTGCATAGAAAACTACATTGAAAACAGGAAGCTAGACGGATTTGTAAGCTAATGCCATCTGAGGCCTCTTTGCGATTGTTATGACGAATGAACTTTGATGTCAACCGTCAATACAATTTACTGTGTTGATCCTAGTATTAGTGACAAATCGTTATGTTATTAGTCTAGTTATATAGATAATACTATGCATATGTAAAAGAAATATTGAACAGGTGCTCGCATTACTTTAAGAAGCCAGTTTCTAAATAAAATTGTTGAATTGTCATTTGCATCATCCATACACGAGTTTTAATTTATTGAAAACAACTATTCTGCTATTACATCCTACTAGAACAAATAAAAATCATCTACAGGAGTAATATAAGAGACTTGGAAGTACCATATTTACATAATCTTAAAAGTTAATGGTTAGTCTTATGTTCTTATGTTTAACCCGTTATCAAGTTTTTATTCTGCGTTTATCATTCCTAGGTAGTAGATGCATTTTATTCTATTGCACGTCCTTAACATTAAAACGTGCTTCATTCATGGTGAATAATTACACTGCAATAAATATTTTTATCTGGCTATTAGGAGACACTGTCAAGCAATTGGTGTTCATCACGCCTTTTCTGACCCAGCCGTTTCCTTAGAAGTCGGTGGGAGTGTTGGGGTCAATTAATCAATGTGCATTTCCGTCTCAAAAATTTGTGTTAGGAAATCCAACGAGATGTAACCTCCAGATATGCATCTTTTTTTAGACTAGTTGTGAGGAACATTGGTGCCTTGTCTTGCCATTCAGTGGTAGTGATTAGGAGCATTAAGAATTATCATAAGTAGATTTTTTTATTATTCTAAAAGCATTTTGACGATAGAGAATACCTGATCAGAATATATCAAAAAGAAGACTCAACAGAGGTTTTCGACCGTGGTTTGGAAAACACATAAACGAGGTTGAGGCAGATAATTAAATGTTAAATAAGAACGCTTCATGATTGCAAGCTATCGATAATTGAAATAAGTGACAGTCTTACTTTCGTGATAAAAAAATGTTGATTTTTTGAAGATTATACTATATTCTTCATCGTAACTTTTCGTTTTACATCCCTTTCTTCATGCCTTTCTAAATAGATACAAAACATAGAAGTACTTCGTAGAAATAACTTAAACTCAACACAAAAAAAAAAAAAAAAAAAAAAAAATGTAATCTTCTAAATTCTTAATAAATTTCTTACAAGGCTAATTTTCTCGGTAAAATCCTTTGATCTAGACAATTCATTATAATTACCACAATGAAAACCTTGGAGACCAGAAAAGTCTCTTGGAAAAGAAAGTTTATTCATTAAATAAAAATTATCTTTCTAGTTTTCTCTTTAAGCTAATTATCATACTTTGCCGGGGACACGTTAATTTATCTAAATTGACAAATAACTTTCCATACAATGAAATATTCCTCATATGTCCGCTGAAAGAAAAATCGTGTACTTTCCAGGAAAAAGTTGTGGTCGTTTGATGTCTTATTTCCTCCCCAAAACAGTATTCTGAAATACTTCAGTATAAAAATTACTAGGCGTCTAAGAGTAAATCTCCGTGACAAAAATTATCCGACTTCAGAAACGCTTGCCTGAAACGTTTGTGCATGTATCACGTTCAACTTTGTAATATTTTTAAAAAGATTATGGAACTTAAACAGGTGGATCTACATAAAAAAAAAGAATGCAGTGCTATACTTATTCTCTTTTAACATAACACAAATTTCTAACGGTTATAGATTAATGTATAAACACGTTACATTACCTGAATCAGAGATCTTAGAAAGTGAACTTTTTTCATTGTTGATAGTCCCTCATACATTTCATACATCCTTAAAAAGTAAGTTCTTCCTCATCCTAATAAAGGCGTAAACGAATCCTGTGATAAATGATAGAATTATGAAAAACGATTAAGGCCCCAGAGGTGGCCTCTACTCAAACAACCACCTTTGATGAGTTGCAATCCATATGTCCTAATGAATATATTTAAGCAATTTTCGTTTCATTGGAAATTCAGACTAATCTATAAAAAAAAAAAAAAAAAAAAAAAAAACCCGCCTCGTTATCTTGATATCCTAGCCTTCTATTTGATCTCTTGGTCTCGAAGACTAAAACATAATCAAAAAATTGTTCATCCAAAACACCACTTCAAAGATAGTAATTATAGTTTTTGTTTTAGTATTATTTCTAATTCTGGCTCTACTACTATTTAAATTACGATAAATATATTTTTAAAGATTGGGTGGTTTACAGGCTATGAACAGAATACTCAGAATCCAAGTACTAAGTACAGTCCCGCTTTATTTTCTTTTTATTTAATATAATAACTGTATTTTGAAATATTATACAGCAAACTGCGTGGTTCGTGAATTGTGCAAAAAGTTTTATTGTGGTATCAAATTAGTTAAGTGGAATGTACTAAATATAATTAATAATGTTTAAATTACAGCTGAAATCGTGATTTAACCACCAATGTTTTCCATTCGGATTCTGCGCACTTTTTGAGATAGAAATGTCAAATGGTGGTATGCAATCTGTAATCGGGTTAATTTGTAACAGTCGAATAAGCACAGCCTGCGGTCAAGGTCAAGGAGCAAAGAATGCGCCTTGCAGTGTGAGATGCTGCGTTTAATATTAGAGTGACGATTCTTATGCGTAGGATCAAATACAAATGGACCGGCAAACAGAATAATATGTGTGTATCATAGAGCCTGAAGGGATATGCTGGCTATTTATTTTTCTGTTTTCTTTCGTAATTTCTGAGTAGACCTCCCAAGAGCCGATTAAAGAGTATTCGCACATTACGCCTTTTTTTCTTTTTGATAATGAAAACGTTTCTGCTCGCGTGTTCATAATTTGGAGTTACATTATTAAACAATTAACCTTAGCACATCATCGATCACAATCTTTTGCTTTATTGAAAAATAATAACTATATGATTTTTCTTTTATATATACAAGATGAGATTTAGCTCAGCTTAGGTGTGTAATATAAAGGAGAAAATGCGTCTGTCAGAGAATTATTGCAAATTGGTGCCTCGTCAGATTTTTTTAGACAGCACTGATTAACCCTGGTAAACTTAAAATGTATATAATCAAGACTCGAATCTATTTTGATGAAGGGTTTGGAAACAAGACTCTTTCTTTATCTGAAGTGGATTGGGTTTTTCAGCTTAATGCGAAATAGTATTTTAATTTACGGATAGTTTATGAAAATCCTTTTAGAGACGAAGTTCATTGCCTAGCTTAAAATTATATCTTTTAGCAAGTTCAACTGCATTCTAAGAAAAATGAAGTTGAATGGAAAAGAAATATTTTAGTCGACCATTTGCCAAATGAGTTACGTGACCACAAAGAAAAGTCAAAACTGAGTTAATATGATCATTTTCTTCGGCGTTTTCTCCTATATAATCTTATCCTGAATTTTTTCGTAAAATAATGTCTGCTTTGGAACTTTGAAGCTTTTATTGTCTAACGCAGTGAACCCATTGTGAAAAGTGAGATGGTTTTTTCCTGAAATATCACTTGAAAAAAGTGCACATAGCTGGTTTTGCTATTGAAATTCTTACTCTTTTGTGTATCAATTTTCAATATTGGGACTTTAAATAACAGAGAATGCAAGAAGAGTACTATTTCCTGATCAAAAGAGCTAAACATTTTATTTCGTAAAAATAGTGGAAAATAAAAAAAAAATTTAATCAGCATATGTATGCTTTTCGAGCTTATGTAATCTATCGTATTATACAATAATATATATATATATATATATATATATATATATATATATATATATATATATATATATATATATATATATATATATATATATATATATATATATATATATATATATATATATATATATATATATATATATATATATATATATATATATATTTTTTTTAGTTGAACATTTAACTTTTAAGAAAATTATTCCCATACTTATTTCCTCTTCACTTTCTATTTTGAATTCAAGTTCATTGGAGTCCCTTAGTTAAAAACATTTCAACATTTCCTTAAGCACTTTAAACTATAAATACTTATAATCAAAAAATAGTTTCTATATGATTGATTTTATTAATTTTATTTTATTTTCAGGGCAGTGGTGATACGAGAGGGGACGTGGGTATAGATGAAGTTGACGTAAGTTATTCTTTCTATTTATATTAGAATGATTTATTTTCAATCATAGAACTGTCTATTTCATATTACTTTAAAGTTCATTGCGTTTACAAATTATCCCCTAACTTTATTGATTTCAAATGAATTTTTAAATTTCAAAATAATGAATACTAGTAACTTAGCAAAATTTATTCTAATGCATTATAACTGATCTAATCTAATCGAATAAAACATAAGAATTTGCATTAATAATCAGGTTATTTGTTTCTTTTAGGATAATTGAGAGAGTAAATTTTTAAAAGGGAAAAATACTTGTTTGATCAAATAGATTGCAATTTTATTTCTTCTAAAGTGCTTTTAAAGGGTAGGAGAGACCTTTGTACTAGGGCCGCCTTTTTTCAATGCACAAAAAATGAGCCACTGAGCCATTTAAAAATGTGAAACAGATATGCATACATCGTTATAGTAATTACTTCCCATTGGGATTAATAAAAATACTTAAAATAATAGATTATGTCAAATAGAAGGTTTTTTTAAAAATTTCACGAATGGCCCTAGATACGAGACCTCGTTTTGCCTAGGGCCAGTAGCTGGTGTACCTTGGGCTATTCTCTTTAAGTGAGGTTTCAGACCATAACGAATAGAAAACAAACATACACAGATGAATTTTAAAAAATAAACAATATCAATTATTATCAGTGAAAAACTGATTCCAAAGAAATGAGTTGCATGCATTATCTCTTAGAAGCACCGTCATATTTTGGTTTTGGAAATTTGAAAATAGGAAGCAACTATGTGGCCCTAGGTACACGACTTGGTAATTTCATATAAAATGTCTTCTACTAAAAATGCACATGTAGAAAAGACTTATTTAAACATCTCATTTAGTAATTAATGTTACAAACAAAATTACGAGTATTTACTAAAATTCAAAGAAAAGTATTGGACTTCACTTTGTGAAACAATAAAAGACATGAGCTGCAAAATGTTACTGCAGACCATATAAAAACATTTTCCACTTATAACTTGTCACAGCTTTCGCCTCTCAGATTTCAAAATGGCTGTCAAAAGAGCATTTGGATGTTGCCACTTACCCAAGTGAGTAAAAAAACTTAGAACTAAACATTATTAAATAAAAGTGGGGTGGCCCTTGGTACACAAGTCTCCCTTATTATCTTCTAATTTGACTGCGTCTTCTATACTTTAAGAATGAAAAAAACTATTTATAAAAAAATATTTTTTGGATAAGCGATACTTTCAAACATTATTTATGTTTTTTCGTCTTCTTTTTTTATTAGTAAAAGCAAAGATAAAGCATTTGTATGTATTCAATGATCCTAATTACTGACACAATTGACCGTTACTTTTACCGTTCCCCATCCAATTATTTTCTGCTATCAATCCTAACATGATAATAATCATGAAACAGGTCAAGAAGTGCAATTTAACTTTCTTACATTGCCCAAAAAATTCTTACTTTCATTCCAAAGATCTTTACATTGATAAATCATATCATCTATTGGCTAACATTATCCCAGTACAGTGCGCATCGACAGATGTTCTCTCACTGGTTTAAAATAACTCCGAAACAATCCGAGAAACCAATTATCAGATCAGCACACCCTTCTGAGGCACGTTCCGCATTCCTATCGTGCGATTATGTAATTATACAATTACAGAAACGCAATATCTAGATGAAAGCCTCTTTATTTGATGCAGCTTAACAATTCCAATCCCGGCTATATGAGTGAAGTGGGCTCATGATGCTAAACAGTTCTGCTTCCCTTGTTACATTATTGGAAACTGTAAAACGATACGTTAATGGACTGCTATTGGTTGAAACAATGATTCACACAGATGTGTAATGGTTGAATCAAAGTGGGCCTTTCTCACGGAATTGTTTGAGTCACTGTGTTGTATTGATCATGAAAAAGGTCCTTGAAAATTATCAAAAGCATATTTCCTTGTTATGTGCGGTTGAAATGTCTTAGGTTAAAGGAAACGCGAAGAATAAAGATATTAAATTACATGCAAAACTTATCGTTGTTGCAAAATAATGGAAGAACAAAGCCAATGTACACTTATAATTGCTCACAAAACTAGTTCCTATAAATGTTTATTTACGAATTAAACGAACACCTTCCGTTTTATTGTGCAAGTAGATGTTCTGTTTAAATAGCACTATTAAAGATAGAAGGGAAATTATGTTTTGTTTCTTTACAATTGTAACTTTATTGGCAATCTAGCTATCAATATATTCTTTAGGTAATAGATTGTTTGATGAAATGACGTTACTAAAACCTTGATCTGATGTATAACTTAACACACAAAATATTGAACAATTTGTCTACTAATGTGTGACAGTTTTCATATCAAAAAGAGAAATTACTCATTTTTAGAACGGTAACTTAGTAAGCCGAAGCTTGTTAATAATAAATAAGTAAATTGTTGAGGTGCTCGAGTGAGAATGTACTTTCGTTTGATAATATCGCATGTATGTGGGCACAAGAGCTACACGAGTTCTACGTTACTCCAGAACATTTCAAAACGAAGTTATAAACAAAAGTGAGAAAGATAGTCGGGGAAATGCTTTCCTGGAGGTCTTTCAAGGTGAAAACTGCCACGCAATTGGATATCGAATGGAAGAAAACCCTAGAAAACTACCAGGCATATCCGCATTGAACGTGAGACTATCGGTCACTATCGACTCAGAGTCTACTCACTTTAAATACAGTGTGTGTGGGGGCTTGATTCCGAGATCTCTCGCATGCGCTGATCAAACATTTTACTTTCGAGCCGTATGTCAGGTCATTCTCCTCACGGAAAACATTAAATGCAACTTATAAATTTGCTCTCTACAAATTTCATTGTAATACCAGAATATAACGTACCGATTTCAGTAAATAGTGTCATACGGGGGAATTCTTGGTCATTCTTTTTATGGGGTAATTAATGGTTACCGACTTTTCAGTATTGAAAAATGCTATTTAAAACCAACTAAAATAAGGTAAAAAAATCCTTATATATTCGATGTTCTAATACAGATTTTAAAAAAATTTGTAGCAAGTTAAGCGAAAAAAAAATGATATTTACCACTATGAAAACATCTTTTTCTTAAGATTGCCTAAAAAACCCTACATTTTTTCAAAATCCATATCCGTCCTACATTTTTATAATATTTTTCTTGATGCTGTTTTTCAACTACTGATAGCTTAAGCTTTTGAATTCCATGTATGGGTTGTTGTTTTTTTTGCAATTTGTTTCAATTACATAAGTATACCCATTTATACCCCAGTTTGGTTTGGGAATTCTTGGTCAATTATATTCTTTAGAATTTCCAAAGGTTTTCATACTTATTTCGATCTCTAAACATTTCTTGATATTAGTTATTACTTTATCTTACTTATTAAACAAAAATTAGATCTTGTTTACTAGTCATTGCATAAGTTTGGATTAGCATCACTATCCTCTACTGTAGACGATGTGTCTGGATCAAATGCTTCTAGTTCAAATATAGTCTCAACTAGTTTCAAAGACATCTTAAGTAAGCATTAAGCCATAGTAGTCAGAAATCAAAAGGCAAATAAATACAAACTCAGCTGTTATTACAAATTAAAATTTTCTGGATCAGGAGGCAGAACGAGACAAGAACTGATAAAAAACAGAAGCGGAAAGTTGCAGCAAAAAAGAAAACGATTCAAACTAAAAAAAACCCGATTATTTGGCTAAGAAACAAAAGCTTTAATTGATAATAATGTGGATGCCTCACCATCAGCAAAACATACATGTTTCAAAATATCTTATGTGGAGATTGAGAATAATAGGAATTCAGGAAAATCTGTATTATATGCCATATATTATGACAGTAATCCATTTTAAATTAGAAAAATTACAAACATACTAGACAAAAAGAGAGTTGGAATTAAATTTCTTGAACATGGCTTTGGTAACTTTTGCTGGCTAAAGAAAGCAAGACATGATAAAAATTATCAATATGAAATATATGCTCTAGTAATTTTACAGGGAAGTTATCCCTTTGTGATATATACTAATACAATTAATATTGCTTTCAAATATTATAAAAAAATTGATCAAGAATTGTGAATTTAAAGTGTGCTTGTTTGTAATATCAACATCTAAATAAATAATATAATCTAAATTCTTCCTCGATTAACCTATTACAAATGTATAGAAACTTTGTGAGCACTAAATATTGATATTTATCATGTTAATTTACTTTTGACGTTCAAAAATATAAAAACAAGTTGTGACCAATATTTACCCCATAAGTGACCAATAATTTCCCCGCAGCCGGAGTAAATCCTAGTCACTTGATTAATGAAATTAAACAAAATGTTAATTTATTTCAGGCAAAGCGAATATTTCAATAAATCATATATTATGTAAGCTCGCTTCATGCCCAATTTAGTTATTTTGTCTAACATATTTTGGGAGCTATACAGATCTCATTGTTTTTTGACCAAGAATTCCCCGGTATGACCCTATATAAATTTTCATGTTTTCTAGGTGAGAGACGAAGAACAAGATAATCTTTTGACGACCCCAGGTAAAGCAGAACAGGGTAAGTACTATTACAGACCAAGGATCAACTAATTACAATAATAACTGTAATTAGAATAATGCTAATTCTATAAGCCTAAAACTGTATTTCAGTTCACTCATACAAGTTTAAATTATATATAGTTTTGGCTATCCACCTTCGTTAGTAATGCGTTTATTGGCTATTTGTTTTATATTTTGATCTTCATTTTACAAAGATAATATTCTGCCTTCAAAACAAATTTTCATTTTTTTTTTTTTTAAATTTATTATTATTATTATTATTATTTTCAAAACAAAGATATTATTGTGCTTTCTTAAAGTCTATTAGTATTTTATGTTCAGCATTTTTTTTTTTTACGAAACATTTTTTTTTTACTGTTAGGGATAGTAATAAAAATAATAATGATCCACAGAAATGTCTTTGGCTTGAGAAAAAACAGGAGCATAAGTTTTTACTATAAGTACTATACTGGCTATTCTTACTAAATACAAGAAAAAGTGGTATTCTTACTATATACAAGGAAAAATAGATAAGATTTCCAACGTCACATAAAGGGTATATAGCAAAAAAAAAGTATTAAGTGCTTTATGATATTAATTTCACAAATTTTTAAATTAATTTTTCAAGAATGATCAATGAAACTCTTAAATGATGTACCCATTCAGACTCGGTTCATCGCCCCAGGCTCAAATTTTTAAACTTGAAAATGAAGTTAAATATCATGGAGGTTGCATCCAAATGTGTTTGCACGTTCCCAAAACTTGTTATAATGCAATTTCGTTGATTATCTTTCAGTATATCTTCCAAGTTTCAGCTCGATGAGATGACGGTAAGTGGGTTAATTAGTTTGGTTATCTGTTTCCCTATCTCTAATAGAAAAGAAATCTTTCAACAACTTTTATGGGATTCCCTGTATTCTACTACACTATTCAAGACAAAATTATATTAAAAAAAATATGGAATTATCGATTGTATTATTAGTGTGGTACCTTATTGTGTTTTATTTCATAAATTTAAAAAAATAACTTACTAAAATAGCACTTCACAATGTCGGAAAATCAATTTATAAAATTCTAATATTAAATAAAATTTTAAAAAAGGACATTCATTTTCAACTGATATCAAGTAGAAGTTTGATAAAAGATTTGATAAACAATCGTTCAATTACATAAAATTATTCTTTATCACTAGTTTTAAACAAGATTGTTTACATTATATGGAATGGAAGAACATGATGTGAATGATTCTACCTCATTATAGAGCCTCTTAGAAAAGTAAACCGCATTGCGCTTTTTGGAGAGAAAAAAATGTACATTACTAACTATTTAACAGGAAGTTAGTTGTATCTATAGATATAGAATATTTTCTCAGAAAAATTAACCACATTGTGTGTCTTTTGAAAAAGAAGCAAATTGCTAATTATTTAAGCGAAAGTTAATTGCATTTCATTAGCCCTAATTTGAATGACATTTACAAGAAAAACGACTTGTCAAAGAGAAGTGTTTCTTTTGATCATTTGTTTTCTTCTGAAACCCTTTTTACTCTGCCTTTCGTTGATAGAAACACCCGGGTATGACTCAGCAGGACGTTGTTTTTGTGGGGGTTGTGAAATTATACTAGAATTTTTTCAACCATAAACATTTCAATAATAAACACTTAACTTTAAGTAATATTTGACATTTTATTTAGTTACCCTGCTAATAAATTTAAAATAAAGCATATATCCAGGCCCGTGCTGAACCCTTTGTTAGGGCGGTGGACGGCCTTGGCCAGAGGGCGCCAGCACTATGCAGGGGGAGGACTACCGGGGTGTATAGAATATAATAACTAAAGCGTTAATCGCTCATGATAAATACGGGTTCAATATGCTTTTCTGGCAGCAGGTCACGGTACGAACGGACCATCACACTTACACATATCGTACCGGTATTTGTCAAACAAAATGACCATGTATTGTTTGCTAAATTCTAATGTTCATTTTATCCATTTCAAATATTTGCAATGTCTTAGGGCAAAATAAAAGCCAAAGTAGTAGTTGAAACATAATTAGTGTAATTTTGGTAAACTAACACACATAGAAAATTAAGACGAGATAATTTTACATTACATGCATTTCAAATAAAGTTACCAACATTTACTACTTAATTTCTTAAGGAAAGTAACAAAAACAAATATGTTCACAAATGTAATGTTCTTTGATTGAATTTACAAACTAAACCTGAAAAAGTCTTTTTAATTCGAAGCTGGAGTAGCAAAGATAATCAATAACGGTGTTTGGATCTATGGAGTTCAAAATATCAGCTTCTGAGTGCACTAACAGTAAAGATTCTAAATTTTCGTTTGTCAAAGACGATCTCAATCTGGCTTAGTAAGTTTCAATTTAGAAAATGCTCGTTCGCAAGAAACTTGAGTCAATAATGGGATGGTTAGAAGAAATTTATATACTTTTGAAAGTTCTGGGTTTTGTAAACAGTACATGTTATATTCTAATATAATTTTATATGCACACTTGATACAACTGTTGCATGATGCCGAAGCTTTGCACTGGATCTCGTGGTCTTCATCATCATCTTCTTGATCATCGTCATCATCACTGTGGTCATCGATTTTCTCGTCTGAGACATCTTCATACTCATAGTCAGCGTTCATACTTGCATTTGAAATCTGGGGCCATACATTCATGAACGAGATAAGTTCTTCTTTAAACTTTTCTTCATCCACCGTTCAAAAGTAATTCTATTTTCTTCAATGCTTTAGGAGGCAGAGATTCTTGGTATTTGAATCTTTTTGGGTCGAAACAGGCCAGATTGAAATAGAGCGATTTGTGCTGCACAAAACGGCTTTTCATAGTTTGAACAGCTCTATCCACAATTACGAAGAATATCTTTATTTGAATTCTTCTTCGAGAGAGAAGTTCCAGAACTGTCGTCTTCAGCAAGTTCTCCTACCATTTTCTTTACCTTCTTCTTTTTTCTTCTCAGTTATTGCTTTGCCAATAACAATGTCATTAAGAGTTTCATCAGTCTTTCCTCTTTCTTCAAGTTTCTGCGTCATTTTCAGAACAAAGCGTTGTGTTGCTTTCAAAGTTTCAGAAAACTTGTCTCGTAGGCGTTTTATCTACTAAGTGAAGACTCAATGTTCCTCCACTCTTGGGCATAGTCTCGATTCTTTGTTTGGAGATAATCCGATAGTGGCGTAGTGATTTTGAACACTTGCAAGAATACCATTCCAACAACTATTGTTTCGAAATCCAGATACTTGTTAAGTAAAGCAGTTGTTTCATGTCTCACTTTGGCGTTGAAATCGGTTGAATGTGAAATTTTGAACAGAGCCAATACCAACTCCAGATAAATGTGTTTAGGTTTACCTGTGTTTGAAGATTTTTCTTCAGAAGAGGTCCACTCATCTATTCTGCCGAATATTTTTTTTTGCTGCGGCTTCAATGGCTTCCAACTTGTACTCATCAATTTGCTCCCTGAACCTGTCCAGTCTTTTAATTGAATCCTTCAACAACAACAACAACAACAACAAAAAACTGGGTTTCTTGCATTATTCTGAAAAATGAGATTGTTGCAGTGAGGCACTGAGCTGTATCAGATATTACAAGATTTAAAACGTGAGCGTAGCACCACGTGTGAATGTGATTTGGTATTTTGCTGGCCATGTGTGCAGTCAAACCATTATACTGGCCGCTCTTGTTAGACACGCCATCAAACGCATTTGCGACGCATTCACTCAAAGGTATTTCAAGGTCTGTCAATACTCCAGAAAGAGTGTCAAATATTCTCCTGTAGTAGAAACCACACTTTTTAATGCCAGTAGTCTCTCGCAAACTTTATGTCCTTTAACATACCTGGCTACTATTGCACATTGATCATTGCTACATATGTCTATTGTCGTGTGCATTAAAACTGAGAAAATGCCGGCTGATTTGATTTCATTTGCCACGACAGATTTTGAGACGGCCTTGGCAAACGTCTCGTTCCGCCCTTCCACCCCCTCTCCCGCATTAACCAAGAGCGCGCCGCTTGGGTACTGTAAGAATCACAGTCCATTCAGTAGTAGCCTACAGTCGCAACACTCAACTCGGCCGCTCGGCAATATCGACGATAAGCCTCGTCTTAAAACTTGTCAGTTTCGGAATAGGAGGGCGCCAAAATTTCTAGGCTGGAGGGCGCACCGGGATACGTCCCGGTGTCCCGGCGGCCCAGCACGGGCCTGCATATATCCTACCAGTCCAAGAGACTGTGTATGAGGAAATCATGCAGCGGCATAATTGATGTGAGATTCAGAGTCAGTGTAAAGAAGAGATATCCGTTTCTAAAACTGTGGTGTAAATTATAAAGATAATAGGTTGCATACATCCGAGAATTCAATTGGCTATTGGATGGCTTGTGGGGTTTGACCATAGGATGAAAAAATCTCGAAAGAAGCACGTGGTCTTTGCTACCCTCGCTAAAGAATGCATTTTGTGAGAACTGAATATGGCGATAATCTTTTTATTGTTGAGTGATTGACCATGACCATATATTTTGTCTGATTTCATCTCATCATACTACAACACTAGTGACTAGTGATCACTACGACTAGTGATCGCTAGTCTTTTCTTATCCCACAAGCTTCATACAATATTTCTCTACGCACATCGTATGAGGGGCTGAGAACCAAAGGGGTCTAAGTGACTTTCCTTAACTTCTGAGAAAATACACTTTTAAGTTACTTATTTTTTATTAAATTCTATGAAAACTAGTGATATCTTCATTCCAGAGGTTAGTATTAGAACAACAAATAATTTTCATACAAATTTAATATAAATAAGAAACTTTAATATGTTTTAAAGTGCCTTTGCTTTTCATGCCCTCCTATTTTATTTACCATAAAACATAAATATATTTTTTTAATCAACAATATTGTTTTCATTGATAATGACTCAGTGGTTTTTATTTCATGATATCTGTATACAAGAAAAGTAATATTTAAATTAATCAATGAATATACCATTTTTAATGGAACTTTTTTTGTATAAAATTCATTATTCCCATATCTTTAGCAGGCCTCTATAATGTATTTTTAACAATTAAAGTAACAATACAGGTAATTTTTTCCTAACTTGCAACGTAATTGAGGGTTGCTGTATTCATTTTTCAGGGGAGGAAAGGGGTGGGGAGAGATAGGTCCAAATGTGAAAAATCATCGAGATTCAGAATTGCTTCAAATTTCATATTATTACGACTACCAAGTTTTGCGAAGTGAGAACTATAGAATTAACTTAACTACACCATTTGCATTCTAACTCCTCATCCTCATCAGTATTTTTAAACTTGTCAAACATTTGAAGAGCTCTGATTTCAATCTTCTTTTTATTAAATCCTTTACATTAACTTCGATTTTGTCTTTGTGCGTGTTGGTGGTTGGTTGGGTATGCGAACAATTTTTTTTATAATCACCTCGATGGCAACCAAATCTACTGAGACTTAATTAATCCTTTTGCCGTTATCCAATCGAGATGAAACTTGGTAGATGGATTCGATATGGATGACAATGCATTCTAACAAATTTTCACGGCTGTCACTGTCACTAAAAGGTCGTTTTTACGGAATACTAGTGAACCAACTTGCCGTCATCCAATCGCGCTGAAATAGCATTTAGCCGATCATTGAAGAAACTCTTCCTTGATGCCAAAATTGTTTTAATTAATAAATTAATTATAATATAAATAAAAGATATTTGTACGTGAGTGCATAAATTCGCATTCATTTTTAATGAGTAAATTTTGAAAAGTAGATTACCGCATATTTTATTGATAGAAATGTTTTTAATATTTAAAATTAGATATCATCATCAAGCACATGTTGGCATCAGAAACGGTTCTTTGTTGATGAATCTAAAAGGGATATATATTAGAAAGGATTTATTCTAAGGATTTATATTAGAAATCTTTTTATGAGTTATATTATTAAGTACTACTTCGAACCTTGTAATCATCATCAATAAGAAATTTATTTCAAACAAGATACCCAACTTAATCTGTTGAAAACGCGCAAAAGGTATCCCTAACTTTATGCAATGCTAATTTTTTTCTTCTTATCCCTGATATTCGATTACATAAAAAAAAACATCACTTCACACCATTTTATTTCTCAAATACAATCCTCAAAGGTAACTCGAGGACAAAATCAGACGCACTGAGGACATCACGTAATTATTGAGCGGCTATATTTCTACTGGAAAATGACGAAAAAGAAGAAGACATGCTGTCACCAACTGTACCCGAAGTTGTCATCTTTGGCCGAAGGACGCGCCATTGCCTTTCCATCAAGGCTTAAAAAGGGCGGCTCGAAAACGAGTAGGATTGTATGAAATAACCCCTCATACGTCAATGCCAACGTTATTATGAACGATGGAGATATCATAACTACAATCATCCTTTTCATTAAAAATGACAAAAATACCATCATTACTTCCAGCGGAGGAATGGTGAAATGGCTCAAGGATGTAAAACCAGCAGCCATAATAAGCCAGCTTGTTATATTTAAACGTGTAATCTTTTATAAAAAGGACAATGATAAGAAGTATTTATCTCTTAAATTGAAATGCGTGAGTGGATATTATGTTTGTGGGAAATTGAGCAATATATTTTTGGTTAAAAATTAAATTGATATTTTTAGTTCATAAAATTATTTTTAAAATCGATAATTTGTAGGTGATCTTAGAAATTAAAATGTTACTTTTTTACTTTGATTCTTGTGTTTTATTTGACTTAAACTGTTTCATTTGATAATATTCTTTTCTAAAGAGTTTATTTTTACTTTAATTTAAATCACAAGATTTGTTCTAATTTCTGATTGCTCCATATTACGCATCTAATTACCTTCGCCGATTAATTTTGACGTAAACAACTCCTGCTATGAACCATTTGAAGGTATGTGATGTAGGCAATATTGAATTAAAATTGATAAGAAAAATTGTTTTTAGTCCAAATAAAGACTTCTAATTTCTCTCCATCCTGTAACAAATCAACCCCTATTTTTTCTTGATTTAATTCTAATGGAGGTCATAAAACTCATCTACCATATATTCTTAGAGTTATTTTGACTGCTAACATGTAAGAGAGAGGAAGATCAGAAACTTCACAATTTATTAAAAAGTAAAACCATTAGACCACCCATTTGAAACCCAATAAATGACAGTGAAGCTCAATTTTACAAGACATCCTCACTGTGCCCTTCGCAATTCTAACTTTCAACCTACCAGGGGGTTACAGCATGGGGCCCCACAATTGCAACAGGTACCGAAGTACTCCAAGAATGAATGACAAAAACTCAAAGAAGTAATTAGAAAAATGATCTTCCGCGTGGGCTTTTGGCCGCCCACCACCCGCCGTCGAACACAAGAAAGAACAAAAGCATTTCTGACTCGCCGTTCATCCCTTGCTTTTTATTTTTATTATTTTAAATCCTTTTTTGTTTATTTTTTGCGAGCAGCTGTTTGATTTGGTTTGCTTTTGCAGGTCCACCTCCTCTCATTACGCCCCCACCACCTGGGCCAGGGTCTATAGGCGCCGAAAGTAAGTCCGGGGGTGGTGGTCTCTTTTTTCCCCAAGTGTGCTTGTTTTTATGTGTTGCAATTTGTTTCAGGTCTTTCCGTTCTCTTTATTTGTTCTTTTGTGTTCTTGCACAATATACGTTTATTGTTTGAGTTGCGAATGCTTTGGTAAAAGGTATAAAGAACGCCTGATCACAAGGAGTAGTTCAACCCCTGCTTATATATTTTAAACCATTTTTAGTCCCCTCCTCCCCTTGTTCAATTTACCTTTTGAGGCCTTTGGTAAATCCCCACAAAGTTGTTGCTAACGGCTATTGAGAAAACAACTGCTCCAAGCTCCTACTATGTTATGATAATTAAGTTTGACAGTAATCTGCCTTAACTGGTCCTCTCAAAAATATACAAGGTTTTCGCAAACTTTTAGAATTAGAGGGAATTATGAAACCCATCATGATGAACTCTACTTATTATAGAGCCAAGAGTAGCGTTCCACTCCCGAAGTGTGAGAAAAAAATAACTCAAAACATGTCAAACAAGCACAAGTCGTCAGTTCTGTTACTTCTTTCATGCCAATAGTATCAAATTTCCAAACTATCACTTATTAATCACCGTATGCAAATTTGCAGAGAAAATGTTGGGAGAGATGTGGCGGAATATCTTCAGAACATCCCCATTAATCGCCATATGCAAATTTCAAAAAAAAAAAAAAAGGGTGAGATGTTATGGAGATAGTTTATTTCTCCGGAACAAACTAAATGAAGGAGTAACGACTTATGTTTGTTATACGTGTTTCTATGTTGTTCTTTTCTGACTCTCAAAGTGGAATCTGCCCCTGTGTTCATGGTGAACATAGTGCGTCTTGATAGGTAGTATCATAAAACCTATCAATGTTAAACGTTTTTGTGAGATTTGATATTAAAGTAATTCAGGAGCCTGGCCAAAAAGCATTTTAAATTGGTAATCTTGATGTCCATCTCCAATTCTCTTTGAATTTCAATTTCCCAAGTTCTAACAAGGACTTTATATCCAAATGCTGACGTTCCACATGTGGTATTTTAATTGTTCGTAAGCTGAGAATAACCCATTGAGCAGAATTTGTCATGCTAATTGTTCTATAAAGCAAATGAAATTTAAATATTTTTTTCTTATTTGTTCTAACTCAGTATCTGTGATTATGGAAAAGAATTTCTCCTAACTCTGGATAAAATTTAATCAAACCATTTTTTGAACATTCTCTATGTCTTATACAAAGTGAATATGAATTTTCGTTAGCATAAAATAGTGAAGTGCAACTACGCATTTATTTACATTTTTTGGAAATATATAATGTAAATAAATAGTTTTAACTTCACAATGTAAATAACAATTCACGAAAAAGTCAGCATTAAAATAATCATAGTTTCTGCATATTAGTTTAAAAAATTACATGCTTTAAAAGTGCATTTTTTTTACAACAAAAGCTAGTTTAAAAATGAATGATATTCTATCATTAGTTTACATAATAAGAAACCTCAATAACAACAAGAAAGCAAAACTAATTACTTTCAAATTGGCCAGTAGATATTTTTTTGTATAAAATAACTGCACTGGAAGCACGTAATAAATTATTTTTTTAATATTTAATACCATTTAACAGATGTTCCTGGACCTAAAGGAGAAAAGGGTCGAGCAGGTAGACATGGGAAACCAGGGCTGAAGGTACTATGCAAAAGCTTCTATTATATTTATATTAACAAATATTTGAATGTTTGTTTAGAAAAAAAATTAAATTAGAATTTCCATCAACTGGAAAAGTATGAAAAAATTAAAATTATTATTTTTATTTAATTTGCCAATTCTGGAAGTGTCAATGATTTTTTTAAAAAAAAAATTATAAATCAAAGTATTCATTTTTTTTTTTTTTTTTAAATTGTCAAGTTTAAAAAGATACAAAAAAAAAAAATCCTCAAGAGCTAAAAATTGCATTTTTATTCGTAACTTGAACATTTAACAAAAATTATATAAAAAAAAAAATATTTTTTTGTAATTCGTAAACTAAGATAGAAAAGAACTCTTATAGAAACACTTTAATGTCTATCTGTCCGTCTGTTTGAAGCGCACTTGAATAATGCTGGAACTAATCTATACAGTTGAAATGAAATTAGGCTTTAATTCATATATATACAAATATATACATTACAAAATCTTAAAAAATGGGAATTTTAATTTTTAAAAAAAGTATCTTCAAGAACGTTGTATTTAGAATCACATGAAAGCTATATTTAAGGACTTCTTGTTACATTTTTTAATGAAAAAAACGTGAATTAACAAATGAAAAATATGTATAATTTATCTTTTAATTCCAAAACTTACAAGCAGAAAAGGCAAAGTATTCGCATTTGACTGGTGCGTTTTTGTGAAATAAATTCGGTTATGCGTTTGTGAATGTTTGCGTTTGCATTATTCTAAAGGCACTTAGAATTCTCAAGAAAACTTAAATTGTTTTCCTTCTGGTCACCCTGAACAAAAAACTACCAATGCTGCAAAATGCCTTTCCAGCTTAAAATTCACATTTTCGATAGATAGATTCATAATCCGTCAAGTTTTATTTTCATTCACAGAATCAATACACTGTTAAAAAAAATTGTCCACCTTGCACCAAAAATTGGTTCCCATTTAGCTGCCACCAACATTTGGTGCTTAGTTTCGCGATTTAATGGTGCTTACGGTCCTAGGTTGCACCATTAAATCGTGAAACCAAATGTTGGTGGCAGCTAAATGGGAACCAATTTTTGGTGCAAGGTGGAACAAAATTTTTAACAGTGTAAATACAGATTCTTATCTGAACTAATTCACCGGAGCTATTTTACTTAAGCTAGTAGTTTTGTTGCATATATATAACTGTATTTGATTCTACTGTTCTAAGTAGAATTGCAAGTTACTTTTTTTTCTATATTTAAAAATTTGTTTTTATTTTAATTGTGAATTTATTCCATTAAATAGGTAATTTGATGCTTTCAGGCTAGGCATATCATATTGTTATGAATTTTTCCACTGAGGCAATGATGGCACAGTTTTCACGGTTTAAAAGTATTTATTCTCTCTTTAGAAAACTCACAAAATCTATTCACAGGCAACAGTTTAACTACTCTCAAGCTTCAACACAAGCTTCAACAAAAATAACTTCGAATTCAGCGATAATACAAGCGCACTCCAATAGGTCAACAAAGCGATCAGCTTTCAACGAAATCCGAAGTACATCTCAAAACTTTCCCGTTCTCCAGTCTTTTTATAAACAAGCGCGTGAGACATTCTCGAAATTTCCAGCCAATTCACCGGAAAGAAATTTCTCGAAACGTCTCGATTACTTCAGGTGTTGCCACCTTCTTCTAACTTGTATAATCGCTATTAATTACTAAATAAAATTGGATAAAAATAAATTACAATAGAATTTTGAAATAATACGTCACTATTTACAATATATACAGACAATTTGTGCAACATTTCCCCCTTCTTAAAGACTGCACGTCCCGGGCAGTGAAGTCCTTAAGAGGAAAGGCAATTCAATCACTTCTACTATAATATGGGGCTAGTCTATTGTTATGTACAACTCTAGGTTTACAGGAGGGTGTCCGTTGAATCCTTACCACGACGTCGTTGATCTTCTTAAGGACCACATACGGCCCTTCCCAGTTCGTCTGGAGCTTAGGGGAGAGTCCTTTCCGACGTTTAGGATTCCATAACCACACCTTGTCACCTTCCTGGAATGAACGTTCCGTGGCCTTGGCATCGTAGCGGACCTTCATGCGCTCTGTCATGATGTTGATTCTTTCTCTGGCGAACCGATGTACGGCTTCCAAACGTGCCTGGAGATCATCTAGATACTGGACAGGCGAGGAAGGGGTGTCCGGTGGTCGTCCAAAGAGGAGGTCGCAGGGTAGTCTAAGGTCTCTTCCGAAAATCATTTGAGATGGTGTATATCCGGTTGTCTCGTGAGTAGCACTTCTGTAGGCCAAAAGGAACAATGGAAGTTTCTGATCCCAATCTTGCTGGTTCTTGGAAACAAACAAGGAGAGATGATTCAGAATCGTTCTATTAAATCGTTCAACCATTCCATCGGATTGTGGATGCAGGGGAGTTGTACGAGTCTTTTCCATGTCGAGCAAGTCACACAGCCCAGTGAAGACGGCAGAGTTGAAGTTAGTCCCCTGATCGGAATGTATCAGCAGGGGTACGCCGAATCGGGAGATCCAATTCCGTACGAGGACTTCTGCTACGGTTGTGGCTTCCTGGTCCGGAATCGCGTATGCTTCTGGCCACTTGCTAAAGTAGTCCATGACAACTAGGATGTATTTGTTGCCATTAGATGTGTGAGGTAGGGGGCCTAAGACGTCCAAAGCAATTCTTTCGAATGGTGCTCCTACGTTGTAACGTTGCAACTTTCCACGAGTTCGGGTCTTCGGTCCCTTCCGCGAATTGCATGCATCACAGGACTTGCACCACTTCTCCACGTCGGATTTTGCTTTGTCCCAGAAGAATCTCTCCCTGACTTTCTGAAGAGTTTTCGTGACACCAAAATGTCCTCCAGTAGAACTGCTGTGAAGTTCTTCTAGAACGTTCGTAACTCTAGAACTTGGAAGGATTAATTGCCACCGGAAGCTTTTGCCATCATCTGACTCCCATAGACGGTAGTAGTTAGAAAGTGGGGCTCCGAAGCCATGGCGCAGCGCGCAGAAGGACGGGGGACGATGACGTCACCGGAAGGGGGCGTGACCGGATATGACGTCACCGGAAGGGGCGTGGTCGGATATGACGTCACCGGAAGTCACGTGACCGGAAGTGGAGTGGAGTTGTTTCCTTCCTGCTGCTGTTTTAGTTTCGGTTTCATTATAAGCTGTTTGTGTATGACGTCACAGTAGGTATGACGTCATAATGTGTTTTATATCAAAGTTTTGAGTGGTGGCAACACTTTTTTAGTTTCGGTTTATCTAACAGACGGGGTTGAGTTGTTCAAGGACTGCTTCTTAGTGAATAAGTTAGAGTAATAGGCTTTTATTGTGTGACGTCACAGTAGATATGACGTCATAATTTGTTTTATATCAAAGTTTTGAGCGATGGCAACACTTTTTAGTGTCGATTTACATTTAAGATGGAGTTGAGTTGTTCTAGGACTGCTTGTAAACGAATAAGTTAGAGTGATAGGTTTTTATTGCGTGACGTCACAGTAGGTATGACGTCATAATTTGTTTTATATCAAAGTTTAGAGCGATGGCAACACTTTTTAGTTCCGATTTACCTTTAAGATGGAGTTGAGTTGTTCTAGGACTGCTTGTAAATGAATAAGTTAGAGTGATAGGTTTTTATTGCGTGACGTCACAGTAGGTATGACGTCATAACTTGCTTAACGTTAAAAGTTTTGAGCGGTGGCAACACTTTTTAGTTTTCATTTACCTTTAAGGCGGAGTTGAATTGTTCTAGGGCTGCTTCTAAGTGAATAAGTTAGAGTTATAGGTATTTTTACTAGTGACGTCACAGTGGGTATGACGTCATTCATGATTTTACAAAACTTACCTTTAAGACGATGGCAGCAATAGAAATATGCTAAGTTTTAGGCGGGATGGAGTTGAGTTGTTTTAGGGCTACTTTTAAGTGAATAACTTAGAGTGATAGGCTGTTTTACCAGTGACGTCACAGTGTTAATGTAGTGGGGATGACGTCACGATTTGCTTTATATCAAAGTTTAAGGAATGGCAACATCTTGTATCCTGATATTTAGCTAAGTCTCCTTCGATTGGTTGAAATAAAAGCTCACTTCTGATTGGTTAGAATATGTCACGTGATTTCAAATGCTCTTCTCATTGACTATACAGTTTAGTAAGACAGTTTTCTACTAAGTTTAATGTAATTGCGGCGCCATCTAGTGGTAGGAAGGAATATAAATTACATAGTTTATAACTTTTCATGCTTAACCATTAAAAACTTCAAATACATGCAAAGATAATATACTAACACAAATGCGTAAAGTTTCGGATTGAGTGGATTTTTTTTTTCTATAAGTGCTTAACACATTTAAACTAATGTTGAGAGATATAATCGCAAGACACTTTTAAGGAATCAGGTTTAATCAATGTTAGACACATAAAGTCTCATTATTTTCTCAATAACAGTATGAAATGTAAATATAAATTAAAATTTATGAGAAAAAAAAAATTTAAACTTTGATATCTTAACGTGAAAATTTCTTTTACAGAGCTTAACATTTCATTAAAAAGTTTTTTTATTTTATTGTCATAGTTTTTGAGGGATTGAATACACAACAAAAGAACTTAGACTAGAATTAATTTTCAATATTCAGCAACTGAAACCCATTATGGAAGTTAAAGCAATGATTTTACAATTATTTTTAGGTTGAGTTAGTCTGACCCTGTTGAAGGAATTAGTAGTTGTAGTGTGTTCACACGTGAGTTTGCAATACAATATTAGTAATATTCATTTCCAAAAAACGAAATATTTATCACTTTGAATAGAAAAATGACGATTTTTTTTTTTATTTATGTAAGTATTATTCTCAATTTTGTAAATTTTAAATGTATTATCCATATTTTATTGAAGAATTTATATTTTTTTTCTTCTTCTTTCAGAATGGTTTAGGAAAAACATTTCATTTTAGTCAGAACAATGTTTTCAAAGAGATGGAAATACGCAACTTTTCGATATATCAACCTTCAAATATTTTGAAATTGATTCTATTTGTTACAACCGGTTGTAATTTAAAGCTATACTGTACTATGCGAGCGATATTATATATCTTAGCTACTTACTGTCTATGTTAAAATTTATATTACCATTAAACTTGTTAGAAATTAATATGTCTATGTTAGTTATATTAATCAAGATAGTTTTTATTGTACAATGATACTTACTTAAATTGATGAATGGCAACACAGAACTAGCTGCTAATGCTGAATAGATATGTGATAACTGATTTTGGATACTCTAATGTTTAAATAAGAGAGAAAAAGTAACATACTTGAACATCTTACAACTAAGAATTCAAAAGTGAACATGAAAATTTACTTTACGAATAAATATCATGTCTTTAAAATGTGTACGAATATCACTAAATAAGAGAAAAAAGTAACATACTTAAACTCTTTACGACAAATAACTTTAAAATTAACGAAAAAAAACTTACTTTACACATAAAAATCACTTTAAAATGTGTAAAAATATTGCTAAATAAGAGAAAAAAGTAGCTTACTTAAAATTTCTAAGATAAATATTTAACCTTTACGCGAAAATTCCCTTCATGTATAAAAATCACGACTTTAAAATATAACATGCAAGAGAAAAGTAACGTACTTAAACTTTCTACGACAAATAACTTTAACATTAACGTAAAATTTTACTTTACACATAAAAATCCCGATATTAAAATATGTAGAAATATCGCTAAATAAAAGAAAAAAAGTAACACACTTAAACTTTGTACGACAAATAACTTTGACATTAACGTAAAAAATGTTCTTCACATATAAAAATCACGACTTTAAATTTGAAATGTAGGATGAAAGTATAACATACCTATAATTTCTACGACAAAGAATTCAAACATTGCCGTTCATGTCTTTAAAATGTATAATGATAACTAACTTTTAGAAAAAAGAAACACTAAAAATTTACAAGGCAAAGAATTTAAAATTGAACGTTAAAATTAACTTTACATGTACTATCATACTCTTATATCAACGATAAATAAGATAAAAAAAAGAAACTCTAAAAATTTATAAGGCAAAGAATTCAAATAATACGCGAAAATTTACCTCACATATAAAAATTATGTCTTTCAAATGTGTAAGAATAACGCTAAATTAGAGAAAAAGAAATATTAAAAATTTATAAGGTAAGGAATTGAAACAATACGCGAAAATTTATTTCACACATAACATTTTTATCTTTAAAATGTGTAAGAATAATGCTAAATTAGAGAAGAAAAAAAATAACATACTTAAACTTTCTTCGACAACAATTTAAACAATACGCGAAAATTTCATACACAATTATTTTCTTAGGTTAATGTTAAATAATGGGAAATTTAACAGAATAAAAATTTCAAAGATAAAGAATTTTAACCTTTACACGAAAATTTACTTCATATATAAATATCATGTCTTTAAACTTTAACGTGACAATTTACTTCTCATATACAATTAAACTCTTAGGTTAATGTTAAATAAAAGAAAAAGTAACATACTCAAAAATTTCTAAGATAAGCATAACGTAAAAATTTCATATCATGTGTTTAAAATGTAACATATAAGAGAAAAAAAATAACATACTTGAACTTTCTATAGCAAAGAATTTAAGCGTTAGCGTAAAAATTTACTTTACATATAAAATTCACGTCTTTAAACGGGATGATAAGCATGTGACGGTAATTAGCCAATCAGGTTAGCGGTAGGTGATGCGCCACTTGCCTGCATTTTTAGACCGGAGGATGAGTCACGCTAAAACTTGTTCAAACAGGTCGGGAGACTTGTACAGCAAGAACAACAGCATCGACGCGCAAGCAGCGGGTGATGCTGCGGTGTGTCAGCAGGTCTTCGAGATTGTCGTTTTCCTACTTTTCCTTTTTCATAATGAAATGTTTGTGAAAACTTGGAATGAATGAAGTGGATTTCAAAGACACATTAGTAAGTGAAGGTAGAATTCGCATGGACTTTCTTCCAAAAAGTATGATTCACTTGGAGAATTTAAGATCATTTCTACTTGAAAACTTTTCTATTGTCTAAAACATTGAATATTGCTCAAACTCAGTGAGGTTATATGCTACAATACGGGTAAAACTTAACAAAATTGTTACATAGAAGAAAAATAGTAAGAGATTTAAAATAAATACTAGTTATAGATACTCCAAGGAAAAAAATTCACCTCTACTTTTCAATCGGAAAATCAATGCAAGTTGGAAATTTATGTTACTTCAAGAAAGACTTAGACAATTTACTTTGTAATAATATACGTTAAGGTGTCGTATTAACTCGTGCAATACATGCTGACTAAGGTTTATTTTACTTATCTAAGAAAGGTGAATTGGGGGAAAATATTAAATAAATTGTAGATATTAAATACATTGTAGATATGCATTTAAGTTTTGAAAATCACCTGCAAGACTTTTAAAACATCTTAAGATAAATTGAAAGAAACTTGGGAATTATATGTAAACTATATAACTTTTTATACTCTGAAAGGAAATCACAAGTAATTTAGTTAACTTTTTTCATGGTAACACTCATATTCAACGACATATTTTTAAAATTTAACCTTCTTTACATGATAATAGTTATAAATTTTTTCAATCTCAGATGCGATATACTATTATTTCTAACATATATGTTACGAATTGTGTAAAGTTTTTAAAACTGTATATGCAAATCACCAATCAGAAACATAAAAATCTAACATCAATCAAACAAACTAAAATAATAAGATATTTTCCTTAGTGGAAATAGTTAACTACTCATGTGATGGAATATACTTAGAAAATTTAAATACTGAAAAAAGTTTGCTAGGCAAACTTAAAGAATATTTTTTTTTTTCTTGTGAAAAACTAGCATAAATTTGGAAAATGTAGAGTTTGTTACTACGTAAAATTGAACATCATCTGGACAAACTAAATTATACATGAATTTTTTTTTTTATTTGAGAGGTGCTGACAATATATCATTAATATAGAGATTTTTAACTTCCACCCATAATTTCTAAATAACTTATACATAAATTTCAGAAAAACTGAAACGGAATGTGTTTTACAAGAGGCTTATTTTGTAAGATGAATATTCAATATTAATATAACTGAGCAAAGTTCATTCCGGAAAAAACTTGTAAAAGATACTTATATTTTGAAAATAGTTTGAAATATCCTTTTAAATTTATGAATGCTCGCTTTCGAAAGACACAAATAAAACTGATATTACTCATGATAATTAACACATACATAACATTAGTCAAACAAAGTGAAATTTTTATTGCTTGTGATCGATAACTTGTCAGTGAAGCAGAACTTACATAGGAAATTTGTGCAAACTTTTTCAACTTTTAAACCAAGTATCATGTAAAATTATAAATTACGATAGGAAATAGCATACTTCAGAATCGGAACAAGTCTTGTAGTTAAGCTAAATGTATTTCTCAAGGAATTGAAAGCATACCAGAGAAGTCCTTATCATTTCGCATCTTTTCTCATGTTGCAAGAAGACATACTTTGTAAAAGATCGTCTTAGCACTTAACAAAAATCAGTAAAAATAAATATATTTTCTATGGCAAAGATAAAACTTCACAACTTAATTACTTAAATTTAGCTAAGTTGCATATGGTTTATTCACATAACTCGCATGTGCTTTGAATATTGAAATATATTTGTCAGTTGAAATCAAACTCATCGAAAATAAATGCTATCTACATTTTCAAGTCGGAAATTACTATTAAATAAACTTTACATGTAAGACATTATCATGTTAAAAAGAAAAATCTACAAAAATGTAAATGATAATTTTACTGTTGGTACATAAATGATGAATAATTTATGATTTTATTCTAGGCAAACGTTTTATTGTCTAACAGAGAACTTAAACTTTAGCAGAAAAACGAAAAAATACAATTTTTATATCCTATCATGCTTGCCGAAAATTGAATTTATTAGCTGTTGTAATAGATTTTTATTGTCCAAATTTCTATAGTTCTTCCCAGTGCAATAATATTAAGTTCATGTGTAATGAGTAGGTTTTTTTTTTTTTTGTTGAATCTTATAAATTTAGAAATTATTATGACCTAAGAGATTGAGTGAACTGAATAAATCAATGACGTAAATTTAAACAGGGACTTGAACTGATATACATACTATAACTGTAAAGAAGTATGACAAAGTGATAGATGAAGTGAAAATAGAAGTTGAGTAAAATGTGTTGAAAAAAGTTGAAGACGACAAGAAATTCATAAATGAGAATTATCATTGACTTATATTAACTTCGTTTTTCTTGCTTATGACAAGAAAATACACTCTTGTTTATTAAGAACCAACTTGATATCTTATCATAGAATGACAATGATGAAATATCTATACATTAAAAAAAAATACCAAACTTAGACATAGCAAATTTCTTGAAATTCATGTATAATGTGAGAAGTTTTACTGGAAATATAGAAGATACAACATTGAAAGATGTGAATGTTTCGAAGTACTTTATCAGAAATAAAAAAAATAAAAATGCGCTGAGGTCCGCTATAAAATTTTTTAGGAGAAAGTTTAAACAAAATTTAAAATCAAACATGCTTTTAAGTGGGAACACATATATTAAAACTATAGCACATTTAACCATTTATATTATGTCATCTCAGTTGGTATCAAACTGAATAATATGAAAAACAACCACAAACTGAATAAACATGAAAATTATCAATATATGTGGAAAAGTTTCCTTTTTTCACATATAAAAAAAAATAACACATTGACATACGTTAAGATCACGAAACATGCGTAATCATATACCGATAAGAGCAACCAATGTTGCGGGGAGATATTCACGTGATGGACAATATCCCATGAATAAATTGAGTGATTTAATTTATAATGCTAAATCCAATAGTATTCCACGTAACTTCAACTTTATATGTTACACTATAGATATATTTATTTTTCAAATATATTGACTTTCGAAAAATCATCCTTCAATATAAGAATGATCATAGTAAGAATAAAAGAAAAGATACTAAGTATTGATTTAAAGTGTATTTATTTCAACTTAGCAACAAATCATATGCGTGAAACGAAAATTGCCTCGAACCAAAGTATAACTATCCAATTTCATTGATTCCTACAAGGAAATTTTTCTCATCTAGTAATTGATTTTTTTTTCTCGTACACATTATAAGTGTTGTCCAATCAGGTGTAGAATAGCTGAAGATATCCGACCTCTTTCTAAATATTACTAAGTCACTGTTGAAAAACTTATAAAAATTTCAATTTACACTTAAAGTTTTTTTATATATATATATTTCAAAGAATTTTTTCAAATCAATATGTATATTTAAATACTGAAACTTATTCACTTCAATAAATGTATGTTTAAGTTATAAAACTTGTCGTATGTATTGAAAAATTGTAACTTTTCGTCTTCGTATAAATCGATAACTTATACACTAGTTCTTCATCAATTAATCTTCTAAGTAAATCTTTCAAAGGTAAAAACATACCAATAGCTTTGCATTTGTAACAAGTTAGATTGTACATGTTTCATGTGAAAGTTACAAAATTTTATATATTTTTATGAAAAACATATAAAATTTTAATTTCACTAGAAACATGTACAATCTAACTTGTTACAAATGCAAAGCTATAGGTATGTTTTTACCTTTGAAAGATTTACTTAGAAGATTAATTGATGAAGAACTAGTGTATAAGTTATCGATTTATACGAAGACGAAAAGTTACAATTTTTCAATACATACGACAAGTTTTATAACTTAAACATACATTTATTGAAGTGAATAAGTTTCAGTATTTAAATATACATATTGATTTGAAAAAATTCTTTGAAATATATATATATAAAAAAACTTTAAGTGTAAATTGAAATTTTTATAAGTTTTTCAACAGTGACTTAGTAATATTTAGAAAGAGGTCGGATATCTTCAGCTATTCTACACCTGATTGGACAACACTTATAATGTGTACGAGAAAAAAAAATCAATTACTAGATGAGAAAAATTTCCTTGTAGGAATCAATGAAATTGGATAGTTATACTTTGGTTCGAGGCAATTTTCGTTTCACGCATATGATTTGTTGCTAAGTTGAAATAAATACACTTTAAATCAATACTTAGTATCTTTTCTTTTATTCTTACTATGATCATTCTTATATTGAAGGATGATTTTTCGAAAGTCAATATATTTGAAAAATAAATATATCTATAGTGTAACATATAAAGTTGAAGTTACGTGGAATACTATTGGATTTAGCATTATAAATTAAATCACTCAATTTATTCATGGGATATTGTCCATCACGTGAATATCTCCCCGCAACATTGGTTGCTCTTATCGGTATATGATTACGCATGTTTCGTGATCTTAACGTATGTCAATGTGTTATTTTTTTTATATGTGAAAAAAGGAAACTTTTCCACATATATTGATAATTTTCATGTTTATTCAGTTTGTGGTTGTTTTTCATATTATTCAGTTTGATACCAACTGAGATGACATAATATAAATGGTTAAATGTGCTATAGTTTTAATATATGTGTTCCCACTTAAAAGCATGTTTGATTTTAAATTTTGTTTAAACTTTCTCCTAAAAAATTTTATAGCGGACCTCAGCGCATTTTTATTTTTTTTATTTCTGATAAAGTACTTCGAAACATTCACATCTTTCAATGTTGTATCTTCTATATTTCCAGTAAAACTTCTCACATTATACATGAATTTCAAGAAATTTGCTATGTCTAAGTTTGGTATTTTTTTTTAATGTATAGATATTTCATCATTGTCATTCTATGATAAGATATCAAGTTGGTTCTTAATAAACAAGAGTGTATTTTCTTGTCATAAGCAAGAAAAACGAAGTTAATATAAGTCAATGATAATTCTCATTTATGAATTTCTTGTCGTCTTCAACTTTTTTCAACACATTTTACTCAACTTCTATTTTCACTTCATCTATCACTTTGTCATACTTCTTTACAGTTATAGTATGTATATCAGTTCAAGTCCCTGTTTAAATTTACGTCATTGATTTATTCAGTTCACTCAATCTCTTAGGTCATAATAATTTCTAAATTTATAAGATTCAACAAAAAAAAAAAAAACCTACTCATTACACATGAACTTAATATTATTGCACTGGGAAGAACTATAGAAATTTGGACAATAAAAATCTATTACAACAGCTAATAAATTCAATTTTCGGCAAGCATGATAGGATATAAAAATTGTATTTTTTCGTTTTTCTGCTAAAGTTTAAGTTCTCTGTTAGACAATAAAACGTTTGCCTAGAATAAAATCATAAATTATTCATCATTTATGTACCAACAGTAAAATTATCATTTACATTTTTGTAGATTTTTCTTTTTAACATGATAATGTCTTACATGTAAAGTTTATTTAATAGTAATTTCCGACTTGAAAATGTAGATAGCATTTATTTTCGATGAGTTTGATTTCAACTGACAAATATATTTCAATATTCAAAGCACATGCGAGTTATGTGAATAAACCATATGCAACTTAGCTAAATTTAAGTAATTAAGTTGTGAAGTTTTATCTTTGCCATAGAAAATATATTTATTTTTACTGATTTTTGTTAAGTGCTAAGACGATCTTTTACAAAGTATGTCTTCTTGCAACATGAGAAAAGATGCGAAATGATAAGGACTTCTCTGGTATGCTTTCAATTCCTTGAGAAATACATTTAGCTTAACTACAAGACTTGTTCCGATTCTGAAGTATGCTATTTCCTATCGTAATTTATAATTTTACATGATACTTGGTTTAAAAGTTGAAAAAGTTTGCACAAATTTCCTATGTAAGTTCTGCTTCACTGACAAGTTATCGATCACAAGCAATAAAAATTTCACTTTGTTTGACTAATGTTATGTATGTGTTAATTATCATGAGTAATATCAGTTTTATTTGTGTCTTTCGAAAGCGAGCATTCATAAATTTAAAAGGATATTTCAAACTATTTTCAAAATATAAGTATCTTTTACAAGTTTTTTCCGGAATGAACTTTGCTCAGTTATATTAATATTGAATATTCATCTTACAAAATAAGCCTCTTGTAAAACACATTCCGTTTCAGTTTTTCTGAAATTTATGTATAAGTTATTTAGAAATTATGGGTGGAAGTTAAAAATCTCTATATTAATGATATATTGTCAGCACCTCTCAAATAAAAAAAAAAATTCATGTATAATTTAGTTTGTCCAGATGATGTTCAATTTTACGTAGTAACAAACTCTACATTTTCCAAATTTATGCTAGTTTTTCACAAGAAAAAAAAAAATATTCTTTAAGTTTGCCTAGCAAACTTTTTTCAGTATTTAAATTTTCTAAGTATATTCCATCACATGAGTAGTTAACTATTTCCACTAAGGAAAATATCTTATTATTTTAGTTTGTTTGATTGATGTTAGATTTTTATGTTTCTGATTGGTGATTTGCATATACAGTTTTAAAAACTTTACACAATTCGTAACATATATGTTAGAAATAATAGTATATCGCATCTGAGATTGAAAAAATTTATAACTATTATCATGTAAAGAAGGTTAAATTTTAAAAATATGTCGTTGAATATGAGTGTTACCATGAAAAAAGTTAACTAAATTACTTGTGATTTCCTTTCAGAGTATAAAAAGTTATATAGTTTACATATAATTCCCAAGTTTCTTTCAATTTATCTTAAGATGTTTTAAAAGTCTTGCAGGTGATTTTCAAAACTTAAATGCATATCTACAATGTATTTAATATCTACAATTTATTTAATATTTTCCCCCAATTCACCTTTCTTAGATAAGTAAAATAAACCTTAGTCAGCATGTATTGCACGAGTTAATACGACACCTTAACGTATATTATTACAAAGTAAATTGTCTAAGTCTTTCTTGAAGTAACATAAATTTCCAACTTGCATTGATTTTCCGATTGAAAAGTAGAGGTGAATTTTTTTCCTTGGAGTATCTATAACTAGTATTTATTTTAAATCTCTTACTATTTTTCTTCTATGTAACAATTTTGTTAAGTTTTACCCGTATTGTAGCATATAACCTCACTGAGTTTGAGCAATATTCAATGTTTTAGACAATAGAAAAGTTTTCAAGTAGAAATGATCTTAAATTCTCCAAGTGAATCATACTTTTTGGAAGAAAGTCCATGCGAATTCTACCTTCACTTACTAATGTGTCTTTGAAATCCACTTCATTCATTCCAAGTTTTCACAAACATTTCATTATGAAAAAGGAAAAGTAGGAAAACGACAATCTCGAAGACCTGCTGACACACCGCAGCATCACCCGCTGCTTGCGCGTCGATGCTGTTGTTCTTGCTGTACAAGTCTCTCGACCTGTTTGAACAAGTTTTAGCGTGACTCATCCTCCGGTCTAAAAATGCAGGCAAGTGGCGCATCACCTACCGCTAACCTGATTGGCTAATTACCGTCACATGCTTATCATCCCGTTTAAAGACGTGAATTTTATATGTAAAGTAAATTTTTACGCTAACGCTTAAATTCTTTGCTATAGAAAGTTCAAGTATGTTATTTTTTTTCTCTTATATGTTACATTTTAAACACATGATATGAAATTTTTACGTTATGCTTATCTTAGAAATTTTTGAGTATGTTACTTTTTCTTTTATTTAACATTAACCTAAGAGTTTAATTGTATATGAGAAGTAAATTGTCACGTTAAAGTTTAAAGACATGATATTTATATATGAAGTAAATTTTCGTGTAAAGGTTAAAATTCTTTATCTTTGAAATTTTTATTCTGTTAAATTTCCCATTATTTAACATTAACCTAAGAAAATAATTGTGTATGAAATTTTCGCGTATTGTTTAAATTGTTGTCGAAGAAAGTTTAAGTATGTTATTTTTTTTCTTCTCTAATTTAGCATTATTCTTACACATTTTAAAGATAAAAATGTTATGTGTGAAATAAATTTTCGCGTATTGTTTCAATTCCTTACCTTATAAATTTTTAATATTTCTTTTTCTCTAATTTAGCGTTATTCTTACACATTTGAAAGACATAATTTTTATATGTGAGGTAAATTTTCGCGTATTATTTGAATTCTTTGCCTTATAAATTTTTAGAGTTTCTTTTTTTTATCTTATTTATCGTTGATATAAGAGTATGATAGTACATGTAAAGTTAATTTTAACGTTCAATTTTAAATTCTTTGCCTTGTAAATTTTTAGTGTTTCTTTTTTCTAAAAGTTAGTTATCATTATACATTTTAAAGACATGAACGGCAATGTTTGAATTCTTTGTCGTAGAAATTATAGGTATGTTATACTTTCATCCTACATTTCAAATTTAAAGTCGTGATTTTTATATGTGAAGAACATTTTTTACGTTAATGTCAAAGTTATTTGTCGTACAAAGTTTAAGTGTGTTACTTTTTTTCTTTTATTTAGCGATATTTCTACATATTTTAATATCGGGATTTTTATGTGTAAAGTAAAATTTTACGTTAATGTTAAAGTTATTTGTCGTAGAAAGTTTAAGTACGTTACTTTTCTCTTGCATGTTATATTTTAAAGTCGTGATTTTTATACATGAAGGGAATTTTCGCGTAAAGGTTAAATATTTATCTTAGAAATTTTAAGTAAGCTACTTTTTTCTCTTATTTAGCAATATTTTTACACATTTTAAAGTGATTTTTATGTGTAAAGTAAGTTTTTTTTCGTTAATTTTAAAGTTATTTGTCGTAAAGAGTTTAAGTATGTTACTTTTTTCTCTTATTTAGTGATATTCGTACACATTTTAAAGACATGATATTTATTCGTAAAGTAAATTTTCATGTTCACTTTTGAATTCTTAGTTGTAAGATGTTCAAGTATGTTACTTTTTCTCTCTTATTTAAACATTAGAGTATCCAAAATCAGTTATCACATATCTATTCAGCATTAGCAGCTAGTTCTGTGTTGCCATTCATCAATTTAAGTAAGTATCATTGTACAATAAAAACTATCTTGATTAATATAACTAACATAGACATATTAATTTCTAACAAGTTTAATGGTAATATAAATTTTAACATAGACAGTAAGTAGCTAAGATATATAATATCGCTCGCATAGTACAGTATAGCTTTAAATTACAACCGGTTGTAACAAATAGAATCAATTTCAAAATATTTGAAGGTTGATATATCGAAAAGTTGCGTATTTCCATCTCTTTGAAAACATTGTTCTGACTAAAATGAAATGTTTTTCCTAAACCATTCTGAAAGAAGAAGAAAAAAAATATAAATTCTTCAATAAAATATGGATAATACATTTAAAATTTACAAAATTGAGAATAATACTTACATAAATAAAAAAAAAAATCGTCATTTTTCTATTCAAAGTGATAAATATTTCGTTTTTTGGAAATGAATATTACTAATATTGTATTGCAAACTCACGTGTGAACACACTACAACTACTAATTCCTTCAACAGGGTCAGACTAACTCAACCTAAAAATAATTGTAAAATCATTGCTTTAACTTCCATAATGGGTTTCAGTTGCTGAATATTGAAAATTAATTCTAGTCTAAGTTCTTTTGTTGTGTATTCAATCCCTCAAAAACTATGACAATAAAATAAAAAAACTTTTTAATGAAATGTTAAGCTCTGTAAAAGAAATTTTCACGTTAAGATATCAAAGTTTAAATTTTTTTTTTCTCATAAATTTTAATTTATATTTACATTTCATACTGTTATTGAGAAAATAATGAGACTTTATGTGTCTAACATTGATTAAACCTGATTCCTTAAAAGTGTCTTGCGATTATATCTCTCAACATTAGTTTAAATGTGTTAAGCACTTATAGAAAAAAAAAATCCACTCAATCCGAAACTTTACGCATTTGTGTTAGTATATTATCTTTGCATGTATTTGAAGTTTTTAATGGTTAAGCATGAAAAGTTATAAACTATGTAATTTATATTCCTTCCTACCACTAGATGGCGCCGCAATTACATTAAACTTAGTAGAAAACTGTCTTACTAAACTGTATAGTCAATGAGAAGAGCATTTGAAATCACGTGACATATTCTAACCAATCAGAAGTGAGCTTTTATTTCAACCAATCGAAGGAGACTTAGCTAAATATCAGGATACAAGATGTTGCCATTCCTTAAACTTTGATATAAAGCAAATCGTGACGTCATCCCCACTACATTAACACTGTGACGTCACTGGTAAAACAGCCTATCACTCTAAGTTATTCACTTAAAAGTAGCCCTAAAACAACTCAACTCCATCCCGCCTAAAACTTAGCATATTTCTATTGCTGCCATCGTCTTAAAGGTAAGTTTTGTAAAATCATGAATGACGTCATACCCACTGTGACGTCACTAGTAAAAATACCTATAACTCTAACTTATTCACTTAGAAGCAGCCCTAGAACAATTCAACTCCGCCTTAAAGGTAAATCAAAACTAAAAAGTGTTGCCACCGCTCAAAACTTTTAACGTTAAGCAAGTTATGACGTCATACCTACTGTGACGTCACGCAATAAAAACCTATCACTCTAACTTATTCATTTACAAGCAGTCCTAGAACAACTCAACTCCATCTTAAAGGTAAATCGGAACTAAAAAGTGTTGCCATCGCTCTAAACTTTGATATAAAACAAATTATGACGTCATACCTACTGTGACGTCACGCAATAAAAACCTATCACTCTAACTTATTCGTTTACAAGCAGTCCTAGAACAACTCAACTCCATCTTAAATGTAAATCGACACTAAAAAGTGTTGCCATCGCTCAAAACTTTGATATAAAACAAATTATGACGTCATATCTACTGTGACGTCACACAATAAAAGCCTATTACTCTAACTTATTCACTAAGAAGCAGTCCTTGAACAACTCAACCCCGTCTGTTAGATAAACCGAAACTAAAAAAGTGTTGCCACCACTCAAAACTTTGATATAAAACACATTATGACGTCATACCTACTGTGACGTCATACACAAACAGCTTATAATGAAACCGAAACTAAAACAGCAGCAGGAAGGAAACAACTCCACTCCACTTCCGGTCACGTGACTTCCGGTGACGTCATATCCGACCACGCCCCTTCCGGTGACGTCATATCCGGTCACGCCCCCTTCCGGTGACGTCATCGTCCCCCGTCCTTCTGCGCGCTGCGCCATGGCTTCGGAGCCCCACTTTCTAACTACTGACGGTAGAGTACTCCATTCTTCAAGTGCAAAGAGTCCCACATAGCCCAATATCTCTTCATTGTTGGGCTATAGCATGCAATTTCCTGCCAACTGGGTTTTCCGGTAGCTGCTTCCATGAATTCAATTAGAGGTTTCAAGTCCTGATCTTCAACCTGACTTTTTCGAACATTCCGGTCACTCCAAGGGTCCAATTCTGAAGTAGTTGAGTTGGTAGTTATTTTCCGAACGGCCGATGTGCTAACCCCGAACTTAGACTCGGCATTGGAACAAAATCGACAGTTCTCCGGACATGGTCTTCTAGAAAGAGCGTCGGCATTCCCATGGAACGTTCCTTTTCTGTGATGGATATCCATGTCGTATTCCTGCAGGCGCTGAATCCACCTTGCTATTTGTCCCTCTGTATTCTTGAAATTCAGCAACCAAGTCAGAGACGCATGATCAGTTCTTAAAAGGAATTTTCGGCCGTACAAGTAATGATGAAAGTGCTCAACGGCTTTTACTATTGCCAGTAACTCCTTTCTTGTGACGCAGTAGTTCCGCTCGGATCTTGACAGGCTCTTACTAAAATAAGCGATGACTTTCTCCTGTCCTTCAATTTCCTGGGAAAGAACGGCGCCCACTCCCTCATTGCTGGCATCTGTATCCAAAATAAAGTCCTTGTTAACATCGGGAAAAGCCAAAACAGGCGCGGATGTTAAAGCGTTCTTCAGTTGATTGAAGGAGTCGTCACAGTCGGCAGTCCATAGGAACTTCTGCTTGCTCTCTGTTAGTCGATGCAAGGGTCTGGCGATCTTGGAGAAACCTTTCACGAATTTACGGTAATACGTGCACAGGCCTAGGAAGCTTCGCAATTGATGAACGTCTTGCGGTCGAGACCAAATTTGCACAGCATGGATCTTGGCTGGATCTGTGCTTACTCCATCGGATGAGATGATGTGTCCGAGATAACTGACTTTCCGCCTAAAGAGCTTACATTTTGATGGGCTAAGTTTCAAGTGGGCTTCCTTAAGCTTCAAGAACACGTTCTTCACATTTTGCAAGTGTTGATCAAAACTCCGCCCGGTGATAATGATATCGTCCAAATATACCAGACAGGTCTCGTAGGAAAGTCCTCTAAGCACAGTCTCCATCAGTCGCTCGAACGTAGCCGGTGCATTACACAAGCCAAACGGCATAACTTGAAACTGCCATAATCCTTGGCCGGTAGTGAAGGCAGTCTTCTCACGATCGTCGGGATGTATCTCCACTTGCCAGTATCCACTCTTCAAATCCAAAGTCGAAAACCACTGGTTCCCCGATAGAGTGTCCAAAGTGTCATCGATTCTTGGCAGAGGGTAGCTGTCCTTTTTCGTAATTTCGTTCAGCTTCCGGTAATCCACACAAAACCTGGTGGAACCATCCTTCTTTCGAACGAGTACGATTGGAGAGGCCCATGGACTTGAGGAGGGTTCGATAACTCTATTATCTTCCATTTCATGTAACAATCTCCCGACCTCCTCTTGTTTTGCGAAAGGAAGTCTTCGAGGATGTTGTTTAATAGGTAAATGGGTCCCAGTATCGATTCGATGTTGAGTAAGCTCTGTTCTTCCTACATCTTTCGATGACATGGAGAAAATGTCTTGAAATTCTTTTATAAGGTTTCCGACAATCTTCTCTTGCCTTCTTTCCAACCGAGCATCCTCGAGAAGCTGGTCCACTAAATCCGCGGGTGGTGCGGTCGGAAGCTCCTTCGATCCTCGTTCGATGCTTGTAACAGGTGTGCAAGTGGCAATTTCTTCTCCTTTCTTGATAACTCTCTTAGAATCACCGATGTTGGCCATTCTCACATGCACCACCTCTTGAGAGAGATCCACAAGCGTCGCTCCTACTACCACTTCTTTCGGGACGCTATTCGATGATGGGAAGTCCGTTACTCCAAATCGGAAGGCCTTCGGGAGCTCTGTTGAACCTTTTACAACCAAATCTGTCATGGAAGGGATGGTGATGTCTTCAAGAGCTACTATTCGATATGCACACGGCTCTTCCGAGTCCAAACCGAACAATGGAACTTCTTCTTTTCCCGTTTGAAGCTCGCCTTTCTCGAAATTCAAAGTAATTCCATTTCTCTGTAAAAAGTCCAATCCAAGAATACATGGGTCAATAATTTCAGCGACGTAAACGGTGTGAGTGTAGGTGTGAAATCCAAAAGAGATGTTGACATTTAATTTCCCATGCACAGAAATTTTGTCACCAGTCACAGTCTGTAGTGAAACTGAAGGCGCCGTGTAAAGAGGTTGGCTGTCCAGGCGCCGGGCAACATCCGTCCGTAAGATGGTTACATTTGCCCCTGAGTCAACTATTAGACGACAGGGAGTTCCATTGATCTTGCCCTCCACGAATAAACCATGGTTTCCTCCTTGAAGGGATGAGATGTGATAGAGGCTGAGTGGGGCACCACCTGCTCTACACGGCGACCTCCGCCTCGCGAGATAGCCGCTCTTTAGTTTAACTGCTGAGGCTCGGACGAGGGTCTGTCCCCTCTCCTGTCCAATTCAGGGCAATCACGTCTGAAATGTCCTTCCCGGTTGCAGAGCCAACAAACCACTCTAGTTTTTCGATCCCTTGAGCCAGGAATATTTCTCATAATTCGCTCCATCTTGTTTTCCAGTTCTTGAAACTTCTTCGTGAAAAGTTCAGAGGAATCGTCTGCTAATGTTCCACGTACGAAACGCCGGTCTTTTCTAGAAGCTTGCTGTGCGGCTTCTACTCTCATGGCATAGACGAGGGTGGACTTTAGATCTTTGCTGTCTGACATCCTGGTAGCTTGCTGTATGTCGGGATCTTTGATGGCATCCACGAAATACTGAAGAGACAGGTTATCTCGTACGTCCGAGGGACAGTCTGGGAAAGCGAGGAGCGACAGTCTTTCTATATCCGATGCCAATTCTTGAAGAGTTTCATTGGCCTGCTGCTGTCTCACTTTCAGTTGCAGTCTGTTATAATCCTTTAGATGTTGCTCCCCAAACCTTAACTCCAACGCACTTGCCAGCGCCACGAATTCTCCCCGCTTCTCTTCAGGTAGTGTTTGTAAAATGTCAGCAGCTTCACCTCGAAGAGATGCTGCGAGATGGAATGCTTTCGAAGTATCGTCCCAACCATTCGCAGAAGCAATCATTTCAAACTGCATTTGATAAACGCGCCAAGACGACTTCCCATCAAAAGGGGCCACTTTGATGTTAGAGCGCGGCGCCATAAAGGGGATGGAAGCGTTATCCCAATTAGGTGACGCTATGGCCAGAGCTTCACGCGTTTCCATTTTTCGCAGCCTTTCTTCTACAACGTCAATGAATTTGTCTTGCTCTTCCTTTAAGGTGGAAACTTTTTCTTGCATGGTGGAAACTTTTTCTTCAACTTCATTTCTCACTGTCTTAAAATCTTCTCTGACATCCAAAATATCCGCCTTCATTGATTGAAGAACACTCTCTGTGCGCTCCATAAATCTATCAACGGACGCAGAAGATGATTCTTGCTTGGATGCTAAAGCTTTAATATCCGATGATGTCGCTTCTTGGCTGGCGGTGATTGCGGCGGCGAGTTCAGCATTTGTCATTTCTTGACGGGCTTGACCAGCTGCGATTGTAGCGGCGAGTTCGGCATTTGTCGTTTCTTGTCCGGCTTTTATTTCGGCTTTCATTTCAGCAAGCATTTCCATTAACTGTTTCATTTGGTCTTCCATCATTCCTCTAGTAGTCGGCATTCAAGATGACTTGACCCCACTTCTGACACCACTGTTATGAATTTTTCCACTGAGGCAATGATGGCACAGTTTTCACGGTTTAAAAGTATTTATTCTCTCTTTAGAAAACTCACAAAATCTATTCACAGGCAACAGTTTAACTACTCTCAAGCTTCAACACAAGCTTCAACAAAAATAACTTCGAATTCAGCGATAATACAAGCGCACTCCAATAGGTCAACAAAGCGATCAGCTTTCAACGAAATCCGAAGTACATCTCAAAACTTTCCCGTTCTCCAGTCTTTTTATAAACAAGCGCGTGAGACATTCTCGAAATTTCCAGCCAATTCACCGGAAAGAAATTTCTCGAAACGTCTCGATTACTTCAGGTGTTGCCACCTTCTTCTAACTTGTATAATCGCTATTAATTACTAAATAAAATTGGATAAAAATAAATTACAATAGAATTTTGAAATAATACGTCACTATTTACAATATATACAGACAATTTGTGCAACAATATGTTCATATGTAAAATTTTAATTTAAACGCTTGAAAAACCAAGTATCTATATTATTATGATTTTCAGTTTTCAGTGATATATGTGTCTATAAAAAAACTGGTGTTTAATAAGCTGTAGCAAAATGTTTATATGCAAAACTAACTATTTAGTTTTCAAATCTTTGGGGTATTTTTTTTTCTTTAAATACTTTTCTTTAATACTGTTTTCAATACTCATTATTTAATCATATCTACTTCTAAGTTGATAATTAAAATATTTTTAATAATTTTAAAGATACTAAATTTTTTATTAGCAGGAAACAGGGTTGTCCTTTTTGTTTTCATATAAAGTAACAATTTTCTTGTTATGAATTTCTTTGAAACTACCTTGTTAAGTGTGTTACTTTTATTGATTCCCTTTTACTTTTTACCTTTTTAAATATAATTGTTTTATCAACTTACCTTCCTCCTCTTCTTAAATACCACTCAATATACAAGAACCCAAAGCATCATATTAAAATTATACTAAGACATGAAAATACTCGTTAAAAAATATGCTAATATTAAAAAAAAAAAAAAAACGCACTAGAAATTCGACCCCTTTCCTTGTAAATTTAAAAATTTACTGTAATTAGTTTATTTTTACTTGAAATAATTTTAGTGATCTATTGATAATGCTAGTTTAATAAATTATACAATATTATTTTATTTTTGTTTAATTTTATTTTAGGGTGATTCTAGTCTAATAACAGAAAAAGAATTGTTAAAACTACAACCCAAACTTAAGGGAGATAGGGGTGAACCCGGACCGCCCGGTCTACCTGGACCCACTGGACCTCGTGGAGAAAAGGTAATATTCTAGTATATTTTTCTTTAGTATCAATTAATTATACACTTTTAACTTTAAACGTATTGATATAAATAAATTGTTTACAAAGCAAAATGTTTAATAATATTTAATTTTTTCCAAACTGAAATTTATGTAAATTTTCGAATTTGTTGACATTTCTTAACATAAAACGAATTACAACACAATTCCAATTTCATCTGTTATAATAGATAATTGTTCTCTATTTATTTATTTCTCTGACAAAAAATTGTGTGTGTAGTGGTGGTTGATGTATATTAAAAAGGACGTACTTTAAATGATTCTGTGTTTAAGCCAATATTTGTCTTAAATATAAATATACTATTTCCTATCATTATTTTCTTCAGGGTGAATGCATTTATGTTCCAACTAGAGGAGCTTCCGGAATCTTCGGAGGGGGGTCAGAGTTATGGAACGAAGGAGACTTTGGATCTGGAGACGATCAGGTGAAAAAGATCACGAACCGTGATGGCACGAATTCCTTCAAAACAACACAAAAACTGACACCGAATAAAAACAACAAAACACAACTAAACGCCCTCAAAGTAACGGCAAGATTGACTATTCGGTTAGATTGACTAACGGTTAGATTGACTATTCAACTGCAAATTTAATACAAAATTATAGGAACAAATCTTATTTATGCCCTCCAACGCTATTACTCCTATTACTTAAACAAATCATCAGATTTTCAAGTGTTTTTTGCCAAGAATTGCATTTTCAAAATACATTATATTTTATCCTAACTTCCAATAATTGCATTTTACCTTCATTTAAATAATTGAAAGAGAACAAATTATTTAATGTGAATTTTTTTTAGGCTCGAGTTTTTTTGTTTGTTTTTTTAATTAGATAAATAAGTTAGTTATCTCTCTATCGTTTTCTCTGGTATTTTTATATTTTGAAACAATTATTCTGTACATTGTAGTTGAATATATCAATATGTTTGGATAGTTTTGTGTTTATCTTTGACTAAAAATAATAATAATCGCGGATTTTTTTAAAAATTTGCATTTTCTGTTCGATATGGTCTTATTTACAGTAAAAACTATTAATTAGTAATTAATAATTTAGATTTAAATGAATGTGTAACGTCCTGTAATTTGTTTATTCAGAGATGTTATCCAAACAAATTAGGTATATATATATATATATATATATTATAATAATAATAATAAAAACAAACTGAAAAGAAAAGAAAAGAAAGGAAGCGGCAGAAATTTGGAATTTCATTATAGGGGGTTGACCCAAATTTCCAAAACCGTTTAAAACAAAAAGCTTTTTCTGTAGACATTCTTTCGAATGTCCCAACCCCAAAAGCTCAAGAGAAGACAAAAAGGTGGGGGGGGGGGGAATTAAAACTTACGAACCAAAATGCTGGAATCTGGAAAAATCTTCAGATTGAAATTACGCTTTCGTATTTTTATTTGAAGAATTTGCAATAAACATTGTTACCAAAAGAAGCCGGGAAGAATTTTGAGTTGGAAAAAAAGATAATAAAAAAAAAGTGCATGACGTCAAGGATGGTTGAAGGCTATTTTGAAAAACATTGTTAAGATTGGGTATTTTGGAGAGAATTTGCCTGGTTACAATGATACTCAATAAATTTAATGTGGGTATAGTTAGCCAACAGTAGTTATGTATTATTTTATCAATGTATTATTTCGATTTACCCCAAAGTGCTGTAAAAGCTTTGAACAATTCATTCTGAAAAAAGTAGTGATATTTAACAAAAACAACACCGTTGTAAATAGATTTGCACCAAGCAAAAACTAAACGGTCATCCTAAAAATCCAGTGACCGGTTTTTTTTTTCTTTACTAACTCTTCATGGATTCATTACATTCCTAGAAGAAAAATTCTGCAAAAGTAATGATGTTTAACAAATAACAACACCTTTGTCAAACGATTTGAGTCGATCAGAAACTCTACTAAAAGGTCAGCCAGAAAAAGCAGTAATAGGTTGTTTTTTATTTGCTTCATGGTTTCATCGTATTCGTAGAAAGTTCCCCTTAATGGAAAAGTGTAATTTTATCTACTCGACGCTTGACTGTTTTTTATTTAATGTTCCTTTCGCCCTTCATTAGTTTCATCTCAATATATGCGGATCATTTCGTTAACATTACGTTACAACATACGAAAGCAATGGAAAATGTTTAAAGCATTCATTTTATAAAATAAAATGTCATTCGCTAAGCAACCAAAATTAAGTGTTTTCATTGAAGGGAAACCTCGTCTATGAATCCAAAGAACTGATACGAAGATTCGTAATAAATATAACTGCTTTTCTAACCGAGCGATTCCTGATTTTCCTTAAGGTGAATCTTTTCAAAACTTTTTTTTTGTTAGATAATAATCTGAAACTTATGCGATGGGTATTTTCCTAATATGTATAATTTAATGCTAATTTTATTCATAATTCAATACATTGTTATTAAGCAATTTTAAATTAATTATTGAGTTTAATTTTGTCTTTTTATGGAGTTTGCACTCTTTGGGCTGTAGTATACTGTCAACCAACCGAGCTTTGCAAAGAGGTGGCTATTGGGCACTAATAAGTATATTTTTAAAATGCATAAGTAAAATGGAATTGTTCTATTTTTTATCCAGTTAACACCTTTAAACCTCATATTTTAGGAAGAGACTCGAGCATGAAATAACAGTTTTACAAGTATTCTATACTTGTTGTTGCAACTTCAATGGTTTCAACGCCCTTTAGAGAGGGCGTTAGTTGCACTTATCCCTGCTTATTGGAGAAAATGTCCTTCCTTACTTAGATATTATGTGTATGTGTTGTCTTGTATGAGTCCCGCCTTACTGTTATTAAATAATGTAAACAGGAGAATTGAGAACTCCTTAGAATCAAAATGATTTTCATTAAGTGCGAACAGAAACACTTGTAAAGCATTTAACGATAATTTTGACGAATATCATTTTTTCTCATGATGAAATCTCACACAAACAAATATCTTCTTACAAGGCGGTACATATATTCTAATATTGTCAAAAGTGCTGCCCTGTTCAAATAATTAATAAAATGCTCAAATCGTGGCAATTTGTTTGTCAGATAAAAAAAATTAAGAAATCGTAGTGGTTTGAACTGAGCATTTTGTTAATTATTTAAATTGTTTAACATTTCATGAATTGCTTAAACTGCTTAACATTTTATGAATTGTTTTATGCAGCTAATTGAAATATTGAAATTCAGCCATGAAGTAGTAACGACTCTCCGGAAAACTCAGTTGTTGTTGATAGGTTGGGAATTTAAGAAAAAATATTCCCCTGAAAGCATGGAAGGGGATAAGGCTGAGCGATTCATAGCCAATGTTTTTTTCTCGCGTTCTTTAAAAAAATATTAAAACTACTATTGTATGGCACATTAAAGAAAGAATTATGCGAACTATTCACTACGTAAACAAAGCATAGATGTTATGGAATTAAATTGAGCATTTAAAAAAGTAACCTTTTCACAGATGAACAAACACTTTTGACAATTTAAGGGAATACATCGGAAAGAATAAATGGTGGTTAGCAATTCTTTTTCGGAATACCACAATACTAATTCATTAGTTGATTTAACTGGCTTAACTTGATGGTACCCATTTCAGAGCCCGAGAGAATGGCTTCCGGGTGTTTTACATCAAGGATCTGCTGGCGGACCTTGCATGTGCAACATATCCCTCAAACATTTAGAAAGCATTCCTGGTATAAGAGGCAGAGACGGTTTACCCGGGTCCAAAGGAGAAACGGTGAGTTTTCGAATTTTAACGTGTAATTAGAATTATAAAATTACTAAAGTTTCACTGATAACGTATTGGTATTATTGTGAATATTCAAAATGAGAAGTTATTTCGTATGAGAAGGAAGGTCTGTTTTAAATTATTGAAACGCTTGTTGAAATATTTTCAGGGCGCACCTGGTCTTCCAGGTCCTCCTGGCATAGGAATGCCTGGTTCAGATGGGCCTAAAGTATGTAATTTTTTTGTTTTATTTAAATAAAATTTAAAGATATCTGAACGTGTTTCTATTAGAAATTATTAATTAAAGTTATGGGATATTTAACCATATAATAGTTATAAGCTAATGGATAATATTAGTTAATAATTTCCTTTATTTTTTATGTTATTCAATATTTTTTATATTGCATTAGACATATATGTTAACATGCCTCCATAACTCAAACTATTTCATTTTTTATTAGCAGGATTCAGTATAATTAAATATTACGCATTAATATATAAACATACGTATGAATGCTTAAACCCGAAATAATTTTGTAAATGCTGATTAATAACATGTTTTTATTCCATTTATTGTTGAATTTTTTCTTTCTTCTATTGGTAGTTTCACATTTCCTCGATAAAAGTATCACTATCAAAAATAGAATAGGTAAAAAAAAATATTAAAATTTCGACTTCAGGTGGTAGAGAGGGATGCATCATCAATATAACTTGCAGTTATAAATTAATAATATTTTCAAGTTGTTATTTGATGACGGCATTTATCACTTCAAGTTTAAGAAATAACTTTACAAACATTCCCTCATTTAACATTTTTTATAACTAATTTTTACGATGTATCTCACTAATCTGATAACCTTTACTAAATATCACAGTACCTTTTTTTTCTTTTTTCTTTCTATCTACTAGGGAGATGAAGGTCAAGTAGGGATGCCTGGTTCTCAAGGACAGAAAGGAGAGCCTGGACTGGATGGGATTCCAGGAACTCCAGGTCCACGTGGCATGCCAGGACCTCCAGGACCACCTGGATTGGCAAACTCCCATGCACCTTTCGATGTAAGTTTTTATTGCATTTTCAGCAAATCAGCCTGTTTTCAGCAAGTCTCGTGGCATATTGGCATTACTTATATTGGAGAAAAGTGAGTTGCAAGTGTTGGTCCTACAGATGTTGCCGAGTTTGTTGGTGCTAGATAATGTGCCCAAACAGTCAGAGAAACATATTCAATAGCAAATGAAAATAAGTATTTTGAGTTTGTATTCCGGAATTGCATATTGTACTTGATGGCGGAATAGCATGCAGAGCTTGTTTCAGTACAGAACTTTTAATTTCTATCACTCAATCGCTAATTATTTCGATTAGCGTATGCTAACAGAAAATAACTATTTTGAACACATAAAATCAGGTGCAATAATATTAAGGACTATGGTATTGCGAAAGGACAGTATAACGTCTTGTGTAAATGCAATTTTGTACCTTGAACATAACTTTGTAAGTTTTTTTAGACATTTAAAAGTTATTACGTTGCTAATAACTTTTCAAAAGGAATTTAATTGTGTCGATAAGAACAAATTAGAAACAACACTATTGTTCCTACATAAAAAAGAAAAAGAAACTTGTTTATTTTTAAAAAAAGCTTTTTGAAGAAAATGCCCATAAATGTTTACAGTTTAACTTAAAAAAATATTTATTCGATGTGTCAACTCACTCAAATATATAAAGCTCCACAAGTAACAATAAGCAAGACAATCATGAAATTTATCGGCACTTCTGTTAAAGTAAGAGAAATCATAACCCTAACTCCTAAATAAATTATAACCTTAATAGATCGCTGGTGGCTTTTTGCAGTCTACGTTGGCAATTACGCTATCGGTATAACTCCATTTTTGTAGTTGGCCAAATCAGCGGCGAATGTATAATACTTCGAATGAGCTCATCCCACCGTCATTAATTTTAGTGCCGCTTTCATTCAATGTTATACCCATAATAATTACAATGAAAGCGAGTAAGTTTTCGCAGGCTAACTAACATAAAAGTGAAAAGTTCACTCGAAAACGTTAAAAACATCTATGTATATATCGCTAAAAATCCATTGTAAAGTGAAAAGAAATTAAATGCTCCAATTTGTGTATTCACCGAGAAAAGATATCTTTATTAAAAATCTTTCACGTTTTATACTCTCTTTAGTTAGACGGTGCTTATGGTTCTGGGCTCTATCCCAGTTCAGGTGACGGCCCATTTGGTCCTTTTGCTGGGCGCCCAGGAGTTCCGGGAGTCCAAGGACCTCCTGGTCTTCCAGGTCCCCCAGGAGTTAGAGGGGAGAGAGGATATCCCGGGGAAAAAGGAGAACAAGGAGATACTGGTCCCAAAGGAGAAAAAGGAAACCAGGTAAGCCTCCCTTTTATTAACATTTTTTTCATATCAAACATTTCCAAACATATTAATGTTTAGTCATAAATGAGGCTGGATGACCATATAGATTAATTTTTCAATATAAGTTGGGTTATCTATAGATAACCCAACTTATATTGAAAAATTAACCTATATGGTATAATTAAAAGTGAAGAGAACTTTTCTGACATAAATACCAAATTGACTAGGTCCTTTGCGAAAAAGACTAACTACTAAGTAGAGCTTTACTTTTTTTTCATGCATGCAAAATTTTATTTAAAGATCTAATGGCAGCCTTAACAGTTCTTAAAACAAAAAAATTTAAAAACCTGATTTGTGCATCTATCGAAATAATTGCTACCTTCTTGTCTATCATTACAGTTCTTCAAATATATTTTATTAAATTCTTTTTATAGCCCTGCTATGTTGAAAGTATACAGAAATTATTGTTCTTTGAGGCAAATTCTATAGATTTTTTTTTCCTGCCAAGTTTTTAATATTATTGGTTCGGTGTACTTTTCCCTAAATTGTATTTCTATAGATGAAAATTTATCAATTTATAAAATTACCTTTCCAGCAAAAAGTTATTCAAGCGCATCTATATAATTTTAAATATAAATATAAAGATATACTTAAAAATTGCTGTTTATCTTTAAATATTGACTTTAATATTTTCAAGTCTGTTATATATTATTTAACAAAATGAGATTATAATTTCCATTTGAAATAATTTTTCCTTTTGTGAGAATTTTCATGATTTTCTTTGTTAAAAGGGAATATCTGGATTTCCGGGGGAAAAGGGAGATCCCGGTTTGAATGGTCGAGATGGAGTTGCAGGTCTACCGGGTCTGAAGGGGGAAGCTGGAGAAAAGGTGAAACAATATACAAGTGTTATTGACTTTATATTTCCTTTTTTAATACATATTAATATAGTTCGATTGCAAATATGAAAATAAGGCAAAGTTATTCCAAGATATATTTAGTATGAAATTGTCCCTTAAGAGCCTGGGATTTTTTCTTGAAAGTCTTCTGGAAGGCATTTCCCCCTTCACATAGTTCTTGACTTAATGATCGTCCAGCGCAGTGCAACCCCCCCCCCCACCCCTTCCCCCCTTTAAGATGTTCTGACGTTTTAATAATAATAATAATAATAATAATAACAGGACTCTTACAACTGATACACTCACACGTCGAATATTCATAAAGTAATTAATTGATAACTTTTTTGAGCTGAAGAAAAAAAAATTTCGTTTTAAAGTTTCATTGTAAAGTCATATTGTTTAATATTTTTCAATTCTAGTATTTAATAATATATAATCATATTTATGATTTTTTTAAATAATAAAATTCTAGTACATTTATAAATTTCAATCCTGTCTATGGCTTAGATCGCTGTTGCTTTATTCAACAATTTGACGTAATTTGAAACTGCGATGGTGCAAACAGGTTGCCAAATTATACAATATATTTTTTATTTTTAATAACATGAATAAATAAAACGTATTTTTGCATTGAATATTTATTTTTTACGAAGGCAAGAATAAATTTGACAGAGCCCACGTTCTTTGTATATCAATTTCAATCAATAATATTAAGTCCTACTTTTCGTAGTCCTACCTTTCTATGTTAATATCAGAATAAAAATATGCTTAGAGAAAATGAGAGCCGATTGTGTTATCTCTATCCTCTGCTACCCCAACATTTTGATCTTGTAATGATAGTGCAGGCCCTAAATGTTTGAAAACTTGATTAAGATATCTTTTTGTAGTCCTATTTTTTCTATAGATAATAGTGAGGTAGCTAAGTGATGTTTTCCCCCCTTTTGTCCTTCCTAACCGAGAATACAAAATACCATTTTCAAAGCTTCTTTGTTTATAATTTGGGCCTATGGAAATAATAAAACACCGCATGCATTTAATCATCACTTCCCCAACTATCCAATTACAGGCACTTACTTTTTTTCCCCACCAAATTTATGCAACAACTTTTAGTATTACAATTATTATGTGTTTTATTATGCGTTATTATATGGGAGCAAAGAAAATATCCTTATAACAAGTTGCGCGATTTTCAGAAACTCACTACGTTAATGTTTCAAAAATAGTCTGTTTTATTAGTCTAGTAAAAGTCTTTTTCGTAAAATATTTTTTAAGAATTTAGAAGTGAAGTAAATATAAATTGTGTTAAATAAACTAAACTTTCATGGAATTCTTCTTATCGCCGATTTATTAACTCTTATTTAATTATTTCAATGTTAAACGTACAGAATAAGAAGTGCATTGTAGTTTTATTTGTTTGTTTTTTTATTTTAAGCTTTAAGTCGAGTGGTTTTTTATGTTAAAATTAATGGTTTTGATTTTTCAAATTTTAAAAACTTTTTACTGAAAAATCGAAAATTCAATATTTGTATAATATTATTTCCAGAAATTTTGTTAGTATAGAAATTATGATTTATTTTAAACACCGCGTTTTCTGAAATGATTAAATTATAATGATAGGATAAACAGCGTTATTTTTTCCCATCAATAAATATTGCTTTTAGTAGTAGGTTTATTTGAGTATCCTTTTTCGGGAAGCTTTCCATCTATGAACTACATTTTTTTTTTTTAAATTCAAGTGCAATAACCGGCTTATTCACGTATCTTATGTTTGACAAAAATATTATAAACTCGCTGATAGCCAGATTCACTTTTAATGTATGAGTGTTTAAATGAGCAGATTACAACTCATTAGTGTAATTCAATAAGAGTCGGTGCCACTATACTGTTTCCGAAAAACGACAGATGACGCTAATTAGAACTCGTTTGCTTATAGGCATTTCCCAATTATTAACAAATTAAGTTTACACATATTACATTACTCTAAATATTAAAATATATATATATATATTTCACTGTTTATTTAATAATATTCTATTCGAAATGTTTCAACTGAAACTACTTAAAAATGTGCTATATATTTGAATAAATGGAACGTTAAGTTGTCAAATTTTAATTATTTTCGACCTTGTCTATAAAAATGATCTCTTTAAAAAAATTCTGACTTTGAAAAAATAAAAAACTATCACTTTTGAAAACTTTTACTTTTTGTGTATCTACTTGTTGTAAATTTAAAATATTCAGGGAACTTACATATAAACACATAAGGTTTATCAATACTCATTTACGGCTTGCTAAGAACTGCACTGAAATTTTCTCAGCAAAATTTTCCAAGGTAAGAAATTGCACATATATGGCTCTAAGCTTTCCTTTTTAACAGTTTTCTTTGTCCCATAACCTACTCATTATACTCTAAAAGAATAGATAGATATGATCATAGTAATCATTAAATTCATTAGTCACTTTAACTCACAATGTTATATAACACTAACCTCCACTTTCACATGTTTACATTTAAGATTATTTTTCTATCTTCCGTTTTCAAGCAATTCAGAACTTGTTATGCTGATGTCTTTATTATCATCCGTCATTCTAGAAATAGTCTATTATTATACGGCTTTTTAAAAAAAAAATCGGTAACAAGCTCCTTCTTCTATCAAGAAATGTTCTCATTGTAACTTGTGAGGAAACATATTCATTCTGTCAAGTGTTTAAATGCAAGCCCAATTAGTTGCTACATGAAACCAGAAGGATATTAAACGATGTGTATGCCACCAAATCTAGAAGAACATTTATCTTGCCATTTAATCATTTGAATACGATTATTAGAGCTATCAATAAAAGGCTCGTCAGAATACAAAAAAAAAAAAAAAGTCCAAGAGAAAACATTATTTTAAATAATGCTTATAAAAAATAGTTATTTTTTAAAATCACTGAGTCAATATGACAGTTAAAAAAGATAAACTTAAAGGCTTTTAACGAAAATTACATTTTTATGATATTTTTGTATTTTACAAAGTACGACATACAAACCAAATGAACAATGCTTTGTATGACGTACACGACATTTTGCGCTCTTTTTTCTAATCGTAAACAAGTTAGATTATCAAAATTATGAAAAATGAACTAATTATGTTTTTTTAATATAATATTAGTTTATAGCGAAGTTATATGGAAAAATTTTAGCTAATTCAAATATATATATAATAAAACCACCGACACATGGAACACGTACGAGTCCATTATGTCAGACGTTATTAAAGCATATTTGAACTGTTTAAAATAATTATTTTTAGTGAAAATATCTCGTGCATTATTCAGAGAATAACTCATACGTGCATACTTTTTTTTTCTTGTTTTTGGTCAATGACACACTGTCTTGTTTCTGAAAATATTTCACTATCCTTCTTCTAAATTTAAATTTCAAAAGAAAAAGTAAAAAAAAAAAAAAAAAAAAAAAAATCATAGAATTTTTATTTTGTCTTATAAAGAAGTTGAAAGCGAAATTTTCCGCCTTATTTTTTAATTATGCGCTTAATTATATGCAGAAAAATCAGCAATTACTAATTGTAAAGTACACTTCGAAAAGCTGCGAAAGAAGAAAAAAAAGAAATAACACTGGTCAAAATTATCTGAAATTGGACGAATTGAAGAGATTGGAAACGGTATAGCACAAGAAAAAAAAAACACTGTTTCGACCATTTTTTTTCCCTTATGCAATCCACCTTGCCCCTTCTTTACATATATTCAGGTCAAATTTTAGGTCATTGGGACGAGTGTTTCCTTTTTTATAGCTTTTTGAAACTTGAACTTTAATTACATCAATCATATATCTCAGGGTGATTATAATTAAAGTTCAACTTTCAAAAAACTTGATTTCAAATGAACAAAATTTAGAATTTTTCTTAATCATGGCTTTTTAAACGCCATGGTATGGCATAAAAAAATAGTTGGAAATAGTTTTTTTTTCTTTGGTTATACCGAGGTTGCCAAATTTCAAGTCATTTTGCTTCTGCTTTTTCTTCTTTCCCCCCCCCCCCCTTTTTTTTTTTTACAGCTTTTTGAAAGTTGAACTTTAATTACAAATACCCTGCACATAAGTTTGTCACACAAATACCAGAAAGTAATGTCTTTAAAATAGGATAGGTGTCTATAACGTATCATTATGTTCGTTTGTTTTTTAAAAACAGGGTGATATTGGACCACCTGGCATAGGAATTCCAGGACCTCCCGGACCACCCGGTTTATCTTCGATTTATAGAGGATCGGACGATGACGTCAATGTAGAATTCGGATCCCCATTTGCTGGACCAAAGGTTATTTATTTTTCACTTCTATCATATTTTATGATTTAATCGTTTGCATAGAATGTCTAAATAGAACCATGCTTTATTTGCGTGTATAGGGGGATAGAGGAGATCGCGGTGAACCTGGAGTAAAAGGAGATCTAGGACCAAAAGTAAGCCACAAAACTGTAGCTGAGAAAGGAAAATGACTAACCCACTAATATATATATATATATATATATATTATTGTTGAAAATGTAGTTCTTAAAAGAATCGGGTGATTTCCAAATGAAATGTCTTTTTCGCACTTAAGTGCTGCCATCTACATTAATTTTAAGTAACTTAAATATTACCTCTGTTAGCTATATATTCTAAAAATAGTTTATTATTCCGCATAATACTGATGTAATTAAAATAACATTCTTAGCATCTCAAGGTTAAAAATACATATTTTTATTGAGAAAGTTCATAATTGTATTAAAAAGTGCTCTTTTTTTTTCTGTCGGAAGATAAGAAAGTAATTTACAAACATTTTCTTAAAGTATACACATTTATGATTATTCAAAATGCTTGAAATGTAGTAATTATAAAAATTTAATGTAAATTAGTTTGCGATATCAATTATAACTACTTTTCTTCTTAAATATCAGGGTGATCGTGGCCCCAGAGGAAAAGAAGGGAAAATTGGACCGAAAGGCGATATTGGACCTTCTGGCCCCCCTGGACCGCCGGGAACAAGCTCTGTTATTTCTCAAGAAGGAGAAATTTCATTGGTAAACGTTGTTTATTATTTCTTATATTTAAAATTTAGGAATTGTGCACAAAAATAATTGTGTTTCACTTAACTCTTCTACATTTCATTTTATTTCTTCCTTATTTCACAAACAACGGCCCACATCAGTTATTTAATACTTGAACGTAAACAAAGTAAAACCCATCGCTAAAATACTTCTTTAAAAATCTTGTATTTCTCTTATAACCATTTATATCTTATGAAATTTTTATTCAATAACTTACATAACTGTTTTTAATAACAATTCGTACCTGATTTTTAGTTTATATACTTAATAAATTCAATATTTAAGATACATAAAAGATAGCCCCATTTATTTAATTTCCTTCACACATACTTACTTTAATGATGTACAAAATTCTGTATTTGACAGTTGATCAAAGGAGAAAAGGGTGATAGGGGTCGAAGAGGTAAAAAAGGAAAGATAGGACCTCCCGGTCCTCCAGGAACAAATGGACCGGCAGGAGAAATAGGTCTTCCAGGATTTCCGGCAAGTGAACCTATACATTTTAGTAACATATTTTAACTCTTAATATTTGCCAAAATTACATATTTCAAAATATCGTACATTTCTCAATCAATAATCTTGTGTTAAGTAGCTTTTTTTTTAATCAGTAATTTTTTTCTAAAACTATTAATCTGTATTTGTATAGGGTCGTCCTGGTCCTCCTGGTAGAACTGGGCAGAAGGGAGAGCCAGGTGAGGCCGTTAAAGGTGAAAAGGGGGAAGCCGGCCCCCCTGGTATCGCTGGCTATCTTGATTCGGTAAGTCATCTCAAAAGAGACTTAAATGACAAAATGATCGAAAAGTACAAATATTCCAAAACGACAGAGTCCAAAATTCCAAATACATTTAAAAGTTCATTTATAGAATCCAATCGAAAGAGAAGAATATATTTTTAAGATTCAACTCTTATCTAGGACCAGCACATGTGCTGAATAATTTATTTATTGTGTAAGGTATTGTCTGCGTGATTTAAGTTAATCTTTTATCAAATAAATTAGTTTAAGTTAAATTTATGAATGTCAAAATTCTTTTATAATATTTTGTGTTGCTGAAATTTGATAATTCTATGGATCATATTTTATATAATAATTATAAACTAATTGAGCAACACGTTCCTAAAAAATTTACATTACTTTGAGTTCGGAACAGTTTATATTTTAAAGATTCTCTTTTTTTAGTTTTTTGAAAATTGATTGCCGTATTTCTACTTTACTTGGAATTTTGATTTATTTTGATATTATGTATGTGTAGAGACCATTGATGAAAATTACAATAATAAAGCTTTATTTAGTACATAATAACCATACCACATTTTTAATTAAAATCCCAGAGTGTACTCCATAATCCAAGTTTCAGTTTGTAAGGCTGTTGAGTATAGCCTTGCCCAATATTCTTGAACGTAGGTTTAACTAAATTTCAGTTACATTTTTAAAGGTTTAAATGTCATTCTATTCAAAATACAGTTTAAACAGCTCTACAATTTTAATTTTTTTTTATTATTATTTCTTCTTAATGAAATAATAAGAAACAATTCTCTTGACTCCTCTTATTTCCTTATTGAAGTTTACAATGATTAATCTATAATATATTATCTATAATAATAATAATCAATCTGACACCTGCCAAAACTAAAATTTTCTTTGTTTATTTCCCATTTCACTTTGTTTTTAGGCTTAGAGGCGACAGCAAGTTTCAGTAACCCATCGAACATCACTGTATTTTTTTATAGAATGTAGAGAAAAGTTAGTAAATCATGAATGTACTGATCTGCCGTAGCAAAGATTGCCGAAACTGGCCAAAAACTGACTTTAAATGAGTTGAAATAAATTTGATTGTCAAATATGTCATGACTTACTAAACAATTAGCATTTATTTGGTAACCCATTGCTCTTCAATTTTTAATGAGAAAAGGTGCCGACGATTTCACCTCGCTGGCGAAAAAAAATTTCATCTTTTAAAAGTGAGCCAAGTTGATGGTTAATATTAGATAACAGATGACATAATATGTATAGTCAACTTGGTTCACTTTAAACAAATGCGAATTTTCTTGGACTATTTATTTTTACATAAAATTTTATTCAAATAGCCTCTTCAAAAAGACATTCATCTAGTAATTGAATATTCTTTTCTTTTTTTAGGACGGTATTAGTGTTGTTAGCATAGGTAAGTTATAAAAACTTTCATAACTATACATTATTGAAATGTTGAAAAGCTTATCTGTAAACCTCTTGTACTTTTTCATACTTCCACTAATTATTTATCAAATACACCATTTTCATTTCTTTTTCAGGGCCTAAAGGTGACAAAGGTGATCTGGGTCCTGTAGGTCCAGTGGGACTTTCAGGACGTATGGGTGATAGAGGAGAACCTGGGAGACCTGGAAAAGATGGCGCTAAGGTATAGTACAAACATGTCTTGAAACATCGTATTATTACTTTTAGTTGTCCAAAATTAATCTATTTGACTTATAAGGGTAGCTTATCATTTGATGCTGTGTTTCAAATGAAACCATTCCTCCTGTGTTTTTCAAAAGTGTACTTATACATTTTAAATCGTAGATTGCAACATATACTTAAAAATACTTTCTAGGTGAAATATTGATTAAACATATAAATTTATTGAGCGATACGAAAGATATATAAGCGTTTATGTTTCTTTAAAATTCTCTCTTGGATAAATTTAAGGCTTAAATTTGTATTTTATTAATATAATATGTGTTTACTATGCACAAAAGCAGTACTTGGCTTTATTTTAATAAAACGTTGAACGATTCAGTCATCAGTTGGGTAAGGGATTACTTAATGTTTCAAAACATGTTAATTTTTTTTTTTTTTTTTTTTTTTTTTTATTTAGTTTAATTTCTCAAGTGGGATATTTTCTAAACGAAATAACCAATTATCCAGAAACTTGGAAGTATATTTTTTTAATATAATAAAGCATGTTTCTTTTTTATTTTGAAAATTGAACATTTTTACACTCAGTCTTAATCAAGTCATTTTTTATGAATTTGGTTTTTTAGAATTGCATCTACAATTCAAAAGTAATTGGTTAGATTTTTTGAAGCAATTAAGTGAACTACTCAGGAAATTCCTAATCAAAATATATTTGTAAAAAGCAGACATTAAATAATAATAATAATAATAATAATTTTGTAAGGAAATATTTTAATATAAACAAAAATACTTGTTGTGAAAGGAAGAGTAAAATATATGTGCTTAACGTCATTATTTTTACATGATAAAACAAACAGCGTATTTTGTTCTTCAGCTTGAAAAATAGTACTTTGCCGTATTGTAATTTTAACTTAAAATGAAAGAGTAATACAATATTTTAGTGGAATATTTATTTGCATAAGAGAAAGTAATATTCTCCTTCATGTACAATGAAAATCTGATAATTATTAAATACTGATTTAATACCATATGCCTTATGATGAAAACTAATATTTTAATTTTATTCATATTTATCCAAATGTTTATCTACTCTACAAATTTTTAGGGTGATCGCGGACCCCCTGGCCCACCTGGAGGAATAGTGGATGGCAAAAGTGGAAATTTCATACCAGTACCTGGACCTCCTGGTCCACCAGGGCCGAAAGTACGTAAATTGTTATATTCTTATCAATGAATTTAGTCATGTGAACAAATTTTTAAAACTTAAGCAATTTAAAGTTTTTATCAACTAACATTTAATTCCAATAATTTAAATTTTGAGTGAATCTTGGAATATGAAGTAAAATAGCAAGTAATATAATTATTTTATTTACGATAAAAAAAAGTTGTGAAAAAAAGCCGAAAATTATTATTTTCTTAAGCTTAATAAATAAAAGGAATACTGCTACGTCTTTTTTAATACTTGAGTTTATATCACTTTATTTTTTAAGGATTTCCCATTGTTTAATTTAACACAAACATAAAAAATATACTTCCTTATATATAAACCAACTAGTACTTTAATGGTTCATAATATTAAACTTGGAGGAAAGATCTGTGACAAAATTTGCTTAGGGATTGTAAGATTTGCAACTATGTTTTGACTCGAAGTTTGGTCAAAAGCTTTCTGTAATGTAAATAAAAAAAGTCATCGAAATAAATTGTCAAACATTCAAATATTTAGTCAGTTTATTTAATCATTTTTACAGTAAATAATAAACTGTACACAATAACTTCAAACCTCAAAAGTAAATACCTGCATTTAAATATGTATTCGAATATTTTCCATGCATTTTCTGCCGACCAAACGGTGTAGTGGTTAGCGTGCTAGCTTCTAGACCGCGAGGTTGCGGGTTCGAGTCCCGTGTTAGGCATGGGTGTTTGTAAATGTATGTTGGATTGTCTAATGACAAATGTTTCGGCGCATTATAGCCCTCGTGTTGCTGACGGCGCCAGATAATCTGAAAACAACCAACCAACCCATGCATTTTCTAATACACACCACCTTCCTTTTTAATAACTTAGATTTGTTTTTAAGTTTGAAAAAGGACAAAATTATTATTTTAAGTGCAATTGTTTAAAAGTGAGAACGAATAACTGACAGACTTCAGTCGGGTTTTCCTCGAAACATTACTTGCATAGCAATTATCCATACAACACAGCTGTCAAACAGAGGGAAGCCATGTCAATTATAATAACCATCGCTAGTTTTCCTCCTACTCTTTATTTTGTTACAGTTTGACTACTGTTCATTTTTTAACAATCTAAACTATTCATATATGAATGAAATATACTTTTTTCTTATTGCTGATAACATATTATTTTAATTAGTTTGTATGCAAATATAGGGCATTTGGCTCCTTGAGTTTATTGGAAACGTCATTAGTTATAGAAAAGGTGGCATCGATTTGTATTGTACAGTGTGGAATTAAATAAATGATGATGCATTTTTGCTCTGAGATAAAACATTTTTTTTTAAACTTTCAGTACTAAAATTTAATTAACTATTGCTATGAACCTTAACCGTAAAGGAATACATTATCGTTTCTAGAATACAATGTGTTTACATCACTATCTGGCCAAAAGTATCCGGATACCCAGTGGTACAGACTCGGAGAGTTCTAAGGCATATATTAATATGATGATAGTCCCCCTTTTGCATAGATGACAGCCAGCTCACGTTTGGGGAGACTTTCCACCAGTTTTTGATAAGTGACCATAATAATTGGTTTCCAGCCGTCCACCGCAGCTGAAGTGACTGCTGACAATGAGGACGATCTATTTCGCTGGCTACGCAATCTGCGCTCTAATTCGTCTCAACAAAGGTGTTTTATGGTATTTAGATCGGTGCTCTGAGAAGGCCAGTCAAGTTTTTGAACACCCATTTAGTCAAACCATGACTGCTCAAGTCTCGATGTGCGAATGTAGCAGTTATCTTGCTAGAAAAGAAATGGGCCTTCCCTGAAATATTGCCAGTTGAGTGAGTGAGCAGCATTTTCTAAAATGTCCACGTGCATCTCAGAGCTCATGTTCCTAACCACAGGAACTGAAGGACCCAGGCCAAACCATGAAAAACACCCCTACACCATGATGCTGCTGTCACCAAACTTTACAGTCGGCACAATGCAGTCGTAAGAAACGCTCGCCGGGCATCCGCTAAACCCAGACCCGTCCACCGGACTGCCAGATTGTAAAGCGAGATTCATCACTCTAAAGAACATTTTTCCACATGACCACAGTCCAATGACGGTGAGCTTTGCACCATTGCAATCAACGCTTCACATTCTGAGGAGTGATTTTGGGCTTGCGGGCGGCTGTACGACCATGGAATCCCAGATTTTTTTAACTCTTGACCAACAACCCTTCTGCTAGCACTAATGCTTGATGAGCTTTAGAACTCCTGAAGGATTTCAACTAACGAGGACTTGCGATTTTTTTTGTCACTACATTTTCAGAGTTCTACGACTGTGTTCACTAATTTTTTTCGCCCTGCCACTTCGTTTTTCTGCAGTTTCACTGCCTCGACGTTTCCACTTCGCAATTACATTACTCACAGGGGATTTTGGCTTCTGTAGAATATTTGAAATTTCGCGAACTGATTTCCCACAAAGGTGGCATCCATGCCACCATCAAAGTCACTTAGTTCCTTTGACTCACTCATTGCCTCACATAAATATGACCTGACAAATCACTACCAACACTTTTATAGCTTTCGGTTATACATCAAATTACGTCACCTGCCAAATCCACTTCTTTAGAGAGGTGTCTATAATAAGAAATATGTAATAAGAAATATCTCAGTCATTATTAAATATCAAGTAGAATAAATATATTGCGAAACGAAACATAACTATTTCACTTTCTTCATATTTTCACACGTATAAATATTTTAAGCTTGATGTTTTTGAAGACCATTAAAAAATCAATTTGTTAACTATTTAAAATCTGCTCTTTTATGTATCAGGGCCCTCCGGGAGAAGGGCTTCCAGGACCACCTGGATTACCAGGTCCCCCTGGGGCACCGGGAGGTAGTGGACACAGAAATCCCTTCTGGACAGGAAACGATAACGCTGGGAGAAGAGGTAAAGAAACCTCCATATTTTTGTGAATAATACTGATTATTTAGTTGAAAATTAGTATTTACATTTGCTACAGTGCGATATCCATAAAGGGTTAGTCCACAAGATAAACAGGGCAACATAGTGGTAGCTAAATAGTTTACCAGTTCCTAAGCGAAAGAAGAACTTAAACCAACGCTCCACTGCAGTTTATTTTATTAAAATATTATAAAATAACCTAGACAAGAAAATTGGGTTGTAGATAAATATTTTAAATAATCAACTTAGAACATCGAACAAATTATGTTTAATAATATTTGTTAAAATGTTTACAGAGGTTGCCGACCTATGTGTAAAATTTTGTCAGAATACGATTTTTCTGATGCAATTCATTACTTGGAATTATACTTGCTGTAATGAATGTGAATTCTAAAGTAATATTGGGGAGATATTAAATAGTTACCCATAACATTAAAACAAATTTTCTTAAAAAAAATGTTCGGGGTATTTATGCATTATCCCATACACTAATTAAAGTGTGTAATGAATAATTTTAGTACTCTCGAAGAAAACAAAATTAAGGTGTTTAACGAATAATTTACTCACATACTTAGAAGAAAACAAACAAACAAAAAATCGGATAAATTTTTAAACTTGGACAAGTAAAGCCACAATGATAAAAAAATGATTAACATAAAGAATTTAGTTAATTTTACCTTTCAGGAAGGGCGATGATTCTAATGTGTAAAATAAGCATCCAATATGAATTTGGATTATTGTTTCTAAATGTTACATTTTTCTTATACTTTAAAATACAGAAACTTGAAATGATAAAGGAAAATCTATATTTATTCGAACTGTTATAATATTTTAAAATTCTTCTACATAAGAGAGTGACCGTAAGATATTTAGGTGTCGATATTGCATGTATATAAAATTGAAAATTGTTCTTATTTCAAGTAACGTTTGTCAACATTCAATTTTGATCAAGAAGCATCACTAAATTGAGCGATTCATCCTTTTACAAGTTGGAGAATAAAACGATTAGTTAACTTTCGATTGGTAGAGTCTAACTTTTATCCTTCATAATTTTAAAATTAAAAATTTGCATAGTTAGAGTAGAAATGGGCTTATTTGAAAGTAGTTGATATTTTGAACTGAATGCCTTTTATTACAAGCATACCGAGGAATTAAAGGGTTAAGAGAATTTTCGAGAGCTAAAGGTGAGTGCATCTAATTTATTTATTGAAAATTATTTCCCTTTTTTTATATGATAAAGCTGAGGTTGTAAAATACTACTTTAAACTAAATGCTTTATTTGAAAATATTTATAGATTTTTTTTACAAAAAAAAACTATCCGAAAGCAAGTAATTATATAGCATGTTTATAATTGTTTAGGAGTTCAAGTGTTTCCGGGACCACCTGGACCTCCGGGTCCACCAGGACCTCCTGGTTCCCCTGGAAAATCAATTAACGATAATGCACCTGAAGAACTTCGGAGACCAACTGTTGTTCCTGGGGTGAGGCTGACTTATTGTTTATAGTGCTGTTAAAATACTAATTATTGTGCTGTTAAAATACTATTTATAGTGCTGTTAAAATACTGTTTATAGTGCTGTTAAAATACTGTTTATATTGCAATTGTTGGATTAATAGGTTTGTTTACTGAAACGTCTACTTTTGAAACTCCTTTAATGCTAGTATTAATTGATCCAACTACCCAGGAAAGATAACAACAATTATGCCAATAACTCCTTTTAGCTTCTATACTAAATTGATATAGAAAGAAGTTCATAAAAAGGCTTAGTCTGTCCGTCTGTCTGATGTCAACAATTCCAAACAAAATTATAAATGCCATAGATACGTTCAATATGTTGAAGGTTCTCAAACCAAAATACAAGCCGAAGTACCAGAAATAGAGACCGGAAATTAATCTGCAATTCTTTAAGCCTTAACTATGAATACTGCATACGTGTGTCAGATATCAATTGGAATGTTTTCATACGATTACAAGGATTACATAAAATTCAACAGTAAGAGTGCGTTCACATTAACTAAATGAAATTCTCCTAATAGGTTAGAGCATAGATGATACGAATACTGATAAACCGAAGGATCTCTTAACCGAAAGCATTCCAGTTGGCAAATTCAGTATTTTGGACGTATTTTTCGAAAGTTTAGACCTACTTTATTGTTATATTCTGTACGTATGATTATTTATAAGACGTGCGATACAGAACATCTATAGTTTGTTTAATATCACTCAGTGTTCGCCAGTGAAATATTTCCAAAGGGTATTTTCACAACCTTTCTAAATTTTAAGGGTATTTTTAAAATCCAAAGGGTGTTTATTAAACTAAAACAAAATCAGTTTTTTTTTACAAAATTAATAATTCGAACAATAACAGTGATGCACCATCGGGAATATGGGGATAGATCCCCTCTCGACATGTTTCTGTTTGCCATTAAATTACAAAAATCAAAGGAAAATTTTGTTTAAAATGGTAATCTTTCGATTTGTTGCCTCATAATTTAATATCCCCTCCCGAAAAAAATCTCTGACTACGCCACTGGCAACCATTCAATGACTTCAGTCAGTTGTCTGTGCTAGGCATGTTTGAACATGAATGCGCATGCGTGAAATGCTATTTCGGAGGGGCATATTGCATTCTAATTGAAAAATAAAAGAAAATTTTGCATTTTTTTCAGAAAAGGACGCTATTTTCAAAGAAAAAGGACAGGGAGGTAACGCCGCCCTTCTAAAAACGACTAGGACGATCTCTGATTTTATAAAATGAAGGATTATTTAAAAAAAAATTAACCATGATGTGCCGATGCATGAATTCACGCATGAGATTAATTCTATGGGGTGAAATTGATTTTCAATGCGTGTTCACGCAGATTTCACGCATTTTGGCAAACTCTATTATCACTGTATCTTTGTGCTGTATTGTTCCTATAACAGTTACGCATATTATTTCGGTTATCCGAACACCTCCAGTCCCCAACTGTTTGGAGATAATCTATGCTATACTGCAGAGATATCGAATTGGAACATGGATATCCGTTGATAAGTTTTGAGGACAAGATTTTTATTTATTATAAAACGGCAAATTTGCAAGCTATTTGTCGTCCACTTTAACAGTGGAAGGTTTCAATCATAAAATGTCGCCTAACTATACATGCTTGGTATCTGATGTTACGGAATATAAACGTGTGTAGAAAAGAATCGGCCTCTTAGTGAGAGTGACTGTCAAAATATTGTACAACTTGTTTTTAAAGGTGTTTAACGAGTTTTGAGTATAAACATTCATATCAAACTAAAAATAGTACTCTGATTAACTTCAAGTATTATCTTCTTCTATATAGGCTGTGACGTTCAAGAGCATGGATACACTGTTGAGGATGTCTGAAATCAGTCCTCTGGGTACCTTAGCATTCGTACTTGAAGAGGAATCTCTTCTGGTGCGAGTCAGCGAAGGTTGGCAGTATGTAGCGGTATGTATTCCATCAACCTTAGTATCATCCTCATTTTAATCGATTTTTAATCAAAAACCATTCTTTATTAAAGTTCAACTCTTATTTAAGTGTTACTATCTTCTGAAAGTAAAGAAGTAAAGTAAAGATTGTTATTTAAACATATATGTGTGAAAGTGTGCTGCAACAAATAAGTTTGTTTTTTATTTCAAAAATAAGTTTTGAAAAGTGTAAATCAGTAATTTTTCTGTAAATTGAAACAAAAAATAACGTAATTTCAAAAGGGTTTATTTGTGATTTAAAAGTATTGTATCGTGACTCAAGGAGCATAATATAAATATACTCTTAAAGTCCCTTCCAAATTGTTAAATCATAGAAAAAATTTGAGATAACATTAAAAATGTTACACCTTCCTTTTTTACCGCTTTGAGTACACTGTTCCTTTACTCTCTCTCCTCCCCCCCCCCCTCCCTTCCTATATACCAATTAGAGGGCGAACACTATACACATATTTTTATTTTACTTAATCACTGATAATAATTATCCGTTCATCCACACATTTTTTTCAACGGAACTATACACTATACCAGGTAACGTTATTCTTCTATAGTAGTTGGGAAACGGTAAACCTATAATTTAAAAGAGCTGTGGATTTTAGAGTTTGATAGTCATTTTTTTAAACATAAATAAGAAATTATACCTTATATAACGATCTACAGGAAAATATACTTTGATTTTAATTAAATATATTCACATTTTAGCTAGGTTCACTAGTTGTACAGTCAACACCCAGCCCAACAGTAAGTTTTCTATAAGTATTTTTATTTATGTATGTAAGTTATACAATAAAAGAGTTTTCAAACATGTTTTTTATTATTATTATTATTATTATTTTAGAAAGCGCCTACAACCCACCGACCATTTAGTCCTCCAGTAGACGCTCTGAGATTGGATAAAACTCCACGAGTAAGTTCGGATTACTTTATAGTTATTATGATATAAATATAAATTCTTTTTAAATAGAAAACTTTTATGGAGGAAAACGTATAGAAAGCTGTGACTTAATTCTTCTAAAGTTAAGCATAAATTATCTTAAAATAAAAAACTTTTATGCAATATGCATAAATTAAATAAACATATAAATTACTTTATCTTTTTTTACAATACGTATGAATTCTAATTAAATTACTTTTACCGTTATATAACAACTTATGTTAAATTATTATTAAAATATGATTTTAACTTTACTTATCCGGAATAAAACTTTTTTTGTTAAATTTGAAACAATTAACCAATTTTAATATCTATATAAACTTTTGACTATCAAAATGTGTGTTTTCAAATGATATGAGTATTCTATAATTGTTTTTAACTTTTTCACCTGCTATCCTTTCAAAAAGATGTGGAGAAAGGTAATTTTTGAAATTTTGTATAACTTAAGATTTCAGAATTGATATAGCCTTCTAACTACTGGTATTTCAGAATGCAGAAATTTTTATGTTTATTAGAATTTTTTTTTTTTTACATAATTGTCATTATTAAAAACATAATTGAAATGCATAACTAAATAACATAATTAAATTATATAATTGAAAAACAGAATTATATAACACAAGCATGTAGAGACTATATATGTAATTAAAGAATATAATTAAATGTATAAATATTGTTTAATCCTGATGTGTTTGTTTGTTGGTGCAGCTCCGGTTAGCAGCTCTGAACCAGCCATTCAGCGGCGACATGCACGGCGTTCGGGGAGCAGACTACGAATGTTATCGGCAGTCCAGGCGGGCCAACCTGCGGGGCACTTTCCGGGCCTTCCTGGCCTCTCGGGTTCAGAACCTCGATAGCATTGTGCGCTTCCAAGACGCGGGACTGCCTGTCGTTAACCTCAAGGTGAATGCATTCAAATTTGGTATTTTCATTTCAATTGCAATTATATAGGAAGCTATACTTCATTGACACATGCCAAGGGGAGAAAAAAAATCGTCCATAGGCCGAGAGAAAAATACAACTCGCTTGTTTTCTTCAATTTTCATGCTCAGCTTTAAAAGAGTCTTAAAAATTAGTTCTTGGTAGGACCACAGATATATTTGCTGGTCCTACAGTAAACATACCTAGTGGAGTCGAATGACATACAGTGTTTTGGTAGATACACTGTGGTGGCAGCTCGTAGAGTAGAGCAAGTACAGCCGGGCTGCAGCAAAATTATTAGTTTTAAAATTTACTAACTGTTGGTCAACTTTGATTATTTCTTTTACTAATTTCTTCGACTTAGATTAGAATCGCAAATGAAGATGGAATTTCTACGATAAGTGAAAAAAATCTCCAATAAGTAACAAATCTGTTGCGCAATGCACAATTGAGGGGGTTAAAAAACCGCTCACTTCAATTTAATCTGAAGATCGTCGAGCAAGGTACAGCGAGAGAGTGAAGGTTACAAAAAGGTTGCACTGTACCATGAAAAAGAATTGCTAGAATGGAATTTCCATCCACGCTAATTGTTTTCGGCTTTGTGGCAACATGCAGCCCGTAACGAATTTTTTAACTTGGCTGCACTTGTAAATTCGATGTTACTAATTGGCTCTTGTGTGAGTGAATCAGAATAGGTGTTGGTGGGAAAGAAACGATCATTTCTTAGAATTTTCTCCACCAAACGGAAATAGTTAAGTGTTACACTTATAGTTTCCTGTTACTTCTCAAGTTAATACTTAAACTTATTATTGAAGCATGGAGCCCCGTTATAAGTAAGTTAAAATAAGATATTTTTTTTTTCTATTTTCTTTCTGATTTAATTTTGTAAATATTGAAAGGAAGCTTTGAAGTTGAGTAATTAAGATTAAAGAATTTGCATTCATGAATTATTGTGGGGAAGTGTGGGGGGGGGTCACCATCCCGGCTGCACTAACATTTTATTTATTTTTATCATGGGCCACCACTGTTACACTATAATGTCATGCCCCTCCACTAATAAGATAAAAGAGTGTCTCGTAGTCGGCAACTGCCTCAAAATATGTTAATGTGTCACTCCAATGCAGTTCCTTGGCAACATTTTCAATATCAATAAGAAAAAAAATTAGTTTCATAGCCTATATTTGCATGATAATTTTTCTCAAATCCTATTACTTTATATAACATAGAAAAATATCCTTATTAGAGTCATAAAGAAAGTATGCTTTTTAAGTAATAATGCTATAAAGCGTAAATGTTTATTTTCTAGGGCGAGATAATTTTCAATTCTTGGAAAGATGTATTCACTGGTGCTGGAGGTCCGTTTCCATATCCACCACGTATTTACTCCTTCGATGGTAGAAATGTTCTTACTGACAACAGATGGTAAGTATTCTTTTAAATTGGAAGTTTATGCTCACATCAAATCCCAAATATTTGAAATTACAATTTTATCATTCTTAAATACGGAACATTTCATTTATACATAAAATTACCTCATCTGGCCTACCAATATATTGAAGAATTGTATCCGGTTTTCATTAGGGAACGTAAACACCCTGCTGACTCATCAAAGAACCTATGTAAGATGAACAAGTTTTGAATGCCCTAGTTTACAGATAATTTTAACATTTGGTACGGTCACCAATGAGTCAAGATGGAGTCTTAAATTAGACAATGAGGAATTTCCACGTTTTTTTTTTTTTTTTTTTTTTTTAATAAAAGTAGTGAAAAAATCATGAAAAACAATACCATTCTTTCAAAAATTTGAGCTAGGATAGATTGTTAAAAAAAATATATATATTTAGTTTTTCCCGTTGCGATTTGGCGGGAAAAAGCTACTTTTGCTTGTAACGTCAATGCGCAGATGACCAGTCTAAAACCTGTTTTAGACGAGGCGGGAGTGAGGTTCCTCCTCGGATTTTCGATGGAATCTATGTGTAACTACTTCACTGTGTTTTTTTGTCTGCGTTTTTGGTCACGTTACTTTTGCTTTGATTTCAGCTAATTTTAAACTCGATTTTTAATTAATCGAAAGCATATAGATAGGAAAATAATCGCACTGTTAAAATATATTCGTTGGATAACACTAGAAAATACAAAAAAAAATTCATTTTCCTCACTTGTGCAAGTTCCTCATTGTGTCATAATCAGAAGGTAAAGAATACTCGTGGGCGTAGAGAAATATTTGGTCACAAGTGATGATCACCATCGACGTAAGACGTTGTTCAAAATTATAAGGCATATTTGACTGTGTTACCTAAACTATGCAATGCGAGTTCGATCGAAGGAATAGAAAAGAAATATTTCTAATACAAATATAATGCCTATAAAAAAATGACGCTAAAAATCTTATTTTGTATTGAAGAACTATAGCCATTTCGACTTTAATATCAAGAATATTGGAAACATCCCTGAAATTGAACCTAAAAGAAAAAGTAAAAGATTGAGTTTTTTATAATTTTTCTTTAACTTGCAGTTTAGTGAAAAGACACGATTAAAGTAGTATTGCTCTTAACTTTAAAACTTGAAGTTTGGGGAACTTTTAGAAGATTCGGAATTTTATATAAGCAAAGTTGAATAATTGTGTTCATATAGGATATTGAAATAATTCCCTTTTTTATTCAGTGAGCTAGTTTTTTATACATATTCCCTCAAACGCTGTTATTAAATTAGTTAATATTATAATTTCAACTTTACCAATACAAACTCACCTAATGTAATGATTTCATTCACGTCAACTGTATTGAAGTAATAAGTTATCTTAAAATATACTTAATATGAGACACAAAAGATCTTTCAAATTTGTCCCTCAAAACCTCATAATCATCAGGATAAAATCCAACTTTTCACCCTTTGTGAAATATTCATTAAACCTTTTTTTACTGCTAAAATAAAAATCAGCACAAGTTTCAACACAAACGCATTCAATGTACGACAAATTTGACACATCTCTCGATTATGAAAGAGCACACTTCATAAAGAAACCTAATGTGTATTATATTAATTTTAAAAATTATAATCCAAAAGTCAGACATCACTTTGCTTTCTTCCCTCAACACACCACACTATATCTTTGGTAGCGCCTACTAGTATCTGTTGGAGGAATTAATTGCTCTTGATGACGTTACACCTTGTGTTCTAGGTCCCAGAAATTGGTTTGGCATGGATCCGACAAGCTTGGAGTCCGCGATCTCGAGTCCTACTGCGACGCATGGCACTCGGCGGGTCTCGGCAAAGTCGGAATGGCAAGCTCACTTTTAAGAGGCCGGCTGCTCGACCAAGAACGCTACTCATGCAACAACTCTTTCATCGTCCTCTGCATAGAGGCAACAAGCCAAGAAGATTACCGGAGGCGGAGGAAACGAGACATCCTCGAAGACATCGCAGGCGACGAAGACAGCGAAATGTCCTTCGAAGAGTTCCTCCAGAACCATCTGGAAGAAGAAAGGACTGTCTGATGAGAATTCAATTGCGTTCCACTTCTAACATTCGTTGTATTTGTTTTAGTTCTTTTCGGTGATATTTCGTGGAGGCCGCGTACAGTTGAAATGTTGCAATTGCGATGATTCTGATCTGTGACAGACGCTCACGCGAGGCTATTTATGCGGTGGGTCTTTGACCAGACTGATTTTTTCACTGGAAAGGTTTGTTTTGTTGCAGATGGGCATTGTCCTCTCTTCGGCATACTTAACTTTCAAAATATCCATTTGAAACATGGCAGCTTGGTGTGTGGTAAACTATGTATCACAATACTTTATGGTGATATTCCACACGATTTCTCTTTTCGTTGTAGTCACTCTTCCGATGTTAATTTAAATGCGGATCAATTGCTATGTTTCAACTCATCATCTGAGTTTTTTCTGAACACCAATTCTGAAGTCATCATTTATTTATCTTTTATTTTTGAGATGCCACAGTATTAATAATTTTAAATGGCACAAGAGTTTTCATTAAGTGTGCAATGTAATAAAATGCTATATAAGATAGATCGCAAAATTTTCAGTCCCTAACACTGACAATAAGTTTTCAGAATAAATATTTCCCTGATTAAAAATTATTTTTCTCTATAGAATTATTTCCGAAAACTTTTGAAATTTCGTACCAAGTATATAAAAACTTAAGAAACTAATTGATAAAGTTTTAAAGAAAAATAAAATATGACAATATAAACTTCAAAACAGGAAAACAAAATTTTGCGTGGTTCTTTTCTTTTATATCTGATCATTTGCTGAAGAGGTCTAAAATTTAATTGTTACTAAATTAGTGCTAAACTTAATTACATTGCTGTTATTATTGTTAATAAAAGTATGTGTTGAAATATTTTTTCTCTCTAAAGATATTATAATTAGAAAATGTAGTGTTCATTGTGTGAAAGTTATGTAAAAGGCGATATCTCTTAAAGAACTTTGTAACCAGTGCAACTTTATGTTATGTATGGCAATGCAATGACATAAAGTAAAGTTTTACTGAGACTATAAAAATATGCCAAAAAACGAACCTTAAACTTCACCAAGCAGTTTTCATCTAGAGAAGTGTTTTATTCAGCGCCAGCTATTAAATGGTAAAATGGGCTTAGATTTTTGTTTGGCAGATTTTTAATTACATTTAATCATAGGTTTCGCTTAGACTACACATCTGAATTAAAAATGTTTATTGCAATTGAATGGTTTTTTTCATTGGAAAATGTAATAGACGGATTAAATCTGGTATGATTACAGAACAGAAACTTGGAATGAATCTTTTCATGAAATGGAGTAAAAGTTCCTAGTACTAAAAGCTATGGAGAAAAAGTTTTTCTAGTTTTAAATTATTATAATTTGTGTTCGTATTCCCAAGCAGTGTATTGAGCAGATATAAGAAAGCGTAATTGAATATATCTAAATCTGTACAAAAAGTTGTACGTTCAGATAAAATATTGTTAAGAATTTCTTGCTTAAAAATATAAGTAACTATTGCGTGGTTGAAAGAATTTTCATCAAAATAATTGCAAATTAACCATTACACTTCCATTTAACCTTTAGTAAATAAACTAATCTTTAATTAGCTAAGAGAAGTTTACGAAGATTGTGGGAAAGCTGCTTAAGTGGACTAATAAATATTCTTTTAAGATATTCGTCTAGAATATTTTAACATTATTTAAATTCAATTAAGAAAAGTTTTAAGATTGCTTTAAACCAGTTTTAATTAAATATATTTTATATGTATGTGTATTCTTTTATGTCTATATTCCACTGTTTTCAATTCCTTAAACTTCATAATAATTTTTTAGAAATTAATCCCAAGTAATAAGACATAGGTTCAAGATGGTGCCTAAAAGTACTTTCAGTTCAATTAAACGTCTTTTCAATATTTAATTTTCCCCCATCAAGAAATCAGGCCACATTATTTTAAATACTTAATAAATTAATATTGTTATTTATGCCCTGAAAAATAACTAATTGTTAAGTAAGAATTTACTTAACAGTTTTAACCAAACTTAAAAAACGTGTTAAAGTAGAATGAAAATTCGATATACTCAATACAATTCGATACTGTTTTATCATTAGTAATAAAGTATTGCTATCAAAGAAAAATATAATTTATACATTTGAGTTTACCAAACTGTAGTATTAAAAGTTTTTAATAAAATGAAATTCATGTGCAGCTAAATTGTATACCTTCTTTAAAAAAAAGTGCCAAATTATATAAGTACTTTAGAATTAGGAGTTGGCCCTCTTTGAAGATCAGAATCCCCATTTCAAGTAGAAGATTTTTAAAAAAAAAGCATTTTAATTTATATTTCTTTCTGAGTTATAGAATGTAAAGAAACAATTATGTTTCTAACTTTACTCTATTTATTGATGTATTTGTTACTTATATGTAATTTTTTTTATTACTTCATGCGTCAATTTTCCCTAAATTTTTATGAATTACTAAATAAAAATTGCAGATTGTTAATCCAAAATCGATTTGAAGATGCGAATAGAATTATTTGTCAACCCAAGTTATGTATAGATGTTTTTTAGTCCGATAAACTATTTGTACGTATAATTGATAAAGTACCTATTTGCCAAATATTTGTAAATGGTGTGGTCTCATATCATGCTCTATCTGCCATCATCACTGAATGTTAAATTCTATATTGAATGTTAATTGTCCAACTGCTTAACACACTATGCTAGTCACATTTGACATATCTGTATTCAGCGCAGTTTAAGAAAGGATTGTGGTAGATGATCTGTCTTGTAATCTTGCTGAATGCAGACGTCAAAATGATTGAAATTGTAAATATGCTTCACTAAAAACGCGCGTGTTTACTATTATATTCGTCAATTTTATACTTTATATATTTTCTAAATTCTACTCTAGATGTTTAGCGTGTGTTCCTATGTGTGTCAGTATTTTATTTATTTATATGTAGGTATAAGGCCGTAGCTAGTTATACATCCTGAGCCATAGAAACAGGCTCAGAGAATTAATTCACCTAACAGCAAACTTATTGCCAAGCTTTATATAAAGAAATACTTCAATGAAACTCCTAGTTTTTTGCACAACTTTTCAGAAATGCATTGTAGATGAAAAGTTACGCGTTTATTGATTCATTAAAACATTGTCGTAAACTATTTATTACCTAAATCCATAAAAAATCGGTTACATTTATAATATTTTGAAATGCATTTAGCATTCAATTTATTGTATTATATATCACCGAACATTTATGAATACTTTTTAAAAAATCTAATCTACTCTTTTCATGAAAAAAATTAAGCTTGTAATATTATCATTAATAGCATATTAGCAGTAATAATTGGATTCCAATAATTTCTGTACGATAATAAACAAAACCGTTTTAACTGAAATTTTAAAATAATTGTAATTCATAGTTTGTATTTATATGCATTCAGGTTTAAAACATATTGGCCTTCATTTGTGACCATTGATTATTAGCTAGCTATGGTCTTCTGTGTATGTGATGGGCAATTGTGTGTGTAAAGTAACTTGTCGTTTTTCCGTATTATAATTTTTATATTTTTTTGTCTTACAATTGTTCTCCTATAACGATAGATTTTACTGTAGATTGAATATCCAGTGATTGTATAAAGCATGTGACTTGATAACGTGATAGATATTAAATATTTGATAGAATGACTAATTGTGTTCTTGTTTTTTTGTGTGTAAAGTAACCCAGTTTATCTTATTTAATGTACCAAACATCGCCATTGTATTGTTTTCCTATTCATTATCGACCTACAAGACATAGAAATATCAGCAAAATATACGATTTTGTAAATACTACAATTTATCCGATGATTTAAAAAAAATCACGAAATGGAATTTTTCCTCTTCACTCAAACTTTCAAAAACGATAAAAAGAAATTCCGCGACAGCAAGAACAATTCACTTAAGTCCCGTTTCTATTTTGATAAAAAAAAAATTTAAAAAAAATAATTGAAATTTTATTAATTGATTTTATTCTTTATTTGATTTTTAAAATAACTTTCAATATTTTTAGAAATTTACTAATGAAATAACTTTGTGTGAAATTTAGATTTTAATCGCATTATTTGTAGTAACAGTGTATGTGAATTGTCAGAGAAATTCAAATAGTTTCTCCTGTTCACACTCAGATAATGTACAGAACACGAATTTTACCAAAAACAATCAAAACTAGTGGTATGGAGCATCGCACAACTTTCAATTACACTTAATACTGGTCACTGCTTTTAAATTTGCCATGGATTGGTGAATTAATGTTTTCGTTTTCATATTTTGATTATTAAAAAAAATAGCCACTTTGATGATATTTTTGGTGATCATTAAATTGACAAAAAAAAAAAAAAAACCTCATCAACAGCGAAATTGGCGATATTTTGTTCGATAAATATTACATTATATTATCTTATAAATCAAACAGAGGAAAAACAACCGTTGATGGGCGATGCTTAATAAAAGAAAACTCTTTTAACGGCATTCGTTTTTCAACTTTTTATATCTTTATCGTATTTCTACGGAAATTTTGGAGGTGGGGATGTTTAGAGTACCTTAAGATGCATTACCACAACGATTTTGGTAAAATCGTTAGAGGCGTTTCTTGACAATAGCTGAAAAGCTGAAAAACATAAATTTTTCAATGACAGCTACCTTATGTTTATGCGCAGTTCTGATGAAAACCTTAATGACAGGTCCCATGGCTACCACTGATCCGTTTATAAAAATAGAACCTCGTTAGCCAATATATTCGGGAGTTATGCTGACGACACACACTCATATATATATATATATATATATATATATATATATATATATATATATACCCTAATAACCATGTGACGAGTATGTGACGAAAAGCGATATCGCATAGAGATCACGCGATGTCACGGCGATATCACACAGGGGTCACATAGTCGTCCAATGTCCGTTTTAGAGGGGGTTTTGCGACGTAACTTTGTGATATCGCTGCGATATCGCTTTTCGTCACATTGTGACATTGGGGACGAATTTGCGATTTTTGCGATATCGCATTGTGATCTGTATGTGATCTTAGTGATTTTGGCGACATCCGTGTGATTTATGTGATCTTCGCAACGAAAGCTTTGTCACTGCGATATCGCTTTGTGACCTAAATGTGATCTTAGTGATTTTGGCGACATCCGTGTGATTTATGCGATCTTCGCGACGAAAGCTTTGTCACTGCGATATCGCTTTGTGACCTAAATGTGATCTTAGTGATTTTGGCGACATCCATGTGATTTATGCGATCTTCGCAACGAAAGCTTTGTAGCTGCGATATCGCTTTGTGACCTAAATGTGATCTTAGTGATTTTGGCGACATCCGTGTGATTTATGCGATCTTCGCAACGAAAGCTTTGTAGCTGCGATATCGCTTTGTGACCTAAATGTGATCTTAGTGATTTTGGCGACATCCGTGTGATTTATGTGATCTTCGCAACGAAAGCTTTATCACTGCGATATCGCATTGTGATCTGTATGTGATCTTAGTGATTTTGGCGACATCCGTGTGATTTATGTGATTTTCGCAACGAAAGCTTTGTCGCTGCGATGTCACATTGTGATCTGTATGTGATCTTAGTGATTTTAGCGATATCCCTGTGATTTATGCGATCTTCGCAACGAAAGCTTTGTCACTGCGATATCGCTTTGTGACCTAAATGTGATCTTAGTGATTTTGGCGACATCCGTGTGATTTATGCGATCTTCGCAACGAAAGCTTTGTCACTGCGATATCGCTTTGTGACCTAAATGTGATCTTAGTGATTTTGGCGACATCCGTGTGATTTATGCGATCTTCGCAACGAAAGCTTTGTAGCTGCGATATCGCTTTGTGACCTAAATGTGATCTTAGTGATTTTGGCGACATCCGTGTGATTTATGCGATCTTCGCAACGAAAGCTTTGTCACTGCGATATCGCTTTGTGACCTAAATGTGATCTTAGTGATTTTGGCGACATCCGTGTGATTTATGCGATTTTCGCAACGAAAGCTTTGTCACTGCGATGTCACATTGTGATCTGTATGTGATCTTAGTGATTTTGGCGACATCCGTGTGATTTATGTGATCTTCGCAACGAAAGCTTTAACACTGCGATATCGCTTTGTGACCTAAATGTGATCTTAGTGATTTTGGCGACATCCGTGTGATTTATGCGATCTTCGCGACGAAAGCTTTGTCACTGCGATATCGCTTTGTGACCTAAATGTGATCTTAGTGATTTTGGCGACATCCGTGTGATTTATGCGATCTTCGCAACGAAAGCTTTGTCACTGCGATATCGCTTTGTGACCTAAATGTGATCTTAGTGATTTTGGCGACATCCATGTGATTTATGCGATTTTCGCAACGAAACCTTTGTCGCTGCGATATCGCTTTGTGACCTAAATGTGATCTTAGTGATTTTGGCGACATCCGTGTGATTTATGCGATTTTCGCAACGAAAGCTTTGTCACTGCGATGTCACATTGTGATCTGTATGTGATCTTAGTGATTTTGGCGACATCAGTGTGATTTATGCGATTTTCGCAACGAAAGCTTTGTCACTGCGATATCGCTTTGTGACCTAAATGTGATCTTAGTGATTTTGGCGACATCCGTGTGATTTATGCGATTTTCGCAAAGAAAGCTTTGTCGCTGCGATGTCACATTGTGATCTTAGTGATTTTGGCGACATCTATGTGATTTTCACAACAAAAGCCTTGTTCCTGCAACATAATTATACAAAAAATTCACAATTAATTTTTTTTATCAACTACCTATATCTGCTTCAAGTATCTACTCTCACTATGAAGAGGCTTAGTACCTTTTCTTTACGTCAAATATTTTCTAATACTATGGTAATATAATTTATACTATCAAGGCCAATCATTACTTTAATGACTGGCCTTAATGGTATAATCATAGTATTAGAAAATATTTGAATATTTTCTAAAAGTATGAACTTTTTCTAAACTTAATATACATGAACTTAATGGTATAATAAATTAAAGAATCATAGCATTAGAAAATATTTGTTCGTCTTCAACAAGACTTTGGGAAGTAAAAACTAGTCTCTTATATTAAAAACCAATGAGACAGTTAACTACCTAATTAGCCTTTAACCAAGAGAATTTATCCATTCCAATAGATTTCTCAGCTAAATATATATCTTAAAAATAAGACAAAACATGACTAAATCTATTAAAGCACAATGTAATGTATCTCATGCATCTCAATTTTTCTTTTAAACTGATTACAATGTTGTTTTGCCATTTTGGGCAAATCTTCCATTTTATAAGTTTAGCATAAAAGAAAAATACAAAACTAAAAACAGGTTGAACAAATCAAGCAAAAATGGAAATATGCAATTAAAATAAGAGTAAAAACATAAGAAGGTAATAAGTTTATTTTATTGAACACAAAGCAAACATATTCTTTGTTACACTAAATATTGCAGAATGTTTTTTCTTTTCGGCAAGGTATCTGTCAATCTGACTGCCAGGAATTATGCCACTTCCTTCAATGTAGTATTCTTTCTCCGTGTTTCAGAGCATTAGGTGTAGGCTTTGGACCTAGAAAATTAAAAATAGGTTATTCTTAAATTTCAGTTTAAAATACACCATTTTTAAAATTGCCATTCACAATGCAATTTTAAAAATCTAATGCAATTATAGCACAAGATGCTAGTTCATAAAAATAAAAACAGAAATTCTGTGCCAACTTTAAGTATTCATAACAAGGTTATAATAGTAATTAAAACGTGTAATGCCAACATAAATAATTGATAATTATACTCAATTCTGATATTGTTACAAGTGATTATTTACAGCTTTCATCACTGTAATCCATTAATTACTAACAAATTTATTTGGAATAGTATGACTTACTATTTTCTGATTTTTTTCTTTTAAATCCTTTTTCCCTTACCTTTGCAAAACTAAAACTGATAAATGGTATACCAATTAAAAAGCTAACACACCTCTGCGTCTAACAAATAGTTTATTTACAATTGCACATATTGCTATCTGTTTGACAATTTTTTATTTTTTTTTTTGGTTTTTAATGAATATGCAGTAGGAAATATGTTAACTCGAGCTGGAAATGATCCTCTTTTCATCTGTGAAAGTAAAAGGACAAAAAAAAAAAAAAAAAAAAAAATGGTTTTAAAACAGTTTTTAATTTTAACATATCCCTCCATTATTTCTTAAAAAATATAACTTATATATTAAAAAAGTTCCATTGAACTGAATAATGGATTCACAGATACAACTTATCACTAGACGACCAGATATCCGAGCCATGCCAAGTTCTGCCTTTCGAATCAAGGTTCAATACATCTCTTAGTAAAAGAATACAATACCTAATGCTGATATTTATGTCTATCTATGACTCACTCTGATAACAGAGGTTTTATCAGACTAGTACTTCCTAATTAGTGACAAAAAATATTTGTCCATTTTTAATTATTGCTAAAAAAATTGACTTGTTACTGAAAGTTGTTACGTCCAGCAACCATTTGGGACCTCTAATTCCCCAAAATTGATATTTGAGAACACTATTATTAAAAGCAATAAATTTGGCAACAGTAAGTGATTTTAAAATAATAAGGTAATTTGAGGGGGTTCAAACGACTGTTCGAAGAAGATGCCTGCTATACCTTTTGTTACTTTTAGAGTTTTGCAACAAAAGATAAAATAAAAAATTATAGCGTGCTTTTATTTTACTATCTAATTGTCTATCATTAGGAATTTTATACAAAAACTAGTTATATCACAGAATAACTAGACAACTGTTATAACTAATTATTTCACAATTTAACCTCTATGATATGTTGTTTCAAACTTTGCTTAAAGTAAGTACTCCAGTCTTTATATGGAAAAACTAATTTCACTTTCATACATAGACAATAACACACGCATAACATATATGGTCAATTAGAGAATTCAAAAGCTAAAAAAAAAAAAAAAAAAATCCTCAGGCTTAACTTTTTCCTTAGTGGCATTATTGTATTTCTTCTAAATCAATTACATTTCATAGAAGATATATCTGAAGACTACAATTTCTTGAAATTTGAAAGAAATTAATGCTGTTATGTTCAATTAGTATTGCAAAATGTTGACAGCAGCCATACTTCACCATGGATTCTTGCTTCATGGATTACGTAAATATTTTGAGGTATATATATATACATACAAACAAAATAAAATGAAAAACAGCAGAAATTTGGAATTGTATCATGGGGCATCTTTTTAACCTATTAGCATATGTACTGGTAATTTGTTGTATTTCTATAGCTTTGATGTTTTTGATTTTACATTTGTAATTTCATTTTTTTCCTTTTGTTATGTATATACATAGGCGTAAAGTACGGGGAGCAGGGGGGGCTGGCCTCCCCACTTTTAAATTCTGGGGAGGCTGCCTACCCTGATTTTTGTAACACTATCTCCTTTTTTTCCCTCCATTCTCCAAATAAATTATAATAACTGTTTATTGTTGGTATTATATGAGAAGTTGTGTCATACCTAGATTTTCGAAAAATTAATAGATTTCGATAATTTTTCGAAAAATTTCATCTTCCGTCAAAACTTGCCCCCCCCCCCCCATGTTTTTTGAAAAGTTAACACCTATGTGTATATATATACACATATATACATATATCTATATGCATATATATACATACACATATATATATACATACACACATATATAATATATACATATACACATATATAAATACATATATAGTAATTTCAAAACTATAAAGAATTTAAATTGACATATTTTTAGTTAAAAATTAATATTGTGCATGGATAGTCAATGAAATTGAAGCTTATGACTCAAATATATTTGAACCATAAGCAATTTTTATGCACACTTTTGCTGCGCAAAAATTATAAAATGAGTAAAACTACATGAACAATAATGGCATTTTTCATTAAAAAAATTTTTAGCCAGAAAACTAGTTTTGCTATCAAAAGAGTAATTTACCTGTTGACTAACATAATCGTCTTCAGCTCTACGTCATTGACCAGGAAAGTCTTGCTTCACCCATCTGGTTTAGCAGGCTCTTGTTCCATGTCAGATCAGTGTTGGTTTGTCTTCTCCATGAACCATCAACTAAATTCTCCCCAAAGGTGCTTTTGAGAAACTTTCTTTCAAATATGGCAAGGACCTATTGACTACAAAATAGTAAAAATTAGTTGACTGACTTTTTGGATAACAGATCATTTATATGATAAAATGTTGTACCAGCGTCATAACAGCCGTATGAAACCAGGAAAGAATGCTATTAAACACAAAACTATAGATATTTTATATCTCAGGTTTTACAAATAACCTTACTTAAGAGTAATATTACACTTAAGTAGGTCTGATCCTAAAGCTTAGAAAAAGTCATACACTTTGAATTGATGATCATTAACACGAGATGAAACATTTTGAATAGTGAACTTTCATCTTCGGTCATTACAGCTTCACATGTAGCTCGGAAAACCAGCAAGGCACTCTTACTAAAATAGGATGATTGCTAAGATAAATTCAAAAAGGAAATAAGATATATGTTTGAATTAAACTAGAGATGATGTCTTGACTAAGCTGCAGTACGCTTATCGGATAACAGAAGAAGAGGTAAAATTATGCCTTGTTTATGCACACAAGACATAATAATGTACAACCTCAAAAACAATTACCATATTTTTTATGGCATCACAACGTAAAAAAACAAAAAAACAAGCTATTTCAATATGTTGCAAAAAGTTACTAATCAAAAATTGATTTTAGCAATAAGTTTTCTATAATTCAACAAGATGAGGTCTAAAGTACCCACTGGGAACAAAACCAGGTTATATTATATACAGCTTGTATATGCTACTTAGAAAAGGTATTTTGCTATGCTATTGTGTTTTATTCTATCCTTCATGATAAATCGCAGAGCATTTTTGTAACTTCCTATTAATTGAGGAGACATACCAAGAAAGCATAAAAAAATTTTCATCAACAAATTTCCTGATGGAGCAGGGCAACGTATAAACTGTCATTTTTTTGTGGCCTCTCGCGGGAAGGTACTCTAAAAAATATAGTTTATGAATTATGGTGTTGTTACGGATGCAAATACCTTTGCTAAATTTATTATATCGGCGGAATTTGCCAAAAAATACAAAAGTCAATGTAATATTTTTTACAAACAAAAGGTAGAAAATGCCTTGAGGAATTGGATAAGATCTGGTGTGATGCACAACCAATTCCACTAACACGGAGAGTGCATTGTGTCGGATCAGTTTCTTCATTAACCATAAACTGCTCAGTGACTTCTAATTACCCTAAAGCTTGGCGTCCACTATTGCTGAGCAGAGCGGATTAAATTTGAGCCAATTACAAGACTGTCAACGTCCATTGTAGCACAAGGCTTGTGCTACAATCGACGTTGGCAGCCTTGTAATTGGCTCTAGTCCACTCCGCTCTGCTCAGCGATAGTGGACGCCAAGCTTCAAGGTAAAGTTGTCTATACATCAAAGAAAATGGAGAGTGATATTGTACAACAAGTAAAAAATAAAGTGATAGTCACATGATGAATATTACCTCAGGAAAGTGGTATGCTGCATATTGGAAAGAATAACTAGTTTATTGGCCGAGCACTTAACGTTAGTCTTAATGAAGACAAATTCTCATTCATCTACCAAACTAATCCATCTAAAAATCAGTTTTAAGAGGCTTAAACTTTTATTATCCAGCCACACCTCTCAACTGTGTATTACAGCATGATTTTTAACACATAGAATCAAAAGTTTGAAATTTGTAACTGCATATAGTATTTTGTTTATTATCTTAATTTTAGTTTATTTTTCATAAATATTTAAATGCTTAAGTTTATGTTCTGTGCTTGGTCACCAGATTTATTTGATTGCAGACACATACCGTGGGCAAAAAAAGTCTCAGTACGGAAGCCACAGTTACAAATAAATTAGCATAATTTCTTCTCCTTTGCTTCATATCTTCAAACTATTGAAATTATGTTTAATTTGGTTCTTTAAAATAAGTTTAAAATAAATGTCGGTTTTTACAAAACGCAGCAAGTATTTAAATTGAAATACTTTGGAGATATTGCTTAAGTCGCACATGGGTTAAAAATTTATAAAAATATTGAAGGGACATCTCAAACGGTGAGAAATATTATTAAAATAGCGGGTCTGAATGAACTTGCAGCCCGTAAGAATCCTTAAATAAGTACCTGTAACAGAAAAAAGCGCCTTGAGTTTGCAAAAAAGCATGCAAGTTATCAGTTATCTTTCTGTGAATCAGTTCTTTTAATGATGAATTAAAATTTAATATCCAAGGGTCAGATAATCGAGTTATGGTCTGGATAAAACCAAATCAACAAATGTTAATTTAGAATTTATGTGGAACTGTCAAACACAGTGGAGGAGGCATTATGGTGTGGTGGTGTATAAGGGCTGCTGTTGTCAGCAATGTATATTTTGTAGAAGGAAGTAGGGATCGGTAAGTGTATCTTGAAATTTAAACACAAAATCTTGTAACAAATGCACAAAAATTGTCTCTTGAGAATTCTTTTCAATGTTTTTTTTATCAATTTTTAAGCCATGTGTGACTTGAGGTGAACTTATTTGCGGATTATCTTGAACCTTATTATAGGATATTTCTTTTAAGCAAGCTTTTTAGCTTTGAAGGTCTTCCGGATCGATCTCTATCCTCAAAAGTTTGAAGCTCATGGTGTCTTTTAATAATATATTGTACTATAGGCTTCAATATATAAAAGATTTCCCCAATTTTTTTCATAGATAATCCATAATTTCATAACTGAATCGCCAACTGACAACTAGGTTTCGAAACTCCATTTTAAGACGATCAGCTACGAGGTAAAATTAAACAATTGCTGCTATCATGTCTTCAAGGCACTTGCGTACACTTCATATTTTAAAAATTTACTGCAAATCTGTTGTGGAAGACTTCAGAATTAATTTTCATATTGCATACTGAAACATTTTTTGTATGGCAGTTAGCAACATTTCCTAAATATTTCAATTTAAATACTTGCTGCATTTTGTAAAAACAGGTATTTACTATAAAATTATTTTAAAGAATCAAATGAAACATATTTCAGTAGTTACTGGTGATATGAAGCAAAAGATTATAGAAATTATGCTAATTTATTTGCAACTTTGACTTCTGTACGGAGATTTTTTTTTTACCTACTGTATGTTAGTCCATTACTATGATTTTGTTTGTCCATTACCACTTACTCTTTCATTCTATACATCATTTATTTATTTTACATTATATAATTCACAAACTTTTTAAATTTTTGAATGAACAAAAGAACTATGTTGTTTTTCAGTTAGTCCGTTACCTTGACTTTATAACCAAATGGTGCACTCTAATTAAATGGCAACAAATTCTAATACCCAGAATAAGAATCATGTACCCTTTAAATATTTATATAAGTGCCATTTTCAGTCAAAATTAAAAATCTTTCCTTAGTGGGTTTGTATTTGTGTTAAAATAACACTAGAATGTTAGTCCGTTATCATGGAATTGCCCAAGTGTTTGAACAAATCATATGGCTTTGACCTAGCTATTTCCTGGCGTCACTTACTTGGTAAATCACAATTGGCCCGTGAATATTTCCTTCGTCAATGTTTACCTTTTCGATGATAAACACTGCTTTAATTTGAATCACGATTCAGCAACTACAACCTTCTTTCAACTAAATTTATTTTTAAAATTGTGTTAATAACATTTGACGATGGCTTCGAATAGAAGTTATGTGTTCAAAAGACAACTTAAAGGCAAAACCATTAAACATCATTGTTAAAACAATTCTCAGGAATGTACTTTACAATAATATTAATATTCATGTTACTAGAGTTTCCTGTCAAAAATCTTAATCATAAATTTGTATATATAATTACTTTATTTGACCTTGAATAATTTTATTTCAGTTTTTACACATAACTTACATAAAATTAGTACATATGTTGGGTTTGCATATAAAATATTATTACATTTTTTCGAGGGGTAATATATTCTAACAATATTATAAGGTGAACCTACCAGTAATTGACCATTTAGTGCAAGTTTCTACACATTTAATTTTTTTTCTTAAAAAATTATTAACGGAATGTTATGAAAACTTCCCAAAATATAAATTGATTAATGAAGCTCAATAATAAATTAACATGGTGTTCCAGTCCTTTTTACAATTTAAAATATCATCAGAATTTCTTACCAAAAGCAATTTTGCCAGTAATTGACCCAGTAGACATTAGTAATTGACCACAGCCATGCTAGTAATTGACCACTTCCTTTTCCAGAATAAAACCAAAAGTTAACTGTTAAATTCTGTTATAAAATGCTCTAATATTCATAAATTAACTATTAAATGAATTAAAAAAAGAAAGTAAAAATAAATATAATCAATTTTAATCCACGAAAATACGGGAACATCAGTGTAAAATATAGTATGAGGGTTTTCAAAGTTAGTTATACTGGTAGATAATTATGCATATTTTATTCAAAAAATTAAAACAAGAAAATAAAAATAATATAGAAAAGACTATCCAATCCTATACTTTCAATTCTGAATAAATTTAGATGAAAAGAATCAAATGTAGAGGATATTATTTCTTGAATAATTTCAAAATCATCCGTTTTTCAAATGGAAATCATTTTCTTGCATTGGCATTTATCCAATTACATAGAAGAGTTTCTCCAGCGTAACGAGTTGTTTTCTCGCCAACGTCGAACAAGGTAATTTTGATTGCAAATTTAAAAAAAAGAAAAAGCGCATTGAGCAGAACTTTTTGTGTTTATGGCCTTTTCAAAACATTTAGAATTGAATAAAAAAATTAAAAATGCGGGAATCGTCCATTGGACATACAACAACTGCAAAAATTAAGGACTTTTAAGGACATATAAGCATTTTTAAGGCCTTGAGAAAAAGTTCAAAAATATTAAGCACTTTTAATGACCTTGTTGTAGAATTGTGAAGTTCTTTTGTCCTCAGAGTTATGTTTAATTAATATTCATTTTCCAGATACCTACAGAAAATACTTAGGCCAGTAGAAGATTATTATATATTCTATATTGTGATATAAGCAAAATTAACTTTTAGAAAATATAACATAAACAGAATGTTTCAGCTTCTAGTTATGCAAGTTTCAATATTGTCCTGGTAAATAAGGAATACAATAACAGCAAACCAGGATAATGATGCTTGTTATATTATTTTAATTACAACTTGAATAAATAAGTTTAATTGACGCTTATTGACGAGTGTGATTGCTCACGTCAAATAATTTACCGAGTTAGAAAAAGTATTTTCCCACGTGTTGCATACAATATATTTTATAATTACGCGCAAGAAATATTTCCAATCCGTATATTTATTAATGTTGGCAACTCCAGTAAATGAATTTCTTCTAAAAATGTGTCATTTCAATGCAATGTCAAGACTGTATAATATTTGAGCACGAGGCGTGCAAGAAAATACTTTTTTTACACTCGTCTCATGTATTGCTTTCAACAAAAATTTAATTCTCTAAAAACAATTTATAAAAAGTTATTATAATAGCAATTTGAAGTTAAATAATAATAATAAATATGTATAAATTAACTTACCCAATTCGAAAATGCATAATATTCAACCCAATGTGTTTGTGTAGTGAACCAGAATATTGCCATTACATTTATTTAAAAGTAAGATAATTTATATTCTGACGTCATATATAGTTGCTTGGAAGACAAATTAATAAAATAAACGTTTTTGATTGGTTTAAAATTCGAATATGTTTTAAAGCTGTATTTTTCATTAGTTGTTTTGAATACATTGGAATTACCAGATGCTTCTAAAGATTTTCTTTTATCATGGAATGAAAAATTTTACTTCTTAATTAATTTACAAATATCCGATTTTACGCGCATTCCATTTCTTTTTTTCTTTCTTTTTTTCAATTATGTGTTGTATATTTTCTTTATTGAAAGGCTGAGTTATATAACAAATTGTAAAACTCGTTTCAATGGAATGCATTCACGTTCATTATTAAACGTAAATATATAATTTCGGAAATTTGCAAGTAGAACATAAGCTCACACAATGAATTTATTTTCTGAATACAGCACGATATTCTTTTAAATACTGTAGAGCAGCATTCACCTCTAACTTTTAGAGACGAGCGGTATGAGTTATATGTTGAAGTTTTTTGTGGACCGCAGATTTTTACCGAATATGCCAATACATATTACTTTTACTGTGTATGTTCAAGATCACAAATGTAATTATTGGTATAGAATAGATCCAACAATAAAAATATTTTTGAAAAATGGAAAAAATAATGAACTTTTTACTATCTCGAAAAATAGTTATTTATGCAACTATACTTGGGAATATAATACTTTTTCAATCGAGGTAAAATGCTTATTTAACGAGTGCGTTAGCGCAAGTCAAATAATTTAAAGAGTTTGAAAAAGTATATTCCCACGTGTTGCATACACTATTTTTTATAATTACGAGCAAAAAATATTTTTAATACATATATTTGTTAATGCTGGCAACTCCAGTCAATGAATTTCTTCTGAAAATATATTTTTCAATACCCAAACCTATATAATATTTGAGCACTAGGCGTGCGAGAGAGTATTTTTTCACACTAGTGCGAAAAAGTGCAACTTTCGCCACGATTTTTTATTCAAAATTGTTATAAAAAGTTTTATTTTTTGCACGTTGTTATAAAAGTAATTGATATTTGATTTTTTTTAATAATTAAAAAAATATTTTCGTTATACTATCTTAAATTAAAATCTAAAATATAAGTGAATCTTTTATTAAAACCTTGCTTGTGTGTCTTCATGTGACTTGGCATAACATTGAATAAATATATTTAAATTATACCTTCTTATATTCTGCTGATTTTGTCGATATCATCAGTTATGAGATATCAATTGTAAGTCAATATCAATTTCTCTCAGGCTCTCAAGAGAAAAAAAAAATACTATTTGTCAGACTTGCTACTACGGGCAGCGTAGTGGAGAACACTGTTCTTAATAGTTAACACATACCATTTTGGAAAAATTAATATTATGTAAAATAAAGTTCATTTCTCGAAATCTGAAATTAAAGTTCAAAGATTGAAAAAGCAGAGATGGTTCTTTAGTGAGATTATCGAGTGATCAAAATTGAAATAAGCCAAATTAAAAAAAAGAAATCTGCCACTCATTTTGAAAAATGCATTTCTCGAGTTATGCATTAAAAAAATGGTACAATAATACATTTCATTTCTTAAACTAAATTCATTTGCTTGAACTGATCTTGTCATTCATTTGCTGAAAACAAATCATGGAAGTATTTGTTAAAATTTAAGCTGACTTATGATGGATTTTAGTTGATGTAAATTTCCTCAAGTAGCAAATATTCTATATCCAAATGAATATACATGTTTGCAAATAATGTTTCTCATATTCAAGTAAATTTTGCGTTCAGTTTTCATTAGCATCATATGTCCGGAAAACGCTCAAATCTAAATATGTATTTAAATAAATCTGGCTTGTTTAATTGCATACGAAGTGGGGAAGGGGTTTGTAATAGAAATTCCAGTATCCGTTACATCCAGAATATTTTTAAAAAAGTCAGTAATTCAAGTAATAATTCAGGCAGTCAGTAATACAGAATTCTAAAATCCAGAAGAAATGTACATATATTGTATCGTTTATTGCATTAAATATATATTAGTTTTCGAAATACAATGTAATTTGTTTGTCTGGAATCCATGTAAATCTATTACTTATTCTTATTATAATTATAGTCTAAAATAAAGAAACGTAATTTTATAATCGAAATTACATCTTCCACAGCAACCGGGAAACAGGGGCGTGGAGCATCGCACAACTTTTAATTACACTATAATACTAACATGTATTTGTGTTTTATATTTTCTTCATTCGCTTAGAAAAAATGGCCAGATTGGCGATAAATCTTATATGAGTCGTTAAAAAAAAAAAAAAAAAAACCTTTGCCAAAATAGTGTTTTCGATGATATACTTTTCGATAATTCTTATATTATTCTTTCTTTTAAGAGAAACTGAGGAGAGGAGAAAAACGATCGTTGATGGAGAACTCTGTGTTGAATTTTCCCCCCTTTTTTTCCCTTCCTTCAACTTTTTATGCCATTTAAGCATTTTTACGTGAATTTCGGAGGTGGGGATGTTTAGAACACCTTAAGAGGCATCACCACAGTGATTTTGATTAAAATCGTAAGAGCCGTTTTTTAGAAATCATTGAAAAACCTGAAAACTACCTTATGCGCATGCCGGGTTTGAAGAAAACCTTATTGGTAGGTCCCTTGGCCCCTACCAATCCTCACATCAAATTTGAACATCGTCGGTCAATTTGTTCGGGAGTTATGCTGACCATAAACAAACAGACCAAATTTTTTTTTATATCACATTTTTGAAATCAGGATGTTCCAAAACGTGGAACATCCTGGAAGTCGTTTTTCTGAGTCGTAAGTCATCGAGTTAAACTTAACTCGTTACTGAAATAATAAAAGGAAATAATGTTCGCTTCAAAATCCAGTTAAAGTATTTTAAATGTCAATATGTATTTTTCATTGTTCTCCTAAGTTAATTAACTCTTTTTAGAAATAATAATCGTGCGGTTAAAGTTGTATTATTTTTATATTTATCTACCATTTTCAACATCATTTCCAAATTGGTTGGTGCCTATCTGATGGCTGTGTGGTTTGTTCTCTGGTCACGCATGCCAAAAGGTGCCTTGTTCGAATCCTGGGTTAAGCATGGATGTTCGTTGTGGTTCGTAATCCACGTTAAGCTGTAGGTCCCGGCCTAATTAGCCGTCATTGTGCATAAAAATAGGTCGTTGAGCATATAAAACAACTAACCAGTTGGGTTGAATTTCTTCTATTTGTACCCCCCCCCCCCCCGTTTCCTTTATAGAACAAATTCAAATTGAAAATAAATCATTATTTGCAGTTATTTATTGTTCATTTCGTTAAATTTTAAATGACAAGCGTTAGCCAATAACCACAGAATATCAAAGAAGAATTTTCAATATTATTTGGAAAGTCAGTCCAATTAATAGATAAAAATGGAAAGGAAAAAGTCGAATCCAATAAATCATGTAAGAAAATAGAAAATCAGATTCAGTCGAGATCGAAGCAAGAGAAAGGCAACTGCGCTTTTCACTCCCCCCCCCCCCTCTTCCCCTTCGAAGACGCGACCAGTAAACTGAACAGGTGTACAACATTACTCTCCCTTAGTTCTTTGTTCCGTTCCTCGAATTTTGCAAGCGAGACAAAGAAAGTAGGGAGCGAGTGGGCTGGAGACCAGATACTAAACTGACCTAAAGGGATATCCGAGTTAAAGTGACCCCTTATAACCATTCATCACCCCGAGGGTAAATAAAGATGGTAAGAAACCGCGGGCTGTAAACGAATACTGCATGGTAGGGGGTAATTTAAATTGATCTCGTGTTGCGTCGCCTGCTGGTGTAGACGGAATCTCAAAATAAATTTGTCGCATCTATAATTTTTTGTTTCAGTTTAATAATTTTATTGTTTAGATTGGTCAATGATAGTGCAATCAATTTCAAAAGTGAATGTTTTGCTAAATGTCTAGAATTCCGTAGCGATATGCATTTCATTTCCATGTTCTATACGTTGTTACCAGTAATTTATAAAATCCAACATTCTATAGCAACGGTTCGCAATTTCTTAAGTTGTGCGGACCACCTATTTTGTAAAAAAAACTTTGCGACTCATTAAATAATACAATACGTGCGTACATCAGTAATTAGTAAAATTTTAGAATTAAAGGATTAAAAAATAGTTCTTTTTATAAATTGTAATGCAATTAATGCAGTTTTGGTAATAACTGGATATTTTTGCCAAACATTTATCCAAAACGAGATCAATGGTGTCGATAATTCAATTAACGAGTCTTCACTTGAAGATATTTTCTATATTTTAGTTAATCTTCTTGAAACAGAATTCACTCGTTAAACCGTCGAAGAATAGAATCGAATAATTGGATTGTTACTAATCATCGAGTGACTCGATTATTCCTTTCTCTACCCTTGAAGCTTCCGTAATATTTATCTTGGATTATTAGACTCTTGATTAGCTTCCACGGGCCAGTACCACACTACTCGCGGCCCACAATAGGTTGGGAACCGCTTTTTTATAGAACACATAGGCATTTTAAATCATGCCGAAAACGGGTCGATTTAGAAATCGCTTTATCGGACTTTTTTGTTTTTTATATTTTAAAATGCTCAATGCTTTTTTTTTTCTGAAAGGATTTTAAGTTATGAAAATGATTTAAATTTTTTTATAAATTTCACATTACCGACTGGAAGGATAAAATATAACATACGATTTGCAACTAAAAATTCCATGATGAATTTTTTTAAAGGTTCGGTTTGCGAAGATTTTAATTTTACGTTTCTTTATAGTTTAAAATGTCGCTATAATGAAAATTGGCAAAAAAAAAAAACCGTCGACTTTAAATTAAACAAAAAATTCAGTTATTCTAATTTCCCAGCATTTCCTGATGATCGGGATTTACTGCAAGAATAATATGTTGAGAAGAAATATTTTATGAAAAATAAAAGTGGTGCTCATTACCTGCCTTTAAAATAGGCTATATGAATGAAAAAAGGGTATATAATATATACACTAACTTAGAAGCGTTGCGAAAATTGCCTAAATCACACAGATGTCGCCAAAATCATTAAGATCACATACTGATCACAATGTGATATCGCCGCGACAAGACTTTCGTTGCGAAAATCGCATTTCATTCTAAAATTATTTTGGGATATCACTGGATGTCGCTGCGATATCACAAAGTAACATCGCAACTTCGTCACAGTGTGATGTCGCAGCGATATCACATGGAAGTCGAAAGTGACGTGAACTTTTGCGACATCGCTGCGATATCCCATGCAAGTCACATTGTGACCGTGATCTTTGCGACGAAAAACTTCGTTGCAGTGACGTAACTGTGACAAAGATGGTTAGTAGGGTATATATTTTTTTTTTTTTTTAACTCAACATGCTTTTTTTCAAAGCATGTAGAAATTAAAGAAAAAAATCGACATTTTTTCTACTGACTTTTAGTTACCCTATGTTTACATAGGGTAATAGAAAGTAAAAATATACTATCGAATGAAAATAACAGCAAACTGCGCATCCCATTAACAAATAATATAACATATAAAATCAAAAGTTTGTAATATAAATAATATGTAATGCCATTTTTATGTGAAATTGCAACTTTATGAGCTCAGATCGAGTTTTCATGATGTCTGACCACTACGAACAAAACATCAATTTCGAACTATTTATTAATTTTTTTTTCTCACCAAAACTGAAGTAAAAAGATTTTCATCCCCGACGAGTCTATTTGCCAAAATTCAGCTCGATTGGATGACACCAAGTGGGTAGTCTGCCTTCTGAAGATTTTGAATCGTCAATCTTAATAAGAGGAAACTTTCAGCCATTATTAAATATCTCCAAATTGAATACATTTGAATTAAGCTTGGTATCTGGATAAAAGAACGTTAATAAAAGCTTAAATTTAGTCTTACTTAAGGCAATAGAAACGTATAAAACAACGGCCTTAGGGTGACAGTCGCAAAACTTGATAAAAAGCTTTCACATAGACAACTAGTGTACCTGCCAAGTTTTAAAGCTTCAGCTCGATTAGTTGACAGGATGTAGGTTTATTAGTAATCCAATTTAAGCGTGTTGAAAAGCGACCTTTTAAGCGACATAAACAGCCCCGAAAACTTGATAGAATGCTTTGTCACCGACATCGAATCGATCTGCCAAGTTTAAGCTCGATTGGATGAAGGCAAGTGTGGTTACCCTAATAGCACATGTCATCCCCGGGACTTCCTTTTATGCCCCGAATATCCAATTTTGGTCCCAGGGTGAAAGAGACCAATTTTAGATGTATTGGGAATATCAGAGTAGGACTTTCAGAGGAAGGGAACATACGCGATGTCTTGAGGACGTCCCATTCGGATTTCACATGAAAGAGAGCAATTTTGAATGAATTTAGGACGTCTACTTAGGACTTCAAAAGGAAGGCAACAAACATGATATCCTAAGGCGTCCCATTCGGACATGGATGGTGCGAACACGATGTTCTGAGTATGTTCTAAGTATCTTCTCGAATCAACCACATTTCAAAACGACTCCTGAGTCCTATGCTCAAATGATATCCTCAAGATGATCAATTTGAAGTTTGTAAGAATGCGACATCGTATCTGCTTTTTATTTCTGGATTGTCATTTGCTAAACTTCATTCTGCAATTTTTCATTTAGAAAAACTCATTTCCTTTTTAGATTACATTTCAATGAATTTTCAATCTTTTGAGAAAATTTATTTTAATTGTGAAAGGTCCTGTGTAACCATAAATTAAGAAAAAGGATCCAGACAGCACATATAATCCCCAATTATGATCACAGGATGAAAGAAACTAACTTTGACGCACTTGTGGAGTCTACGTAAAACTTCATATGGATGGGATTAATTGAACTCATTAATGACGGTTGAAAAGAATACTTGCCAATCGAAATTTTTGCTTTTTTTATTTGCTGATAAATTGTGATGGTGGTTCCAGTTAGTGTTTTTTTAAAACTCATAAAAATAATTTTCCAAAAAATCTGAAAAATTCCAAATATTCCTGAAATGCTCTAACAGGTAAAAGTTTAAAGCAATGACTATTTATCTATTTCAAAGTCGTCTTTAAGGGGTTAATGTTTTGGGGAATCTTCTTAGGAAATGACATTGATGGTACAAATTCGATGTTATGGGAACATCCTAAAAATATCATCTAATGAATAGCGATTTCTAAACGTCAAAATGTTCTCGTTTTTGTGACATCCTCAGGATGTCTAGTTGAAACATTTTGGGGATGTATTTCAAAGTAACATTGAAATAACCAATCGTAATTCAAGAAAGATGACGTAGGAAGACAAAAACAGTTGAAGTGGTAATATTTTTGTCTTATCGTAGATTTCTTTTTATTTAACATTTGAATTTTGTCTGTGTTATTCAATCATTCCATACATATTCAGATTTTAAAAGATCCTAGCATTTGGGAAAAGAACAGAGAATAAGCTAATTAAAACTCACTCGGCAAAAAAAAAAAAAAAAAAAAAATGTTTTTTTTTTTTTTTTTTTTTTTTTTTTTTTTTTTTTAAAGTTAAAAGCTAGGAAGTAAAAACTTCTCCAAGTGCAATAAAAACTCTCACTTATATTCTCATCACATTTTGTTTAGGAAATTACTCTTGTTGCACTTGGTATGTCATCGATATCGAATCTATCTATAAAGTTTCAGCCTGATTGGATGATGATAAATGGATTAATTAGGCCTCTGCAGAATTGCAATAGAAAATATCGTGCAATACAAATTATAAAGGATTTAAAAATAAATTAAATAATCCTCTAAGAAAGAGTACGCCCACTTCAAATTGACAGTTATATAGCAAATTTAATGTAAAAGTAAAAAAAAATTTAAAAGATAAACGAATATCCAAATACTTTAAATCTTGATAAAAGGCGTAAAAATTTCCGAAGCTAAGCAATAAAAAAATTCAAGATTATTTCTTCTTATTTATTCAAGATGATACAAACGGGGTTTCGACTCATTTTGAACTAATAAATTAAACATTTTAGAAGTCTCTTTTTTCTCTCTGACCTTAGGTTTAAATTTCTAGAAGTATGGAACAAACTGGTAATTCTAGAAATGATTTCCAAAACTATTTAATCGTTCCTGTTTCTTTGGCTTGTTCCGCTTCTTCCACAATTTTTTTTTTTCGGCAAAACTTTTCTTTTGAAATAAAATTGTTTACCAATTTTGAAGTGTTGTTTAGCAAAGCATTACTATTTTTAAAACTCGATTCTTTTTATCGTTGTATGATGAATTCATTCTTTAATTCACATGTGGTGGATTTTAAGGGGGTTCTTACATGGGGTTAAAAATGAAATTTCATCCGATTTAACTCTCCCCTCATTTTCCCCCTTTGAAATATTATGATAGTATACCAAATTCCATTTGGACAAATTAATTTTTACCTGTGCCTGATAGTAATAGGCCTGAAGTTGTTAAAAAGAGTACACAAATTGAATTTTTTTTGAAAAAATGAAATTTCATCGGATTTAATTTCAGAGTTTTTCGAATATTTCTTTTCACCTATTATGATAATGTAGAAAATGATATTCTAATAAATTATTATTAGTCCGCGCCACACCGATATTGAAGATGGTAAAAATGGCATAGAATTGATAAGAATGAGCGAAAATAATGATAAATTTTAATTCTATTAAATAAAAAGTCAAGTTGACCTACAAATAATGGAAATTCGTACATATTCGTACAGAATTTCACAAACTTCTTAAAGAGCCACAAAACAAATATAAGCAGTACCAATATGAGCTTTTAACTATAAATATCTTTAAATCCTTTTTATGGAACAAAAATATTTTTAAAATGCATGCAATTCTGTTAATTCTTTCTTAAATTCATGATTTTCCTTATAAATTTCTCTCTCTCTCTCTTTTTTGATGAAGTCGAGACTGTGTTCTTCCAATATAGTATAGAAAAAGCAAAGACAAAACCCCGTGTAGCAGCGAAAAATTTACAGTAATTTTACCTCAGTTGGTGAAGAGAGAACAACAAACATCAACAAAAGCTTGATGCAACTGAGACTGCGTCGCATGCGACAAAGCGCCACTCCTATTGAGCATTTCGATTGTTCCGTATTTCGACTGAAAAGATACCACGGAACGCTATGGACGTTAATTTTAAGTTGGTCTTTAAGAACAGTGTTACCAGTCCCTCCTAAACTGCACGGGTAAATCCCGTTCAGGATGACAGACCCATCGGGGTTACGCACCCTCATTGCGACCTGAGCGCCGGCATCATTTATGGAGCAGCGGTGGTCATCAGTCTACTAGAGGGCCCCTTTGTAGCGATTCTCACCTAGGAGTAGTGCGGCTTGGTTTATCCGGCCGATTTTGAGCTGTGACTGGATGCTTTTGCGACGTCTGACTTGCAAGATTCGAAATTAAATCTTATGTTCCTTTTGGGATAAAGACTGAATGTCTTCGGTCGGGGCAATGAAAATAATGTTGTTTTCCCGGTGCTTTCTCTATTTTTTGGGTTTTAAATTACGCAGTAATTTATAATGAGTTTACACAAACAAATAATAAATTTATTACCATTAATTACTATATTAGTTTATTTTTAAATTGAGTTACTTAGATCTTGAAGAGGTGTAAATATTCATGAGAAGAGCCGCGGTTTTCCGACTCATAATCTGTGCAAAATCGCCAATACGTAATTTAGGGCATCAGAAAGGCAATATTTCTCTTGGAATCCTCCGTACAGAATGGAACTAACCTTGTTTCCACGGTAACAACCTTTTACAAAATTGTAAATAGCAAATAAGGTACAAAATCAAAAATAAAACACTTTCTTCCATATATACATTTCAAGGTATTGAGATTCCTACTGATGTAAATATAAATCTATTTCCATTTTTATAATTAGAAGTTAGTTATTTTAAAATATAAATTATTATTCTTTTGTTCCAATTTTATTGATTTTACTATTCACATTTTCCGAAGATACTTCAGTCCATGTTATATTTATGTTTGAATAAAGAGTTCACCAGCTGTCACTTATAAATTGTACCTCTTAACTGTCACCGTTGTTTGTACACACTGGGTGTTGGAAAGCGGGTGGTAAATATTTCTTGTATGTTTCTTTAAAGCTATTTATTTAATTTAATGGCTGGAAGATTACCTGCAATCGTTATCGACAATGGAACTGGGTATGTAATATTAACATAAAAATCTTTAAAATGCCTCCTTTGTTTATATTGGGAGATTTAGTTAATTGTTATCGATTTTCATTTCCGCTGATCAAATTTATCGTACCTTTCTCGACCCTATGATAATTTTTAAAGCATATAATAAATGAAGTTTAATATTAATCAAAGTTTCTGTTTCGTTTTATTATTCTTATAGGACTTTCAACATATGCCTTAGTCAGGTAACACATAGGTAGGCTCCTTCCTACTTATCAATTGTAGTAAGCTTGTTTGATAGATAAAAATTGTTTGAATTTTTTAACACAAATTGGCTATCGTATAATTAACCTGCGTGGGAATCCTAGTTCGAACCTTACGAGGATACCTCTTTAGTACAAAGTTATAATTACGTTATTTACAATACGCTGAAGCTACTGGTTGATGTGAATATTTCCCGTCCAAAAGTACGTCTGTTATGCAGTATAATGCTTTGAGAACCTCCTCCTCTGCAAAATAATAGATATCAATTAATCTGGGAACAATCTACAAGTAGAATAGATAATATAAATTTTGTTTGCAAATTGTTACTTTAAACAAACACAGTTTTCTGTCTGATGGCTATTTGTTTAACCTTTTTATTATTTATTTAAAAACTTTTAATCTTTTCAGGTACACAAAGCTTGGTTTTGCTGGTAACAGAGAACCTCAGTTTATCATTCCATCAGGTAATTTATTTTATAAAATGTTCTTCTATTTACACAAATTTTAAGAAATGCAGTTTCTGCATTTATAATGAGATAAATAAGGCTAAAAACATTTTTTTCTCGACGTAAATCTGTGACAGTTTTCCTTGAATTCCCTTCTTGTATCTTAAAACTTTTTTAAATGCATTTCCCTGGATATTCTGCCAACCTGATGGCTGTGGGGTTAGCGCTCTGGCCTCGCATGCCAAAGGTGCTGGGTTCGAATCCTGGGTTAGGGATGGATGTTCATTGGGATTCAGAATCCACGTTAAGCTGTAGGTCCTTGTTTGATTAGCCGTTATTGTGTACAAAAATAGGTCGTTGAGCTTACAAACTAACCAAACCTTGGCTATTCTACTATTTCCACATGGCATAGCTCTTGTGCCAGATATTGATCTAAATCAACTTCAATCCTTTAAACAGAGTTCAAATTAGTGCCTGTGTTGAGTGCTTAAAATTACCTCTACGCTATGTATATTTGGTGTGTAGATATTTATAATTTTGCATATTTTTCAATGAATTTCAATTCAATGAATGACAAACTTGTATTTGTTCTTTATTTCAATTGAAGATGCACTCAGAGTTCATCCTAGGCATTTTTCGAGGGGCGGCGCACCCTGCCTGCCCTTTTTTTTAAAAATAGCGCCCTTCCTGCCCTTTTTCAAAAAAAATTTCATCCTAAAAGAATTTAAAAAACTTTCGTTTTTTTCACTCCCAACAGTACGCAATATGTGGATCCCCCTACTGAAATCGCCTGTCGCGCATTCATGTTCAAACGGGCAACGTATATATCAGGGACTGAAACCATTGAGTAGATGTCCATATAACGTGCTTCATTATTAGGTGGATTGTAGGGAGGCGTCTTACAATTTCCAAGTGCACATTAGTAAACTCTGATGGCCATTTCGTACGTGTTTTGATTAAGTGTATTTCGTTGGATTTTTACCATGCCTCCTTCAAAATAGAGAAGAAAGGAATTTGATAGACTTGATTAACTTAATTAAAGGTGTATAAATATCAAATGTTTACACTAAGAATTTAAAAAGAATATTTCCGTTTGGACACGCATAATCGCAATGTCCTCCTGTTAAATTTAGGGAGTGTTTTTGGTAATTTGCCTGTTACCAATTAATTTCTAAACATCCGTTTCATATTTGAAATTAAATATAACAGGAATGCAATCAAAATCCCAGATTATTTCCGATTTAAAAAAAAAAAAAAAACTTCTTTAACAGCTTATATAATAGCGACATGCATAGCAAAAAATCACCGTTTTGACGCTAAATTTAATCCAATTCGGATAGTCTAAGTTCTTTATTCGGAATACCCCTTGTGATATCACACTATGAATAATGTTAAATTTGGAGAAACTCTATTCTCTATCTGACAATGGCAAACCTAAGAGATGAAGTTTAAGGTTGATTCATTTAAACTTTAGAAAATTTTAAAAGAGTGAAAAGTTTTTATCTTAACACTTTTTCATTATACTAAAACATTCTTTTCTTAATTTTAATGTATTATAAATTGATATTTTTATAAAAATTACTATTTGATGAAAATTTTACTGTGTATATTGCACTTTAATTTTAATAATTTTCTCAGTCTCATTCCAGCAGAATTAGGGCTGAAGCATTTTAGCAGTATTTTGATATCTTTTAAGTTTCTGAGCGAGTTTTTGATTCACGGATTTTTGCATTATTTTTTTTTTCCTTCAGAATAAGAATATTGAAAATTATTTATCGTGGTAGAAAAGTATAACAATATTGAAATTGTGGCAGAAAACGCGTATGCAAATTTTGGCAATTTGCCATAAAAGTGTCCTCGTAAACAGGAAGTGCCTTTTTTTTTTGGAAAATAGCACCCTGCCCTTTTTCATTTCTAGGATGAACTCTGATGCACTTATGTGATAATTTTTAAGTTTGTGTGTTTCAATATTGCCTAATTTACCAGTAATGTTGACTTAGCTCTTTAAATTATTTGTTCAACTATCCAATATTTAGTGCACCAAGGTCGTAGCTTATTGATGTATCTGCACCCGACTTGAAAAATTAATTTGACCTATCTAGTTCTAGTATTTATTGTTCCCCTTAATTTCTGAAGGCTCTCTGTACTAGTACTTATATTATTTTATTGTAGTGGCTTTGTACTGATGAATGTTCTAAACATTATTTGTGCCAGTTTTAAAAGAATAAACCCATTGCTTCTTCAAACTTGTTTGTTCAAAACTATATATTTTACACTCTTAAGTGCTATATAAAAAAAACAATTGATATACATAAAAATTAAAAAAAATTTTTGCTTCTGTGATTTTAAAATAGTATTCTAATCATATTTCAATATTTTTATGATATTGACATTCCTTCAATTGTTAACACGTTCGCTGCCGCTAGCGCGTCAGCATGGCGCTACCTTCCATGCCGGCGATGCTCTGGGACGACGATCGAGTATGATAAGTAAACTGCTTTATTTTTAGTTTGGATTTGGAGGTTGAAAAATGAGGTTTTTGGGGAACGTTAGTGAAGTATTGTTTTTATATTTTTAGGAAATAAAAGGTTTTTCCTTTTTTCTGGTTTTACTATTAAAATATAAGGAACGTTTTTAATCATTAAAACACTTTTTTTAAATTCGGCTTCTGAGGATGAATATATAAATTTTGGTGGCAGTGAATGTGTTAATACATGCATACTAATTAACATCTCATGCATACCTCTGAAGTCATTTTAGAAATGAAAATTGGGGGGAAGGAGGGGAGAGGTGCTATTTTTCAAAAAAAGGGGGACTCCTGTTCCTGAAGGCACTTTTATGGCAAATTGTACAAATTTGTATTCGGTTTTCTACCATAATTTCTGTATTGTTTTACTTTTCCACCACAATAAATATTTTTGAAAAAAAACCAAAAAACTTAAAGGTTGTGAATCGAAAACTTGTTCAAAAACTCAAAATGCTATCTAAATACTGATAAAATGCTCCAGATCTAGTTCTGCAGGAATGAGACTGAGAAATTTTTTTAAATAAAAAAACCCTTCTTCACAGTAAACTTTTCATCAAGTATTCATTTATCAATTTATATTACTTTAAAATTAAGATAAGAATGTTTCTATATAATGGATGTTAAGATAAAAACTTTTCAGAACTTACCCTCTTTCCCTAGCAAAATTTTCTAAAATTTGAATGAATCAACCTTAAACTTTGTTTTTTAGACTTTGCCATTGCCAGACAAGGAATAGTGTTTCGTCAAATTTAACAATATTCATTGGGAGATTTCACAAGGAGTATTCTGACTAAGAACTTAGTATTTCTTTAAATATTTGGGCATTTTTTATTTTTTAAATTGGGTCAAATTTTACGTCAAAACAGCGATTTTTTTTAGCATACATGCCACTCCCAAATGGCAATAATATTATTATATTTTTTTTTTCTATTTAAAAATAATCTGGGATTTTATTGCATTCCTGTGATATTTAATTTTAATTATAAAACTGCCATTTAAAAATTTGTTGGTAACAGGTAAATTACAAAAAGCATTCCCCGAAATTTAATAAGGCATCATGATTCCGCGTGTCCAAACGAAAATTTTCTTTTTAAATGTATAAATTAACTAAATCAACCATTTCAAAATCCATTCTTCTCTGTTTTGAGGAAGAAAGCATGGTAAAAATCGGGCGAAATATTCTTAATAAAAGTACATACGAAATGGCCATCCGTGCTATTTAATTAGCACTCGAAAATTTTAAGACAGTCCCCTACAATCCACCAACTAATGACACTATATCATCAGCATCCATTCAATAATTTCAGTCCCTATCTGTGCATTGTGGGTTTGAACATGAATGCTCATGCATGATAGGCGATTTCCATAGGGGTAATTTTCAAATTGTATAGTGCAATTCTGTTGTAACTAATCTGTTTCAGAGGGGACATTTTCGATCATTTTTCATTTCTTTTTTAAAAAATGTAAAGCATAATATATTTTTAATTAAGTCCTTGTGATAAGATAAACTAGTAAATCAATTAATAGTAAATTTTTTTGCATAAATTAATTTATTATAAAATAAAAAACTGTTGCGGAGGGCACTGGAAAATTGAGCTTTTTACTTAGTTCACTTATCAGCTGGAATCTCTGCTCTATCAGTACAGTTAGATAAGTAAAAAAAAATATTTTAATTATTGATTATTTAGTTACGGAAAAAAAAGTATGAAAAAAATCTGAAATATATTTCACTTGTAATTTATTTTTTTAAATTATGTTTTCATGTTGGGGAAGGGTACATAGTGGCCATTTCGTATAAAGCATGCAAAATTACAATTTGCACTTTAAATATTAATTTTTCTTCTAAAGGTTCATTTGTAGATATTGGCTACACATTCTGAAAATTTGTAATTTAATTTTTTTTTCATCAGATGTTGGTTCAACCAAGTTTTGCATGACTTGTGAATGACAGATCCAACTCTGGTTTCCTTTTTCAGGGAAAGCAAACACTGTTTCGGATTCATTGCAGTTTTTTAGAAATATAGCTTAAATGTTTTTTTGTTGTTTTTTTCCAATTACGATAACTTGTGCTACAAATAATTCACCATTCTTCACTAGTCGGCATAGAGAGAGTCGAGTAGGTTAATCCTTGACCCTTCATCAGAGACAAGCTTGCATCACTAGGGTTTCTCCCCTTTCCTTCAAATTCGTCGACTTCCTTTGGAGATAAGCTTGGGTGGTCCCACCGTCCCATACATCTGTGAAAATACTTTAGCAAGTAGCAAAGTATCAACAGTTTTTCCCATACAGTGTAGTGACCTCCCTTCTGAAGAACTTGTCAAAAGTGGGTTCTTTTACAGTGCCATCAATATCACAGTACAAAGTATATCTCTTGTATCAAGGGGCTTCTATTTTAAATCATTTTCTGCAGTCAGCTAAAACAGTGTTTCAAGGAACCAGTCCTTGCTTCCTCGTATATATATGCACATGTGTGAGTGTCGTGTGTACGAACCATTTCACTTATGTTCCACACCATGATTGACAGTCAGCAATTCTTGAATTAGTATTGAAAAAAAGTAATATTATTAAAAGAAAAAGACTAGGGTTGCAATGTGATAAGTGTGATAGTTATTGTTTCGATGAGGACTACAAGCCAAGGCATGAATTTAGAGTGCATGCAGGTTGTAGCACCAGCAAATCCATGTAAAAGTGTCTGCAAAATGAAAATTGCAGTAAGTTAGTCTATTAATTTTTTTCTTTCTTCATTCTAGGCATCGTACGAAAACATTATTTGTAGGGGAGGCGGGGGGGGAGCCTTCATTCTTTCAATGCTTGGTTTTCCAAATATGGGAATCCTAAAGAAATGTGAATTGATAGCTGTGTATTAAATTTTTGTTAAAAAAATATTTAAAATATAGCCCCCTGTTTTCTGAGAATGTTATTGGGTGTTTTTCCTAATTTTTAATTTCAAAAGCTAGGGAATGATCAAGTACCCAGGCGATATTTTGTAATTTTGTTTAGCATTGCAACTTCTTCAGTCCTCATCAACACTGCTGAGTTTGCAAACAAAGTAAAGCTTAAAAATTTATTTTCAGACTCCTTTTGGTATTAACTATATATCCATTTATCGCCTATACAAGTACCCATCGAATTTTTTATTGTTAATAGACTGAGGGTAAATGTCAAAAAGACTAAATATTTGGTGAGCAAGTAAACATAATTACAGGAGTCTGCTGGCAGCCAACGAATAATGAAGTGGACTTCTATCTAAAATAGAAACAAGTTTTAGATTAAAAAATTTATTTTTTTGTGTCATTAACATTTATGTAGCTGTAGTTCTTTTTTCACAAGGAAAAATCATAGATTCGAACTTAGTCGGATTAAAATTTTGTGATTAGAAGTCGGTGTTTTTGTAAATGTATAAAGTTATCAGGATTTTCAAAAAAAATTTGCTTTAATCAGAAAACACTGTGCATGGTCAAATTCAAGATCTGTCAACTATATTAAATAACCATACTTTCTAAATAATAAAAGATTACTTTTGTAAATTGCTGAGTACCTTACTAGGGACACACAAGAATCGATTTAAAGGAATTCTCCATAGTTTTGACGTCAAAATAGCAGCTGTTCTTGTGTAAAATATGATGTCCTTATTTACATAGTTTTGCACTGTCACTGTCGGGCATTATTTAATAGCAAAAAGGGCTTAGTTAGATGAGGACTTTTTGATGTTAAGTTAAAAAGTTAAGTTGGCTTTTAGCACAATGTATCTTTGTTAAACAGAGGTACCACAGAGAGAAGCAGGCCACTGATGTAGTTTATCATGTCAAGTTTATCTAGTACCTATTTTTATTTGATTACTTGAACTACTATATAAATTTCATTCGCTGGTGTTTGTGATAACTGTCTAAAATTTTTATCATATAACTTTTTAAAAGTATGTATATGTATATTTTTTGTCTTGTAGCCATTGCCATCAGAGAAACTGCCAAAATTGGTGACCAAGCTATAAGAAGACTTGGTCGTGGAATTGATGATTTAGACTTTTACATTGGAGATGAAGCTATTGATTCTACAGGATATTCTGTTAAGGTATTCTATCTCTCTATATATAGGTAGACATTTGTAAAAATATTAAATGAATATACATAGTGACCACAAAAGCTGGAAATCAGGAAGTTCATTTTCTAATGACCGTTCATTCGTATTTTGGAGCCATTTTCCCAGAGAATCGGTAGAAGCTTCATGTTACTGTATAATCTAAACTTTTCATCTCTGCCAAAACTAATTTTAAAAAAATTGGCAGGGAAAGGGGACAGTAAGAATGTAATCAGCTTCATTTGACAATCCTCAAAAGAGTTGAAACTTTTTTTATATGCTAATACAAGAGACATAAATGCATAATAATTTTATCATTCAACTGTCAAAAATATTCATCACTCCCTAATGTGCCAAGTCAGGCAGCTCACTATTTTGGTAAATGGTATTGTACATTCTCAACTCCAACAAACCAAAAAAATACTTCTGTTATGTTTGGGCTGAAAAAATGTATTTTAAACAACTGATTGGTACAGTGTTAGCTCTATGGGACTACTAGAGCAAAATTTACTGTAAACTAAATGTGTACTATTCATCTGGCGTGCAAGTTTTAAGGGGCAGAACAAGAACACTCTTGTTATGGGTGTGCTTGGTAATTAGCTCGATTCTATAAAACCTAAGGCAGTAAAATAAATTGGAATGTTTCCATTATTAGACAAATTCAATAAATACTTTCAGATATGGTTTATTGTGTTATTGAAAAGAAAAGATCAACGAAATCACTATAGAAACAGAAAAATGCACTGATGTTTTTCATAGTGTATCAGTTACCAGCAATCTAGTTATTGGTTTAGTTATTAGTCCAGTTTATGACTGGACAAAAATTGTCTAACATGTGGCAATTTGCTTTTTAAAGTGTGCTACAAATGGGAGTTAATAACTGTAAAGTAATTATGCTAATAAAATCTTTACACAAGTTTTTTTCCACTTTCTGTAAAAATATCTGGATGGCACTTAATAAGTTTTACAATTGGGTGACACATATCTTTTTTTAACTTCTATTGTAGCAAGAGTTTTTTTTTTTTTTTTTTTCCACTTTCTGTAAAACTATCTGGATGACGCTTAATGAGTTTTACATCTGGGTGACACATATACAGAGTTCATCCTAGGCATTTTTCGAGGGGCGGCGCGCCCTGCCTGCCCTTTTTCTAATAAAATAGCGCCCTTCTTGCCCTTTTTTTATAAAAATAGCGCCCTTCCTGCCCTTTTTCAGAAAAAATTTCATCCTGAAAGAATTCGAAAAACTCGTTTTTTTCCTTCCCAACAGTACGCAATATGTGGATCACCCCTACTGAAATCGGCAGTCGCGCATGCGCATTCATGTTCAAACGCGCAACGTATATATCAGCAGGGTGCGTACGCGGCCTGGAAAACCTGGAAAGTCCTTGAATTTCATTATTTTTTTTCAAGGCCTTGAATAGCCTGGAAAAATAGGATTATTTCTAAAAAAGCCTGGAAAGTCCTTGAATTTCCCATTTTCAATTCTAAAACCATAAAATTCTCGTTCCCGTATTACCATTATTCTGACGTCCCACTTTCTAGCCGGTTCACATCTGTCAATCACACTTGAATCGGTTCCTCCCGAGCGGCCCTGGAACGGCACGGTCACTATGACCTTTGACCTCTCCCCGAACGGGACAAAAAGTTGCACGATGAGTATCCGGTGGAAAGAGGGTGTAATTTGATATGCAGGATATTTTCGCTTTTCTCTCTCTCTCCCTCAGGTGCATTCTCAAACGACCAAAATTTTCCTCTGAGAGGATTTTGTGTTTGTTGGAAATGAAATGAAAAAGAGCGCGCTTAGCATATTTGTATATAAAATATCGAAGGAAAAAGAATCGAATTAATCGCACTATGTGGATTCATCCCATTGTTTAGAGCCGATCAACATTCGGTATGTTCTTCTGTCTTTACCCGCAGTTAAGGGAAGACAAAGTAAAAAATTTCAACTTTTTCCGGATGTCGATTGAGAGCTTCGACGAGTTGGTGGAGAAATTATGTTCCAGACTGCAAAAACCCGACACTAACTATCGGAGGAGTATATCGCCTACTGAGAAAATAGCAGTTACGCTTCGGTATTGTATTATGATTTATATCATTCTTTCATTTATGTCGATTCCTATTTAAAGAAAGAATTTCTTTTTCTGTAGAAGGTGAAGGGTATGTAATTTTTTATATCAATTACTAAAATGGCCTACTTTAAAGCCGTGAAAGTTATTAACTAAGGTTGCTGGGAAAAAAACCCTTCCAATTTTATTAAATTTATTTTGAGCTCATTAAAAAAATTCTAATTACAGGGATGTAAGAGCTGTTCCAATTGCGCCAAAGTGCGCCAAACTGACTACCCTGCTCCAAACTGCGCCAAAAACCTCTTTTCGGTTAAGATTGCGCCGAACTGCGCCAAAAAATCATTTTTTGACTTCTTGGCTAGAATTTTGTCTCGAAATTTTTCAAAATTATCAAAAACGTCACCAACAAAGCGATAAAGAGTATTTTGCCCTTCAAGGGCGTTTTTCGTCAGTTAACGTGCCGGAAAAGGTTCGCACTTGAAAATACATATTACAATCTCTCAGTTTTGTTGTATGTTTTTCAAACTATAAAGAAGTAGTAAATGAATCAGTGTGTATCTGATTTAAATCTGTTTTCTTGGCTGATTTTAGGTATAGAAAATGAATACTTTTTTTTTATACTTATAGAATACATGTTTATTTTTTTATTTTTTTTACTGAGACTTTGTGCTAAAAATAGAATAAAAGTATTGTATTTTTCACACAAGCAATCTTAGTGCATCTGGTTTAGATTTGCACTCTTGCCTGGTTTCAATAATAAAGAAATATATAGCTTTCTTTAAGCTAAAAGAAAACGCGAATATTTTTTTTAATTTCTAAACTTAATCCAATTGACAGCCCCCCTCCCCAAACATTTCCAGGCTTAATTTCTAAGTCATCGGTAAAACGGGATTTGAATTTTGAACTTGCCATTTTGAATATTTGGAAGGATTGGTGACTATTAGTAAATGGATTTTTTGGCAACGCTGGATGTTGGATCATGATTTTGACTTGGCAACGAACGGGAAAACGCATATTACGTCATTCTTTTATTGTAGCCAATTCCCAGAAAAAGCGCAAAGTCGTACCCTAGACTAGAAATTTTACGAAGAACTTGAATGGGGGATTTAAGCTATGTCTTTATTTAAAAAAAAGTAAGGATTTCTTGTATTTACAAATATTTGTTCCTTTAAATTAGCGATAGGAAAGATCAGGAATTCGCGGCAGTATGCCCCTTGCTCCGTTAAACTTCAACCAACCAACCAACCAGGGATTCGCGCTTTAAATTCAAACTGTAGAAGGCATGAAATCAATCTTTATGCATCCAATTTGGATATTTTTTTCTTGCCTGTTTGTAAGTAAAAATAATAAATATTTTTCTTAGTACTTTAAGAGTGCATGATTATTTTTTTGGCACATATTTAAAAAAAAAAACTAACCAAATAACCACAGACTTAAGATCATTTTGTTTCCATTGACCTTGAGATTTCACATGGGAACCCTCTATAATCCATTTAGACAATGGAGAGTGTTAGAAAACAAACCACTACAAAAATTACTATTTTTCAGCTTGCCTTGTTTTAATTTATTATTTAATTACATTAGAAGTTATTTTTTTATATAAATTAAATGCTAGTATAATTGTCAAATTTCAGTTAGAGGTTTTAATTTGTTTGAGTTTAAAAAAAAAATTATCTTCCAATAAACAAATAGCCCTAAAAAACCTGCTAAGTGAAGCTATCAGTCCAAACAAGTTATGAAATCTAATGCTTGCCGCTAAGCAGCCTTGTTTCACTTTTTTTGCATGGGGGGGGGGGGGGAGGAAGTACTTTGTATAGAATTAAATTATTTTGGATTATTGGGAAGAACTTCTATAGGTAATTGGTACTAGGCAGACTAGAGTTTTTAAAGAAAAAAATCTTATTTCATCAGTTGTTAAAAGTAGCTCTAACTGAGATTATTTCGAAAAACTTTCAGTGATGAACCGAACCTTATGATTGGTTGGTTAGTTTTTGTGGCGCAAAAGCAACACTAGGGCCATGCTGTGCTTTATGATATCATGTCATCATTGAAAACTTCCTAATATTTTAATTGTTGGCAAAGAGGTTAATAAATGCCATGCTTTTTAATTTATTTTTTGAGTAATGCAATCAAATTAATAATTGTAAATTTAGAATGCAAACATATTTATGAACAAGTTACACCTTTTTTTTACTTTAAATTAATTTGAAATATCAAGGTTGAAATATACAAAAATATTTGCTTCATCACTAATTTAAATGTAATAATTTTCTGCTCCAAAACCACATTTTGCTGCTCCAAAATCGTATTTTTACTCAAAGCCGAAGGAGGGGGTTTAAAAAATTACACGCTTTTTTCGAGTTATCGAAGAACTTGTGAAAATGATGGCTATATCTATTTCTGTGGCTAAAAATTATCGACTCCGAGATGGAAACCTCAGGGAATTTTTTTTCTGAAAATGTGTATGAACCCTGTTTAAAGAATAGTATCTCTAAATAAAGTACTAAAATTTAATGTGATTTGAATGTCCACATAAGTAGGAATAATTGTTTATTTACTTAGTTTAAATTATTTTCAGAAAAAATGTTAATTATTATTTAAACATTAATTATTCTAGTTAATGACAAATTTTATTTATAAATACGTGTACGTGTAATTAGAAAAGAATTAATTCGGTTTAAACAAATAAAAACTGGTTTAAACAAATAAAAACTGGTTTAAACCCAAAAAAACCCTTTTTTTTTTTTAACCTAGTTTTTTTCCTTATCCTGGTAAGAGGTATAATTATCAATAAATATATGTGGTTGCATCTTAGTTGTTAAGTAATAAGTATTTTAATTATTTTTGCAACTTCGTTAATTAAAAAAAATATATAAAAATTAAATTTTGGTATCGACTCTGCAACGGTAAAATAGGGCCTTGATTTTTGTTGAAATATCCTTGAAAAGGGCCTTGAAAGTCCTTGAATTTCACTTCCAAAAACGTGTATGCACCCTGTATCAGGGACTGAAACCATTGAGTAGATGTCTATATAACGTGCTTCATTAGTAGGTGGATTGTAGGGCGCCGTCTTACAATTTCCCAAGTGCACATTAGTAAACTCCGATGGCCATTTCGTACGTGTTTTGATTAAGTGTATTTCGCTGGATTTTTATCATGCCTCCTTCAAAATAGTGAAGAAAGGAATTTGAAAGACTTGAATAACTTAGTTAAAGGTTTATAACTATCAAATGTTTACACTAAGAATTTAAAAAGAATATTTCTGTTTGGACACGCGTAATCGCGATGTCCTCCTGTTAAATTTAGGGGGGTTTTTTAGTAATTTGCCTGTTACCAATTAATTTCTAAACATCCGTTTCATATTTAAAATTAAACATAACAGGAATGCAACCAAAATCCCAGATTATTTCCGGTTTTTAAAAAAATAAAACTTCTATTATAGCTTACATGAAGAGGCATGCACGGCAAAAAAATCGCTGTTTTGACGCTAAATTTGATCCGATTTTGAAAATAAAAAAATGCAAAAATTTCTGGACATAGTCCAAGTTCTTTAGTCGGAATACTCCTTGTGATATCCCACAATGAATAATGTTAAATTTGGAGAAACTCTATTCTCTATCTGACAATAGCAAAACTAAGAGATGAAGTTTAAGGTTGATTCATTCAAACTTTAGAAAATTTTGAAAGAGTGAAAAATTCTTATCTTAACACATTTTTATTTACTAAAACATTCTTATCTTAATTTTACTGTATTATAAATTGATAATTTTATAAAAATTACTATTTGATGAAAATTTTACTGTGTATATTGCACTTTAATTTTAATAATTTTCTCAGTCTCATTCCAGCAGAATTAGGACTGAAGCATTTTATCAGTATTTTGATATCTTTTAAGTTTCTGAGTGAGTTTTTGATTCACGGATTTTTGCATTATAATTTTTTCTTCTTCAGAATATTGAAAATTATTTATCGTGGTAGAAAAGTATAACAATGTTGAAATTGTGGCAGAAAACGCTTATTCTGCAATTTGCCATAAAAGTGCCCTCGTAAGCAGGAAGTGCCCTTTTTAATTTCTAGGATGAACTCTGACATATATATCTTCTTTTAACTAAATTCTATTGTTGCATGTTCCTTTTTTATATACTAGATGTGTGTCATAACATTGCTCCTATTCAAATTGAGAGTAAATTTTACATTGGTATTTGATATATATGTAAATGACTGTCTATCATTTTGTGTATTAAGTGAGTCTTGTTTTTCTCAAATATTTTATCGTTCTCAAATACTTTATAGTTTCCTTTTATAAGACATTCTATTAGCTTGTGCATTATGTCTGAGTCTTGTCTTAGAAGAAATACTTTCAGTGTCAGTTTTGTATTCTTAAATATTATTGCTAAACATTTCTTGTTGTCTTTAAGCAGGATGTATCAATTTGTGTATGAAGATTGGTTTATTTTTGTTTGTTACTTTTTTTTTAATTTTTAAAAATCAGTCTGTCAACTTTAACTTATCTGTATGGCTTGATGTTTTACTGTTCATGGTGGACTTCTGTCTTGTTGGGTAAAGGGTTTTCAAAATTGCTGTCCTTATATATTTTTTTTCTAATTATTATTCAGAAGTCTTTCCAGGTGATGGATAAAAAAATTTTAAGTGACTTGAATTTTTTTTACGTCTGTTTTTTTTTGGGGGGGGGGGGGGGAGATATCAATTCTTTTTGTTATGTTTACTATGTTCTAAATGAGTAAGATACGGTCAATAGATGTTTTAGCCTGAATAACCACATTGTTGCTTTAAGCTCAAAATGGTGTAATCGACGTTCTATTCATATACGACAACAACAAATATCATGATTCAATATTTTAGGCTTGCAATTCAAATCTATTTCGTTTCTATCAAGTAGAAATCCTTCTTTACCAAAACAAGAAAAAAATTTCATAATTAAAAATATGTACCTACTCTACTAGTTATAACTTGAGTATTAAAAATATATACTTAAAAAATAAATAAGGTAAATATACAAAAAAATACTTGCTCTATATGCTAAATAGAGGATTACCAATTAATATAACAAAAAATGTGTTTGAAAACAACTTTTAAAAAAAAATTATAAAAAAAAAATATATATATTAAAATTATAATATAAAAAAAAAATATGTATAATAATTATTTAAAAAAAAATTTAAAAAAAATGAAACAATTGAAAACAACTTTTGCTTTAAGTTTCAAATATAAGAAATATATTGAAATTAGGGTAAATAATGATATTCAACTTTCCTGTTCAAGATAAATTTGAACTAATCCACTGGTTTCCTCTTTTGACAAATTCATTTTAACGAAACAAAAAAAGTACAAGTACCCAAGACTCAATTTAGTTAATTTTTTTTAGAATACATATAACCACTAGATGGTGCAAAACTGGGTGATGCTGATTGGTTGGAGGGAAAAGTTGGTAGAGTATTACACGCATATACATATCTACTTTACTCCACCCATCACTCTATACTACCTTGTGTGTTTACACGCGAAGAGTAAGGTCTCTTCATCATTGACTTGCCCCAGAACTTACCCCATGTAAACAGGGCTTTTGGTTTGCCGAAAAGATAGTCAGGATATTTGCATATACAATAATATATTTCTTAAAGGTTTATATTTTCAAATAGATAAAAAAAAAGTTATGTATGCCTATTAGGCCTCCGTGATTGTTACATTTTATCTTATATTTGTATGCTATTTTGTCTTTATTTTTTTCTCTCCCTTATTTATAACTTTTGATGGCAGGGGGCGATTGACCCCTCTTGATCAGCAACTGTGGGCACAGTGAGTTGCTGCTGTCCGATGCTCATTTCTATTACTTGCATAAAACTAATGGAGGTCTGGAGAGTAAAAATCAATTAATATATTGTTAACTGCAGTTTATTTAATGTAAAACACTTGGAAATGTTAGAAGAAACCAATTTGTTCAAGATATTTTGATGATTTCCAAGAATGCAAAATTTCCTTCACTTATAATAATATTTGTTATAGTTTTTAAATAGCTATATATTAATACTTATCAAATGCATGATTTTAATTAAATATTTTTTGACAGCAAAAAGATTTCTGTATTCTAAGCAATATCTGGGGAAAATTTTATTCAATTTCTCAAGTGGTTTAGGTGTGAATAGGAAACAAGCTTCCTGTGTGCAATGTACTTATGTTTTTCTATATTTTACTTTTAGTACCCTATCAGACATGGCATTGTGGAAGATTGGGACTTAATGGAAAGGTTTTGGGAACAATGCATCTTCAAGTACTTACGTGCAGAACCAGAAGACCATTATTTTCTGTTGGTGAGCAATTTGAATTATCTTTAAAAAATATATATATTTCTATATAGAAGTTTCAAATTTACATGCAGTTCTACAATATGAGTGTATAATTCTTAGTCACAATGTTTCGTATATATCTATTCATTCCAAGATGGTAAATTTATAGATCAAGGTGTTCTTAAGATGCATTAGGTTTATTTCATTGATCTATTATTTTATTAATTCATTCTATGACATATTTTAATATGTCTAGTTATTATTTCCTTGGCAATGGTCTTCTAAGAATTATTTCTGGTATATTAAAATATTCTAAGTTACTGCAGTTACTTTTTAATTGTATTTTAAAAAGTGGTGTTGAAAAAATTATAAGTTAACAAGCATGTCTAAGCAATTTTTAAGTCATTTTAAATTTTGTCATTTAAAATAGGTGAAAGATTTTTTTATATACAATATTATCAGATGCTAGTAATCTTGCATAACGTTTATATAAAAACATACTATTATAAATTTAAGAATTTTTTATGTGTTTTTTGGCTTTCTCATATGAGATATTCAGTTAAAAAAATTAGCTATGATTTTTTTAATTTAACAAACATGTTGTAAATAAATAGCCTTCCCTAATAGTGCTTTGTTATAAGTAATTTGGTTTCCAAAGACAATTTTAAATAAAAATACCACTTCTTCGTATTGTGTTATGTCCTATTGAGTTTATTAAAATACAGATATTTTTTAGTTATATGTTTTATCTATTCAATATAATTTTTTCCTCTAATATAATTATTTTGGTTATTATTTCTTGTACCCTTTATTTACTGACAGACTTATATGTCTTGTCAGTTTTCTCATAGTACAGTATTGGTATAGTATTAATTTAAAAATTTTGAGACCTGTTCGAATTTTGAAAATTACTTCTATGATTTTTGCTCTTCAATTGTTGGAAGGCAGCATAAACTTACTTTTCTTTATATGCAAACACATGGACAATTTCCATTCTTCTAGGGGTCCATCTTGACCTTCCAAAGAGAATTAAGCTTGTGCTGCAATCCAGCAATTAAAGAATAAACCTCATAGAATCAGATTTTGAAATACCAATGAATCTCAAAGCATTTAAATTAATACAGTACCATGAAAAAACTTGCCATTGTGTTAAGAGTTATAGTTACTCCTTTGTAACTGGTTAAATGAGTAACCCAAAAGCGAAATACACAGTTCTATATGTATATCGCTTCGAGATTTACTATATTCGTCTTAACTGTTGAATGTTTTATGATGATCAGAAGTTTGCCTCAATACTATAATCTGTCACTTTGTTTCCTGCACTTTTTTACATTATCATAAATAAAAAAAAAAAATTGAATATTGAAAAATCTACAGAAGACACAATTAAAAGAGTGTCAAAGAAACAGTAAATTAGGAATTTCTATCTATTACTGAAACATAGCATCATAAGATACTTATACAACTATGCAGCAAAGATATTGAATCACTTTTACATGTGTCTACCAAGATTGCAAACGCTAATGTTTACTGCTTTTCTATTGATTACTTAAAATTTTATAATTCTTTTTACTTTCAATTACCCATATGTATACATAGGGTAATAAAAGTATTCGGTCAAAAAAAAAATTGCATTTCTCCACATTTTGAAACATCCTGATTTCTAATAAGTGATCTAGAAAAAATCTCCCGAAAAACAACTAAACTTAAAAAAAAGCCTGCCAAGTAAAACAATTAGTCAGAAAAAGTTGTGAAATCTAATGTTTGCCGCCAAGCGGCTGTGTTTAGTTTCTTTGGAGTACTTATACACAATGAACTAAATTGTTACTATTAGGAGGAAGTCCCTTAGGCAATCAGAACATGGCAGGCTAGAGTTATTTCGAATTAATTTCATTTCATTTGTTTCAGCTACTTTGTTCCTATTGCATTAAATTGAGATTAATTTTATAAAAACTCTAGCTTGCCAAGTACTGATTGCCTAAGGGGATTCCCCCTAATAATACCAATTTAGTTCATTGTGTACAAGTACTCCAAAGAAACTAAAAGCGGCCACTTGGTGGCAAACATTAGATTTCACAACTTTTCTGACTGATTTTTTTACTTGCAGACTTTTTTTACAACGTCTAGTTGTTTTTTGGGAGATATCTATTCTTTTTATTACGTTTGTTCGGTACTAAATGAATAAGATACGATCAATGAATATTTTAACACGAATAATCATATCGTCGCTCTAAGAAAAAAATGGTGTAAGCGACGACACCATTAGATTCACATACTACACTTTGAATTGAGAGGGACTATAAATATCATGATTAAATATTGTAAAGAGATTTAGAATTTGCAATCCTAAGTATCTTTTAAAAAGAAATCTTCCTTACCACAACAAGTAAAGCAATTTCATAATCAAAAATATGTATCGATTATAACTTGGGTACAAAAACATGCAATTATAAACTAAAAAATAAGTAGTTATACAAAGTAAGTACAACATAGAAACAAATTACCTACTTTTATGCGAAATTGAGGATTACCAGCTTTTACATACGAATAAATATGTCAAAAGAAAAATGTGTCTCAATGCAACTTTCGCTTTAAGTTTTATTTTAAGAGAATTTCTATTACTAGAATTTCTACTAGTTACTATTTTAAGAGAATTTCAGCAAGCCTTAGTGGTGGAGTCATTAAAATATTAGGCTAGTGATGAGAAGGTGCGTGGTTCAAATTCAACCAGACAGTTAGGAAGCTTTATTTTAAACTAAAAGTGGTTTTCTAAGTAAAAAGTTGAAACACATGTTTTCAGAGCTTTGATAAGCATCCAATCTAATTAAAAAGTGAGTAATTTTTATTTTTTTCTAATTACACAGTTTTGATAGTTCAACTTAAAGTATTAAAGTTACTTCAGGAAAGTAAGCGAAAGGTGAATATCCGAAATCCATCGAACTATTTTAATCAGTCATTACCCGGGTTGAATTTCCCAACTTCTGGGATCATTTCTGGGGGGGGGGGGGTATAGAGCCTCATACTCATTAGCTTATACCAAAGACACTTCCTCTAATCAAGCGGAGAAGAATTTAAAAAAAAAAAAAATGGTGTAAAATCATGAAATAGTTTTGGCTGTAGCCCTGTCTAAAGTTTTGGTCACAATCAGAAAGAAAAGAAGTACAAAATTCCGGTCATTTCGGCGATTTTCAAAGGATTTTTTGTACCATGTTCCTTTCTTCAATGTTAACAACTATGTTGTTATTTTTCATCTACATACCCGGGACAACATGATGGGAAGAAATTTGGGTTCTAGCTATAATAGAACCTGAACTGTGAGGTGTCGAAAATGGGCCTAAGCTCTGTAAACATAATATACACTTGCATGTTTGCCGCTTTGACATCGTACTTGGCGGCGGAACACTGCCGCGTTCCTAGATGTGTGTCTGTGATTAGCATAACTCCCTAACAAATTGATGTACAATGTTCAAATTTGGTGTGCGGGTTGGTGGTGACCATGGGACATACCATTAAGGTTTTCGTCAAAATCGCGCTTGGGCATGAGGTAGCTGCCTTTGAAAAAATCATGTTTTTCAATGATTGCTAAAAAACATCTTTAACGATTTTAATCAAAATCGCTGTGGTAATGCCTCTTTAGGTGTTCCAAACATCCGCACCTCCGAAATTTCCGTAAAAATGCTTTAATGGGGTGAAAATTTGAAAAACAAATTTCCTTTAACACAGAGTTATCTTTCCTTGAGCATACCTTATCAACAATCGTTTTTTTCCTCTCTGTTCAATTTCACTTATAAGCAAGGATAATCAAAAGTTATTGATAAGTATATCGCCAAAATCATCATTTTAGCGCAGGTTTTTTTTTAAACATTCAAGAATTATCACAAAAAATATCATTAAACTTTCCATTTTTACTAGATGAATGATGAAAATATAAATACTGTAGATGACACAAATCCATGTCAATATTATAGTGTAATTGAAAGGTGTGCTATGTTCCACACCCCTTGTTCTCTTAAGTTATGCAAATTTGTTTGAATAAATAAAGAAAAATTAAAATATATTTGTTTTTAATATGTCGTCTGAGTAGATTGATTAGTTATTGAGAACATTAATTTAAGCTTAATTATTTTGTATTTATAAATTATTATTTTAATTTATATAAATCAAATAATTTCTTTGATTCATATTTATAAATGGGTGAGGAGAAGGGGGGGGGGGGATAATTTAACTTTACAGAACTTTTTTATGTTGTCAAATTATTTCTTATCAAACCACTTTCAATTTAGTATTTAATATTTTTCCTTTTAGCTTGGAAGAACCAAATAAATTTTGTTAATTGAAAATGCCTACCAATAATCTTAGACTGTAACTTCTGATAATCTTGAACTGTAACACTTGTTGTTTTAAAAAAAGAAAAAAAGTTAAACTTTAACAGTTAATATAAACTCCTTGTACTGATGTTATTTAAAAAATATTGATCAAAAATAAAAATGGAGATTTAAATAGAATATTTTTCACTTAAGTATAATTGAACTCGAATGAATAATTATATTTTTTGGAATGCTTCAAAATTACTTTCCAGTGTAATAATTACGAGCAGGTTCCCAACTTTTGGAAAAAATGTACTAACACTTTTTTTTCTTCTTTTTAGTAACAAAATAATAAGAAATATGATTTCATTTTAAATAAAAATATTAAGCCTGTTCAATGTTAGAAAAATGAAAAGCATTATAACTCCTATCCAAATTGACAAGTCACCTGAAACTGTCACATTAAAAAATATTAATTAAGTTTGACTGTATTGCAAATCCATAAAAGCAATCCAGTCAAAATTTTGTATTTTAAATTCCTCACTTTCATATATTTTTGTTAATAAATTGCCGATTGGCATGTTCAGTTATCAAAATATGTAAATTTAATGATTTTTTGTATTACAGACAGAACCTCCTCTAAATACTCCAGAAAATAGAGAATACACCGCAGAAATAATGTTTGAGTCATTTAATGTTCCCGGTCTTTATATTGCAGTGCAGGTGAGTTGAACAATTTATTTAATCAAAATGCCTCTTTGATTATTATTTTAATCAAGAACTTTATTTTTGTTTCCTTTAATTTCAAAATTTGTTAGTGAAATAAGTTATTCATTATAATTTTCATTAGTTTATATAGTAGTAAATAAGTGTCACTTAAAAAATTAGAAGCTGGCTAGGTGGCCATAGAAAAGTTTAGTTATCTTTGTAAAAGATATGTCCTGATTTTAAAATGTTTTAGAAAATTCTGCAATATATTGTTGAACAAAAAAAGCAATTTGTGAGGATGTCTTTAACATTGCATTATTTAATCCTCTGAGTAAAATTATTTACTTTTGTATTTATTAAAGTTTCTTATATTCAGCATTTAAAATAGAATGTTTGAAATTGGAAATGTTATTATCTTTGTAGGCTGTGCTTGCTCTAGCAGCATCTTGGACTTCTAGGCAAATGGGTGAACGAACTCTCAATGGCCTAGTAATTGATTCTGGTGATGGTGTGACTCACTGCATTCCAGTGGTATGCTCTTAAGCTTCTCATTTATAATTTTTGTAATAGAAGACTGAGAATTGAACTTAAAGTTTGACTTGAATATTTACAGGCTGAGGGGTATGTAATCGGAAGCTGTATAAAGCACATCCCCATAGCTGGCCGTAATATCACTTATTTCATCCAGAACCTGCTCAGAGAGCGTGAAGTTGGCATCCCACCTGAACAATCATTAGAAACTGCAAAAATTATCAAGGTAAGATGGAGTGTTAGTTGTCAAAAATTGTTAATCATATTATTCTTAAAGAAATATAGTTATTAATTACAGCTCTTTTGACGCCATCACATCTTGTGAGATATAAAGCTATATGTTGATAGCAAAAAAAAAAAACTACACAAAAAAGCTGATACTTTACTTAAATAAGTTTGACATTTAAATTTCAGAATAGTTTACTGTAAAGTTTCAGAAGGTGCTTGCATTGTGTTAAATTCAGCTTAAATATGTCTTTCTATGCTTAGTATTTAAAAATTATTTCTTGTGTGTGACATAAAATATTTCATAGCCTGGTTTTATGTAAATGACATTTGTTGTATATTACAGCTTCCAATTATTGCTGTTAAACAGTTCAGTTATATTTTGAGTAGCCTATGGTTATTAGAGATGAATGTTTTGATGATATTAAGGAAGTTTAATACTGTCCTTTTAAAGGTATTAGAGAAAGGATTATTTCATTTGGTGTTTAATGCTTTAAAATTTTCTCTACTATTATTTATTATGTTTTAAATAGCAGGAGAAAAGTTGTTTTTCGTTACTAAAACTGAAATTGGTAATGTCAAATTTTTAAAATTTAATATTATTGATTTTCTTGGTATTAACCCTTTGCCTGCCAAGAAAAACTTACCAGATGCACTCCCCAGTGCCACCATTTTTTACTCATAAATGCATAGTTATGCTGAAAATTTAAAATTTTTTACAATTGTGCAAATTTAAGTAAGAAAAATCTTGAATGTTTTGTGGATTTTGTACCTGTACAGTAAAAACTTTATTTTCTTGTTTCCTTATTCAACTATGTATTTTCTTTATAGTAGATGAATTGTGAAGGATCACTTTGGTAGTTTTATCTAAAAGATTGTTGTGTCTTAAAAGTGCCTAACAGCCTCACACTTTTCATATTTTAATAACTGTATGGTTTAAGTTTATTTTTTTAATCTCCCCTAAAAATAATATAGGCTCAAATTTTGTTTAAATATCAATTACTAATTGTACCAAACCTAGTTTTTATTCTATGTTCTTAATTCATGTTGCATATATTCCAGGAAAGGTATAGTTACATTTGTCCCGACATTGCAAAAGAATTTTCAAAGTATGATCAGGAGCCATCTAAGTGGATGAAGAAGTATGAAGGATTAAATGCAATAACTCAACAACCATTTTCAGTGGATGTTGGATATGAACGTTTCTTAGGACCTGAAATATTTTTCCATCCTGAGGTAAACATTAGTCTTTAAAGTTTCAAATTTGTTCAATGCTTTTGTATCACAAAATAATGCTTTTTTGTTATGAATTCAATTGGTAAGGCTAAAAGGAAATTTATTTATACCAAAGGCTTAAAAAAAAAAAAAAAAAAAAAAAAAAAAAAAAAAAAGGTTCTTAGAGTGTCTATTAGCAACTAATTTATATAATTCCAGTTTCAAGTATATGTATAATATTTTGATTGTGGAGCAAATTTTGCTCTTTAAACTGGGAAATTTTTACTTTTTCCATGGCTAAATATTATAAATTAAAAAATTCACTTTAGAATGCATTTTTAGATAAAGAGAATCAAATTTTAAAATATGACACTAATATGCCAGGAGATCAATAATTTTGTATATTATATCTTCTGGACTATGAAATAATTATCAGAAGATGAAAATTGCAATGACTAATACATCTGGTAGCAAATCTCACACTTTTATTTTAATTAAGTCACTTTAAATAGAATAAATTTTCTTTCCCTTATAACAAAGAAATTTTTCTTGTTTATTTCATTTATTTGCTTTTATTTTAATTGAAAAATACTGAAAATGTGTGCGATATTTGCTTAATTTGTTGTCTTTCATTTACTTGTCCTTATTGTTTTTGTCATCCCTAATTTGTGAATGAGAGTAATCTTAAATAGTTGTATAATGAATTGAAAGCCCTTTTTTTTCTGCACTGTAGTATATTTACCATGAATCCTAGAGAATTGATAGGCAAGCAAAAGGCTCATTTGCTTGATTAAGAAATTGCAAATTAATAAACCTGTTTTGTACTGTAAGTAATAATAATTCGAAAGTGGATTTAGTTTAATAAGTTATGTTTTTTTTTTTTTTTTTTTGATAATAGCTCAATCTCTATCTTTGACAAAAAAATTCTAAAAAGAATCACTAGCACTTTATTGTTACTTCATTACGCACTTATTCTAATTAAAACTTTTTTCCTTTTTGTATTTTGAATCTGTGCTTCAGAATATGTCGATCAACTTTACTTAGTGTGAATATTAGTTTAGAACAGGCTGAATTTATGTTTATTTAACGCTAAAATGTTACCTGATTGAACTAATGTTACATGTTTGTGATAAACATATATCTTATCCTTTATAATTAAATAAAAAAAACATGTTTTGATCAATTATATTTACTTGTTATATGTATTTTTATGATGAGTTTATATAATCTTTAATTAATTAGGGATGAGATTCTTAAGCTTTTTTGCGAATTTCCGCTTTTTTGTAATTTGGAGAAAATCCGCTTTTTGTATTTTTTTTCTCAGAACTTCTGCTTTTTTTCTTTTTCTTTTTTCACTTATTTCCGCAGATTTCCATTTTTTCCTCCACTGCAAATTTTTACTTTTCTTCTAAAAATTTCGCCAAGGAGGAGAAATCTTTCGTTTTTGAAAGAAGTTTCTTGAAAAATATGCTCTTCCCCGCTGCATAACTCTTACTGCCATCGCCGGGAAACACGTAGAATTCTCAAATCATCACCGGAAAACGTTTGAAATTCTCAAATCTCCTGTAATGTTGGCATCCACGTCAGAAGGAGGAATATTTTCTATTATGTAGCAAAGAAATCTGTTTCTGTTTTTTGGTAACCCGTTGTCCTGATCTAGGTGTTTTACATACTCTACATTCTTTCCTTTTTCATTCTATTCGTATGATCGTACGTCATTTGTGCATTGAAATTGTAAGATTATTATTTGACGATTTCTTTTGAAGACTGACTATTTTGATAGATTTATTTTTATTTTATGACTACTATTAGAATTGACCACTATTCTCGTGATTTTGGTGTACACTATTGCTGAGACTTACGTTGTCGCTTGATGAATATTTTCTTCGGATGTTACGACGATATAATAGTCACTGACGTTAGCGCAAATATTTGCCATTTCAGGCATGGTACAGTTAAACTGAAACGCGAATTTCTTCTTTTTTTTAAACTGAAATTTCTATAATTCCTATGATCGATACATATCTGCATTAAAATTTTATTGGGCAAGTATGATATGCACGGAACTTGCGTACGTTCAGATTTTCCCAAACCTCCAATGTACTGACAACTTTTCCTGCAGATTGCCTGCCTCTATCGGCATTATTTATGTTGGTATGTGATGGCCATTTTGCTGAGGTATACAGTGATGAAATGGCCTCTATTTCCTCGATTATGGCGGCGCTGTCACAGAGAATTGCGTTGTAGTGTGGTGATTATTTTTGCTGACCATTACGATGCCGTACGGATTGCTATTGCCAAGATTTGCGCTACTACAGCGATTGCTATCGCCGAGATTTACGTTGTTCTGATAGTAAATTTTGTAGAATGTAACATCGATATAATAGCCACTATTCCAAAGGTTTGCGCCTCTATATTGTAGCTATTGGCGAAATTTACGTGGTTGTGATAGTAAATTTTGCAGCATGTTATATCGATATAATCACCTCTATTGCGGAGATTTCCACCAATATATTGGTTTCTAACGCTGATGTTTACATTGGTGTGATGGTCAGTTTGCTGATTGTTGCTTTAATATGATTGTTGAGATTTGTGCCGGTATGGTGGCCGCTATTGCCGATATTTAAGTTAGAGTAGTGGTAATTTTCACCTAGGTTTAAGCCGTTTTAAAGCAGCTATTGCTGAGATTTGCAACATCATTTTGGTGTCATTCGCCTTGGCTTCCACTGATGTTATAGTCTGTATGTCCGTCATTAGTGTGTATGAGGATTGAGGGAGGGGTCCTTGAAATTTTTTTGAAGTGAGCCCTGAAATCCATGAAGTATGCTTTTTTAGCTACAAACTTATAATTCTTTTGGGTGAAAAATAACGAAGTTATTAGTTATAGTCCAGGGAATAGAGACATTTTGCCTTGCAAAAGGTTATGTAGTTCTGATTTTTAATATGTTATAAAGTTTGGTCTCGTGGTTTATAAACCAAGTTTTCGACCTCCTAAACCTTGTGCGTTCTCCGTGGTGCACCAAAAACTGAACCGTTTTTCAGTTTATAGGTCATAACTCCTTCCCAATACATCTTAGAAACAAACATTATATTCAAAAGTTGTAGAATATTAAATTTTCTACAGCTTTTGTATACAAAGTTTTTTTGTAGACCTGTTATGTAAGTAGTTATGTCTCATCAAAGTCAAAACTTTTTCGTAAAAATGCTACTTTTTTAAGATTTGTGTCAAGTGTTTTGATTATATCTCCATAATGGTACGTCTTAGAGAAAAAGTTTGTGTATAAAAGTTGTAGAACAAACGATTTCCTACAAGTTTTATATATTAACTTATTTTCTATGACTAATAACAAAGGAGTTACTCTGCTTTGTGTATTTTCCAGTGGTGTACCAAAAAAAATATGTTTTTCAGTTTATAGATCATAACTCTTTTGCAGTGCATTTTAAAAACAAACATTAAATTTAAAAGTTATAGAATATTAAATTTTCTACAACTTTTGTGCACAATTTGCTTTTAAAGCTGTTATGTAAAGAGTTACGTAGCATCAAGGTAAAAACTGTTTCGTAAAAATGCTGCTTTTTTAAGTTTTTTGCCTAATTTTTCAATTATATCTTCATAAATATAATATATTATACAAAAGTTATAGATCTATAACATTTGCTAAAAGTTTTTTACCAAAAGTTTTTATCTAGGACTAATAACTAAGGAGCTACTCTTCTTTGAAGGTTTACGAGATGATAACCTATAATATTTTATGTAAAGGTTGCGGTTTTAAAAATAGCTTCTTCCTGATATATATATATTACTGATGATAATGTAAAATAAAAAGTAGACATATAACACATAATATAATGTATATATCAATATACAATTACTAACGGTAATATCAATTTACCATTTTCGCCATGGTGCACCAAAAACCTTCTGAATTCTGAAATTTTGGATTTTTTTCAGTATACAATCATATTCTTTTCCCATTGCATTTTATAGGGAAAAAAATTATATTTTAGTTTGTAGCGTATTAAATTTTCTACAACTTATGTGTGTGCTAAGTTTGTTTTGTAGAACTATTGTATGAAAAACAAATTGTATGAAAAGCATCAAAGCAAAAACTCTTTCCTAAAAATACCATTTTAAGATTCTTGTCGAGTTTTTAGATGATATCCATAAAAGTAAATCATAAAAATTGTCGAACCTTAAATTTGCTACGTTTTATATACAAAGTTATTTTATAGGACTAATAACAAAAGAGCTACTTTATAAAATCTAATATTAAAAACAGTTTCTTACTGCAAAGCCTGACAAGTTGATAAAAAATAAAACAATATAGGTATTAAAATAATAGTGTTATATACATTTTTATAATATTTATATTTTTTGTTTTATATCTCTATCTAACAATAGTAATATCAATAAAACTTACAATTTAGAAAACTTAAAAATTTCTAAGTTTAGTTTCATTTAGCCATGAAGGCTTGGCTAGTTCCTCAGCTACTCCTTCAGGTTCTGTTGGGTCGTCTTCATCGTTGTCATCAATTATGATGTCCGCTATATTGTCACAGCTTTGTCCATGACAGTTTTTAGATATTATGAAGCACTTGAGACTGGCCTTTCTACAACCACAGGCATTAGTTTATCCTATATTGCACTGGCAGAAAATGTAGGTGAGAATTGATTGAGGAGCTGAATCCCTAGTGGTTGTAATGGAAGAAGTCCTTTACTGTCCTTCTTCCACCCCTAGTCCATAGGATTTTTCATTTGGCCCATCCATGTCTTTACTTGATGGTATATGCGAAAGACATGGTGCATAGCAGCTTCTTGGGTCGGTTGTAGCTTTGACATATTTAACTTGCTGCCAGTTGTTGATTTGGAAAATTGCTTATAACGCAAAGCATTTAAAGCTGTTGCCCTGTCACCACCATAGAGAGCAACAAGAATGCTTGATACTGCTTCAGTGTTGCTTGAAACACTGGCATTAGTATCTAGAAAGATCTTTGCAAATTCCTGTAATATTGCATACGACAAAGCAGCCATCATTACAACACGTGTAATCTACATGGTTCGTACGGTCCTTAAAAGTCCTTAAAAACTCGAAAAAATTTCTAAGGCCCTTAAAAGTTCTTATTTTTTAAAAAAATCCTTAGAAGTCCTTATTTTTTTCGAAGTTAAAAACAAATGTTAACGAAATTTGGAGATCATCATTTAAAGTGTTTTCATCCTTCCTGCCTTTTTTGTTTAAAAAAAAAGCAGTTTTTCTCCGAAAATAGTATCTTTTCTGTTCTTTTCTTAAAAAAAAGCAAAATTTTCAAATGGAATGCAATATGCGGATCACCCCTACCGAAATCGCCTGTTGCGCATGCGCATTCATGTACAAGCGTGCCACGCACAGACCAGTGACTCGCTGAAGTAATTGAATGGCTTTTGATGCCAGGTGCATCATTAGTAGGTAGATTGCTGGAGTCCGTCCCAAAAATTACGAGTGTTATAGTAAGCATGTATGCCTATTTCATAAATACCTTGATTAAGTGTGTCTCTGGATTTTTTTTACCGTGCCTCCTTACCCAAAATAGAGATGAAAGTTATTGGAAACGGTAGTTTAAAACTTATTCTAAGGTATATAAACCATAAAGTGTTTTTTACGAAGCATTTAAAAAGAATATATTTCCACACCGATATGTGAAATTGCGATGCTCTCTTACTAACTTTAGAGGAATGTTTTGTATAATTTTAGCTATTGCTAATAAATTTCTGAACGTCCGTTTTATATTTGAAATTAAAATCACAACACAGGGATGTAATCAAAATCCCTGATTATTTCCGATTTAAAATATACACTGGTGTCCAAAAGTTAAGCATAATTGATAATTATGTGAATAAAAAAGGAACTGTACATCAGAATGGTGGGAAACGTGATATGCGAGTGTAAAATGGTTATAAAATAAGGAAGCAAATCAAAAGAACGATAATAATTAATTTTATTATCCAAAGTAGCAGTTTGAAGAAGACTGAGAATAGCACATTAAAATTCACACTTTAAAGAAAAAATAAAAGAAAACATTAAATAAAATACTGATGCTGCAGTTTAATAAGGCGTGTGGTCACCTCTGGCAGCTAGGCACGCTGCACAGCGATTTACCATACTTGCTATGAGATGATGAATGAGTTGTGGGCTCAAATGGTTCCAAGCTTCTTGGAGAGTTCTCTTCAGTTCTGTAACGGAGCTTGGTGGTTGCAAAAGGGCTGCAATTTGTCTCCCGAGCATATCCCATACATGCTCGATAGGATTTAAATCAGGGGAGTTGGCAGGCCACGACATGCGCTGGATATTTTCGTTTCTAGGAAGTCATCAACCAGCACTGCTCGGTGACGCGGCGCATTATCATCCATGAATATGAAGTTAGGACCGACAGCACCTTGAAACAAGCAAACATAAGGCTCAAGAACTTCGTCTCTGTATCTTTGACCAGTCACAGACCCCGTGTCAAAGAAATTGAGGTCTGTGCGGCCGTCCATCACGATGCCTGCCCATACCATTACTCCCATTGATGAAAAATTATGTCTTTCTGATATGTTTCTTGGTTCAAAACGTGTTCCATGTTCTCTCCATATCGTTACCCGACGAGAATCACTACTCGGACTAAACCGGGACTCGTCACTGAACATCACATTGGCCCACTCTCCCACACTCCAATGTTGATGTTTCAAACTCCAGTTCAAACGAGCGCGTTTCTGAGCAGACGTGAGGGGAATGCAAACTGCTGGTCTTCTGGCATACAGGCCAGCATGATTGAGTCTCCTGTAAACAGTTTCTCTCGAAATTCGTATTCCTGTGGCGACTGTGAGCGCCGAACCCAGTGATGTGGCAGTACTGCCCCTCTGACGTCGCGCACTTATTACCAGATATCGGTCTTGACGAGGGGTTATGACTCTTGGTCGACCTGATACTGGTCATCGGGTAACATCTCCCGTTCTTTGAAACCTCTGCCACAGTCTTGAGATCACAGACTGGTTCACATTCAGAATTCGAGACACTTCGGTTTGTGATCGTCCGGATTCCAGCATTCCAATGATTCTTCCTTTCGCAAACATGTCCAATTGGCGTCTTTGTGCCATCATTCACCTTGTTTGATGGTTAACAACGCTCTTTCGCACAGCAGTTGCCCGAAAATTGTCTGAACTGCCTATGCTGCGTGAATCGGTTTCTCTGCCTTCCGACATGCGCAGGTGTTTCACGCAGGACGTAGTCGACTGAAAAGTTTTGCATAAACCCAATGTTTTTTCTTCACACAATTAATATCCGCAAGAAATTTGGAATAATTTTACGAATATTTACTCCATGTTTTTCGCATTTTACAATTTATGCTTAACTTTTGGACTCCAGTGTATATTCATCTTTTAAAGCCTATAGTAGCTGACAAAAAATTGCAGTTTTAAGCAGAATTTGATCTGATTTTGGAAATAAAAATTCACATATTTTAAGACATAGTCCAAGTTCTTTAATTAGAATATTCTTTTTGTGATATCATGAATCTGGTATGCTTTTAATAGCCAGCAAAAAGTACGGCTAAATTTGGAGAAATACTATCTCCTGTCTAACAATGGCTAATCCTAAAAAGTAAAGTTAAACGGTTGGGGTTGATCAAATTTTAGAAAAATTTTCATTGAAGTTGGTTGCAAATACTTTATTAACATTCTTAGCTAAATATTACAGTTATAAATTGCTATTTTTGTACAAATCAGGGTGGTGACAGACCAGGAATTCAGGGAATTTCACTCTTCTGGACAACTCTGGGAATTTCGTAAAATTACTCTTTAATCAGGAAATTTTAAAATATTTGAGTTTCTTTTCTCGCATTCCCTGTGCGGGTGCGGACATCTCTCTCGGATCGCGTCACGTGAAGTGGATGCCGTGAGGTCAGCGCCGTATTGTTAGAAAAAAATCCTCAAACTTCAATCTGACTGCATCCTTTAGAGACATGATTATTTTCTTGCCTCTCGTTTTCTATCAACAGAATATATTAGAACTCAAATTATTTACATATTATTTATGTTAGATTTTTAGTTACCTTATAACTTAGAAGCGTGGCCGCCAGTAGCCTTTCGGTTAAAAAAAATTTCTAATTTTAATCTAACTGCATCCTTTACAGATATGATTATATTTCTTCTTGACTTGGATATTTTGTCAACAGAATATATTAGAGCTCTAAATTCCTTAATATTTAAAATCGATTCCATCAGATTTTTTCGTTTTTTTTTAATCGTTTTAGCGCTGTGTTACAGTTTTGTAACAATCCTAAAAGCATTCATAAGCAAAAATGCTTAGATCCTGTACTTGATTTTTTTTTATTGTTTTTTTTTTTTTTTTTTGTACTTTCATTTTGATATTTTATTGAACACAATTAACTGAAAGTGATGTGTGTGAATTTTTAATCTTTTAATTAATGTTTTCCATTCTTTTTCATTCTCTAAAGATGCTTCTTTTGATTTTTAGTGTAAATTTATTTTGGAGCAATTATGCTTAAACTATTTAAAATTGCATTTACTTATAAAATTTGTATATTTTTAAATTAGCCATTATTTTTTCAGGGAATTTTCTGGCAATCAGTGAAATGTCAGGGAATTTTGTTTCTTGAATTCTGTAGCCTCCCTGCAAATGAATATTTGATGAAAATCTTACTAAGTGTAGATGTTTTTCTTTATATTCAATAATTTTCTTTTAATCACATTCCAACAGAGGTGGGACTGGATCATTTTTAATTGATATTTTAGTATTTTAATATCATTTAACTTTTGAGTTTTAAAATATTTTCTGAAGTTTTTAATTCGTGCCCTTTTGAGCATCATTGTTAAAATTTTGAAATCATTGTTAATTTAAATGTATTCATCGTGATAGAAAAATAAAATAATGTAGAAATTATGGCAGAAAACCAGTTACGAAATAGTGCAATTTGCTTTAAAAGTACCCTCGGAAACAGGAGATTATTAAAAAAATGCATAATTTATATTGCACTTCAAAAATTTAAACTACATTTAGTAAAAGTATATCTATTTCTCAAAATGATTGGTTATAATCATAAGGAATTAAAAGAAATTTCTTTCGTGAATTTTAATATGCATTAAAATTTTCTTTTCATTCAATTTCTCCCTATCATATAAATCACAAAGAAAATTTAGGTCCTTAAAAAAGTTAACAAAGTACTTAGAAAATCCTTAAAAAGTCCTTATTTTTTATTTTTAAAATCTGTATGAACCATGATCTAATACTAAGTAACTACACTGAGTGGTTGATATTCTGTTGGGATGGTTAGTGATGGGGAGGGGTCAGAAAGAAAGCACTAGAAACTTTTTTTCGGTTCTTCTAATCTTCCTTGAATTCGGCTGTGGCAAATCTCAATCAACAGTATATGGTGTTTTCGCGGAAACTGAGATTTTGAAAGAATTCCCCTTTATGTCACTTATGCTACCCGACTTGATATTTTTCTATTTTATCTCAAAAGATCTGTACCCCACGTAGTTTAGAATTAGCCACTTGAATGCAGTCTATTTCTTATTTTTATTTCCGAATGCAGAAATTTTTGGTGCATCACGGCAAAATGGTAAATTTTATATTACTATTATCTATAGATAGATATATTATTTAATATATTTCTACTTTTTATTATTATCAGTATTATATATATATATTTATTAAATTTATTTTATTTTATATATAAATTTTATTTTTTTATTAAAATTGAGAGACTATGCAGTAAGAAGCTATTTTCAAACCCCTACCTATACATAAAATATTATAGGTTATCATCTCGTAAACCTTCAAAGAAGAGTAGCTCCTTAGTTATTAGTCCTAGATAGTAACTTTTTGTATAAAACTTTTAGCAAATTTATAAATCTCTAACTTTTGTATAATATATTTTTCCCTACGACTTATTTTTATGAAGATATAATTGAAAAATTCGGCAAAAAACTTAAAAAAGCAGCATTTTTACGAAACAGTTTTTACTTTGATGCTATGTAACTCTTTACATAATAGCTTTACAAATGAAAATTGTGCACAAAAGTTGTAGAAAATTTAATATTCTACAACTTTTAAATTTAATGTTTGTTTTTAAAATGCTTTGCAAAAGAGTTATGTTCTATAAACTGAAAAACATTATTTTTTGGTGCACCACAGAAAAATACACAAAGCAGAGTAACTCCTTTGTTATTAGTCCTAGAAAATAAGTTAATATATAAAACTTGTAGGAAATTGATTGTTCTACAACTTTTATTCACAAACTTTTTCTCTAAGACGTACCATTATGGAGATATAATCAAAACACTTGACACAAATCTTAAAAAAGTAGCATTTTTACGAAAAAGTTTGACTTTGATGCGACGTAGCTTGTTACATAATTGGTCTATAAAAAAACTTTGTATATAAAAGTTGTAGAAAATTTTAATTTTCTACAACTTTTGAACATAATGTTTGGATCTAAGATGCATTGACAAAGAGTTATGACATATAAACTGAAAAACGGCTCAGTTTTTGGTGCACCACGGAGAACGCACAAGGGTTAGGAGGTCGAAAACTTGGTTTATAATCCACGGGACCAACCTTTATAACATATTAAAAAATCGGAACTACATAACCTTTTGTAAGGTAAGACCCCTTTTTCAGTCTCTATTCCCCGGACTATTATTATTGTGCAATTTTTTCTTCATGTAATTTTTTTTAATGTTTTTCTACCTAAAACTTGTTTCGCGTGTAAAGTGGTGCAATTTTTTTGCTTGCTTAAGATTTCAGTCTTTTATGTCTTTAGACACTCACATCCCTGATTAATCAAGACTTAAGAACTGCGGTTTAGAAGTGAATAAGTTAAAAGATGTTATTTTCCAATGTGTAAAATACAGTTCCTTTATGTGAAAAAAAGTAAATGTTAAATGTCGTATTTTAACATTATAAGAAATAATCATCAAACTGTTTTTGCCAACTGAGATATTTTTGTTAAAAAGGCTTAGTGAATTTACTTTTTTTTTTAGTTTGCAAATCCTGATTTTATGGTGCCAATATCTGAAATTGTCGACACTTGTATTCAAAGTTGTCCAATTGATGTTCGAAGACCTTTATATAAAGTAGGTTGTTGATATGCTTATGTCTGTTAAAACTTCTTTTAAATATAAAGATCTAGAAGAATAGAATAGTAACAAAAATGTCACTTTTAGAACATTGTGTTGTCTGGAGGATCGACTATGTTCCGTGACTTTGGTCGTCGACTACAACGAGACATCAAAAGAGTTGTTGATGCCAGATTAAAGCTCAGTGAATCGCTTAGTGGTGGAAGGATAAAGGTAAAGCTTCGGTTTTTATTTATAATTTATACTTATTTTTTTCAAAAGTACTCCTTCAAAAGCTTTTTTTAGTTTTCGGTTCCTTAAGCAAAAACCAGAACATTTAATCTATGAATTGTGGCAATTCTTACAAATTATATTTATTTTATGATCTGACTATAATTCCTGAGTAGTTTTTCACTTGTTATAAAATTCCTAATAGTTTATAACTGTTTTACTACTTTTATCTTTTAAATATAAAGATCCTTTTTAGAAATTTTTTTCTCTGCTGTGTCACATTTCTAAAAATTTCTGAGTACTAATTTTGCATGGATTGTACTTGATAATCAAAGTTTAATTAAATAGATCATATCCTCATTTAATATTTGTTTAGTAATTAAAGTAACATGATCCTTTCAGCCCAAACCTATTGATGTTCAAGTTATATCTCATCATATGCAAAGATATGCTGTATGGTTTGGAGGCAGTTTACTAGGATCTACGGTAAGTTTTTGCTTTTGTGCGAGTGTAAATAATATTTTTGTGATTTTTTTATTATTTTTTTTTTTTTTTTAAACTTCATTGCTGTTAAAAGTTACTAAGATGTTCTTGCACATAATTAATGAATTTGAAAACAAGTTGAAGAAATTAAGTTGATGTACTGATCTTTAATTTTTTTTTCTGGCTTGTCATAAAGTGCAAATAAAAAAAATTCTTTGCTTGTAATGTTCAAACTATGTCGAAATGCTTGGCTTGTTTTCAGAATATCATAATATTTTTTTAATTAAATTTTTTTTAGACTTTACTCGAAAACTTTTAATTTGTGTTATACTAAATCAGTCATTTCTATTCCTGACAAGTTTATTTTTTAATATTTGCATACTTTATCACTATATTCTTGCAATATTTTTTAGCCTGAATTTTATCAAGTCTGTCCCACCAAAGCTGCATATGAGGAATATGGGCCAAGCATTTGTCGCCACAATCCTGTTTTTGGTGCTATGACATGAACATCGAAAATTAATAATCCAAAAACATACCTTCACATAAAGATTGTAATATATTGAAAGTATATGTCAAAATCATTGCTTCCGAGATTACTGTTAGTTTCCATTATGACTTATGATGTGATTAACAAAAGGAACAAATTTCTTTTCAAATTCTCAATCAACAACATTGCTCACTCTATCTAAAATTTATGAATATATTATATATATGTCTTTGTTTTTTTACAGATTATTGTTTCTTTTCTATAAATAGTTATCAGTAATTATGTATATTACTGATTTATTCAAGGAATCATTTAGTGATTGCTGTGTAATTATTTTGCACTTGTAATTTTATAGACACTCCATTTATTGATATCAAAATAAATTTGTTTTCTTTATTATTTTTTAGTCGGTTATTTGATATTAATCTGCACTGTTTTATCAGTGTCATGTATTTTTTATTCTTGTGACATTCGACCTAGAGCCTTCAATAAAATCAGATATGCATTTAAAAGTAAATTGCTACAATACAGGTATACTAACACAGTTGTAAACAAAATGCCATCTCTTAGGCGCAAAACTGTGAATTTCCGCAGATGGAAATATTGGTTTAAATTGATGCTTTGTTTTGTCTTTTGCCATCTGACTAAATATAAACCTATATACTTTATCATTTAATAATATATTGGACGCTTTCATATGTGTTCTGAAATTACAAGAAGCAAGTTGAGCATACTAAGTCGAACTAATTCTTGTAGAATTAAATACAGTGGCTCCCAAAAGTGTTCATGCACTTACAAATTTCAATCAAATATTACAATTTCCATTTTGCAAAATATAATATTTCAGAATAGGGGTTTTTATAATATCTCTTCATTTGTTCTTAATAAAACTACATAAAATATTTTTAATCCTTAGTAAAACATTTTTTTTTTAAAAATCATTAACCTAAAGGTAACACGTAGAATATCTCCTAAAAGTCTTCATTTAATAAGGTTTTTTTTGTTACATACTAGTATATATTGTAATATTTTGGCAATTTTTACTTAGTAGGATATCCTTTGGCATTCACATTGTTAAGGTTTTTTTTTTTTTGTAATTTGTGCATCAGTGTTCATCCATTCATCAATCATTGCTGTTTTTGTAGTTCCCTTTTCATTTTTAATATTGTCTTATTCTTACCTTCAGTTATCTTCAAATCTGGTGACTGAACTGATATTTTTAGATTGTATGGGTAATTATGTGGCCGACATTGAATGGTGTCATTGAATCATTATCTTGATAAAAAAAAATGAAGATTTGCTATACCCATATTTTCAAGCCTTGCAACATGTCCCTATTTTTCCTAAAAATCCGTTTTTAGTGAAAAGGGTCCCTTTTTTCCCTATTTTGCTTAAAATAGTTAAGAATTAATTTATTTTGTCCAAATGCTTACATTTCCAAGATGAAATGGATATTTTTGTGATGCTAAATAAAGCTTACGCTTGCAAGTCTGACAACAATAGAATGTGTATACGTTCAGACTTGCCCCTGATATTATGTCGACTTAGACTGTGGATAGCTAATATTACAGGGTTCCCACGGTCATTAAAAGTGCTTAATATTTTTTAACCTGTTTTCAAGGCCTTGAAAGTGCTTGAAAATGCTTAGAGGTCCTTAAAAGTCCTTAATTTTTACAGATGTTGTCTAGCTGCAAAATTCATAAAAATAGAAATCGGACTTGCTATTCCCTCGTGACCGCCACTTATCTGCACCTTATGGGAATTTTCCGACATATTTGTATTACGCATCCACCAACTTGTAACTTTTCCGATAGAATATACTTAATTAAAAATTTAAATACAGACATGGTGCCTGAAAACAAATTTTCAAAGGTCCTTGAAGACATTAATTAGGTCCTTAAAAGTCATTGAAAAGTCATTGATTTTCATTCTGTGATATGAGTGGGAACCCTGTATTAGCATTATTTACTTTGATTTCTCAACGTTACATATATATTACGTAGCTATTGCCGATATTTGTATCTCCATGGCGGGCACTACCACCAAAATTTACATTGTTATGATGGTCATTTACATCGTGTTTCACTGATATAATAGCCATAATTTTCAAGGTATAGTCTGAAAATATCACTATCGTCAAGATTTACATTGTTAGGTTAGCCAATTTCGTCTGTAATGTTTTGCTGATACAATCGAAACTATTGCAGAGATTTTCGTTTGTATATTAGGGTCTAATGCTGATATGTACTTGTAATATACGATATTATTGAGGTATATATTAGAAAAACGCTTATATTAGAAAAAAAATTCAGAGATTTTTTCCAGTATAGAAAGCATCATTGTTAATATTTACGTTGAAGTGATGGTCATGTAAAACTGGATTTAAATAGATTAATTTGTTTGTTGATATGGTATAATTATTTTAAGTTGTTTGACTTGTGCAGTTTTCAGAATTTTTTTTACGATTTTCATCGCTTTCACATGAAGTTCATCTTTGTTTGCTTGGGAATGCTATCTCATTAATTTATTTTCTTGTCAAAAAGTGTTAAGGAGAATATTTAATTTTGAAGTTAGTGGTAAATAAATGTTTTGCAATAGTGTAATTTCACTGAAAATTAGTTGTATCCTTAAAAATTTAGGTCCCTAGAAGTCTCTTTTTTAAAAGAGAATCATCCCTATTTTCCCTAGGGACATGCTTGTAAACTGTGGCAAGCCCTGTATTTTGGGTTAGCAGTTTTAAATTATCTTTCAAAATAGTAGTTCAATAGTAGCAATTCAAGTAGTTCATTATTCCATCAATAAACGTCAAATTACCTGCTACTGACATGTACTATTCCAACTAAGTTCCTGGGATTAAGTTGTTTTTTTCCCCTCTGCACAATTATTCGTCCATCTGAACCAAAAATGATAAAAAAAAAAAAATCATCTGCAAGCAAGACACAATTTCAATACGTTTTTGGCTTATTTACCATCTCCTTTGTAAAGGAAAGCTAAGCTTTCTATTTTTAGCTTTTGCAAAAATTTACTTCCTCATGTAATACAGCTGATCTGATTACTCCTCAAACAATTTCATGTAAAATTGAAATTGAAAATTTTTCCTTATATTTTGAAGAAATTTTATTACACTCAAACACGAATTTTCACATTGTCTTTTAATAAATCACTTGTCAGATTCATTTAGCACTTCAGGTGACCTTTTCTTTGCTTCTTTTGGATTAAATTTTCTTTTTTAAAGAGATATATAAAATACTGAACCTTTGAATGTGTATAAATATATTGGTAATACATCAAATGGATTTACTACTGTTATGATGAAATAGTACAGGGTTCCGTCATTAAAAGTGAATAATATTTTTGAACTTGTTTTCAAGACCTTAAAAGTCCTTGAAAATGCTTAAAGGTCTTTAATTGTTGTGGATGTTGTGTACCCAACTGCAAAATTTATAAAAATACAACTTCTAGAGCGCGAGGTTGCGGGTTCGAGTCCCGTGTTAGGCATGGGTGTTTGTAAATGTATGTTGGCTTGTCTAATGACGAATGTTTCGGTGCATTATAGCCCTCGTGTTGCTGACGGCGCCAGATAATCTGAATGATGTCCAAACTAAACTAAACGTGCATTTCTATTCGAGTTAAGAAGGTGAGAACAAAAACATATATGAGAAAGCTGATCTTTAATGCAGATGAAATATATTTACAGATGACAACTACATGCAGGATACAAAAAGAAGAAAAGATAAGAGAAGAGTGTATACAAAACACTTGCCTATATATATCATTCTCTACATGAACAGTTACAGTTAGACACAGAGAAATTTGCATATAATAAATAAGTTAACTTTCCTGAAAACAACTCAACCTAGTTCACTCAATGTTTACCTTTGTAAACGAACTGGTCTGATCAGACTGAATGATGAAAAACCTATAAACACTATGGGTATCAAAATACTTTACGTTTTCCAACAATCGGCCCCCTTTTTCATCTTTAGTTGGCAATTACATAATTCATTTACCAAAACAAATCTTAAAGAGAACATATGCAAATACTATTTATCCAGAAATAAACAATAAGTTCATGCAGAAATGAAAACACAGTCACTAAATGAATATACACGAAGAAAAACTTCTAATCAAATACATGACTTAATGTGATCAACGTAGAGTCGAGAGCAAGAAAGAAAAACATCTCTACAACTAGAGAAAGAGAATTTTATCCAGTAGCAAAGTAACTTACTTAAACTAACAAAACAAAATTTTATTATCCAAAACACAAAAGCTTTTCTATGCAATTCTTTTTACCATTAGCTCCAAATTGATCAAAACTATCAACAACCTCACCGTGAATAAAAATCACTTAAATTCACATTACAAAATTTGACACGCCCCAAAAACACTAGATCGAAACCCCCCAAAAATTTTAAATTTCATACACCTTTTTACAAAATTCAAACAACAAATCTTTGGTCAAAGGCTTCGTAAAGATATCTGCCAAATTAGATTTACTTTTGACATACTTGGCCTTTAGGTATAGGTAAAGAACTTATTGGATATCTGTAATTATCATTCAATTTACACACTTTATCAATATATGAATTTTGATGAATATACAGTTTATCCATACACTCCTCAAATTCAATCCCTAAAAGCTTTTTAGTACTTCCTAGTACTTTGAGGTCAAAGTTCTTTTTTAACATATTTATACCTATCTCAATATCTTTCTTAGATTTACCAAATAGTATTATATCATCAACATATAATAAAAGTATTAGATTATCGAACTGATATACACAATTACACCACGTTAATTTTCTGAAATTTAAGCTCAGCAATACTTCATCTACTTCAAAGAACCACTGACGGCTACTCTGATGAAGTCCATAAAGAGCTTTCCTCAACAGACATACTTTGGTATTGTCTACTTCATAACCCGCAGATTGTTTCATATATATAACTTCATTAATTTTAGCATATAAGTAAGCATTGTTAACATCTAGTTGAACATGAATCCACTTTAGCATACATACATAAAGAGAAAAGAATAATCTTACGATAGAAAAGTTTACCACTGGACTAAAAACCTCCTCATAAGACTCTCCCTTAACTTGGCAAAAACCCTGAGCAACTAATCTCGCTTTATATCGAACTATTTCATTTTTCTCATTCGTTTTTAAATTAAAGACCCATCCATTTCCCAAAATTTGTGCTCCACTAGGTGGTTCGACTAATTCCCAAACTTTTCGATCATTTATGACCTGTATTTCTTGGTCCATAGCCTTACCCCACTCAGTGGCTTCAGCTGACCTTACGGCGTCTTTATACGATTTCGGAATTTTTATTTCGATTAAATTAGCTTCATTAGGTGGTTGGTTTAGCTCAGAAACTTTACCAGTTGAATCATCTTTACCGCTAAAATTAAAAAGATTTTTATCGCATTCTATATTATTGCGATCACAATAACCAATTACGTCATTAAATGACCTTAACCTGATATTGGAGCCTTCTATCCCATAATAAATATCAATTCTACTGCCAGTTTTCCTAGGAACAGCTTTTCTAATCCAATTTATCTCTAAACACGGAGTTAACTTGGTTACACCCTTATCAGCACTATTAGTAGCCCCCTCATCTACTTTAGTTTGAGGTTCAAGTCGGCTAGCTAGCGAGTCTATTATAGGATCCATATCCTCATCATCCGAGTAATCAGGTACTGAAAAATCTAACTCGGGATACCTTCGGGACCTAGGGCCCAGTGCCGCTTCCACCCCACTTTTTGACTCATCGAATCTGACATTTATGGTTTCAATTAACCGATTTTCGTCTTTAAGCCAAATACGATATCCCTTAGTTTTCTGAGCATAGCCCATCATAATACCCAATTTTGTCCTCATATCAAGCTTTTTCCTCATTTGCTTAGGAACACCTACATAAGCTTGACACCCGAATGTCTTAAAATGTGCAACTGACGGTTTCTTGCCCGAGTACAACTCGAACGGCGTTTTGCTATTTCCTTTATGGCACACCCGATTCCACACATAGGTGAAACATAACAATGCTTCGCCCCAAAACTTGTGTGGTAAACCGCTAGAATTCAGAAGAGTTTTAACGCCATCTAAAGCAGTTAAATTATAACGTTCCGCAATTCCATTCATTTCTGGTGAATACGGGTTAGTCTTCTCGTGTTTAATACCTTGTTTTTCCAAGAAATCGTCAAACTCCCGATTACAAAATTCAAGTCCCCCATCAGTTCTAACAGTTAGAACCTTTTTGTTTAGAAACCGTTCGGCTCTCTTTTGAAATCTTACAAAAATTTGAAAAACGTCAGACTTGTTTTGGATTGGAAAAACTACAACTTTACGTGAGAAGTCGTCAATTATACTCAGAAAATATTTATTTCTTCCCTGAGACAACGTAGGCATTGGCCCACAAACATCCATATGTAACAATTCTAATGGCTGCTTAGACCTAACATGTCCTACACTTTTAAATGAAACTCTTTTAGTTTTTGCTAACTTACAAGGAACACACGATTCCATTTGCCCACTTAAATTTGGAAGTCCCCTTACACTGTTGTTCTTACTAGTATTTGATACATATTCACAATTTACGTGACAGAACCTTTTATGCCACAATTCATTAATATCGATTTTCTTACTATTAGCATTTTGGGATGAAACATTACTTACAGTATTTACTTCATTATTAGTCAAAAGAGATTTAGTTACATACTTGAAAGGTTTTAAAAAATATAGATTGTCTCTACGATTTGCATAAAACAGTTCATTCCAGTCTTTGTCATAGACCATAACTTTACCCTCGGAACCTACAAAATTAGCTCCTGCGTTCTCCAATTTTGACCCTGACAGTAAATTACGTCTTAAATTTGGGTTATATAAAACATTTTTTAATACAATTTCATTGTATTCCCCTTTTAGTTTAACCCTAAACTGAATAGTTCCAATGCCTTCAATTGGACTATATTTTTCCCCAACAGCTAACGACATCCGCATGTCTTTAACCGATTGAAATTCCAAAAACAACTTTTTGTTGTTACAAAAGTGTGCCGTAGCGGCTGTATCAAAAACCCAACACTCGTCATTTCCCCCAATACCACTGTTGGCTGCTTCAGGGTTAAGACAAAATTCTGTTAAACTACATTCCGTATCATAAAAACTATTTTTGATTTTTAACTCAGTATTACTGCTTTCGGCAAGAGTATTATGAGAAAAATCTTTAGGTGTGGCATCACAATTAGCTATCAAATGACCAAATTGTTTACACCTAAAACACGGACCAATTCTATTATTCTTAGATTTAAACTTATTACAATAACCTTTGTTTACATTTTGTTTCACCTCTTTCTTTTTGACATAACCAATCTTAGAATTAGAGTTCAAATGATTTTTACCTTGCTTGCTTCTGGGCTTGACTTCATTGGCAATAGAATCTGCTTTCCTGGACATATAAGCTGACTCAGTTCTATTCAAGTCATTTCGAACCAGTTCTAAGCGACTCGATTCGAGAATAAGTCCAGATTTAATTTTATTAGCATTGAAGTCACCATCATCCCAACGGTAGATCTGCTGGACGGTTGGTTGATATTCTGCAGGTAAGTAACGAATCAGTTGAAACCCAATGTAAAGATCTTCAAGTTGATGTCCTGCATCCTGCAATCTAGAGGCGGCCTCCTTTACTCGACAAACGAATATTCCGATCTCTTCTCCTTGTTGGTACTTTGTTTCAAAAAACTGATCAAGAAGCTGTATCACACGAGCCCTAGTGGTTGGCTCATAGTGTTCTTTTAGAATCTTCCATGCAACCGCACCATCGGTTGTTGCCGAGATTAGTGGTCTTAGGTCACTGCTTACATTCTGATAGATGAGAGTATACGCTCTGTCTCTCCGTAAATTGAAATCTTGCCTTTCCCTCCAAGAAACTTTTTCCTCATCATCTTTCGGTGGTTCTAATAGATTTTCATTACCTTCTATAAAGTTCCAGCACCCATAGTGCATGAGCAGAACTTTAGCGTCCACTTTCCAGGTAGCCCAGTTGGCGGACGTTAAGGCTGGCATCGGGTGGCCATGGGAATCCATCTTGGGTTGCGGCCCCCGTCTCAAAAATGCTCCGATCACCAAAGACGATATTTCATAAAGGAAAAGAACAAGCTGGCTTCAGCTTTCAAATATTAATAGTCAGTTCATCACTTCAGTCTCAAAAAAATACGTTGTTGAACACCAAGTCCCACTTAAACATGCTGACATTTCCGCAACACCATAGCGGTTAGTTCACATTGGCGGGCATAATGTGGAAGGCCCATAACCAATTGATGTCCAAACTAAACTAAACGTGCATTTCTATTCGAGTTAAGAAGGTGAGAACAAAAACATTATATATGAGAAAGCTGATCTTTAATGCAGATGAAATATATTTACAGATGACAACTACATGCAGGATACAAAAAGAAGAAAAGATAAGAGAAGAGTGTATACAAAACACTTGCCTATATATATCATTCTCTACATGAACAGTTACAGTTAGACACAGAGAAATTTGCATATAATAAATAAGTTAACTTTCCTGAAAACAACTCAACCTAGTTCACTCAATGTTTACCTTTGTAAACGAACTGGTCTGATCAAACTGAATGATGAAAAACCTATAAACACTATGGGTATCAAAATACTTTACGTTTTCCAACACTGAATAAATAAATATAAAAATACAACGCTGATGTACTATCCCTAGGTGACCGCCACTTATCCGCACCTTATCGGAATTCTCTGACATTTGTATTACGCATTCGTCAACTTGTAACTTTTTGGGCAAAATATATTTTATTAAAAATGTATGTATAGACATAATGTCTGGAAACAAATTTTCAAAGGTCCTTAAAAGTCATAGATTTTCTTTCTGTGATTTGATTGGAAACCCTGATGTAATCAATTTTTGCATGCTATTTATTTTTTATACCACTATAAGACATTTTAAATAATAAATAGAATATTACAAATTGAGAAAGCAATATATTAAAGACAAAAGATTTTTTAAATGTCACCACAATGCAAAATTAAAAAATAAATGCATAAAAGATAATTTTAATTATGAATTTATCAGAAAATTTTATAGTGTGCAAACAGTTCTGTTGTGTTTTTTTTCACTGTTTCTATGAATTTACATTTTCATAAAAATAAAACCATTTAATATTTAAAAAAATTCTTTAAGTTTTACTCAGAATTAAATAGTGATTCTATAAATTAAAATATTCGAATTAATATTTGAATTCAATTCCAAACTACATAAATTTTTCTGCAAATTCTTAAACTGTACAAACTTTTGGGAGCCATTGCATATCACTTCTTAAAAAGCGGTCGACACTTCTTGCATGTTATGAAATTTAGCTAGACTTCCCTTTTAGATAAGTACCTTATATCCTGGAAAACTTTGAATTGAGAATAGAAATTAAATTTTGGATTTTGGTGCAGATTTTTTTTCCTTTGCAAAAGAAAATTTAAGTTATAATAAAAATAATACCAGACTATAAAAGTATTATAAATTATTTATTAAACCCTTGTTTATATTAGTTCTAACTACAACAGAACCTGCTCAATAACTAAAGTATTCTTGATAAGAATTGTGGGACTAATTACAAATTGTTTAAGTTATATAACATTTTAACTTCAACTAGCATGTGCAAGGTTAACACATAATTATTGTTCAATATTTTATATTGTTTATGTTAAGAAAAAGTGTAACAAGTTACTCTGGTATTTGCTTCAGAATCAAAGTTTGTTGGAAAGTGAATTTTTACTTTTTGAAGTTTTAAATTTGTTGCTTTTTAAAATCTAATTCTTAGTAAGTAGAGTGCTACATTTTTTTTTGGCTATTTTTTAGCAAAATTTATTTAAAAAAAAAACAAAAAAAACACCACTTTGATTATACACTTGGTTCTTACTTCAACCTTGTATGTTTTTCGAACTGCATATTTATTGAACAAATAATTAGTTATGCAACATATTGTGTGTGTGAAATAACATACATTTATCTTTAAATTGTATGTATCCCTAATATTTTTACATCTGTATAAGTAATAAAGCGCATTTTGAGGGTGAAATATATTCAAAATTATTTTCTATTTAAAAAGCCAATAGTAAAACGTGTGTTCCTTTGAATTAATTACCATTAAATTGGTTCTATCTAACACTTTTTATATGAAATTTAAGGTATAATTTTCTTTACTATCATGACAAAATATGAAAATAAATTTGCACTTCCTGTAGTTTAAGATTACTATCGCACAAATTTGTAAACTGAATTTTAGGTCAAAATATTGTGTTTTTTCTATTTCTTCCTTCAAATAGAAATTGGTGTGTGTGCTATGATAGACTTGCCCTCAAGGATATACATTAAGTGGGGAAGAAATCCTTCAAATTTACCAATTCAAATTAAGCAAATATGCATGTTTGATAAACCATATCATAGTATTAAAAAACTGTAGCTATATGTTATACTACTAAAGGAAAGAAACAAATTACTTAGTTATTCATATATTTCACATTTGACTAATTTTAATTCATCATAATGCATTTAAACTATTTTAGTTATTTAAATAGTAGAATGACAATTTAAATTTTTGGTAAAACCTAGAAGATTCTGACACTATTACCTATATTTAAACAATCACTTTTAATGTAAAAGGCTAGTTAACATCATTAGATACTTATTTCAAATTTCACTTAAAGTCATCAAAGTGTTAGTTTTCTGAAATTCCATCCTCAATTATTGAAAAATTCAAGCTATACTTACAATTAAATTCCATTTTTTTTTTTTTTAAATTTGATGCATTTCTCTTGATTGGGCGTAGAATTTTTTTTAATAATCCTGAGACTACAGTGAAACTTTTTGTTATTAACTTCATACTCGCAAGGCAAGCATTATAGCCTAGTCTAAAAAGCAACCAAGTTAAAATCGTGTATTCAATTTACATAAACAAGTGGACTTAGTGTAAAGGTTTACTATTTCTAAGTTAATACTCCCAAAAAACAACTAGACGTAAAAAAAGCCCACCGAGTAAAATGATCTGTCAAAAAGTTGTGAAATCTAATGTTTGCTGCCAAGCAGCCGCATTTAGTTTCTTTGTAGTACTTGTACACAATGAACTAAATTGGTATTATTAGGGAGAAACCCCATAGGCAATCAGTACTTGGCAGGCAAAAGTTATTTCGGATTAATTTCATTTCATTTGCTTCAGCTACTTTGCACCTATTGCACTGAATTGAGATTAATTTTATAAAAACTCTTGCCTGCCAAGTACTGATTGCCTATGGGGATTCCCCCTAATAATACCAATTTAGTTCATTGTGTACAAGTATTCCAAAAAAACTAAAAGCGGCTACTTGGTGGCAAACTTTAGATTTCACAACTTTTTCTGACTGATTATTTTACTTGGCTGGCTTTTTTTTTACAACATCCAATTGTTTTTTGGGGAGATATCTATTCTTTTTGTTACGTTTGTTCGGTACTAAATGAGTAAGATACGACCAATGGATATTTTAGTGTGAATAATCATATCGTCGCTCTAAGAACAAAAATAGCGTAAGCGACAGCACCTTTAGATTCACATACTATTCTTTGTATTGAGAGTGACAATAAATATCGTAGAGAGATTTAGGTTTACAATTCAAATCTTTTTCCTTTCTTTTAAGAAGAAATCTTCCTTACCACAACTTGAAAAAAAATTCTTAATAAAAAATATGCACCTATAATAACTTGAGTACAAAAGCATGCCATTATAATACTAAAAAAATAAGTAATTATACAAAGTAAGTAAAACATACAAACAAAATACTTGCTTTTTATGCGAAATTGAAGATTACCAGCTTTTGCACGAATAAATATATAAATAAAAATGTGTCTTAAAACAACTTTAAGTTTGAAGTATAAGACTTGTTATATTTTTAAGAGAAATTCATCTAGCTTTAGTGGTGGAGTCCGTAAGATATTAGCGGGGCGGCCCCGATATTTGGCTAGTGATCATAAAGTGAGTGGTTTAAATCCGATCAGATACCCAGAAAACTTTATTTTAAACTGAAAGTGGTTTTCTAAGAAAAAAAGTTGAAACACGTGTTTTCAGAGCTTTGATAAGCATGCAATTTAATTAAAGAATAAGTAATTTTTATTTTTTTCGAATTACACCGTTTTAACAGTTTAACTTAAAATATCAAAGTCACTTCTTGAAATTTAACAAAAGATGAATATCCGAAATCCGTTGACCCGTTTTACTCAGTCATTACCCGGGCTAAAATACCAAACATCTTGAATTATTTCTGGGGTGTACAGTCCCTCTTACGCATTAATTCATACAAAAGGCACTTCCTCTATCAATCTGAGAGGAATAAAAAAAGAATTGTCTTATTAAAGCGTTTAAGTTGCAGGCCTGGCTAAAATTCCCAAGCATCGGGAACATTTCCAGTCGGGGGGGGGGGGGGCAGATCCTCCTACCCATCAAATCATACAGAAGGCACTTCCTCTAATCAAGCTGAGAATAATAAAAAAAAATCATCAAATAGTTTTGGCTATAGCCCTGGCTTAAGTTTTGATCACAACCAGGAGAAAAGGAACAAAATTCCTGGGACTTCGGCGATTTTCAAAGGATTTTTACCATATTTCCTTGTTCAGTTTTTAACAATTATGTTGCTATTTTTCGTCTACTCACCCGGGGCAACATGATGGGGGGGGGGGGGGAATCAGGGTTCTAGCTATAATAGAAGCTGAGCTCTAAGGGGTCGAAAACGGGTGTACGCTCTGTCAACATAATATACAGTAATACACTTGTATGTCTGCCGCTTTGACATTGGATTTAGCTTTAGAACACTGCCGCATTCCTAGATTAAAAATTTTAATTTTGTGGTACTGTTTATGTTTGTCAAACTATTCGGATCTTCTGTTCATGCTTTGGGTATCAATTACGTCTCTAAATAATTGAGAATGAAAATTATTTAAATGTATCGCTAAAAATTCAAGCCTCTTTGTAATAAGATTCTACAAGTATGTAATGGAGTGATGGAAAAAGAAAAATTTTCACAAGTAAAATAACTTAGGAGTGATCATCAGTCTGTTGCTATTATTAAGCTTAATGCTATATGTCTCCATTCACAATCGTCCAATATATTCATTGAAAAAATATTATTTTATTAGTTTGAACCATAATACTGCGTTTAGTTTCACCTATAATTTAATTAAAACACGAATTAACATTTCTGACTTTTCGTTAAAAGAACTATCAAACAAGGACAGGTACCAGATTATGGAATATGCATTATCAATCTAAAACCACAAGTAATTATTTTCCATACTTCATAACTTATTTTTAGTGATTTTAGGATCAGGTATTTGTATTAAATTGTTTTCTTACTAAAAATGACAAGGAAAGCTGTTTTAAAAACAGGTAAGAAAAGTTAAATATTCGTTTTCTTTTTGATTAAGTTGTTTTTTATATTAGTTTGAAGTATTTAATTGATTTAGATCTAATATGAATTACTAAAAAAAATGTTGGAATTTAATTTAAAACATAAAATATTCCAAAGTTATTACATTACTTTACACATTGTTTATTCATATTGAGTATATTAGCAATTTTGAATATATATTTTAAATAAAATTATTTTGTTTAACCAAGTGCCTTTTAAAATAAATAAAATATAGCATTTAAAGGCTCCAAAATTTGAAAAAATTATTAATTACTATTGTCAGGGCCGGAGTTAGGGGGTGACAAGGCCCGGGGCGACATCCTTAGGAGGCGGCAAATGGACTATAAAATTAACTAGTTTATGAAGAAAATGATTAAACCAAGGTATATTTGAATACTTATGAAAAATTGATAGGTGGAATTTTAATAAAATTTGCTTTTAATATGTTTTACGAACTTTTAAGTATAGGAACTCACTTACTCCAAAAATCCTCAAACATGAGAACGACACAAGAAGGTTGAGGCTTGTAGTTTTTAAATAAAAACACGTTTTGAAAGATGAGTAGAGTTTCCGTGTATTAAAGACAAAATCTAAAACCGAACCAAAAATACAGAGTAATATAGATAAATTATTAAAATATTTCAAAGAAACCGCTCACAAGCATAATAAACTCCCGTTTAAAAATGTATAAAATAAAAAATGACCCTTTTTATTATTATTTAAATAAGTGGATACACATGCAAAGTGCTATAAAAAAAAAAATTACAATTTCAATTCAGTGCCAAAATCATAAATCCAGAAATTTGTATTTTGACAAGTCAAAACTTCAACATTTTTAATACCAATTTTTTGTATCACATTTTATTTTACTACTAAGCTCGGGGAGGGTTTAGGTTATCTCTTTTAATTTTTGTTATGAAGGGGCGGCATTTTACCTTTTCGCCCGGGGCGGCGAGAAACTGCTATCGCCAGCCCTGCAATAGTATTGTCACACAATTGCGTTTAAAATCAGATAACACATTGAATATTCGTTTTCTTTTACCATGTAATAAATATCAAAATATACCTTAAGTGTATGTGTGTGGGGGGGGGGGGGGGGCAACACCATTTAGATGATTTTCCTCTGGGATATAACGCAAGAGGTAAAGGGTTTATTGCCTTGTCCTCCTGATCGCTGCCGCTGTTGTCGCATTTCAAGTACAGAAAAATCACTATTTTTTAATCTCGATTCAATTCATATACTTCATTGCTGTATGATTGGTTGTTTTCAGATTATCTGGCGCCATCAGCAACACGAGGGCTATAATGCGCCGAAACATTCGTCATTTGACAAGCCAACATTCATTTATAAGCACACATGCCTTACACGGGACTAACCCGCAACCTCGCGGTCTAGAAGCTAGCACACTATACCATTTGGTCGGCTCATTGCTGTATGAAAATAGCTACAAATCAGTTATCAGAAGGTTTTAAAAATACGCATTTGCGATTACTACAGAACACAGTATAAACTTTAGTTTAGTTAAATAAAACATCTAGGTTATATTCTTCTTGGTGTTGAAAAAGATGCATTTCAGGTTCGTCTTTTACTTCTTGCGAGATTACATGAAAGATTGTACCCTTACTTAACATCACGCAACTTTGGTACCCATAATTAATTGATTATGTTGTTTTTTTTTTAAAAAAGGTATAGGTTTCGAAACGTAAGCGTTATACCGTTTGTAATTAAAACCCTTAAGGGGAAAAAATGAGAGATTATTTCCTCAAACCTTTTCTACAGGTTTGTAATGAGACAGGGCTCACTTCTCTCCACCAAAGTTACAATTACTAATTACAAAATCGCGTGACTGCCTTCCGAGAGAGTAACATGTATTTTGAAAGTAGAAATGAAATATGAGATTTAAAATGGGTTCTATAACTTAATTGCGACGGGTGGTCTTGTGTAACCTTTTTTAGAAATCTTCTTGTGCAAAATAAAGTTTTCTTCTGCAGACCACCCGTAGGTGTACATGGGAATGGGCTGTTGCGAAATAATGTTAAAACCTTACAAATAACAATAAAATTAATTGAAACGTTGAAATTCGAATGAAATTAAAATAGGAATAAATCATCAAAGATATGATTAAAAGATGTACAAGGTGTTCAGAAATTAGTTGGTCAATGGAGTTCCAAATCGATCTCTTAATAAATAAAAACAATAAAAAAAAATAAAAAAAATTGCATACTAGATGGCATGGTGAACATATATTTTTTTAGGGAAAAAAGAGTTTATAATGCTTAATTATTAAGGGTTATACAGAGATATTTGAAATCCGTTGCTTAACTAATTTGTAAACACCTTATATTTATAAAAGATTGAAATTTAAATCCTAAAATTTCAGCGTTGTCTAGGAAAATTTATTTAAATTTCAACCTTTTATCGCCAGGAAATAAAACTATTGAGAAACTTTCTTGAAAACATGAGAGTAATTACGGTTTGAGTAAATTGTTAGCTAAAAGAATTATACAGTTATTTAAGGAGGGAAGTAAGAAACAATTAAACTCGAGCACAAACATATCAATTGATGAAAAAGTTATTGGCAAAGTGGATTGTGTCATAAAAACCTTAAAAAATGACTTTTGTATGAGATAATGTTTGGTTTGCTTAAAAATCATTGAAATAGAAATCAGTATAATTTTATTAGAAAGAACGAACAAAAAAGATTGGCCGCTTTTGTCTGATCAAACCCTGATTTATTTCAACAAGCGTTAAATGAAGCAAAAAAGGAAGACAACATACATTGTTGAACACAAGTATCACACTTCTATTAGGTTCAGCATCAAAGAAGGAATTGAAGGGGGGGGGGGGGGGAAACTCAATTGTCATTTTTCAATGCTTTTATTATTAAAATTTAATGATTGGGAATGCTTTGTCGTAGACGCAGATATTATCATTTCAATATGAAAACATGCATATCAATTTTAATATGCACGTAAAGACCACTTTTAAATATGTTCGTAAGTTTACCATCTTCGATGTGCTCCCTCATCTAAATTCACAGCAAAATATTTTAGATGGCATGTTGGTGCTTATGCAAATCTTTTTTAAGTTCGCTATGTAAGGTTTATAAGAAGTTTTCTATAAATGTGAAAACTCCAATAATTAACTTAAAATATTTAGTCTGTAAACTACAACATTATGAAATTAGTCATAAAATTATATTTAGAAGCTATTTTTTTTTAAATATTTTTAAATTTGTGGTTTTTCAATGATACAATTTACTTACGAAATACTTCAAATTGACCTTTGGTAGTTCTCTAACCTGATCGTTCTATAATCAGAAGAAGAAAAAACTCAAGTAATTTACATCACACATTGCAGGATACTTTTACAAATTGTCAACGACGTTTGAAAGCGTTTTCTTGTGCAAATGTGTCAAGAAATATAAAATATTCACGGCTATAGGAATCCTATGATATAAATTTTTCCCTCAGTGGTGCAATTTTCTTAACTAGTAAAACATTTTTTATAAAGTTTGTTGTCAAGCATTGTAACAACAACTAGCAACACCAATGGAGTATCTTTGTAGGGCACTGATCGTAAATTTATTTTATACAAAGACTGAGATATAAATTTAGAATATCCAGCGTGCTTCAGTTAATAATTCCACAATCATTTTACTTCTCAAACTAGCTGCCTAGTCACTTAAGCCTATTTTTCGGCCAATCAACCGAATCACGACCATTAGGTTCCCCGACAATAAACAATCCAACAAGTAGTTTTTCTCACGTAGCAATCGCACCCCAATCCAACCTCTCGCGTTGTTCTGAACTTGTGAGAATTCAGAAAGAACCTGTCACAAAGACAGATGGTTCTCTGCAACGAATAAGTTGAGGGGTGTGAGAGCAAGCCCACAGGATCTATGAAACTTATGTCGTGCCATCTGACGAAATGGGAGGGAAATTTATGCCATCTAGATGTTTCATTAAAAAACAAAGATGTCATGGAGATAAAAAAAGAAAAAAAAAAAGATTTACGATTTCACGTGATAGGAAATGAACTAATGGGAATAATTTCAGTTCTGTTGCGCCGTTGAACAATAGTTAATTTATAAAGCTCTAAAAAGTTTGCGTTTGTATTGTAATGATTATCTGATTGTTTTAGTGAAGTTAAACGAACTTTAAATGAAGGTTAGTAATTTTTTTTTTAAATAGAAAAATCTTATAAAATTTAAGTTTAATTAAAATTAATTTTATTGGATACTAAGCAAGCGTTTCTTTGAATGTTCAATACCGATAAAAGATTACCGGTTATTTTAAAATAGGAGTTGGAAACAAACAAAAAATTTCTAGTTTGTGCAATTTATCTTTCATCTCAAGTCACAGAGATTAGCTACTAACCTAGAATAGATTTTGATGACGATAAACCTATGAATTTTGATAATGGCATGACATTTTTGGTGAATGATTGGAATTAATTTCAAATGAAGGAGATGTGATTCCATTATGTCCGATGAATCTAATTCCTTAACAACTTTCTAAAATAATTGCTTTATGGTTTTCTTTGCATGATTTGCAACATAACTCTAATAAATTTAAAAAGCTACAGACTCAATACCACAAATTACAAATTAATATAGAATGGTTTAGCACATTCATCATTTGTAAACTGCTTAGGATGGAGAAACAAGCAATATTTTCACTTTTGGAAAACACCAATTTTATTTCGTTACTTACAATTATCATCTGCCTTTCTTTGTACTTTACACTTCAACAAACAATACGTTAATTTATCATATTTAAGATAAAAAGTACATTCTACAAACTGAAATTTTATGTCAAACATTCAAACATTTTTAACACTTTATGACTTTTATATTGATCGTCATTCTTCCATCTCTACCGATCTAATGCTATACTTTTTCGACCAAAATGTCTTTCTAAAAATTGACGAAATTAGAGTTACATATAGTAACAGTAATCCGTTTAATTTTAATATTACTTCAATCATAATTAAAAATTGTACATTAAATAATAATAATAATATGTTTTCCGGTTTTTGTAGTATCATCACTTAGCATTAGTAGTATAGAGCAAGAAAATACTGACAATCATCAATAACTTTACAAGGGGCATTTATAAAGCTTTTACAGCTCAGATTTTTGAGCTGTATATATCACAAAAAATAGCTTTGTAATTATCACATTTATAAATTAGCCTCATTCATGTCCATATGAGATCATTCTCTGCATTAGGTATTTTCTATGATTTTTCTCAATACATTCTAACTTCTAATCATTAAACAAAGAAATCATGCTATATTTACATCCAAACAGTGGTCTAAAATTTTTGAAAGTGAGGTATGCTTTTCGTGATTCTCAAAATGTTCGTTAGTAGTCTTCAATAGGACATCAAGTATATTCTCCGCATAGTCACTAAAACTGTTGTGTCAAACATCTCCTCAAGATGATTGCCACTGTTTTCAAAAAACGTCCTTTTATATAAACTGACACTTTAGTTTATAAAATTTCTCTAAAAAATTAATGGATTTAAATATAGTTTTTTATTATTCAGCTTAATGAGAACTGAATTCAGTTTTACTATTTTAATTTTTTTTTTTCATTGTACCTTGAAACAAGAAAAGCTAATGTTAATAAATTTACATAAGAGAAACAAGCCAGAAAAAAAAAATATGACGATTATTTGTGTGTATGCTTTTTAATTTGCAAGGTTCTACATAACTCAGAAACTGATAAATCGGTTACCTTATAGTTGCTCTGTCATAAAAACTTTCAAAGTAGAATTTTTAACAAAATAATAAATAATTAAAAAATTTTTAGACATAGGTTGGTTTTTGTTTCAAAGTACTTATACATAAAAAAAAAAAAAAAAAAAAAAAAAAAAAACCTAAAACGTACACAACTTTATGTTTTGATTTAAATTCTAAAATTTTCTTTAATACCAGTGCAAAAAAATTTTGGCAATTAGATAGTCTGTGCTTGAACACAGTAGAAAAATGCAGATTACACAAGTTTTCTGTCTTTCACGAAATTACTCATAATTTAAAAATTAATATTGCGACTTGCTGCCATTTGTTGGATTCATTCAGAAATCACAGTTCAAAAGCATAAACTTTGGTATATACTTTTCATGTCAATATTGACAAAGCAAAATGTCTCGGTTTAAATCGTTCATGTCCATGACAATAATGAGACACAATTTGAGCAAATATGAGTCGTAATAACATGGAAAGAAATACTGTTCCATTCCGACGTGGACAATATTATTTAAATACCGATCAAAATTTATGGGCTGTGTCATAAACTTTGATAATCTCCCACCACCATTCTCATTTCAAGATCATTGATGGAATTGAGGTGGTGAGGTATGGAGTCCAGGAAGTTGGATCGAAACTGATGCTGCTGGTTCGGTGGCTGTAACTGATGGCTTGTGGTGGCCTGGTGGTCATCGACGTGCGTGGAATGATTGACTTCTGACTTGATATCCACTCGAAACAGTGAATCGTCTGGAGATTTCTGGCTGTTCGAGTCACCGTCTTCATTGAAGGAATCACTGGCTGTGCCGCCTGTTTTGCAGCTTTCGCCATCAAGCATACCCCTGGAAACAAAAATGCGTATTTTTAATAAAAGAATGAAATACATTAAAAAAAATAAGTACTCCTAAACTGATTGTTTAATTAAAGTTTTTGTTAATGAATAAGAAATGTATATGCGCATTTTCCAAGTATTCTGTTTTAACATTCAATCAAAGTGATCAATTAAAAATTGGAGAGTTTTAAACTATTGTTATTCAACGCTATAATTTTACTGTTTTGATAAATAGAATTAGGATGGTAAGGCCAGTTGTTGATCAGTTAAAGACAGTATCTGCTTAAAATAAAGTAACAAAAAAATTGTGCACTCATTTTATTTCAAATTGCATTTTCCCCAGTACTTGACCTGGCCAATTTTCCATTGAGTTAGGACGAATACTAAAAATACTGAAAATATTGCTTGTTAAATGAATGATGCAAGTGGATAATCTTCTCTTGACGTCATGGGCGCCCCCAAGAATATTTGCAAGAGGGTGCAAGACTAGATTTTTATCAAAATCATTAATTTTTTTAGAAATGTTAATTACTAATTATGTATTTTAAATAATACTCTTTGAGAATAGTTAAAATGGATGGTATATATTTTTGAAAGCGCAACCCTGTTAAAGAGAAAAAAATACAAAATAGCAAAAATATTAAAATATATATTTTTAACAATTTTTTTTATGATCCAACTAGATCTCACGGCATTCAAGAGACAGTCTTTAACATAGAGAAACTCGAAGATGCAAAAATACAGAAGAGTAAACTTTTTTTATTTCTTCCAAGTTTCGGACATAAGGGGGGGGGGGGGGGAGGCAAAAAAAAAAATGAAAAACAAAGGCAGCATTGGAATATGTTCAATTGAATTCTAAAAATAGAATTTAAGATATAGTAGGGGGAGACCTGGGTACCTAGGGCCACCTTTTTTTCAAAGTACAAAAAATGGGCCACTGAGCCGTTTAAAAATGTGAAACTGATATGCATACATCGTTAATTACTTCCCATTGGGATTAATATAAATACTTAAAATAATAGATTCTATCAAAAAGAAGGTTTTTAAAGAAATTTCTCAAATGGCCCTAGTTACAAGACCTCGTTGTATCTAGGGCCAGTAGCTGATGTACCTAGGGCTATTCTCTTTAAATGAGGTTTCAGTCTATAATGAATAGGAAACAAATATACGCAGATGAATTTTATAAAAGAAGCAATATCAAGAAATTATCAGCCATTAGTTTATCATATAACAACTATAATAAATTGCAATGTGTCAAATTATTAGTGAATTATAAGTATTTTCATAACTTGAAAAACTGATTCCAAAAAAAAAAAAAGAGCTGAATGCATTATCACTTTGAAGCACCAACAGATTTTGGTTTTGGCAATTCGAACACAATAAGCAACTATGTGGCCTTATGTACATGACTTGGTAATATCATATAAAATGTCATCTACTAAAAATGCACATGGAGAAGGGACTTATATGAACATCTCATTTCGTACTTAATGTTACAAACAAAATTATTTTCTAGAATTCAAAGAAAGTATTTAACTTAACTTTGTAAAACAATAAAAGACATGAGCTGCAAAATGTTACTACAGACCATATAAAAACGTTTCCACTTATAACTTGCCACAGCTTTCTCCTCTAAGATGGCTGCCAAAAGAGAAATTGGGTGTTGCCACTTATCCAAGTGAGTAAAAACTTAGAACTAAACATTTTTCAATAAAAGTGGGGTGGCTTTAGATGCATGGTAGCTCTAGGTACACAAGTCTCCCTTATATATGATGACTTAAAAAGCAAAACATTTTCCTAGAATTTTGTGAACTACACAGGAAATGGTTATACAATAAAAGAAATATTTACTTCTACTCATCAACCTCTAATAATCATAGACAACAAGAGCCAGAAAAGCGTCACGCAAGTAGCCATAAGAAACGACATAGTAAAGAAACAAAAGACTAAATTAATAGAGAAAAAAATGCTCACTGTAATATAAAAGTATAAGCAGCATATGTGCTGTTTTATCTTGGAATTTACATCTTTTCCATCATTTTTTTTTAAATTTCAAGAGCCAGGAAGATGCAAGTGCACCTCCTTACTCCCTCCTGGGAGCGTCCATGCTTGACGTATTTAACCGGCAACTAAGTGCAACACTCCGAATATAGGAATTCCTGAATAGTAAAATTCCTCAATGGCTCTTTCAGTAGTAGACAGCCCAAATCAATGTGAAAACAGTTGACCCAACATTCAAAGAAAAATTTTATGTCTAATGCCACGTGTAAAACTCATTTCTGTATGTTTACAGCGCTGTTTTTCAAAAATTTAATAAGCTACTGGAAGGATATCAACCACTAGCAGGGTCACCTCATTTTATATTTTTTTTCCTGATTACAATATATTCCCGAATTGTGACAGTACTTGGAGGGGTGGGGGGTGCAATTGCCCCCACCCTTTTTGAAGTTGTAATGTTTATGAGAGCGATATCTCAACCAATTTCTCTCTTTTTCCTCCCACTTCTGTAAGTTTTGGGGCCCTCATCTCCGCCACTGTTCACAAACATTATTTAATTATTAATTGTTGAAAATTGCATTTTATAGAGTGCGATAACATTCTCAAAGTGTGTATATCACTACTGTTGCCTTATTTAAAGACACCGCAGCATATTATAAGCAGTATTTGAAAAGCACCTGTATTCTACCATGCTCTAATAGCCTTCCGTGATTCAAATTTCAGAAACAAGCCTCCTGTTTAAATTTAGCTGCATAAAAATCCATCAGTATAATAATTTCAACAGTTTTATTTTTAACTACGACCAGCTGCGTTGTTTAGTTAGTACAGAATAAGGAGTGAAATGGAAAGCTTCTGCTCGACCGATTTTAAACCGATTTCGTCTCTTTTTTTATCTAAATTCTTAAGGTCGAACTTTTTGGATGAGACCTTTCCAAAATACAGGGTATTCGGTTATTACGAATAAAAAGTGTTTTAATATTGTGTATTAATATTTCTGATTGTTGAAAATAAAATAAGTTGATTAGAAAAAATTATAATAGGTATGCCACTTAATATTGACTTTGTTTTAATAATCTGCCCCTCTGTTGAACACTGCGCCAACTGAAAACTTTCAGTAACAAGTGTAAAAAGTGATATTAAAGCATATCATTTTTTAAAAAATATTATTATTATTATTATTATTTTTTTAATTATTTAAAAAAAAACTATTATTCATACTGCATTGCATTTAATAAAAAATAACTTCAATTATCACTATTATTATTAAATTTATCATGATAATTTGAATGACGTTTTGCTTATAATTGTTTAGAATTTTTTGTACGTTTATTTTACTATGTGTTATACTATAAAGATAATTTTATTGTAATATGCTATTTCATTACATTATTTCAATTCATATTATGTTTATTTCTTACATTATGCTAAGATGTTATGAAAGCTTTGATATTTAATTTTAGTTTCACTATTCACTGAATGCCAATGGAAATGTATAAGTATATTTTGCAAAAACAGGTTTAATGCATTAGTTGCAGGTACTTTTTAATTTTTTTTTTTTTTAATATTTGTAAAAGTTTTGTAATTTGTGTTATATGTAATTTCAAATCATAAAAAAAAAAAAAAATATTATTAGTGATAAATCTATTCTAAGCACAAAAATGCAGTAATATCTTTGAAATTTAGTCTTTTCCTGAGAGAAATAGCTAATATTCACTTATCCGCTTAATTTATCCTATGTTTCATTAAACTTTAATTACGCCTACTTATTTTGTTTATAACATGATCAACAAGAGCTGCTGTTATTTACGAATGAAAAAAAAAAAAAAAAAAAAAAACATTTTCATTATTTTATTTATTTGCAAATTCACTATTGTCATAAACCACAAATAAAAAACTGAAATAAATTAAGTTTTTGAACTTTTACTATAGATATTTAAATAAAAAAAAAATTAAATAATTTTCATTATAAAAAGAGGGGGGACGCCCAAAATTTGGTAATAAGTGCATCCCACCCCATCTCCTCTCCCCCTTCTCCCATCTTCAACGATAAATTATTATTTCGTAACTTTTAATAAAAAGATTAACATAAAAAGAAATAATTTATTAACATTAAACCGGGGTACAAAATTTATTGTTATTTTAATGAATATTCGGCGAATTTATTTTTTTACTTGGAAGTAAACGAAATGTGAAGGCGTCTTCTCACTTTAGGCACCTCGAAAATAGGCTATTTTCGCGATTTTTTTTCGAGGATTTTTGCAAACAATTATGGGATAAAATGGATCCTATATAATAAACACATCTTTCAAGTACAAGAATTTTTTTTTTTTTTTTTTGAACAATTATTATAATAAAACAGTAGCATCGAAAAACCCGTGTAGAAATGTAATGTTCGTGGCTTGTTGATGAAATTTCGGAAACTATCCGGCCGATTGTCATGAAATTTGAATGACATATTCTTCATAGTTATGGCTATAGCGCATATCATCAGATTTTTGATATTCGCGAAAATAACAAAATGGCGCACGTTTTTCGAAAAAGTAAAAAAAAAAAAAGCTTTTTTTTGCAGTTTTTTGTAAAAAAAAAATACTTCAAATCAAAATTTGAAGTAATAATTAACGCCTGAAGTAATAATTCAATGTTATATACATAACTGTTTATTTAGATTTAAATAATACTTATAAATGTAGATACTGTCATGAAATTAAATTAATAGAGAATTCTAAAGAGGTGTTTTTTTTTCCTTTAATAGCTTGTCTTATGAATAAGAATAGAAATTTAACTTAAAAGAAAGTTTCTCCAAAGTTAAAAGTTGACCAAGTGTAACTGTATTTCTTTGTAAAGATACTTACATCTTTATTCAGAGTAGTAAAATACATTTTTTTTATAATAATATGAAACATACATATACACCATAAATAGTTTTAAAGTTTTCAAATGTAGAAAAAAATAACTTTTTCTCATTTTCACTACATTTAAAGGTTAATGTTATTTTTCATAAGTAGTTTTTAGGCGGATTGAGTGCTTTTAAAAGTGTGGGGGGGGGGGGATGGATTTTAGTGGTTTTAGAAGTGGGGAGGGGGGGGGGGAGATTTTCTTGAACAGTTGGGGGACGCGTCACCTCGCGTCTATCCACATTTTTACCACTGCTTAGGCTTTTACCTAAAAACATTAATACATGTAATTGAAATCCTAAATTGGCGGAGGTTTGTTTTCCACATGAAAAAGCATTCTAAATATATATATAGTATAAATGATTACAGGAATGAAATCGCAGTTTTCAAACTAAATTACTTATATTTGCAACAACAAAAAAATATTTGTTTTATAAACGCCTTGCATATTTTAGTTCAAAATATATTGGACAAAGACGAATTTGACTACAAAGAACACTCTCGCGAACACGAAGAGAGATAAATTGCTCATTGGTGAAGCTGAAACAGCATTGTGCTTGGAAAAATTCTTTAAAGGCACTTCACCGTTTCTGTGAATAACAGCTGTAGTTTATCTGTCTTCAGGGATTGGAAAAGCATCCTCCGTTTGTTATCGTGAAGCAAATCAGCTGCTGGTAGGGATAGTTTCTAAGAATCCATTAGAGAAGGATACCAACACCTAATCTTTTTTTTTTTTTTTTTTTTTGCTATTATTATTGTTTTACACTTCAGGAAATAGCCAATTTGATCGTTTATTTTTAAAAGAGAAATTACGTTTATTTCTTCACAAAAATAATCATATATTTTTTAGGACATATTTGAACATTATTACATTATATTGGTATGCTTTTTCTAAAATAAAGCTATAGATGGTTTAGTTTTATAGATATGAGAACTTAAAAAGCGAACAGTTAAGTGAAAGGAAGGTCAATATATATACATATTTTTTAAAGCAATTGAATAACTAAAATTTAGTATGGGTCTCAAGATTGAAATATGCATATGACTAATGTAAAATTTTAAATTATTTTTAGGCACCTGACGATTATCTAGAAGTTTCCATTATCCCGTATGTTGTCATGGATTACATTATTGAAGTCAACAATTTTTTTAAACATTTACGGAGTTTAACACTTTAATTTATTAACTTCTATGACAAATAGAAGCAATTATTTGGCTGCATGAAATATAAACTTCTACTGAGGGGATGCCAGTATTGGATTAAAGTAGTTTAAAGGTGCTAACGTGCAAAAAATATTACTTAAAATTGATATCAATAAACAATCAAACAATAGGTAAATATATAAACGAAACTGATAGCGATGACGTTAGGTATTTAACTGTAACTAAACTAATTATGTATTTAACTGTAACTAAACTAATTATGTATTTAACGTATTTAATGATCTAAGATACTTGTTTTGCAAGAAAGAAACAAAATAATTTGAATGCTTTTAATGGATATAAAAATGAAATATTCACCTTTTTATATAATTTTGGAACAAATTGGTTATAAAATTTATTAATAATTTTTCGTATCATATTATTGATTTTGAATTATTTGAAATGCGGAATCCAATTGATTCTTAAGAAAATAGTGTCACTTTTGTCTTGTGAAAATTATTGCGACCATACATTCCTACCTTCCATTATGCATACCCACAAAAAGTTCGTTTGCTTTAATTGGTGTCAAATAAGCTATATTAAAAATAACCGACGACACTAATTTTGCGCTTAGTTTGGAGATATTTAATTTCCAATTCCAGAATAATTAAAGAACTTAAATATCACGACTTAATCGTTTTTATTTAAAAATAACTTTAATTATTTTTAATGTCAAAGCAAAGGGAAAAATCAAAAGAAAAATAATAAATACTTAGCACCAGTGTGTGAGTGTCAAACAATCAAGTATTTTAATCTTTATATTATTGATACAAACCAAAGGAAAAACTATGATTAAACATGACATATTTCGCTGATTTATCATAATGGATTATTTACATGCCTTCGTTAATACGATACACACAAATTCTTATTTCATTTAAAAAAAAAAAAAAAAAAATTAAAAAAAAAAAGATAACGAAGAGAAAACTGGTTTTCATTCCCCCCCCCCCTTTTTTTCTTTAGTGCAATTTGTCTTTTTCAATTCATTCACTCATTTATATAAATCATTCATATAACAGTAAATTCTAGAATTCTACAAATCAAACATTCGGCAAATGAGTAACTTATTACAAAATAAGGTGATTGAAAACAAAGTTGTCCGATGTGACTTGCTCACTCACTTTCAATTTTCATGTCCCACCCACGACAAAGCCCTTTGAATGAAAACAAAAACACGTCTGAATGAACTTTCCCTTTTACAACGGGACCTTTAACAATGTTCCTCACCGACTGTTGATCCGGAAACAGATGACTGACTTGTGTTTACATTTAGCAAGGGTTAGTTTATACAGGGGAGGAGAGGTCGCAGTATGGCGCACATTGAGAAAAAAGATCACAGTTCACCAGTGCGAAATGCAGGCTGAATGATCGTCTATTAATCCTAAATTTTCTTGAATGCAGAATCTGTCAAAATATGTAATAACAAAATGTGTTATTTTATTACAGATTTAACAATAGTGATGCATATTACAATAATTAAATGAAAGATCGCAAAGAAAATTTTGAAGTTATAGTTTTTAAAATTCCAAAATTTCATTAAATAGTCTCTATTTTGGTGTACTATTTCAGTTTGACCAAAAACCACATGCATGATTTATATATATATATATATATATATATATATATATATATATATATATATATATATATATATATATATATATATATATATATATATTTTTTATTTTAAATTCGCAATTTCCATGAATTCATTAACGAAATAGTTGGTCTAAATATCTGACAAAAAATTTCCACTGAAGTATAGCTTCAAAATATTTTTTATCAGATATATAACAATAATAGGAGCTAATGAACATAATTTAACTTCAAAATTAGTTCATTAGTTTTGTGATATTTTTCTGTTTCATTGGATTCACCTGCAGGAAGAGAAAAACTGTTTTGATTTTGTTTTCAAATTCGTGATTTTATATTTGTAATGCAATGTTTAGTCCATAATTATGTTTAAGAAAACATTGTATTGAGTCCATGAGATAGGAAAAGACTAACAATCACACTTCAAAAATGTAGCAAAATTTCAAAATGGTGAAGAATAGTTAAATGGTGAACGGTTAAAATATGAAGATATGTAGAACATAAAAAATTTAATTTTTAGTTAGGACAATTAATAAAGTGATTATCTTCTTTGCAATTAATGAAAGCTGAATTTTTTTGATGCATTAAATTTCTTAAAATATCTAAATATCATCATTTCATGCTTATATTTGAAGATATAGAAAACTAAACAAAATTAGGCCATTTAAAATTAATATTGCAAGACCTTTCTTAAAAATAGATATTATTAGTGATTAAAATATATTCTATGTAAATGTATTTTTATAATATTACACTATTTTGTTCAGTCAGCATTAACCCAAAAACCGTGTTATAAACACGATCCTGTAAAATTTAAAATCTATACTTGAAAATAGATTAATTGTATTTATAGAACCATTGGAAATAACGCATTATAATGCTTTTACACATGAATACTTTAATAGCGCAGTCTAATTAAATGTAATTTAATAATATTACACTATTTTGTTCAGTCAGCATTAACCTAAAAACAGTGTTATAAACATTATCCTGTAATAGTAAAAAATATATATTTGAAAATAGATTAATTGTACTTATAGAACCATTGGAAATAACGTATTTTAATGCTTTCATATACATGAAGATTTTAATAGCGCAGTCTATTCAAATGCAATCATTCCAAAATTCTGAAATTGATTTAATCCCAAAACGACAGCGTACTTAATTATCAATCTGTCAAGCTGTCAGTTTTTGCAAATGGTTGATTTTGCAACGAGAATTCCAATGGTGATATGGCTATTTACCTGGTGGAATTTTTTGCGTAATATCAGCAGTTAAACTTGCTTGTAAATAGAAATATTGTGTGGTATTTTCTGGGAAGTTATTTGGTATAAATTAACTGATAATTAATCTATTAACCTATCATGCTCTAGTAGTATAATTCCATGACAAAAATATTGCTTTCAGTATTATTTAGAATAATATAAAGTTTTCTTTCTAAGTCAACAGAAAATTTCACTTATGCTTATTTTCATAACATATATTTTTTTTACTCCGTCAAGATACTAGTTCTTTATTGGCTTTACTGATGTTCATGCTGAAATTTCTTGTATTTGATTAATTGGACATATCGGGGGGCAATATTTGAACAATCCAAAACGGAAATTTGTTTTAAAAGGTTTGCCACATGTATCTGTTTCAAAATTATAAAGTAAAAATTCCACAATCGTTGAAATCGAAATAAAATAAATAATTAATTAAAGGTAAAATATGGAAAGATTTGATCTTTAACTAAATTCACTTTTGCATACAAAAATAATTTTTACAATTTATTATTATAAAAATTTCCTCTTATTCTCTGAAACCAAATTTGGGCATTCCAAATAATAATTTTTCAGTAAAAAAAAAAAAAAAAAAAAAAAAAAATCAGTCACGTATGACTGTTGGTCTTTCAAAAAATCAAACTTTGTCGACTTTGCTTCACGACAGTCATAAAAATAATTCCGAAAAATCTTACTGATGAAGTTTTTCTTCCAAAGGTGTCAAACGCTTTTCGTGATAGCCGAAAGAATAATATTGTTTTTAGCAATTAAGTAATAGTGCCTATAACACTGTGCAAAACATTAAACATACATATATTTCCATTTTTCATCTAACCAAATTTAGACGCATAATTGTTGGTTAGACACAGGCCAAATTCGTTTGTGCAATTTCGTCCCGGCTAAATTTCTTTTACCAAAAATCCGCACATTTCAGCAATTTTTAGCATGTCAGCCAAATTCTTTTTAAATTAAAAATATATATATATTCCGAATCGTTATTTGAGTATTTCTAATACTTCGGTACCTAAGCACATGTGATTTATGCAAGTACTTTTTTGTATTGTTGAACAACTATCGCCGGAGGTATCTTAGTCTCGAACATCAGTGACGTTTCTTCCAGCTATCAAAAACGGGGCAGCTTCCGGTCAATTGTTCAAACTGCAGACGGCGTGGTGGTTCTGTCACCAAGTCGTGGAAATGGGGATTAAAGAAAAGATAAACTTCTTTTTCTCAGGCAGGGATGGCTGACTTAAATTTATGGCCGTATTTTTACAGAGATCCAGTTACCTCTCGCTCATTTGGGGGAGTTTGCACTTGACCTTGAGACACTTAGGGGAGGGGGGTGGGGACTTCAGATTTTTGGGTTTGGTTGGTCAATCGTTGATCTCTGATTGAAGACTCTTCACAGGGCTAGCTGATAAAAAAAATCTTAAATTTCTCACTTAATTTTGTTATATTTGTATACTCGATTTATATGGGAGCAATTTGTGAAACAAGATATTTCAGCAGCTCAGAAAGGAAATGGTTACACCTCATCTTTCGCACAGTTAAGAAAAAGAAAATATTTATTTTGAACCACAAACACTTTTCCTCGTTTGTACAATATCGGCGTTAGGAGCTAAAAAGCCCGGAAGTCCAAAAAAATTCTAATGCATATTTTGACGCTTTTGGGTTCGTCCTTTGAAATTACCTATCTTTTTTTTATTGTTGTATAGGTTTGTATGACCTAAGAACTTGAGCCATTCAACATTCAATGAAATAAAAAGATTATTTCTATGAATTAATCAGAAAGTGTAAAAATTTACAATGAAATTTTTTTTTTTTTTTGATTCACGGCTTTTTAGCTTAAGACATATTTATTATAAACGCCAGTGTTGTAAGAATTATTTTAATTGAATACAAGCGAATGTGCTAAACTCAGATCTTAGTATAGGCAGGCAAAAATTTTATTATGAAACTCGCTACAAGATTCATCATTTACAGTGTGACATTCAATTGCGATAAACTCTCTTGGAAACCTATAATTCAATCAAATACGAAGACATAGCATTGGATTTCGATAAGGGGGTTTAATATTGAAATGCACAGCCATTCAGAGCCATAAAACTTCGAAACGCATCCGTCCGACTGTCTTCGCCGACTCGGTTGGCTAGGAGAGGAGAGGCTCCCACCCCTTAATGAGTCGCTGTTGAAGAAAAACCTGAGTAGGGTAACCCGATCCGTCCCACAGAAACAGCATCTCCAAGAGGAGTGTAGAGTTTCCATTCGTGGCATAGAATGACGTAAATAGCCCCCACGTACACTACACAAGACGCCATCTTGGATTGCTTCCAGTAATCCTCCTCCGGCAAAAACTTCCATCTTCCGTCTCCGCATCTACTCAGCTTGGTCCCGACCTTTTTTTTTTTTTTTTCTTTCTTCTTTCGATTGTAATTTTTGTTTTGTTGTGAATCTCTTTTCTCCTTGTTAATGTTAACTGGGGATCTATTTTTTCTTAAAAAGGGAGTTGTGGAGTAAAGAGGAGGCAGTGAAAAGTGATTTGGCTACGGTTGCAGTAATGAATGGAAGATGGTTCTAAAACAAAGGGAGAGGGGAAGATGTTAGCTTGTTGGAGCTAAGTAATGTTGTTTTGGAATTGGGAGGAGATCAAGAGGGATGAGAGCGTGGTTTGTGAATGTCGTAAGATGAGATTAGAAGTCTGGAAAGTTTACAGAAAAGTGATACCTGGAAAGTTTGGATTGGGACATAAATATAAATTAACTTATATCGAGCGAGGGGCAATAGCTATATTCCCATGAGTCACACAATTTAGAAAAGTATTGTATTCTAATAAGGAATTAAAGATAACAGTTTCTCTCATATCGTACAATTTAAATTACTTATTAAAGAAGTATTTTAAATTTTACTTATATTATAGAAAGTGTAATTTAAAATACTTCTTTATTGTTAAAATGCTTTCTAATAGTTATTTTTTCATTCGTCTTCCACTCCACTATTTTTTATTGTAGTCATATTTTATAAAATTGTCTTTTATCTTTGTATTTAAAATCTCAAACTGAAAAACTCAAATAATAAAAAGATAGTAAATTAAAATAAAAAAAAATTTAATATAAGTTTGTAATATTTGTTTCGATATTTACAAAATTACTTATAATTTGTTTTTAAAAATCTCATAAAAACGTTTCGTCACATCCACGAAAATTGAAAACAATTAAAAAAAATCTACAGTACAAATGCAACACAGTAAAGGGACTTCATAAACTGTCGGAGGCTAATTAGTTGGTTTTTGAATATCGACAATGCTAATAGTAGATATCAAATTTATAAATTTTATTAAAAAAATCTCTAAATTACTAATTACCAATAAAAACGTGTTCAAACTATTTTAAAATAATAAAAATAAATAATTAATTAAAAAACTTGTCAAAATAAAAAATAAATTATATTCGAATGTACTGCTACTTCTGAGTAAGCTGTTATTTGTTACCTTCAAACTCATTATCTCTTAGTCAGGATTTCAGTTTTTCATTAAACACATTTTTTTAGCTTCATATCTATTAATATAATACTTCTATTGTACTTAAAATCCTTTTTATACAAAACGTACATTAAATTATAAATTCTTTTATTATAAATAAAAATTACAATTAATCGTTTATTTAAGAAATACAAATTTGAGAAATCTATGTCTGTTTCTTTCTGATGCATTGAGTTTCACATTCATTTTAAATTTGAGATTTTATATATATATATATATATATATATATATATATATATATATATATATATATATATATATATATATATATATATATATATATATATATATATATATATATATATATATATATATTTAAATTTTAGATTTTATATATATATATAAAATCTCAAATTTAAAATAAATGTGAAACTCAATGCATCAGAAAGAAACAGACATAAATTTCTCAAATTTATATTTCCTAATAACGGTTGATCTGGAATAAATGATAAGCCATTCAATTTTAATTATTAAGTGGCAAGTTAACTGAAGGAAGTCAACTATAAGAACAGTCTAGTCTAAACAGTATTAATCAACTATATGCATTTGCATAAAAATTATCAACATAAGTTACCAGCTATACCTAAATTGCACTATAACGTTGAATTTTTCAATGCCCTGTTATCCACCACTGATAATAAAAGGTACCACTAAAAATAAATGCGATGAGAGGTAATGTTAATGAAATAGTAATGAAGAATTTTTTTATTTTATTATTGTTACTCAAAACGCAATGTGCAAGTTTAGCATAACTTATATAGTTCTTTAAATTTTACAAAAGAAAACTAAAAACTGAATAGTTAAAAATATGTTAGTTTTCCTGGGATATTTACAAAATCATTTTTTATATGAATCACTAAATGTAAAAAGGGACTCATTCGAAACCCACAGACCCTATTTTGCAGATTTAACGATTCAATAGGAAACAGGGATAATATACATAATATTTAAATCAATGAATAATTAAAAATATTCATTCAATTAATGATTCGTCATTGAAGACTGAAGAAAACTAATTTTAAGGATGCGACAGTTAATTCAAAACAATAAGTCTTATACTATTCCAAAGTCATTACAGAATATAACTTTACTTTCGATTTTCGAAAATTGTTTCCGTATTTAACTTTAATTTGGAATAGTTTTACAAAATCGAAATTCTTTGACAAAAGTAAATTATAAATCAAATTCATCATTAAAAAAATACAAAATTCTTATTAAGGTAACTTGGAAACAAAAACCTTGAAGAAAAAAAAAATCGATTTTGGGAATTTGTTTCAAATAACAGCTTTTATGCTGTCTACAGTAATGCATAAGCATAACGCTTTGCAATACTTATATTGGATGTATCAGCAGAAAACAGACTTATGGGGCAGGTCTCTTTTCTATTAAGATGATTGTTAATTTTAAATTGGCTTTTCTCCTTACTACTACTCTTTTAATATTAGGTGTGCCTTTTGTCAATAACTATTACAGCTAGAAACAAAATTTAAATACTGGCATATTAATTAATTACTGCTACTAATTTTAACATGGGTTTTAAGAAATATTTATGAAACAAAAGAATTATTGAACTTTAAACCAAAAAAATTTGGTTATTGTAAAAAAAAAAAAAAAAAAAAAAAAAAAAAATTTTTGGTAATGTTTTAGTAAAAAATTATTTTTAAGCAACTAGGCAATATGTTTGATAAAGCCATATAAAAGTAATGTACAATGTTTGATTTATCATTACAAAAAGTTTAAATTCGACATCTCTTATAATTTCTTATAAAAAGTACATTAAAAATCCATAAATTAGCAATACAGACTAGAGAAGCTCTGATGGATTTTGGGTTACCTTAAATATCCTTACAAATGCAAATAAAATATTAATCATTTTAATATTGTTTTAAAAAAATAAAATTTCAAGTTATATAGTTTTTCTCAACAAGTCCGTTCAATTAATATTCATTCTGTTGACACCTATTTTATTTGTCTGCATATGAATATGTTCAATTTTTCAACAACATTATAAAGTAAATATAACATTTTGCCAAAAAAAAAATTCATAGAAATCCCTCTTTATAATGTTCACCCATATGGTTTACGAGAGATCTTAAGACAATTATCACATCTTCAAATTGCTAGACTAATAACGTATTCGAAGATACGAAAACATGCAAAAAATGCATAATGGAAGTCTCAGATATCTATCATTGAGTTACGTAATGATCTTTGCTCCAAATTAGCGTACAATTAATTTTTTAGTGAAGATAAAGGGCATTTATTTTATTTGCACGGATGTAGCTTCTGTACAAAGCAACTTCTTAACACAGCTCATGATTTTCCAGATGTATTGCGACTCCTCGGTTTGTTTACTTGTTGTAAAGCAACATTTATAAAACATTTTTGTTGCCGACTAGTTTTAAATGTATGTAATAATATCTTAAAGTTAATAAAGGGTGGTTGAAATGTTAGACGTTTTTTTTTTAATAATGAGCCTTCTATTTTTATGTAAATAAGGAGTGAGATAAGTGAGTTGCATACAAGTATACAAACAAAAATTAGCGGGGGGGGGGGGGAGAAAAAAAAAAGAGAACATTCTCATGTTTTTTTACTGCTCTTATACAAATTAGCAAAATCTCGCATCTCAGTAATTCTATTTGCCATTTAAGGTATGATCATGTGGGGAACAAAAACATTACATCCATATTATTTGTGACATTTATATTAGTTCCACAAAATTTAGTTTAACAGCTTTAATTGTCAAAGTAGTTTCTGTAACTGTCCTACATGGCCAATTTTGTATTAGTGCTAGTACAGTATATAAGGTCTAATACTAGGCATGTATTATTTGACAACATTCAAAGACTAATACTCCGTATTAAGGATAAAGACATGTAACTAAGTTCCTACTGATTTGGAAGGGACTTTTTTTTAAACAAAAATATCACCAGTTGTTGAAAACTTGGCAAGAAAACTATTCCACGGAATATTCAATTTCTATGCCGGTATCTCTATTTGCGGCCAAAATGTAAACTTCCACTAGAGTTACTACAGAAGCACAATACTGGTCTAACTTTGAAACATTTCTGGTTATAATTTTCGCTTCAAGTTTATGTAATCCTCTAAATTTTATCGAGACCTTCAAACTGACTTATGACATAGATCTGTAGCATTTATTGTTTTTGCTTTTAGGTATTGCAAACTGATTTCCATCAGCATTTTTGATACTTCTGCTCCAATTCTTCGTGTTTGAATTTCAACAAAGGAACTCATTTCGACAAGACCTTCCACTTGACGTATTGCAATTATCTATAGCATTTGTAGTTTACTCTTGGAATGTTGACCACAGACAGACAGAAGGACGGACTAACTGCATTAGTGACTTCTCACTATATCAGTGTAATGTGGAAGTTAAAAATGAGATGGGACATTAAATTGAGAGAGAAAGAAATCAGGAATTCTGATATCAGAATTTTTGGAAATTTTAAAAAAAAATATAATATAAAGGATTTTTTAATTTCATCTTTTCAAGAGCGACGTGCGTGACCAGACCACACAAGAATTACACATTTATAAAGATTGAAGTAATTGCTAAAACGAATATTTTTTATTTTTTACCTCGAAAGCAAAACTTTTTATAATAAAGATAAAGGTAACTTTTACTCCACAAGTAAGTATATTTAAATCTTGCGCATAAAACAAATTGCCTGTCGTGCTCTATATAGATTTAACCAAATCACATTTTCCACATTGCGGCACCAATGGCTTTTTTGAAAGATTGCTGCGTAATTGCATAAATATTACGATTTACGTTTGAGAATTATTACGAATTACTTAATTATTATTAAGTATGCCAATACTTAATATATTCTAAGTTTGTAGCTTTTCTTGAAGCTAAGCTTTTCTTGAAGCTAAGCTTTCTTTGAAGCTTTTCTTTTTAGTATGATATGAATATTTTTAATCGAAATTTCAGGATCATTAGAAATGTGTATTTTATTATTATTATTATTTGCAAAATGAATTTCTTTTGTGGTGTATGAAAGGACTACGAAAAAGTCGTAACCAATAGAATTATGATATCTCTGTTTTTTATAGACATTTCTGAAATTAATTTGCACCCAAATAACTTTTTATATTTAAATTAAGATGTCTCAAAAAGTTTTAGCACTGATGGAGCATTGTAATATACTTAAAAGGAAAGTATGTATTTGCATTTAACAATATGTAAGATATAATCAAAGAACACTAAAAGTAATTTATTTCAGTAGGTACAACACTGCATATTCATTAAAAACTGCGCATTTTGTAAATTTCAGTAAAATTCACTGTCTAAAAAACTAAATTCTCAATACAAAATTGAATTTTTTTTTTTAATTTTATATTACTTCTGAGTAGTAAGTAAATCATAAAGCTGACTTTTGGTGGTAATGCAAAAGGACATTCTTAAAGAAATTTATCATTTTAAAGTTGTTGCCTAAAATTATGACCGTAAGAAAAATTACTATTATTTTAAATAAATAAAAACACGAAAACATGTAATCCACCAAGTGCTGAATTAATACAAAAAAAAATATATATATATATAGAAATATGTACTTTTTTAATGTATACTCAGTGTTGCAATTAAATATATATATATATATATATATATATATATATATATATATATATATATATATATATATATATATATATATATATATATATATATATATATATATATATATATATATATATATATATATATATATATATATATATATATATATATATATATATATATATATATATATATATATATATGTATATATTTTTTTTTATTTAACTTCAATTTTACTTGACTTATATGCAGGCCATCTTAATTTAATTTCTAGATATTTATCTGTGTTTAAGCTTTTCAGAACCAAACATTCATATTGTCCTTTTGAAGCATGCTCAAATTCTACATTTAATTGAATCCTAACTAAGTATAAAGTTATTGAAATGTCTCCAACTTACATGATTGCTATTTACCTGGTGCAAATTATTAATCTAGTATTCAAATAAGTTCGAATTATCACCAACAATCTATTCATCTTTCGGCAGAGCAAAAGTGAACTTATACTCAAGAGCCCCCGGACGTAACATCATGGGCTAGCCTAACATTCCTTAATCCTCACGCCCTGATGGTCACATGTCGATGAGATCTCAGACAAGTCACAAAGCATCTTTCGAGACGACAGAGAGAAGACAGTAAAAGTCAGTCAGATCTCGGTCACTGATTGTGTCTTCTGACCAGAACAGCAATCTCCAGGTGGAAATTTGGGATACATTCGCCAAAACGTTCACAGTAGTTGTTGAATTTGTTAGTTTCACACACATCTTGTTTAGTAATTTTATTAAAAAATAAAAATAAATTAGTAATAAAATTAAAAAAAATGGGCTAGCCTAACATTGGGCTAGCTTAAACAAGTATTTGTAAACCATAGCTTCCAGTGTTTACTTTCATTTTTTATGTATGTCATATGTTTGTCACTGGGAAGTGAATTAAAATGCAAGTGCAATATTTTATTTACATTGATTGTACAATGAGTTAAGTTCTATCGTATAAAATGGAGCTATTTGAGGTTTAAAATGTTGGGCTGTGTCCAAATATCATTATCGGAACTATTAAAACCACAAAAGCATAAAAAATAACCCATTGACACAAAATGCTTTTTTGGATTGTGACAGCTACTGTCGCTAAAAGTATGTTTCTAATAACGTTTCCATTGCGATGCATTTGACCCAGATACCAAGCATGTACAAATTTGTAACGTTTAATGACTGGAATCTCCCTCTGTTTGAAGACTCTGTTGGAATCTCCCTCTGTTCCCTATCATTGAAGACATATGATAACAAAACCCAACTGTTTTGGTACATATTTTTATAAACAAAAAGGTCACCAAGTAAGCAAGTTTGGTAACAAACTAGGCGAAACACTTGTCGTCAAATATACAAGTTCTAATCCGATATCTTTATTCGCAACCTAGATGTGAATTTCCCTTAGAGTTATTATGGCACTTTGCTGATTGATTTCGAGTTAGAGCATTTTCGGTTGAATTTTATGTAATCCTTCTATTCCTACCGAGACCTTCAAACTGATATATTTCACGTCTGTAACCTTTATAGTATAACCTTTATAGTAGGCATAAGGTATTGCAAAATAACTTTCGGTCGCATTTCCGGCAGTAATTTAAAATACTTTCTTGGTTTCGGCAGACCCTTCATTTCACAAATCTGCACATCGCTTATGTCTGTAGCCGTCGTAGTTTTGTCTGGGAATCTTCACCGCAGGCGGACCATTCAGGTGGACTGGGTTTTTGAATAAGACTCTTCCTGCTTTAGTGTAGAGATAAAAATCAATCCATTTTCATTCGTATTGTTTATAAAAAATTAAACATCATTTTATGAATTGTAATAATGAGGAAAGTGAATTCATTTTATATATTCTGTTAAAATGAATACTGATTTTGCGTAAAATCAATGACCTTTAGTAAATAAGAATTTTTCCTTCTATTTCATACATGAAGTCAATAATCCATTTTACTAAATTTAATCGATAATAACATACTTTTGAGTAATTTTTACTGGCAAAATCTAATTACCAAAATAAAATACAATTTTGTAAAAAAAATATCCAAACCATATTTATAAAGTTTAAATTTACAAAGGTGCGTGAGAAGCAACATGATAAATATATGTTTAAAACGCAAAGAAAATTAATTTGATTTTTTTTTTTTTTTTTTTTTCAATTTACATTCATTCATCTTAGACTACTTGTAATGTTTGATATTTTCTTAACGCATACATTCCCACTAAAATATTTATAAGCGTGTAAATGAAAACCATCGTACCTTCATCTCCCAAACATTTCTTTAGTCTTCCTTGAATGAAAAAATAATTAATTAGTGGCGTATTCATTCACTATTGTGCGGTAGATGAATGCTTCCTTGTCCAAATAACACAAAGAACAAACGCGGCTTCCAGTTCAAGTTGTAGGGACACGAATAAAAGAAAAGATTTGAATTTAGCAGCAAAATAAACATGCTCTCCGTACCACATGTAAGCTATAAATCAAAAGTTTACGCCAACTTCCGCTGGAGACAGCTCAGCACTTGTAGCCCCCCCCCCCCCATATTTGTCAGCACAAGATGAATGTATGAGAGGCTGCAGTTGCATTTGTGCCACTGCGCAATGCATTTAATTAAGACACCTTCACACGGGGGACAGAGGGAGGCGATAACACTGTTCCATAAAAAAAGGAAATTCTAAAATATAAATGCGCACAGCGTCAAATTTGTGGACGTACAGACATAATTTTGAACTGTATGCTAGTGTATAGGTTCATTTTTCAAGTGTTGCTTTGTTTACACTGTAAGTTAAAGCGGATCGAGGAGAAATGCGACAATAATACTAATGTTGGAAGTTGAAAATTCATAACTTCAAAAGGAAAGAAGCATTTTTTAGGAGAAAAGATCGGGAGGGGAGGAAGCATTTGCATTGAACATTTTAGTATTACGTTATCTTTACAAACAATTATAAACAAAACAATTAACTCAACGTATGTTTTACGATAACTGTGAAGAATTAAATTAGGTTTGTTGCAAAGTTATGGCATAAGATGAGATAAATAGTTTATGTAATAATTTACTGCTGCGTGGTTTTTGTCAGGAATTATACAATTCAGCTGAAAGTAGCGATAACATATTGCTATCGTACTCCACCATTGTCATTTAGTATTTGTCACCGGGTGTTATATGGTGGAGAAAACGTAATTTGATATAAGTACGTTTAATAATGATGCTTTTCAAAATTTGATGATTATATGTTTGATGAACAATGTTTTATTATAATTCTAGAAAATTTCAGGTATAAGTTTATTTTAAAACCCTTTGAAACTACGGACACATAATCCCTCCGTTCGATTTCCAAACTAAAAATTATAAGACATGAATTACCGTTCTGTAACACAATTATTAAGGTAAATTCATATTCAAAATGCTCATCAATCCTGCATTGCATAATTATTTTCGTACACTTTGGTGATCAATGACAGTTGTTAAACAAAAAGTTTAGATGTTTTGTTTGTGAATTTAATGTGAAAAACTTTTTTCGAAATTGCTTTTAGTTTTAATTTAAATAGCCCGAGGTTAAAAAATACTGTATCGTCTATAGAAATAAAAAAATTGTATTTCTTATAGTTTCAATTGTTAAATATTGTTTATATTATTCACTGGAAATTTTCTGAACATCGAGCCAAAGTTATAATAATCTATATGAAAAAAATTTTGAGCAGTAAAAACGGTTAATACTTGAAACAAATAGCATCATAGTATTAACAACAACAGTGTGAAAAATACGAAAACCAACATAGGTATAAAAAATATCGAAAAAAATTATACTTAATTAACTAAGAGTGCACATTAAATCCAATGCAAGGATTTGGAATTGCTGAAAGTTCTTAAAGGGTTTTGGAAATAATAATTTTTACAGCGAAAATGATTCATTAACTAAATGGTTGGAAATATCTAATTCTGATTAAAAATTATGCACTGCAGTAAGCTTTTAAATATTTCTGAAAAATTTAAATTAAATAAAAATACATTATCAACACTTTAAATAACACGATGCAAAATTTTGAAGCAAGTAATTAAGTTTTACTAGGAATAACTCTGGATCTATATTATGTTTTTGAATTATTTATTTTCTTGTATACTAAGTTCTTTAGTGTGCATATGAACAACAAAAAAAGTGTCCAAAATTGTTCTTTTATCAAACAATTCAACATTACAAAATTAAGTTTAAAAAAAAAAGGAAACATATTTTAACTTGAGAAACAATAATGTACCATAATATTGATTTTAAAGAAAATTTTAAAACTCTTAAATCATAGAAATAAGTAATATTAACTTACAATATTTTTTCTTGTGATGCAATAATGAAAATAATTTGGAAGTAGCATGTTTTAATAAAATTGATTGATTTCCCTGCTAATATAGTAAATATTTTAATAGCCCAAATTTAAGTAACGTAATAAGTATTCTAACGATACTTATTTCAAAATTAAATAAAAAATAATTGATTTATCATGATTTATTTATTTTGGAAGATTACGAGGGAAGTTCCATATTTTTATCTAAAACATATTTTACTGAATTAATATTTCATCAGGTTCAGTATTTTATCTTTTAATCTTAATAATTAGATTCACTAAACCTACAACTTTTAACGTACTATTTTAAAGCTTAAACTACTTTAAAATGTATTGCAATAAAATCTTTTAGCATATTGGTTTTGGCAAAACAAAAGTATAAATAAAAAAATAAAAAAAATAAAAAAATTATCTTATGTTTAAATTCTTGTCAAGAAATTTTCTTTTTAAGCATATTCATTATAAGCTACTATTTTAGATTACATTATAAGCAGCAAAAAGTTAGTTTTTTAATTTATTTCGAATTTTAGTTTCAGAAATTTTCATATCACCAATAAATCCTAGAAAAATAAGTTACATTTCAACCTAATAAAAAAGCACATATGAAAATGAATTATCTATATACGTATTAATACTTAGTTTATAAAAAGTTTCTTGTATGTGATTGAGGTTACCGACCTGAATACAATGTTTACATAAACTTTACCGAAAGCAACGTTATGATAGAAATCAGAAACAGCATCGGATTGTATATATATATATATATATATATATATATATATATATATATATATATATATATATATATATATATATATATATATATATATATATATATATATATATATATATATATATATATATATATATATATATATATATATATATATATATATATATATATATATATATATATATATATATATATATATATATATATATATATATATATATATATATATATATATATATAAATAAAAAGCCACTGATAAGGCTGAAAGAGTAATCACCAGAAACATGAACATAATGATACAAATTGAAAAGAATATCTCGGTCAGTATGAACACTGTATCTTTTTGGTCATTGTTTTTTTAACCTTGCATTTCTACAATTTCGGTGTCACGTAAAAAGTTTAGCTAGATTTCAATACCGTTAAAATATTTTGGAAATATATATGTAGCGGTGAATAATAGAATTTGAAATCAGTTGAAGAAAAAATAAACAATGATTAATGATTCGTAAAAAGGTCCTGACTTTTAATATACAAGTGCAATAGCCATTATTTTTTCCTATTTTTAACGTAATTATATTATGTTTTAAACATTTACCATCGAACTATCGTGTTTTAAAAACACTCTTTTAAAATAACACCAGTAATTTGTTCATCACAGTAAATGAAATTAACATTCGTTAGTAGGACTAACGTTTTTCGAATCAGCATTTACCATTAAACTTGTGTAAGCGCAACAATTAACATGAAATTCAGTATGCTGGCCATGGAAATAAATGGGTTCAACAAACTGTTTCCCAAGACAATTATCTTCCTTTTTTTTTTTTTTAACGAGGAGTAAAAATTTTGAATTATCCATCGACATTTAAGGTTTCAAATAATTATGATATTTTTTTTATTGTAACGTTCACAATTAAGGATGTCACGGGACGAAATATAGTCCTAGAACCAAGACTCAGCAATACATTTTTTTCCATTAATAACTATAGAAGTCCTCTTAAGAAAGTGAGCCCTGGATATGCTCCGCCTACCTTTGAGGAAATTAAAGCCCACATATTACGAAATATAAAATGTGTATACCATATTTGCTCAAAATATTTAAAATCAAATGAACTAATCACAAAAGTAAGAGATATTCTCTGTAAGTAAATAATAGATCTCAGAGATTTTCTCTATAAGTCAATAATAGATTTCAGTTTCCACAACATGTATCAAAATCAATAACAATTTCAGATTTTCAAAAATCAATGTATGTTTCCACATACCTGTCCTTCTGTTCCGCAGCCCTGTCCCTCTGTCTTCTGTTCTTAAACCAATTGCTGACCTGCGTCGTGGTCAGTCCAGTGGCATCCGCTAAATCCCTCTTTTCTCTAGGGGACGGATATGGATTATGATGATACCACTCTCTCAAGATATTCCTTGATTTCTCCTTGAAGCAATAACTTGTCTGTTCCCCATCCCATATAGTCCTCGGTAGCGGGAACTTCCTTCTCACTCGATACTTGCCCACTGCCCCAAGCGGCCTTCCCCTCTGTCTCTCAGCTTCGATGTAGTGCGCCTTCATCCACAGAGCTTGCAGTTTAGGATGTGAGTTTGGCGTAAAAGGGTGGCTTTCAAGAATCCTGTAAAGTTCCTTGAAGTTGCCCCTGTGGTAAGCCACCAGGGCTTTTGCTTTGAGGACGCTTTCGTTGCGCTGTAGCTGTTCGCAGGCAGGTAATGACCACAGGAACCTGCCAAGTCTGTCTATGTTGCCCGACTGTTGCAGGACTTCACACACGCAGGCAACTTGCTCTTGGGTGAAGCCGAAAGATGGTAGATTGCTGTTGCTGTTCGGGGAACCAGCGTTGTCGGACATGTCGGCACCGACCAGCATGGACAACTTTATAGATGTTGTCGGTGAAACACAACTTCTGATCAATCACAAGAAAAGACGAGCCGATGAAGATTGACTAGTTTCAGTTAAATAATTAAACTGTAAATGAAATGCAGATGATTATATTTGTTTGCAGTGATGCCGCTGCGTTCGCGAGACGGGATGGGTTGAGAAGTGAGAGTTTTTCTCCCGAGTCCCGTCGCCGAGTCGGACCGTGATTTTGAAGGGTTGCCGGGAGGGAAGTAGCATCCTCCCTTCGCTTCTCCGATACGATGGCGCCAAGAGCGCCAAGTCGAAGAATATATGACAAATGTGGTTGAAGAAAAAAATATATACTTTTTGTGATCGGTACAGTTTTGATGTTGTAAATGTTTGTAATACACTGTTGAGGGGTACTGATGTACCAAAATAGTTTTTAAACACTTTTATCTCTTGAATAATCGTGGAAATTATATTAATTAAAATTTAAGCTTAGTTTACGAATTGAAAGTATTCAACTTTATTAGTTGAAGTATTCAACTATTACACATGAAAATATTTTTTTTTACTGCTAATCGTTATTTTTTTGCAATGAATTTCAGTATATGGTTCATAAGTTATTTTATACAAACGTTAAAAAAATTTGCAAATGCTATGTTTCTTTTTTCTGATTCAAAACTTTATGGCAAGAACTGCTTTCTAACTATCTTAAATTTTTTTAAACTTTCTTTTGAATTAATAATTTTATTAAATATTTTAACATTTTAAGAGTAATTTTTTTTTTTTGGGATTTTTGATAAAAACATAAATATTTGGGTTAAAGCAATCATATGTATGGTACATTTACAGCTAAATATATAAATTAGGTAAATATCCCGTTTTAGTTTTTTACAACAAAGTTATGAATTAGGCGTGAAACTGGAGTGGTGCCCGTAATAATTATTGGTGTTAGAGAAATTAGTGTTGCTTAATTACTTTACATGAAATTATTAGAAAAAGACTGTAGCAGACTTACAGTTAATGAATAAAAGGCAGGAAATCAATAATAGGAAAAAGTTACTTTCATTTTATACATGCATGTAAATTATATTTAAGAGTAACATTTTTAAAGTTGTTGAAGTTTTAATAACTTTTGATACTGCCATTGAATCTGTGATAAGCTTGACTTGGCCAATTCCCAGTTAAGTAAATAAATTATTTACAAAATATACTACATGAATTGAAGTTATATATCCATCAAAAAATTGTTATTCCTACTAAAAATTCCATATGGAGCTAAATTTTTTATCTTAAAGTTTATAAAGCTTTGTATTGGGTGTTCTTTTTGTTGACTTTTGAACCTTTCAAAACAATGTTTAACTCACTAAACTTATTTGCTTCCATAAAAAATAGTTTATTTATTTAAAAATTGTAACAAAGAAAACAATAAAATAAAACTTTATTTGTAAAAAACAAGCACAAAATCATTTTTTTTTTTATTTGATTTTTTTTTCTATTTAACTCTATACTTTATATTAAATAAATATATCTATCTTATGTGTCATTCTACTCATTAACTTCTTACGATTGCTTCTATTTATCAAAGATAACACCATTTTTTATGGTATTCAAAACAATCTTCTGAAAATTATTATTATTTTTTTGGAGAAACAACTTTTCCATATTCGTGAAATAATTTATACATCTACGCCAAATATTCGATTTATACACAAATATGGCAACCCTGAGTTTTTCACTTTCATAAATGCATCCTTCTCTTCATTGGACGAAGTTACGGAACACACCGGCAGTTACCATAGGAACCAGAAAAGCGAGAACAACAAACTCCGCCTTCACTAGCATTACAAAATATTACGTAGAAATAATCAGACATTCATAAACATTAATGAACGATGAACGTATCATTTCCCACCGAAAGAGAAAAGTTTATTCCGTGGTAAACATTTGCATAGGAATTCGCATTACAAACTCAGAATAAAAATATAGAACCTTGACGAATATATGGATCCTTAGATTGTTATGAATTAATAAGAATGTTTACTATTTATGTTTTCTTAAATGTATTGTCTTATTTGGGAAAAAAGTACCATCGAATGTTTAAAACGTCTGCTTATTATATTTAAAGATATTTAAATCCCAACTTTTAGTTGGTACTGTTTCCATTAATTTATTTTAAACGCCGAATATGTTTAATCTTAAGCTAAAATATTAGTGTTAATAATAGCTATTAGTGTAACTGCTTTTTTTTCGTAGAATGTAAGCACGTATGACTTGAGCTTTCTTTGGTTTAAGTTTATTGATTTTTTTTTTTTTTTTTTTTTTTATCTTCAGTGTTAAAGTCGTTAATTTTTTAAATGCTTATAAAATCAAAATTAAAAATTAAAAACTGCGAAAAAACAGAAAGAAATGTTACATAAAAGTTAGTCATACAGATATTTTATGTATCCAAAACAGTCGAGATACACATTTATACATAGAAAAAATATCAAATTCAACAGTCTTTATGAATTTTAAAGTGAAAACATAAATCATAAATTGCTACCCATTCCCAAATCTATAAACATTATTTTTAACCGTTTCATCATTATTAACCGTTTAACCAATGTCGAAAAGCGGGGGAAGGAGGGGGGGGGGGGAGAGGTTTCATTCATAACTGTGCTGTTTCTTTCTCTCTGCCATTTGGCACTTGTTGGCACTCAATCAGCACAACTGCACTTGACAAACAAACCTATATTTGGAAACAAGTGCGTTAAATGTATTTCAGCCACTTTTTAACTTATCAAAGTAAGAGTCCTAAATATTTATATTATTAAAATATTAATTTTTCATTTTATAATTTATTGAAAGTAAATCTTTTCAGATACCGTTGGGAATTGCTTGCACTTGTAACAATTGTGAATTATACCATTTTATTCAAAAATATTTTATACTTATAAACTGTTCGATAATATACTACTGGCGTTGGATAGACTAGTAAATCTTAAAAAAATAAATTAAATTACTTTTAATAACATTAATTTTATTTAACCAGGTTGGGTCCCCTCTCTCCCTTAATGTCAAATAAAAATCTGTGAACGTAATTCTCAAAAGATAAGACAGGTCATTAGAAACCCTCACAACATTAATACGATTTGAAAGGTAATACGAAAATACCTATTACTTATAATATTTGAAGTGGAGTAGAGAATGAGTTTAGAACACCGACAAATCGGTCGTTGTATTACAGCAACACTACAACTGTATGTTTACAAAATTATTTTTATTTCTGCGGGGTGTTTATTATCTTAAAATGAGGGTTTAGGGCGTTTTTCATATTATTAAAATAATAATAATAATAAAAGTTAGAGGTGTGGAAAATCGCACAACTCAATTACACTATGATACTGCTCACTACATTCAAATTTGACGTGGAATGGTGTTATTACTATTTTCATTTTTCTAATTATTTGAAAAAAATGCTAGTTTGGCGATATTTTTGGAGATAATTCTTACATGGGCAAAAGAAGAAAAATCCTTGCCAAGTTGGCGATATTCTTTTTGATAATTCTTAAATTATCCTTTCTTGTAAGAGAAACAGAGGAGAGGAGACAAACTGATGATGAGCGATGCTCAAGGGAAGAGAACTCTGCGTTTGACTTTCGTTTTTCAACTTTTTAACACCTTTATAGCATTTTTAAAACATTTTTAATGGTATTACCATAGAGATTTCGATCAAAACTCTTAAAGTCGTTTTTTAGTTAGAGTCGTTTTAATTGCTGAAAAAAATGATTTTTTCGTGTTTTTTTTCTTCATGTTTTTATGTTTTGCGCAAGCGCAATATTGACGAACACCTTAATGAGAGGTCCCATATCCACCACTAACTTGTACACCAAATTTGAACATCGTAGGTCAATTCGTTCAGGAGTTATGCTGATCACGTTTACAGAGACACACGGTCAGACATGTTAAAAAACGTAGATAAATTTAAAAAAATAAATAATAATAATTGTTTGAGAAAAGAATACTTTCATTGCCCTATGCTAACATATAGGTAATTGAAAGAAATAATAATAGTAATAACTTTACAATAAATAATAATAATAATAAATTTTGTCTAACTGGCTTATTTTTTTTATTTAATAGGTAAATTTATCAGAGACTTTGAGGATCTATATATAGAAAGTGAATTTCAATACGCGCAAAACTCTGTAATTTGAAACATAAATAGTTTTTGCCTTTTAATTTTGCTCATTAAAAACATAATGTTAAAATTTAGTTTTTTTTAAATTAATTTTTGCAAAGTTATTAAGTTGCTTCTAATACACGTAGATCTCTGAAATGTTAAACACTATTAGAGTGGAAAGAGGGGCGGGATGTATAATGGGATTGATTTTAATGATCATTGGGAGAAGGGTGACGAGGGGGGGGGGGGGTATTAGGGATTTTGTTTCTCGGGGCCGGTATTTTTTTCTTTCTTCTTCTTGCGGATCTGTGAAAATTCTTGTTCCATGGAGGGGACAGGGATAGTGTTGTATTATCTTTACGAAAACTTAATAAAATCCAGATCATTGATCTTGTAATCATGTTAGTTGCTTGTAAGGCCGAGAGAGAGAGGGTAGGGGGGGGGGGTAACTGGTAACTCACAGTATATCTTCAGTATCAGCACAGAGAATACGATGCGTTTAAGCAACTTATTCTAATCAACTGAACCTAACTACCCAAAATGTAATCCTTTGTAAGTAGCTTTAACTACTCATCTCCAGAGGTGCGCAATGGATTTTTCAAAGTGTTGAAAACAAAGTGCCGAAATGTTCCTAAAGTTATGTCCATCCCTTTTATTTTTTCCACTGATGTCTAGCAACAAGTAAATGAATCTCGCTATCAGTTCCCGAGGTCTGAAGGGTCAGGGTATCATAAACAGGAAGCACTCGAAAATCAACCGATTTAAATTTTACTCAGACATTCGACCCAAACACTTCAATTATGGCTGGACTAATCACAAGATAACAGTGTCTCATGCAAATAACATAACAATTCGAGGGTAGAAATGAGAAAAAGAGTGGAGCGGAGGTCAAAATGTTGCTCTGTCCTTGAGATCTATTTGTCGCGTAAATTCTTTATCAAGTGTAGTATCAAGAATTTGCTGGATTGGACTTTATTTTTATGTATCCTTATGAACAAGGAGAAGGATGAATGACAAGATACAAAATTCGTTACATTGTAATCTATTTTAATGAGGGGTAACAGTTTATATTAGAATATGCATCTCGACGGAAGGCTTTTTGGTCTTTCAATGAGCGACTCTTCATCTTATCTTGCGAATGAGTATTCAGTTTCAATCATCTCCACAACATGAATAGCGATAAGCGATCATCACTTTCAAACATGGTGAGCTCTCTCATCTCAATGGTGAAGATTTCATATTATTATATTTCTAGGTAAGTCAGATGTTCTTTGTGGTTCGGATACTGCGCCGTGCTGTGGGTCCGGTTTGCTTGTTACATGAAATCATTCTACATCGAATGACATTATCGAGTACAACGATTTTTAATGATTTGTTTCATTGATATCTTTTTTTTTTCCTTATCTTTTTCTACTTGTAAAAGTTTAAAAAATAAGTTATTATTTCTGAGAATTATGAAGGCACATATTATGTTACATAGTTTTTGTTATACTTAAATTATTTATTTTGAGTAGCGATTTTTATTTAGACATAGTTTAATTAATAATAATATTAATAATGAGAGGTTTTATCTATTTTTTAACTGTTAATTACTATTTATTTATAGTTCCACTTACTAATTTACTTAATAAATATTAATTTAAGTTTCATTATGAATTCAATGGAAATATGCAAAGCTTGAACGTGAAGAAGTTATTAAAAAATGTATGAATTTTTCCCCCCAAATTTTGGGAAGCGTACGTGATTTAGCGAAGAAGTGTAGTAGTTTGCTTGAAATTTGTCCAAATTTTACTCTGCAACAATTATTGATTATTTTAATTTCATCAAAACTAGAAAGATTTAGGAGAACCTCATTACTTGGAGATTTCTTGTTTTGTTTGTGTTTATTGGTATTTTTATTATGAAAGTTCAGCTACCGCTTCTTTTGACAGGAACATAATTGCATAGATATCACCTAATGATATAACTTCGGGCGATTACAATAAATAAATGTAAGCATCGATAACGTTCAAATTCACAAACAAAACGCAGGTTTTTATTTTAACTGATAAACCGATTTTCAAACCTATATAAAGAAATTAGTATTCCATCGGAATCGCTTCAGTCAGTTATGATTGAAAACTACAGTATTTGAAATGTGGTAAGCAAATGGATAAACCGCTTTGGTACTAAATGACATCGTTTTAGAATTAGAAAGTAAAGAAAGAATTAGAAAACAGCTGCTTATTTCATGATGATATTAGTGTTTTTTCTCTTGTTCAGTTCACTACGATATTGATCATACTTAAGGTTCATTTACACGCTACCATTCGGCGTACCAAATAGAGTGGGATGACTGCTGTCTCCAGTACATCAATTTTTTTTTTATTTCCTGGGGTCGGCGACTTCCATCATTCAATCACCTGCGCTCTCCCGAAACCACTGACATGTGGAGCAGCGGTCGCTCCGTCGACGTCTCATAATTGGCGATTCAAACTGGTAAGTCGACTGGTAGCGTGTAAATGAGCCTTTACATAAAAAACTGCACTTTAATATTCTACAAAATTTAAGTAATTTAATTATTTCAAACTTTACGTGCTCGTATGAAGCATTTTTGTCTTTGCAAATGTGAGACAGTTCACTTGATCATTCATAGCTTTAGATAATTTTTTTTTTTTTTTTTTTTTTTTTTTTTTTTTTTTTTAAATTATAAAAATTACATAACAAAAGAAATATTTTGCGTCATAGTAATTGAATTTAAAATTATTTAATTTCAATTTTATTTTTTAAAATTCTTAAATGAACTGAAAATTAATACATTATTATTAATTAATACCACAGAAAAATCAAGAAAATTTTAGTCGTCCTTAATCTCTTTGCCTCCCTGAAAATAAACTTGAGAGAAATTATAAAATGTGTGAACATTTCATTCTATTTATGAGTATGGAATAAATGGATCCATATCAATGATTAGAAGCAAATGTATGAAAGGAGCTATTATTCAAAGGTTTATCTTCAGTCTATGAGAAACATAAGTGGTTTTAGACTTTAAACAAATTTTCTGCTCTCTTAAAATTTTTAAAGTTGCAACTAACATTACTTCATCGATTTTGCCTCTAGTACAAAAATGTTAAAACATAATTTTCATTTTACAAATACTTTAATATTTTCTGTGTTACTTTCCGAAAAACCGCGGTATGCATAGCTCGTGGAATAACGAGCACCTAGGCCAACCAGTTCCAGTCATTCCAATTTAATTTTATTTACTTTTGTAACTTCCAGTAATACAGAACAATTAAATTTTGTATTAGTCAAAAAGAATTTGTTGAGCGTTTGTAAATAACAGAATTGTATTTCATTAGATTAATTATCATTATATTTCATGAAATAAATTATTTTCTTTTAGATGCTTTAAAGAAATAGTATAAACTATAAACGAAAAAGGTAATTTATTTCGGAATATATTTTGCTGTATTTAGACAAAGGTATAGAATGTGATTAAAATCATGCTAGTTTTTTTCTATCCTGCCATCAAAGTAAGCGAACTATTATTTAGATATACGTAAATAAGACAAACATAAATAATTGGTATATAAATTTGAAATTGTTAGTTTTTACGACCTTGCATTTAAGTGTTGCAAATCTGATTCTAATAGAGTATCGATTTCAACTATTGATATTAATCACGATGATGTCTTGTTATCAGTGTTGAATGAAATGATAATTTTAAGTACTCATACGTCTGGGTTTGATATCCAGTGATTCTCGTAGCTTCTTAAACTTCACATTGAGAAGTGAAAAAAGAAAGTGAAAATTGATAAAAAAAAACTATCGCAAAAAATAATCCTGATTTAGAAATTTAAAATAAAAAGTAATGGCATTTCATTAGGTAATCCAAAACTTTTTACAAAAATTGATGTATTTTGCACATTCAGAATTCATCAAAGTAATTGCTCTTATATATGAAAATGAAGTAGTATAATAAATCTTCTATAAATATTTTTCAAATATTTATTTCTTGAAATATTAAACTCATTTATGCAAAATGATACCCAATTTTAAATATTGCTCAAACCAAATCAATCAGATTGTCATTTTAAATCTAGCAGGTATTTTTCATGCAGTATAATTATTATAATTCATAAAAGAAATTCTTCACGTTTTTTTCAAAAAAAAAAAAATAATAATAATAATAATATATAAATAATAATAATAATATATATATATATATATATATATATATATATATATATATATATATATATATATATATATATATATATATATATATATATATATATATATATATATATATATATATATATATATATATATATATATATATATATATATATATATATATATATATATATATATATATATATATATATATATATATATATATATATATATATATATATATATATATATATATATATGATATTGTAAATTGAAAAATGGTCAAATTCAAATTGAAATGTGTAAATTTCGTTGTGTTATATATTAGTTTATATAGGTAAGATTTCATAGTTTTTAAAAGATTAAAAAACTTGAAATAAGAGAAAAGCTCAACCTTTTTGACCCTCTTTAAAACTCGAAGGATTATAGGACTAACTCCTGTTCAGAAAAACTTTTATAACCTTTTAATTTCTATTGAGAGTAGCATTTTTATTGAAAATATATTGTTTTGATTAACATAAATTAAAACTAATTAACAAACTTTAAAAAATTGTATAATTAACTTTGAATTTGAGCTTAAAAGTTTTCGCAATAAAATATACAAAAATATTGCGTGTTATAAAATTATCTGCCCTATACCACGGTTAACTGTTTTATAAAAATGTTATTATTAAAATAAAATAATAAATATGTTTTAATTATGCATTTTCTTTTAATTATGTAATTGTTAAATTATTATGCACTATTATAATATGGTCAATTAATTTATAGTATATATAATATATATTTAAAGTATATATTATATATTTTAACATTTAAATTTATATGCGATATATTTTGAAATTATTTTATTTATTTTTGTTGATTTATGCATAAAACAAAATAAAACACATTTACATACAATTTAATGGCATATTTACGGATTTTTTGTGAATTTTTTTTTAGAAAAAAAAATGGAATTTAGTACACTTTTAAAATAAAAGACAAAAACTGAGACATGTACCAATTTTTGTTTTTAATCAGACTGAAAAACAGACAAATTGATATGAATAAGATTTGCACATACGACAAAACAATTTTTACAATTATAAATTACATAAATTTACGTTTTGTTTTTAATAATGGGTCACTCTACAAAAAGTCAGAAATTTAATCAAATTAAAAAAAAAAAAAAAAAAAAAAAAAAAGCATTCAACAAAAATCTTGATATTTACTATAAGAGGAGATATAATCAAAAGTAATAATATATATATATATTATAAAGAGTAGTGTCCATCAGGTATAAAACCATTCTGAGAATATTTCATGAAAATTATAAAATATTAGTAACAATTCTTTTACAATTGGTTAAATATTATACAACTTAAAAAGAGACCATATAATAATTTTAGTACACATTTTTGATTTTTCGTAAGATTTTCGGAAACAATATTTCAACTATGTTTATTTCTGAAAAATAACCTAAATAGCAGAGAATATAACTGTGTGGAGTGTCACCTGATGAGAAGAAATTGTCTTATTCTTTTCAATTCTAATATTACAAATAATTAACTTTAAATTTCGAATCCTCAAAAAATAGATGCAAATAGAGATATTTTGAAGGAGAAAGTTGTCTTATTTCACCTCTTAATTGACTTCAATAAAAATTTAAAGTAACCAAGAAAGTTGACTGATCACCAGTCAGTTTAAAGTATGAAAAAAATGGGAAATGGGCAGTTTTGAAGCATTTGCATAGAATCATATTTATTTCAAAAATCAAAAATTTCCTAAATTCCAACTTCGAAGCATTTTAGCCGACCAAACGGTATAGTGGTTAGCGTGCTAGCTTCTAGACCGCTAGGTTGCGGGTTCGAGTCCCGTGTTGGCATGGGTGTTTGTAAACGTATGTTGGCTTGTCTAATGACGAATGTTTCGGCGCATTATAGCCCTCGTGTTGCTGTCGGCGCCAGATAATCTGAAAACAGCCAGCCAGTCGAAGCATTTTAATCAAATATACAAAGTAAAAAAAGTGCCTATAATTTATGTCGTTTATTGTTTTAAGACACTTTTGCAATATATTAAACTGTTTAATGTGTTCAGGTATATACATATCAACAAAATTAATGTACCATTCTCTTTCACCCTTGGACAACTAATTCCAAAGATTTGACAAAATGATCCTTTTTTGCATGTGGGGAATTCTCCATTATACTTTATTTCATGATATTTGTAAATCAAAGTTATTACAGATTCCAACAATTATTTTATAAATTTAATTGATAACTTAAATTATATTGAGTTCCATGTATGTGAAATCTCATCTCAATTTTGTCAAGCCCAATAACTTGATAAAACTATAATAAATAACTTAGTCTGAAGCTTGTTATTTGCATCTAAACAAAACATATGCTTAGCATTTTATTTCTGTATCAAAACAGTATATTACTATCAATTGCAAGGATTTAACGAAACTTTTTTGGCTTTCCATGAATGTGACCTATTGCTTTAGTTACAGGCATAACACTTGAAATAAAATTAACATAAAATTTAAACAAGACTTATAAGTGTTAGAAATGTGTTCTAGAGCATTTTCTTAACCCAGAAATGTAGTATAAGGAATTTTAAGTTTGTTTAATTTATAAAATATTACCCTAATAAAAGTTAGAATAATAAGTGGTGACGTTCCACGGATGGAACATTTCACTTTTTGGGAGTAAAATTCGAGTTATTTCAATGCAATTTGAAATTGCAATTAATTATATCTGTCACTCTAAAATTGTTTATACCTAAAAAAATATTTTTATTAGTATACTTTTTGCAATAAACACCAGTTACACAAATTTCTGATTTTTCTTAGAATGACCCTAATATGCTAAACAAGTCAAACAATTTCTCGCTTGTGTAAATAAACAATTTCCTTGATATATATATTTTTTTGTCCTAGAAATTCCCTCGCCGACCAAACGGTATAGTGGTTAGAGTGCTAGCTTCAAGACCGCGAGGTTGCGGGTTCGAGTCCCTTATTAGGCATGGGTGTTTGTAAATGTATGTTGGCTTGTCTAATAACGAATGTTTCGGCGCATTATAGCCCTCGTGTTTCTGACGGTGCCAGATAATCTGAAAACAGCCAGCCAGCCTAGAAATTCGTTCTAAGAAGCGTGCATTGTTCTTTGTGTAGTCACCCCGCCCTTTTTTAAATCTTAAGCTTAAAACTTCATATCATTTATATGCTACTCTACAAATTATAATTAAATTAGCTCTATCGCATGTTTGTTTTGACAGCATTTTGATTTTTGATTGCATTCTTCGATTCCCGTTTATAACATTTTATAACGTACTCAACAGGCGCGTAGCCAGGGGGAGGGATATAGTGATATATCCCGTTCCGAAATTTTTCAATTCGCTATTAGAACACACAAAAAAACAAATATATTTTTGTTTAAAATGGTAAATTTATTTAAAGTGTTTCTAAATTTCTAAACATGCATAGAAAAAATACCTGTATTTAAATATAATCGGCATTAATAACAAAAATTATTGCTATCACTTTTTGAGTTATGATTTATATCCCCTCCCGAAAAAAATACCTGGCTATACGTCCCTGATACCCAAAACAAAAAGTGGTATAAAAATTACAAAAAACGAAACAGTTATTTCTACAACATGACATTTGTTTTCGATGATAATCTTAATCGTTCATCTCACACGCATTTCTTATCCGCCATCAAATTCAATGGCAACACAACTTGAATAGGAAAAGAAGGACAACCCAAGAGATGCTATGCTTTTTCGGAATTCCCGGCAACCCTTAAAAGTCACCCCCGTCTCCGATTTCGGTTGTCAAGTGCAGTTATGCCGCAACTGTAACGGGAGTGAGGAGGGGAAACTTAACACCTCTGCACCTGCTATTTCTTCTCGAAAAATTGGAAAAGAATATAAAAACAAACTTCACAGTTTCTTGAAAATGTTATAGTTAATTTACTTGTATCAGAATTGATGAAGTTTTTTTAGTATAGTGTCAAAAAGAATTAATGATTCTTTTTGACACTACACTAGTACAGTGTTAAAATTAGAAGTCGGAAATATCGATCAAAATAAATATCAATACTATATCGTTGCATAGAAAATAATATCGATGTATCGATACATGATTTGATTTTTTTTTATTTGATTTTCAATTTTGCCAGAAACGAAGTTTTTCGAGGCAAGTTCATACGTTTCATGAATTCATGCCAAAATTGTTTTAATAAATAAATTATAAAAATTGTTTGAATAAATAAATTATAAAAATTGTTTTAATAAATAAATTATTAAAATTGTTTTAATAAATAAATTATAAAAATTGTTTTAATAAATAAATTATAAAAATTGTTTTAATAAATAAATTATAAAAATTGTTTTAATAAATAAATTATAAAAATTGTTTTAATAAATAAATTATAAAAATTGTTTTAATAAATAAATTATAAAAATTGTTTTAATAAATAAATTATAAAAATTGTTTTAATAAATAAATTATAAAAATTGTTTTAATAAATAAATTATAAAAATTGTTTTAATAAATAAATTATAAAAATTGTTTTCATAAATAAATTATATTATTAATCAGAATAAATAAAATACATTTGGATGTCAATGCATAAATTCACATTTATTTTTAAAGAAGAAATTTTGAAAAGTAGTTTACCGCATATTTTGCTGATAGAGATGTTTTTAGTATTTAAAATTATATGCGAATTCCAGGCACACGTTGGCCGACCAAACGGTATAGTGGTTAGCGTGCTAGCTTCTAGACCGCGAGGTTGCTGGTTCGAATCCCGTGTTAGGCATGGGTGTTTGTAATTGTATGTTGGCTTGTCTAATGACGAATATTTCGGCGCGTTATAGCCCTCGTGTTGCTGACGGTGCCAGATAATCTGAAAACAACCAGGCACACGTTGGCAGCAGAAACGGCGCTTTGTTAATGAGTACTAATAAATGATCTTATCTTTCCATTACATTACGTTTTCTTTTTGGTTAAGCTGCCATTTTAACTGTTTCTCAGCCAAGTCCAAATTTTAGTTTTGAAGTTTTTAAAAAGTGAATAAAGAAAATCGAAAAAACACATGGAACTACAAAACGATCATCAAAAAACTAAAAATGTTTGAAAATATTGATATCTCGATGACTTGCATCGATATTATTACTATCGATATCTTAAAAAAAATATCGATAAAAATATCATCGAATCGATATATCGCCAACCTCTAGTTAAAATTGCGATCAATGAAATGAACAGGAGTATATTTTATGATTGTAAAAATTCAATCTTCTAGAAATCAGTGATAACAATTCATTTTAAATTTTTGTCAGGAATGGCTTTGTTCAAAAAAAAAAATTATTTTTATTTTGATTAAAAGGAAGTCCTAGTAAGGATCATTCTCTACACACGCTATGTTACAATCTTCTAGCCCAATTCATTTAGAAACTACTTAGTATAAAACCGTGAAATTTGGTGAGTAGGTATAAAAATGATCACTTATTGAAATAACATAAATCGTTTTCATTTAATATCTATCTATTATAAATGAAAATTAAAAAAGCAAAAGACTATTGCAGGTAGTGCTTTTGCATAGGCATTGACGTAAGGATAGCTATTTGGTATTTTTAAGTTATGTAATTTTATTAAATGATCATTTAAGCCACTGCATAGGCATTGACGTAGTAGATGCTATTTTCGAGTTTTTTAATTTATGTTATTTCATTAAGTGATCATTTTCGTACCTTCTCACCAAATTTCAAGGTTTTATAGAAAGTAGTTTCTAAATTAACTGGGCTAGAAGATTGTAACATAGCGAGTATAGGGAACAATCCTCTCTTAAAAGCTACCTCAGTTTGCATTCATTAGGGAACTAGAATTTTTTAAACTAAGATTGGACTTAAGGATTAGCGGATTTAAGGACCACTGGATACTGGATAATTCAAAATATAGATGGTAGACTACTAATTATTTATTATTTAGCAACGGTTGGCTAGGCTTTTATTCTTTTTCTGATGAATCCGTATTAGTACGTTCTGTACAAAAGTGACAGTGCGCTGAACCCGTATACATTCAAGGAATGTAAATCTACATAAGAGAATGAAACTATTTTATATAAAAATTGTTTTTCCAAATTTAAATTTTAATATTTTTTTATAAAAAATTTCCATTTATTAAATTTGTTGATTTTATAAAAAAATAATTTCTAATACAAATTTAAATTTTATATAAAATTTAAATTTTATTTAAAACTTTAGTTTTATTAATAATTAAACTTTATTAAAAGTTTATATTTAGAAAAAATAGGTAATGTATGATGGCATTTGATATTTATTAAATATTTAAATAGTATTAAAAGCAATCACAATATTTACAAACAAAAAATATGTACATTTCTAAGCAATAAATTGGTTAATAGTAGTGATTAGCGTCGATATCAATTGCATTGGATTATAGAGAGAAAAAAAAAAGGGGGGGGGGGGGAGAGAATTAAAAAATTGTTTACAAGTTTCTAGCTAAACATAAATTTGTTATTTCAATTTTTATCTTAATTCTTTCTTGTCAATTTTTATAGCACAATAAATTATCATTACCAGAGTGTCAAATATTGCACTTTAAAATAAAGAGTATTTCATTTAATTTTACCTTTACCTGGAAACACTCTTCAACGGGGGTATGAGGTAGCCTTCTATAAATGAAGTATAATCCGTATTTTTGTTGTTTTAACTGTAAGTATACATTTTATTTAAAACACACATTTATGGAAATTTTTCGGAAGGTTATGCTAAATTTTTTTAATCTACTTTTCCAGATTCCATGTACTTAAAATCTGAATTAGTTTTATTTTTTAATATTTTAAGAGTTTCCTGTTCAACTCGTACTACTAATTAATATATAGGCACTGTCTTGTTGGGATTCACAAAAAAGGTTAAATAGTCAAAACAAGACTAATAAAATGTAGCAATTAGTAGGTATATATTTATTGTAAGCTCTAGGGATAAAAATACTGAAGTTGAAAAATTAAGCCATTGGAATTAAATATGACAAGTTACCGCAAATAAAACCTGTTAATATATTTTTCATGGAAAAAAAAAAAAAAAAAATTTTGAGTGTTAAAATCTACCACCTAAAACCTTGTTAAAATCTACTCATTTGGCCCTATTACAGTTAAAGTGCTATAACTCACTGTAGAAGAAGTTTCAAGTTTTTAATAGTTCGTTTACTCACAGATGATCACTAATTAGTTCATTTATTAGATTAATTAGATTATAGATTAGTTTGATTAATTAAATGATTGAACCTAACTACCTGAATTAGTGTCCCATTAGAAGATTTAAGGTTGAAAATAAAATGTTAATAATTACTATGCTATTTAGTATTAGCTTGTTTTTTCATTGTGAGTGAAACGCAATATCACATTTGCATAAAGAATATTTACTGCAGCTAGTTCTGTTACACTTTTCGTTATCACCTAAATGTATTTGAGTTGATATTTCTGATCCCTTGTAGAAAGGGACACGGTGCTTTAAATGTCAGTTTCCTTAAACTTTCATTAAAAAAAAAAAAAAAAAACTCTCGGTATTATGCGAAGGAATCATTTCCCTCCTCTCACCTATCAGTCATTATATGCATGAGTAAACAAAATTTAAATGATTTCAGGGGTCTGGCTTCTGTGCAGTGGCTAGTTGTATACCAATTTAAAAATTGATTTTCGATAGGCTCTATTAATCAAATCTTATATAGGTCTTTACAAATTATCATCCTGAGAATAATTGTTCAGCAACGCCTTATATCATCGGAATAAAACAAAACCAAGAACGTCATTTCGTTCAATGAATACCAGTCTTCAACGTCAACGTCCCAGAATTATTTGTACCTGCATACGAAGCAAAAAAAAAAAAATTATACATGCATACTGCTCTGCCTTTTTTATATACCACAGTAATGAGAGTCCTGCAAAGGGTCTTCCGGTTCACTTCAGAAGCTATATTTGCAAGAGGGAGTGGGGGGGGGGGCAGATTAGGTTCCGACTTGCTCAGAGAGGAGAGGGGGGGAGGGGGTTGTCGCAAGTCAAGGCTGGGGGCGAACTGTCGTCTGACATACGATCCTTTTAAACTGACCCCTCTCCCTCCTGATATGTGGAATCGCCCTCCCTCGCACGGAACTCAGAAATAAAACTGGGGGTGATGTGTAAATTGAAAGTAGGAAATTTCAATTTTAGTTTATGTTCACTATTATATCGATCTAATGTAACACTTTTAAGTAGGCCAGATTATTATTTACAACAATAAGGAACTTTTATATGACATCAGGTGACATTATTAAAATAAACAAGAAGCAATTTCGAAGCTTATATTGAAACTTAATTAGTAAAAAAAATCTCTTTACTATCCCTTCAAATTTCATTCAATAGCTTATTAGATATGGTATGAAATGTCATAAGGTTTAAAGTACTATTTACTAAAGTAATGTGATTGAGGAACAATTGCATTAGGTCTATGGCATTATATTGCATTATCAGTTGGAAGATTTCTGTCTCTGGGCGGTTGCTAACTTACCTGGAATTATCTATATATTTAATAGGCAATGCGTTTTTTGGGGTTAGTCCGTCCGCCGAAACTGCTCAACCAATTTCAATGATCAAGGTGTCATTTTAAAGGAAATAAGCTGTAGATTTGCCAAAACAATTTATTAACACTTTATTAATTATTTAAATTTCAATATTTTTCATCATTAAGCTACTACAAAGCCTCAATGATTTTGAATATATGATTGGCAACATCCTTAAGTATGTAAACAACAAACCGGCTGCTCGGGGGTTCAACCAACCAACCAACCAACCAACCGTTAAGCTATTCTTACGAATGTAAACAACAAACCCGTTGCTAATTTTAAAGCTCTTTTTAAACTCTTCGTTTCAAAGTTGATTTTTTCTGTTTTTCTGAAGCATTTTTGTACTTGAGTAATTATTATTTTGAAGTATTTCTATCCAGAAAATGCCTCGCGTAGGAAATCGTTCTCCCTTACGTATGTAAACAACAAACCCATTGCTAATTTTAAAGCTCTTTTTAAACTCTTCTTTTCAAATTTGATTTTTTCTGTTTTTCTGAAGCATTTTTGTATTAGAGTAGTTATTATTTTTAAGTATTTCTATCCAGAAAATGCTTCGCGTTGGACGTCGTTCTCTAAAGGGGCGACTTATCAGAATAAATAAAAAATATTAGGACTTCAATGTAAGGGCATAGCTAATGAAGTTTTAAGTCCGAATGTTGGCGGGTAGTATATTTAACTTTCTATTATGAAACTTGCAATTTGGGTGTTTTCTCTATTAGGCCTTACATTAAATTTATAAAAATTTGGTTACATTTTTTATGGCTGGCAAACCTATTCGAGCGCAGCAAGATGTTTTAACCACAAATCCGAGCGCAGCGAGGCGTTTGGGGGTTGGCGAGCGTTAGCGAGCAGGGGGTGAAGCCCCCTATATAATTTAATAGTGTAAAATTATATTAATATTAATATGATTATTATATGTTATTAATATTAATATGATTATTATATGTTATTAACATTTTAAGAATAAGTTACCATGAATTATTTTAATAAGATTATAAATGTACGATTTCTTTGGAAGCATTGAAGATTGATTAAACGAAGAAAAAAGTTTTTAGCATATTTGTATTTGGATTCCAAATTGGAATGCCGGGATTGTCATGTGGTATATGTCATGGTAATGCATATGTGATGGTAATACTGTGATTGTCATTACTTCTTTTGCGAAATATGGGCCTAAGAAGGTTAGGCGAAACCTTCATAGTCAAAAATTGATAATGTTTTAAATAAATTACCTTTTTTCAGCAAATTTTATTTCGAATGCAATTTTGTTTATTCTTTTATTTCCATGTTTATGTTCATTTTTAATAGTTAAGACTCAAACTTAAAAAAAAAAAAAAAAAAAAAAAAAAAAAAAAAAAATATATATATTTCGACCGAGGCTTTATGTGTCCAGAATTATAGTTTCAAGTTAGCTCGTTAATACGGCGTTGGAATTATGGATGAAGATGATGCATGAGCATGCCTAATTGGGCACTCCATTCAAATAGTACTTAAGTATGGTCCCCCGTTTTCGAAAGGGACAGTGGAGCGTTCTTGCGGAGTTTTAATTGCTGTAAGCCTGGAACCACAAAATGAATGCTGCATTCAACCCCATAAAGTATCAGGTTTCAGAGTCAGCTTAGTCGCCAAATCCACCACATTTGGCTGATAATTGCAAAACCAAAAGAAAAATTAAATTTTCAGTTTTGTTTTTTAATTTAGAAGAGACAAGGATTCTTAAAAATTTATAAGTTTTATTTGGGTTTAATCTTTTGCAATAACAGTGTGTTGTTAATTTTTTCTTCTTAAGAACCATTCTATATGATTAATAATATATTAAATTTTTTGGAAAATTTTCTTCGATTTGAAAATTACTTTCGCAATTATTTAGCCATTTTAATGTTTAATTTAACTACATTGCAGTTTTAGAAGGAAACATCATAAGAATATCCAATATATATGTTAAGAAAAAACTGACTTTTTTTCATTGACGCTTAATTTTTTTACAAATACAAAATTACTTTAATTTGATTAAAGTCTCTTATAGTTCTACTACTATCAATAAGAACTATAACAATATGGAGCGAATGTTTAAAAGGGATATTCAAGCCGATCTTTGCCGATGTTTAAATAGAGAATAAGTCAAAACCTGTAGAGATCATACAAATGATCATTGCTTAGAATTCCCTTTCTTATTCATTCCAGTATACTATATACATTTCCCTCCCTGAAACAACAGATTACTTTAAGGTTTAAACTCAGAATTCTTAATTCATTTCAAAGTCTAAGATGTTTTTTTCGTATATTCAATGAATACATTACTTGACGAATTGGTCACCTCTGCGAAATTTTCAACGATTCTTATTGATTCGGGGCAGATCTCCTGTCCATCGCCCCTGGTTAAGTGATTCAAATTCCCCAGATAGCTTTGGTCCTGAGTGACCGGAAATTAAAAATCAGTCCTCAGATTTAGGAACCACTCGGCCATCTATGGAAGGGAAATGGCGAGGGGGAGGGGGTGAGAAATCAATTTAAACGGTTCATTCTCACTGAGATTTTTTTATTTAACTTTTATCTCTGGATTTCCTGTTTGAATCATTATACTTTCAATAAACAAGTGCTTGGTTTAGAAAACTTTCATCTGAATCTTATTTTAATAATAAAATGAATTAAATGTTGGTAGTTTTTAAATATATCTTAGCATTCTAAAAGTATAAGACACGCAGATTATCCTTGCGTATCTAGTAAACTCAAAACAAAAGTAGGATAATTTGAGTACCAGTTGAGCGATTCGAATGGAGTTTTCCACTTTCTTGTGCGATATACGCTTAATTTCTCAAACAGATACACGGAAATTAAATGAAATCCCATTTTGAAAGCTTTAATACTAATTATGAATTCTTCAATAATTTATTCAGTGTTTGTGGCGTGAAATAGAGATCGGTTGATGTGAGGTTTTTAAAAGCACAACATGCAAAATGATGTGAAGCCCTTAGAGTTACGAATTCTAAACAAATAAAATCCTTGTTCAAAACTAAAAAAAAAATCTCAATGACTTTAATTCTATCCAGTTATCTATACTATCACATTTCATGAATAAATGAACATTTCCCAGGCAACTTCATCCCCCATCCCTACTCATTAAAACGCAAACCTTAGAAATGCTACATTACCTGATATCTACTGCCGTAAAATCACCGCTCCAAGCCCAAATTCTTCACAACCAAGCCTAAGCGTAACACAATATCATCTGAAAAACTCATCAATGAACAGTAATTCAAAATAATCCGCCCTTCTCGTAGGCTGAGGTCTAAAGGTTAAAAAGTACGTTGTCCAATCACGTGTGTGTCACGTGTCAACCTATGCTGAATAAGGGGGTGGGAGGGTGAATTACCTGCCCCACCTGATCCAAATTGTATTTGGGAGCAATCAATCGTGCAACTCTATACCATGATTGAATACAATTTTTTTAAAAAATAGATGCTCTTTAGCCATTGTTCCAGGTCGGCCACACGGGTCGTCACACTGGAAAAAAAATCACCATTTCGCAATTTGATCTGGTTTATAGAACTTAAACTTGGCGACTCGAGTTGCTGATTAATAACTGTTCTATGAAAGCTAAGACTAGGCTGGCTTTTGGGATATGTTGGTTTTAGATTATGTTATGAAAACGATAAGTTTGATGGATTGTTATTTCAGGTGGAATCGACTCTGGAAAAACCAGTTCGGGGAAATCTTTGGTTTGAAATCTTAGTTTGAAACTGATGTACAGAACTTTTCAAAATAACTTAAAGAAAAAAAGGGGACACCTTATGAAATATTTTATAAATCTATCGTTTGAGTAACCACAGGTCGTTTTTAAAATTAAAAATAACACAATGGATAACGAAGACATATCCTAGGTAGCACAGTGGTATTGGTCAACTTCGAAAATAGGAGTTCTGTGAAGATTGCCAATTCCATACCAAACTTGAGCATCGTACACGACTTTAAAAAAAAAAAGTGTAAAAATCATCGCAAAACATACAACCCAAATTCAAAATAATAGAATAACAGAACATTCTAAACAAAACTTGGCAATGCGTCGTTTAAAATGAACCTATGAAAATTAAAAGAGTGACGCACGTTATTCAGGAAGTGGAAAACAATTTTCAATAACTATACAGATATTATCTTAACAATTTAAGGATTATTAGGTACCACACATAAAAATTATGTTGATTTTTTATACGGGTCAAAAATTTAGAATAATTAATTCATTCAATGTGAATTTGGAAAGCAGACAAAATATTTGCATACCTATTAATCGATAGGTTGCGACAAATATACAGCTTGGCGCTAGGAAAATCTTGCGTTAGTCTTTTGCTGAAAATGGGTCTCAAGTAATATTTCTGTAACAATGAAATCGTGGATTTTATCATTGCTTAAAGCTGAAAGAAACAACAATTTATCTAGGATCAAATGATTGTTTCACAATCTACGGTTTTGAAGATTTTAAAGGAATATAGAAGAACCGGCCAATTAAAAAGTAACCGAAGTAAATGTGGTAGAAAGCTTGAAACAACTGCCAGAGATGAATGCAATTTAAAACGATTTGTCCGAAATTATCGTTTTAAAACCGTTTTTTTACTTCAATAAGTGTTGGAAAGAATCTGGAGTTGTCGTGTCAAAGTCAACTACACCTAGGCGATTGCATAAATTTGAGTTTCAATCACGGAGCACTGAAGTAAAACAAAGTATGAACATAAAGCAGAACACTAGGAAATTGTTAAGATAATAAATTGTTACGATAATATCTGTATAGTTGTTGAAAATTGTTTTGCCAATTCCTGAATGACATGAGTCACTCTTTTAATTTGCATATGTTCATTTTACACGACGCATTGCCAAGTTTTGTTTAGAAAGTTCTGTTATTCTATTATTTTGAATTTGGGTCGTATATTTTTTATCCCTCTGTCCTTTCTTATAACACCATTATAATATTCACTTATACACTTACTCATTACACTGTTTTCTCCTTTATGTATTAAATTGTGATAAAAAAAATGTGTTCATTATGATGTTAGGATGCCTCGCTATATTATCTGTAATAAATTGTACCGAAGTATTGCTTTAAAATACATGAAACATTTTACTAGGTATAAAACTAGTAATCAGAGCTTATGAACAATACTTGAAGATAAAATAATTTGTGTTTTTCAGTATTAATTTTTTTAAAGTTTTTATAAAATGCTATGTTTTAAAGTTTTAAAAGTTTACAAAAGATTTTAAAAAAAATTTAGGAACAGTCAGAAACATTTTGACGAGGACTCATAAGTTTGACTGTATATTACAATGTTCTATGCAAAATAACATCCTTTCCCAGGAAGGCATATTCCTTGTCATCAATGTCATCATGACTTTTTTGTTTTTATTAAATATTTATCTATTATATATATATATATATATATATATATATATATATATATATATATATATATATATATATATATATATATAAATAATTCGTAATCAATCACTGCTTAATAATTATACTTCACTCTATTATATATATATATATATATATATATATATATATATATATATATATATATATATATATATATATATATATATATATATATATATATATATATATATATATATATATATATATATATATATATATATATATATATATATATATATATATATATATATATATATATATATATATATATATATATATATATATATATATATATATATATATATACATATATAATAGAGTGAAGTATAATTATTAAGCAGTGATTGATTACGAATTATTTTAGTCGCCCAGTGACTTATTTTTATCAAGAGAAATTTTCATTGGTCTATATAAGTGTCGGGTAGTCATTCTATTTGAAATTCACTGCAAAAAAAACCTTCTGAATTTAATTAATGACTGACAAAAGATCATATTAAAATTCAAAATAAGGTACAACCATTTAAACTCCCCTCTTAACTTTGTGAGTATTTAATTTGTTATATTAGTTTTTCAGCTAAATATTTATCGTGTAGATAATGAAAAACATGAAAAATATTCGAAATTATTACTTGAATGTATTTGTGTGAGTGGATCTAATGATGTGAATAAGGATTAATAGATTACTTAAAAAAAAAAAAATTGAACGTTTGTTTGCATTATATACATATAAAACATTTTTTTGTACAGGTGATTGGAGTGAATTGAATGATTTATTTATGTATTTAAATTCGCACACTATAACATCTGATAACGTGTGAAAAAATATGTTACATGATCATAATATGTCATGGTCTCATTAGATAGAATGCAATTTTTGGAATTGTGAACCATTACTATTTACATGATTACAATTTTTCATATCAGTTGGAGTCATATTCTAAAATACGATTTTTTAAATATAAAATTTTAAACACAGTTTAAGCATAACATAATAAGCACATGTTAATTGGAATTTATCTTAAAAATATTTCATTTCATGCGCTTTTTATGCCATGATCTCATTAGATATAAGGCAATTTTTGGAAATGTGAAAAATTATTGTTTACATGATTAGAATTTTTCATATCTGTTGCGGTTATATTCTAAAATACAATTTTTTAAGTATAACATTTTAAACACATTTTAAGCAGAACATAATTTTACTATTTTGCATTACAGAACATACTTATTTTGCATTTTACTATGATCTTTTGGCGATCATTAATTAAATTCAGAAGTTTTTTTTTTTTTTTTTTTTTTTTTTTTGCAGTGAATTTCAAACAGAATGACTACCCGACACTTATATAGACCAAGCACATGTTCATTAGAATTTTTTGTAAAAATATTTCATTTCATGTTCACTTTCTAACATTTTAAGTATTACATAATAAGCACAAATTCATTAGAATTTATCTTAAATATATTTTATGGCAGCGACGATAAAACACTATTTATCGAAATATGCATTCAGTATACCGCAAGAAATCAACTTTCTAACTTTTGTAAAAACTTTCCTTGGATGGCATTATAATGACCTTGGCTCTCGACCTTAATTACAATTGGTAACTTATTGTTTAATTGGGTCATGAGTTAATGTTTATTACACTGATTTTCTCGTATTTTAAATTTTTATTTCTTCACCTCGGATAATTTATTTTCTTTGTATACATCTGGTTATTAAGATACTGGCAATTCAAATTTACATTCTAACTTATTTTGTAAAATTCTTTATCTCTTTTTTATGTGCCATAAAAATTTCAGTGTATAAGTTTACTAAAATTATTCTTTATTTTTCTAAAACCAATATCACCCAAACTTGTATTTTCCTACAAATTTTTAAAAAATGTCTACTTTTGAGTTGAGTATTTTATCTGTAATCATCTTAATTTTTTTTTTAAATCGTCATTCATTGTGATATCTACGAAAAACAATTCCTACAGTTTTTAGGATTAGATTATTTTTTTTAAAAATCTATGTTGGACTTCAGCACAGAGACATAATTTAAAATCGTAGAATCTTCTTGGGCTATTTGTTTTAAAGGAATCTAATCACCTTCGAGAGTTAACAATTTTGAGGAAAACTTTTTAGCCGTGTAAACAAGGTGTAAGGCATTAAGACAGGAGATTTATGTCAAACGAAACCGTATTTCAGAGAGCTATTTTAGTTGGCTAGTTTCCTCCTTTTAACATCGACGCCTCTCAATGATACGAATAAAACGATTATGTCAGCAAAATACCATTAAAACCATAGGTGCCTACTATATCGGGGCAAAAGGTAACATTTCGCCCCCTCTCAAAAAATCTGTGAAAATGTCAGATATTTCGTAATCTTCTAAAAAAAATCCCATAAAAATAGAAAGGAAACACAATATTTGTAAGCACACTGACACTACCCACCCCGCTTTTGTGCAATTTCATATATTTAGTATTGATTGATATTGGAATAAGTAATTTTGTAATGATGAGAATTCTGGTATAGTCTCTATTTTCATTAATTATTTTCCAGAATTATTAAAATTTGCTTTTCACCTACTTCATTTTATTGCAATATCTTAAAGTATATCTTTTAAAATAATGTATGATATTGAAAGAAATTATTTTACAATGTTCTTCTTAAAAGTAGGAGCACTAACCAGTTAAATTATAAACTGGTTAGTGCTCCTACTTTTTCCAAAAAAATTTCTGAATTAATTTTATACAAATAACTTTGCTAGATAAGTCAAACAGAATGAGAAAATTGTATTGCTTGGTACGGAGCTAAATTCACTATATTCAGTAGATACCGTGTCCGGAATCTTGGGACGCCCCCCTCCCCCTTCTTCTCTTATCGAGTTTATTGAATTATTATTTTTTCTTTCAAAGGGACATAGTTTTTACTTCGATGGATTATCAGTGGTAGCAGTTCAGGATTGCCTTTCAATGTGTACGTCATACTCATAGATTTTTCGTAGAACCTTGAGGTACATTTTCTCAGCATGATGCAAAGTTTTAGAGATGCCACCCTGATAGGTACAATAATTTTCTAGCGTTTTGTCATCTAAATTCTTGAGTTTTACAATGTCATACGAAAACAATCGTTCATTCAAGGAATTAAAGTAGCTTATAGTTTAAAATGATTTTATTTTATTTTCCTCTGTTAAGGATTAAGTCACAGCTTCATAGTCAAATTGACGCTTTTTCTGTCTTGCTCTAACTTCAATTTCGTCAAGAAATTCTGTACTACATTCAAGATTCTTTGTAATCCGATTATCAGAAATCTTCGTCTGATATTATCCAGATTGTCTATAATTTTCTACTTTTTGTATGGTTTCTGATGACAATATTACATAATCTGACAAACTTATAGTTACAGATTGCAATGGTTCTGTACAAAAGTTCTCCCCCCCCCCCCTCCTTCATTATTTTAATTTTATTTTCAATATGAGAAAAATGGGAATGGGTGGTCCTATGAAGAAGTTTTTTTTTTAATCTTTAAAATTTCATTTCAATAAGAATATTGACCTATATTAACATTTTTTTTTTTTTTTTTTTTTAAATTTATTATTATTATTATTATTATTAATTTTTATTTTTTTAAATATTTTTTTTTATACCATTGCATTCAAATCCCAGTCACTCCCATCAGAACTATAACAAAATATATTAATAATTAAAATTAATTTCTTAAATTATTAAAATTATTTACTTATTTAATTATTGGAAATATTTGTTATTAACAATAATCATTACAATTTGATTAATGATTTTATTGAAAATTTAGTTCGGTCAATCTAAAATCACCGGGCCTATTTTATGCCCCCGTGTTCCCATGATAAAAGTGAATAAATAGACATCTAAAATAATCTGACCACATTAAAAGATATGCACCCAGTCCCCAGTCTATTTACCTGTAGTTGGTCATTTTAGTAATTATATATTTGAGTTAATATCATAAGAGAGGAAAGTTCAGAGATTCTTTAGATGCTTATTAATGAACTTATAACAAAATTAGAGTTCATTAATATTTGTGACACGAACAAATATTTGTTTGCCTTTCTTTAAAATATTCTGACCTTTTTTTTATTCAAATTTCTACTACAGATATAAATTTGAAAGAATCAAGAAGGAGAAAACTACTTTAACTTGGTGGCGCCATCTACTAGTGAAAATGAAACCACATCTTTAGAATATTTTTAATTTCAATTACAGTGTAATATAGGGTAATGAGAGTATTGCATTCTGTTAAAACAAACAAACGAATAAAAATAATCTGTTTTCTTATTTCTAATCATTTTGGAACCTACAGGGATTTAAAAAAAGTGTTTTAGAAAGAATGTTTGTCTGTCAGTCTGTTCGTGGTCAGCATAACTCTGACCTACGATGTCAAATTTTGTGCACGGGTTAGTAGTAGCCATGGAACTTGTCGTTAAGATTTGTTTCAAAATTGCACATGCCCATAGGGTTTTAAAAAATTTGAGTGTTTCAGTGATTGCCAAAAAAACGGCTTTAACGATTTTTATTAAATATCGCTGTGGTAATGTTTTTAAGGTGTTCTCCACCTCCGAAATTCCCGTAGAAATGCGATAAAGGCGTAATAAAGTTGCAAAATGAATGTCTGTAACGCAGAGTTTCCTTTCTAGAGCAACAACCATCAACGACTTTTTTTTTTGACTAATAAAAAAATTATCGCTAAACAAGCCCCCTCTTTTTTTTTTTAATTTACTGAAAATATGAAAACGAAAACGGTTAATATTACACCTGTCCAAGGCAAATTTGAATGCGATGAAAGTATGCGTTAAGGGCAATTGAAAATTGTGGGATGTTCCACACCCCTAGTTTGATGTTAAAAAGTTGTTTTTAAACTGTCGAAGTATTTCCTATTTTAAATACTTTTTATGCATTATTTGAGAATATTTTGTATCCAAGAAAGTAAAGCTTTGTAGAACAGGTACAATTTTTTTAAACAATTAAATTTTCATTTCTTAAAACTAATGTAATGAATTAGAGATTTCTTTTATGTAAATGTGATTATAGAAATATTGCAGTTATCGAAAAAATATAAAATTATAGCTACAGTTTCATATTCAAATCAGAGGGATATTTACAATCAAACAGTAGTCGAATAAAATCCTTTCTGTATTTACTACCCATTGAATGAAAGCATTATATCGATTTTTATTATGCTATTTTTAAAAATGGATTTTAATATTTACCCTAGATGGCGACACCAAAACAAAGTTGTCTATCTACATTTGGAGCTGATGTCGCTATACACAAGCTAGAATAAAGTAATCACTCTTCTCAACGATACCGCTAAAAAAATTGTCTAAGTTTTTCGAACAAACTGTCTTAGCTGTTTGCGCATATGCTACTTTTTAGTGTTCAGTACACCAAAGACAAAACCGGAAAACATTCTTCAGTTGACATCTCAATCTGATTACTTTGTTTAAATTACGCTGGAGCTGTACAACTTTAATTATGCAATTATAATCCTGTAATCTCCAAATCACCTGCAAAGACACTGTCCTTTACAATTAAACATTGCTTATATCATTTGTAAGAAATAAGAATCGGCAGGGCCACCACCTATTATTTCAGACTAGTGGCGCAGAAACTTTTTTTTTAGAAGTATGAAAGGAAAACCCAGTCAAGAGAAAACTGTTTTTCGTTTTAATTCTTGAATTTTTATACTGAAAGTTTCAAAGTTTGGGATTAGTAAACTTTCTAATAATGTTAGTTAAATTTATCTATCCCTAGGTGCGCATTTATGGAGAAAGGAGGGAGAAGGAGGGGGGGGGGTGATAAATTGCCCTACTTTTTCTGAACTTTTATTAATGTTCAAAGATAAATTACCGAAATTTTTCGTTCGTCATCTCTTACTCGTTTTGATGCTTTTTAGCAGTAATAATCTTCACTTCTTTACAAAACAAATGCTGTACTAATAGGCCACTGAGCAAAGCTGTGTATGAGAAAACTACTACTAGGTAGTCCTACAACTGAGTTGAGGATATCTAACATAGTCAACGTCATACTCACTTTGAAAAAAAAAAAGAAAAAAAAGAAGAAAAAAAAAGGGGGTGGGGGGTGGGGAGGGGAGGCTGCAGAGTGCCGTCGAGTTTCCTAAAAATTTTCTTATAAAGATTAAAACAGAATCCAATAAACAGTAGCAGCAATCAGGAGGGTCAAGAGTTATTTGACGAACTTGACGAGCCACAGATGGACCCAAGATCAAACACTTTTTATTTTACAATATCTCTTCCTGTACTGTGTAGAATTAATGAGGCATTATTTCTTCAATATTTCAAAGCTAAAGAAAAATTCAAGTTAAAACTAAAAATATTTCATTTCAAATCAAAATTTACATTTATTAATACCTAATACCAAACTATATCTGAAGAACAAAATCACTATACATAATTATGGAAGTAAGAGGTATGGCACCTACCATTCTATTTTTGCGCCACTGCTTCAGCCCATTTTAAGTAATTGCTTTTAATAAGAACTCTTTGTTTTCTTTCAATTGTTACCAATTCTTAATCTTTAAAACTTTACCATCAAACCGGATTCTTTCAAACTTATGAATCCATGCATCGTATGGAGTCTTGTCGAAAGCCTTCTGGAAATCAATATACTCAACATTTTCGCAGTACCGATTGTTTAATACTTTAGTAACATTATCATAAACTGTAAAATATTAGGTGCACAATTTCTGTTTTTCCTCCACTTTCTGTTAATCCCACCTAAACATCAAAAATAAAATTTTAGTAACAAGATTCTACCTTTTATTAAGGTTTCGAAAACTGTTCAAATATTAGACTAACCTGCTGACCGTTTCCTTCTTTGTAATTTCTTTTCTTTTTAAAAAGTGGATTAGCATCGGCCACTTTCTAATCTATTGATATCTTCCTAGAACTATATAAAAAGTCTAAAAGATAAACGATAACATTTCTGCAAGTTTTTCAGTATATTCAACGAGAATATTAGTATTAAATTTATCTGGTCCATGAGCTATAAAATGTTTAATGTTATTTAAACAAATCATACATCTTTGTAGCAAAATTAAATCCTTGAATTTTCTCAAAATCATTAAATGTAATCTTATTTGAATCCAAATAAAAGCTCATGTTTGAACACTGATATTGAAATTATTTAATTGTTCACCATTCCTTCATCATCTTGTATTAATTAAACCAGTAGGCTATTTATTTTTAACGGTCTAAGAACAGACTTATTTTGCCTCTTATTCATTTTTAACACATGCAAAAAATACGTTTGGATTAATATTAATATTCCTAGTAAGTTCTCTGATAAATAATAATTATTTTGAGGTAATTAAGTTTTTTCTACAACAATTTTTCCCCACCACAATTTACCATTTCTACCTACACTGAAGACTAAATCTCAATATTAGATAGCTTCTACTATCACTAATTTATTTCAAGAACTATAATCTCTCACTTTTTTTGTACTGTTACATCATAAGTATTCTTCTTGAACATGGCATGAATTAAAAATTAACAGAACAAAATAAAGTAAAAGGTTAAATGAAGTTTTTATTTTTTATATTTTTTTATTATTATTATTATTTGATAATCAAAAGGTTGACGCAGATTTATATATTCTCTCACTTTCTTTATTTAGACTCTTTCATAATAAGCATTTCATTCAACATGAAATAGATTAAAAAATGAGCAGTACAGAATAAACCAAATGGGAAATAAGGTGATTTTTTTTCTTATTATTAGATTATCAAAATGTAAAACACAGACCTTAATTTTTGTTACAAATACGTTTGACAAATACAAAAAAAATTGTATCATATTGTGCTGCCATCTATTAGCCTTATTTACGACTATCATAGTTTCACAAAAATCACCTCTGAGTTAAAAGGAGTCTCGTATTTCAACAATACATTTTTACAACTTCACAATTTAAATAAAAAAAATTAATTTTGAATTGTGATTTTTTTTCATCGAAAGAAAAGAATATATGAGCAAAACATGCCTACAACTACAGAGTATATTTATAATATAGACTATTTTTTTGTGAGGGGATTTCTTTTCTTCTTTGGATTATTTTTTTCGATACCAAGAGATTATATTAAAGTAATTTGAAATCAGGTACCGTATTATGTAGATACCTAGGTCGATACCACATTCAATCCGACGTGAGGACTAATGTTTAATTTTCCAGTGTAAAAATTCTGTACTTCACAGAATTAAAAACCTTGAATTTATCCATATAACAAATTCTTAATCTTTTTATTTTTTCTATTTCCCAACTGCTGCCTTCAAAACGGAATAAATGTGAAGTTGGTGTGAATTTTCTAATATGACCTATCCAATCATGAATATTGATTACAATTTAGCAAAGTGACATTGATTATCACAATGAATTACATAGGAGTTGGTAAAGGTTGAACGATGTCGAAGAGATTATAGCAGCATCAAAGTCTGAAAGTGCAACCATATAAGGTAGCAACATACAAACAATAATTCATAATATAAAAGATGAAAGTTGTAATTCTCACATTCAAATCTGGAGAAAGGTTTACTTACGGCTTTTAATGGTAAAATTTCCAATTCTGGCTAAATCCTAAAATGTAGGATTTTGGAGTGCATTATAGGATATATAGACAATATTTTACGCACGACATAGATCTTTGGTACTTTGCAACAAGATTTTGAAAATAGAAGAGGGGAGGGGTGCGTGCGTGTGTGTGTGGGGGGGGGGGGGGCTTTTACTTCCTCACTTTTTTACTTTTAATGCGTTGACGGGATATCGTTTAAAATTTTAATTTTAATTAAAATTTTGTGTCCTTTTTTGCACTTAATTACCTCCACTGAATAGGGTGGATAAATAACAGATATTATGGGGTTATGGAGAGCATTTGAGCTTTGATATCCTTTAATTTTGGCCACAGTGGATCTTAATTGCGATTGAACCACTGTCCAACACTTAGAAATTATTTTGATCTGTCGATTAATAAATGATAGTAATATCTCTATCTATTGAATTAATAATTTATGCATCAATTAATTACTTTCATAAAACTGAAAACCTATACACTATTCACTTTTTCCAGTTTGAACCCTTTTCCCACTGCTCATTGTATGATAACATCATATCAAAACAGGGTTTGAAAATTACTATTAATTAGACTAATATTTGGATACCAGATATAGAGCAGAAACGCAATTGAATACGACTGCTTTGAAAAAGAAAATATGTGCAAAATATAAAGTCATTTGTATTCTTATCTAAATGTAATGTTTGCTTAATATAAAATAAGGTAATGTAAAATTGGGTGAATTGAAATAGGTTTGAGGAAAATTTTTTGTAGTTTATACCTCAGTATTTATATTATTTGGAAGTTTAGAGCACCCAGCTTCATTTCCTCTAAGCGAATATAATAGATAAACAAAAAAAATACGGAATCCTAAGGATAATTTTTCGTGAAATTTATTTTGGGTTAACTAAGAGGTTGAATACACTATCTGGCCAAAAGTATCAGGACACCCAGTGGCATGGACTTAGAGCGTCCAGAGGCCCATATTAATATGATGTTGGTCCCCCTTTTGTATCGATGACAGCCTGCACACGTTTGGGAAGACTTTCCACCAATTTTTGATAGGTGATCATAGGAATTGCCTCCAGACGTCCATCACAGCTGAAGTAAGTGCTTGCAGTGAAGATGGTCGATTTGGCTGGCTACGTAATCTGCTCTATAATTCGTCCCAAAGGTGTTCTATGTGATTTAGATCGGGGCTCTGAGAAGGCCAGTCCAGTTTTCGAACACCCATTTCGTCAAACCACGTCTGTGCAAGCCTCGATGTGTGAATGGAGCAGTTATCCTGCTGGAAGAGAAATGGGCCTTCCCCGAAATATTGCCATAGAGTTGGGAGTGCAGCATTATCCAGAATGTCCACATACATCTCAGAGTTCATGTTTCCAACCACAGGAACTAACGGACCCAGGCCAAACCACGAGAAACACCCCCACACCATTATGCTTCCACCACCAAACTTAACAGTCGGCACAATGCAGTCAGTATAGAAACTTTCGCCGGGCATCAGCCAAACCCAGACGCGTCCATCCGACTGCCAGACACTAAAGCGAGATTCATCACTCCAAAGAACAGTTTTCCACATGTCCACAGTCCAATGACGGTGAGCTCTACACCACTGCAATCGATGCTTCGCATTCTGTGGAGTGATGTTCGGCTTGTGAGCGGCTGCACGACCATGGAATCCCAAGTCTTTTAACTCTCGACGGACAGTCCTGCTGCCTAACACTAACGCCTGATGAACTTTGGAACTCCTGAGAAATTTCCACCAACGAGGACTTGCGATTTTGTTTCACTACCCTTTTCAGAGTTCTGCGGCTGCGTTCACCAAGTGTTTTCGGCCTACCGGTTAGTTTTTCTGTCTTTTCACTGCCTCGACGTTTCCATTTCACAATTGCATTACTCACAGTGGATTTAGGCTTCTGTAGAATGTCCGCAATCTCACGAACTGATTTCCCACAAAGGTGGCATCCCACTATTCTGCCACGATCAAACTCACTAAGCTCCTTTGACTTACTCATTGCCGCACAAACGCATAAATACAATCTGACAAACCACTACCAACACTTTTATAGCTTTCAATTACGTATCAAATTGCGTCACTCGCCAGAACCACTTTTTTAAGGGGTGTCCGGATACTTTTGGCCAGATAGTGTAGAATATAAATGTCACCACTGTTCTTATAAATATAATGTTACCTCTATTAGTTTATTTCAAAGATTAAGAAGCTAAGAAAATGAGTCCTGAACACTTGGCATGCGAATTCCATTTGACCGTTTCTGTAAAAGAAATGTATTGTCAGCCACCAAATTTTAATTGATTTATCTTACATTCTTTTCACTAGTATGTTTGCTAGTGAAGAACAAGCTTAATTTTTTATTTTTCCCTTTTATTTTCCCTGGTATATCTGCTAGTGAAGAAAAATCTTCTATGTTTGCTTTACATTGAAATTATGCTTAACTTTAGCACAAGATTATATGAACACAATTATCTTTTTTATAAGAGAAAGAGAAGAGAAAAGGATGAATAAACGGACTGGAATAAAAACGGGATTTTTACCTCACTTCCCGCAGTTTCCAGTTTCCTGAAGTGAGTTGTTTTCATTTCCTAATTTGTGGGATGATAAATGACATAATTATATCACATTAGAGGTGTTTCCTCAACGCGAAATTCCGCTTGATACAGCCTTGAGATATTGAGGGAAAAACATGGTCAGAAGACAAAATGAATTTGAGGTAATTTCCTTATTCAAGTTCATTTTTCGTTTTTTAGCGGAATCGCTTTTTCTTTTACATTTTAAATTTGCTTTAAAATATAGGAGTATTTATGACATGGGAATTTATTATTCCTCAAAAAGTTAAACTCATTTGTGGAATAACAAATTAAATTAGAAAAGTTTTAGAAAATAATTCTGCTGACTTCTTTCCATATTGTTGATGATGAGGAACTTGCACAAGTGAGGAAAATGAATATTTTTTGTATTTTCTAGTGATATCCAACGAATATATTTGAGCAGTGCAATTATTTTTTATCTTTATGCTTTCAATTAATCAAAATCGAGTTTGAAATTAGCCGAAATCAAAGCAAAAGTCACGTGACCAAAAACGCATGAAAAAACCGTGACGTGGTTACGCAGAGATAAAGTCGCAAAATGAAGGAGAAACCATACTTATTCCTCGTATAAAACAGGTTTTAGACTGGTTCATTATCTGCGCGCTGACGTTTCACGTAAAAGTGGCTTTTTCCCGCCAAATCGCCAAAGTGAAAAACTAAATATTTTTTTTACTATCTATCCGAGCTCAAATTTTTGAAAGAATGGTTTTGTTTTTCATGATTTTTTCTCTACTTTTATTTAAAAATAAAACCAAAAAAACGTGAAAGTTCCTCATTATGAAATTGTAAATAATTCAATATATCAAACAATTAAAACAAATTTAATTTTTTTCTTTCCCAAAAGGTACTCATGCGTACACTAAGAAAGCATACACAATTTCAAAAACAAGATCAATTTCTTTCTGATGTATTCTTACTTGATGTTTACTATCAATATTTGAAATCATTGTTAAATATTTATTTCTTCCTATGTTTTAATTTTAAATTTCCGAATTTACATTCCTATTTTTTTTCTTAATGAGTGTTGATTATTTTATGGTCAAAGCATTCATATTTTTCTTTCTATTTCTTATGTTTCTTGAATAATAATTCGTGAACCTAGATTCAATGAATAAAATGACTAACTAGTATACCAAGTACAACAAGATGATTTTAATTAAAGTTCAACATTCCTAAAGTTCAACATTCCTAAAGTTCAACATTCTGTAAAAAGAGAACTACTAGTCAGAATGACCGGAAATTTAATCTGATATAAGAGAAGAAAAGGAAAATGGTATGGCATAATTTTTTTTTTCGAATTAGTTTTTTACCTATGCCATACTTTTGCTTTTTGAAATGGCATAAGAAAAAAGGCAATACTTTTGAAGCCATGGTTTTGAAAGTTGAATTTTAATTATAGTCAGGTAAGTATATTTTATACTTAAATATTCCCTAAAGGAGCGATGAACATTTAAAAGAACCTACTTTCAAAGTTTTCGATAAATATAAAAATAGGATCAAAACAGTTTTTCAAGATCCGTAATTTTCCTTGAGTATGGATTAAGAAAAAATGCAATGCTTTTGAAATCATGCTTTTAGAAAGTTGAATTTTAACTATAATAACCAAGTATATTTTATATTTAAATATTCCCAAAAGAGAGATAAATATTTTTTAATAAAGTATATTCAAAGTTTTTGCTAAATAAAAAAATAGAATGAAAACAGTTTTTCAAAATCGGTAATTTTCCTTGAGCTTTAAAAACTAGACCTTTGAAGAAAAATAAGAAACACTCTCCTAAATCAAACGAGAATCAACGGAAGAAGAAAAAAAGAATATTAAACAAGAAAAAATTGCCTTCAAAGTTACCTTTTCAAGAAATCCAAAAACTTATGCCTTTCTAACCTTAAATAAAAGGAGAGACATAACCACTTTATGTCACTATTCGCAATTTGAAACTGAACAATCATTAAAAAAAATGCATCTCATTTGCAAACGCGTGACAAAATTGGCGCGAAAGAAAGAGAAAAGGGATGAAGAATCCGAGAGATATTCATTTTCGACTAACAAGAAATAACAATCATTTAAAAAACAAATAAAGAATAACAATAAAAATATTAAAATATACCCCGTTTCGAATAAGACGTAATTCGCTATTATTTTGAGATCTTTTGTTAAGCGAATATCAAATTTCAACATCATTAAAATTTTCGGATCCGCGCTGTTTCTTTTTTTCCCCTTGGATTCTTCTTCCTCATTCGTAATTTTTTTGGCGCTATTTGTTTGTCCCGTTCATTTTCTTGCTTTTGCGGCGAGCTTTTTGATTCGCTTCTCAGTACTTTAATGGGTACGGATTAAATAAAAGGATGATAACGTGAGGTGTTCCGTTACTCGGGCGAATGGATGATAATAACGTATATTCCCTTTTGCCAATCCTTTCAAATAGAATGGATTGTTTTGTGATGTTTGTGAGAGAGTTAAAAAAAAATTTGTCCTCTTGGCGAGGGTTGCGCTTATTTGGCTGTTATTTTGGGCAAGAAAATTATTTTCCATGAAGGGAGAACAAAAGTGCTACGATAATTGAAAGTAACTGTTAAATGTATTTTTTTATTAGTATGTCATTTTTTTTTTTAAAGATACTTTGTGAAATTTCAAGAATAAATTTGGAGGGAAAAATGCAAAATTTTAGTTTACTTTTTCTTTCTTTTGTAACATTTTATACGAGCAGCGGATCTGTCCATACGTTTGAATAAAAAAATTTCGCATAGAAATAGAATTGCTCTAAATTTAATATTGTAATATATTTACTAATGATTTAAAATTGACATTGTTAACCTTTTACCCTTCATTTTTATTCAAAATTAACTGGGTCGTCACGCGTTCCAGAGAACCGTCGTTAGTGCAGTGGTGGATCCAGGATATTCTTGAGAGAGGGGCGCAACAATTTTCCGTGCCTTAGTCAGGACAAAATTGAATATTTAAAAAAAGTTAAAAAAAAAAAAAAAAAAAAAAAAAAAAAATCCAAGCAGAGTTCAAAAAGTATAATTCAAGATCATCCATATACATTGATTGCCCTCCTCCCCCCTCATCGTCACATCTCCGACTTGATAGCTTAGCGTAGGATGGTTAACACTGTCCTTTTTGTTTTTTCATTAACTATTTTATTTAATAAAAAAATTGTATTCAAAATGTACCGTACGTATTAAACATTTTAGCAAGCTACATTTCCGGAAGTGTCGATTATACTGAAGAAATTCCAATGAAAGCGGGAACTTGCTACTTTTATTTGTGACTAACTAAGTATAAACCTTACATTATACTTACATCAAACTGGGAAATCAGTAATTGTTTATCAAAATTTAACATATTCATAAAATATTAATGCAGTGAGCTTAATAAGTAAAAATACTTAGTTTTACTGGATAATCCATAGCTACTCGAGTAATCTAAAGTATGTAGGGAAAAATTGTTTTCCAAAGAGAATGTTTTACTAATAATTATAAGTAATATTTTTAATAAGGCAATAGAAACAAATACAATTTAATTTTTTATCAGTTATTACAAAATAAATCCCAGTTTCGAAGTCTCTATTGCCAATAGTTATACTTACACATGATAAAGTCTAATGATAAAATTAAATGAAAAAGTCCAGTAATAAAATTTGACATTATATAATATAGTAAAACAATAACTCCCCCCCCCTCCCCCACCCCGAAATAATCACTAAAAAAGTAGATCTTCCTGCTTCCCGTGGGCACCCACCGAGTACTGCTACTTTTCACAGATAATACTTTTTACAAAACTGTTTGCAAGTCTATTTCTTGTAAAAAATTGGCATATCTTTCCACTGTGGTGTTGCAAAGAAGGATTTTTAATCTGAATTCAAACATGGCGCTTATTTACAAGCCGAAACACAAGCACGAGCTAGAGCTGGACGAGTTCTAATGCAGTTTATAAATAACCTTCCTCTTCCTTTCTATCAAAACTTTAAAGTTTAGCCAATTACCATGTCCAGCTGAATGAAGGTGGTAATTTCCGAGGAGGGAGGGTAACCCAAATGATCAACCTCTCATTCTCCCCCCTCCCCCCCCCTGGTTGGCGTTGAACATTACGCACGTGAGAGTCAAAATCTTTTCCTCCCAGCCGACAGAAAAAGGTATCTTTGGTCCTGGAGGACGGGGAGAATATTTATTGATAATTCGATCCCATGATACTTTTAACAGAAAGGGGGGTGTTTTGAAGTGTCGTGAAGATGTCTTCAAGATCAAGGGGGTGGAGGTTTGAATGCTTATACAGTCTTTCAACGTCCGATTGAATGAGAAGAGAGAAGGCTATAAAAAGAACCTTGATCCAAAATTAAGCTTTTTTTTTTCCTTCTTCAGAAATTAGATGAAGGTCGAAATATGTTTGTAGCGTGAACTTATTTAAAAAATATACATAGACTCAAGCTGAGGGAGGGGCGCGCGCCCCCCGCGCCCCCTGGCTGGATCCGCCATTGCGTTAGTGTATAGGTCTCAGGTTTTGGCGCTTCGCGAAAGGGCTAGATTTGTTCACTAAAAGTTTCATTGTAACAAACACAGCTCACTTGGCTCGCTGAAAAGTTCCATTGTTAGGCAAACACAACTTGCTTTGCTCACTGAAAAGCTCATTGACAGGCTTACTTTATTTATTGAAAGGTTCATTGCTATGCAAGCATGGGCTCGCTTCGTTCGCTGAAAGGTACATTGTTGCGTAAGCATAAGCTCGTTTTATTAATTAAAAATGAATTTCTATGTAAACTCTTAATATTAGAACCCCGGCTCCTGTCCCCGTTAATACAATAAAACAACACCCCTTTGAGAATATTTTAACACGTGTTTGTGAAAAGCAAAACTAGTAGATCAACACTACTTATGTAAAAATATTAGCTAAGAAATTAATTAAAAAAAAATTTGAAAATTTTGATATTCTGTTTCTCAAAAGTCCAATTAGAAGACCAAAACTACTTATGTAGAAAATTTCAGAACTATTAGAAATTGTTTTGTAAGCATTTGTTAGTTAAAAAAAAAGTAATTAAAAAATCTAATCAAAATTTTAAAATTCTGTTTTTTCAAAAATTCAATTTAAAGGCTGAAAACTACTTATGTTTAAAATGTCAGAGCTGTTTCTCTATTTAAAGACACTTAGGCTAAAAAAAAAAAAAAAAAAAAAAAAAAAAAAAAAAAAAAAAAAAAAAAAAAAAAAAAAAAATAATAATAATAACAATAATAATAATTAAAATTGTAACCTTCTGTTTGTCAAAGGTAGAATTACAATGTCAAAATGTTGAAAATTTCAGAGATCTACGCCCATTTTAAGTAGCTTTCTATAGATCCATAGAGCCACAGATCCACAGACAGCTTGTTTTATTATTATAGATTGTAACCCTCCAGTTTTAAAGTTACGGTAAAGATTTTTTTTTTTTTTTTTTTTTTAAACTTTTCTTAAAACTACTCATTGACTCCGTAAGTAAAGTAATATGAATTCTTTTCTTTTTTCATTAGCCTTTCTTGACAGAACATTTCGACCAGACAGAATTTTTTTTAAACACTTTCAATTTGTTTTTAAATTATTAATTGTAATTGATATTTTATTCATGATTTTAATTGTTGGATACAAGAATTATGTTTTGATGCCTTACTTTGATCAGTAATATATTCTAGAGAATATTGTGTAAGATTTATGGAGTTTTTAAGTACATTTTACAGTTCCATAATTTAATACTTTATCAAACACAATGACCGTCAAAATATTGCTTCAAATCATATATTTTTTTCAGAGAAAAAAAGCAGTTATGCGTGCAATTTCAAAAATAATTTATATTTAATTAATAATATTTGCTCGAAAATCAAATTTAAGAAGTGTCAGGATAGTGTGTGATAGAAAGATATTTCCTTTAATTAATTTTAAAATGCCGAAACTAACTTTACTTCACTTTATTCTCCTTTGAATTCTCTTTTTGTTATTTATGATACAAATATTCATAAGTGACAAAAATAAGGGGATTGGGGAGTTTCTCTGTTGCTCCTCATTCCAAAGAACATATATATTATTACAAACGGATTCCATAAAAAAACTGTGAGAACTAAAGATAGAGATCGCTTGGAATCGGTAAAAATCTATTAAGAAAAAAAAAGAAAGAAAAAAAAACTGTTTTTTTTTTGGTGTGTGGAAAATATACAAATTGTATTTCATTCAATTTCACTGTTATTACTTTAAATTGAAATGTGTTAACATATAGTAATGAAAGTACTACTGTATTCAGTCAAGAAAAAAAAAAAAATCTTTACTGTCAATTTTGTCAAACTTCTCAATTTTTTTTTTTTTAAATAATGAAAATATGACAACGAAAACGGTAAATTGTAACAAACCATGGCAAACTTAAATGCAGTGATTAGTAGTAAGTGTAATTGAAAGTTGTGTGATGTTCCTCCCCCCTAGTTTTACTAATGTTAGTGTTATTATTGTTACTTGTATTAATACTTTATTGCTATTTTTTGCAATAATATTTTACAACTGATGTTATTTACAATTGTGTTTTTATTTGTACTATTATTATACGTATTAATGCTTAATAATAATTTTTTATTATTGCGTTTATTATATAGTTATTTCATTAATGTTATTTTCATTATTATTATTTTTATTCTTATCTTCAATATTATTTTTGTATTAATGTTACATTTATTGTTATTTTTATTGTACTTCCTGTTTATTGTTATATTTATTGCCTTTCCTTTATATTGTTATTTTAATGAATTTCTTTTTAATTGATGTTCTTTTTGTAGCTGTTTTTTATTTTAAGTCTTTTAATTTGGACTTATTACTAATTTCATACATTATTTTTTAATATATTGTATAAATAATACTTTATGTTAGTATTAATATTCTTTTTATAAATTGTATTACTTACACTAGTGTTATTTGCATAATTTTATTCATTTTTATTATTATTATTAATAATTGTATTATTATTTTCCCATATGATATTTTCTTTATTATTATTATTATAACAATAAATATCACGGTGATATGTTTATAAGAAAAGAATGTTTATTACTCTAAGCAATTGCACTTTAATTAAAAACAGACTCAGTCTCCACTTTCATTCAGTTACATTTATATTTCATAAAATATGTTTAAATTAATCCTTGGTTAGTCGCGTGGTTGCCAATTCCCCCCTTCTCGCCCCCAAAAAAAAAATTATATAAATAGGTGGCAGCCCATGATCAAAGCCTTCTTGCAGTCCCCCCCCCCCCCCCCAAGTTATTTAAAAAATATTCTTTAATTTTTAATTTATCCTGCTCAATTATGTTGCGTTTTTAATTAAAATACCCTCTTACTTTGATATTCGGTCACGAATTTAATGGTATGCACAAAAATGTGTATTTGGCTGACATTTCTCCCCCACGCGACTAGCCGCAATACATGGCAAATGGTCCTCTGCCCCAACTTCTCAGCCCAGCAATGACTTACGCTTGGAGGTTACTTCCAAAATCAATCCACGATTGCAACAACACGCTACAAAACCGAAACACAGCCATCAGTTGTGTAGTTGGAGATACCCTTACTTTTATCGAGACCCATCCACCCTTCTGGCAACCTTGAGATAATGGTGGCCGGAGCAAAGGTACGGTATCAGGTTACCCTTGTCTTCCTAATGAGCGGTTGCCTTCAGTCCTTCGCTAACGAAGTCCTCGTTAAGGGGGTCTTCTCTTTCGTATCGGTCCTCTGCGTGATTTGAGGTTTGTGTTACTGACATGTCTTTAGCTTCCAATCATCCCCCCTCCCCCCCCCCTGCCCCTACCCCTCTGGTCCTTGTTGTATCAGCCGTGATTGTAGGTGTTGCGTAACGCAAGGTTTGGTAAAGGGCATAAGAGGAAGATGATAGGGTTGAAGAAGGTGGTTGAGAGCTTTTGGGATGAATACTTTGAAGGAGATGAGCATAAGGATGGCTTCTGACATCACTCAGGTGACAACTTTTCGATATTGGACAGCTTGACAATGTTGGATGTCTGGTTTCTTGTGAGTACTTTTCTTGAGAGGTAGCTCTTTGTGGATGAAAACTCAAAGCTAAAGCGGGGGAATGTACAGATGTGTTTGTTTTTAGGTAGAAATATGTGATTTCGTTGGGTTTTTTTTTCCCTCAGATAACGAACTACACAAAGCTAATATAACCCATTTACGCAGAAACGCAGTTACAACAAACCAGGATGTGATAATTCGAATTTGATAAGAGAAACATTTTCCGAATGGTCTATCAAGGAAAATTGCATCATCTATTCACAGTCAGCTTGAGAAGCAATATTAGACAGTATATTATAAATAGCTATCGTGTCCCATCGTATACATAAAAGTAAAGCCAGTATTTCACCACCAAAGGATATAAAATTTTGATTACTATATTCCTTTCTTGATTATTGAATTTTGATTTCTAAAATGGTCAGTTGAATTTAATGTATTTTTCTGACATGGGTATGATGACCTATGTATGATGACCTATGTATGATGATATAGCAATGTATTTCTTTGCATGGTTTGTTATTGTTTGATATCTAATGATGATAATAAATAAATTTATTGTCGAATGATGAAGAATCCGAAGGTAATAATGAATGGCTACATTCATATGAAAGAAAGAAATGCAGCAATTAGTCACTTTATAAGAGGTCTGTCCAATACATACTCGAACTGATTTTCAAAAAAAAAAAATCTTTTTTTTTTTGCCAAAATTTAGGGTAAATCAATCCTATCTCCATCAAAATACCCCACTTGTAGCAATGCACTTGTCTAACTTCCGTTTCCATCATTCAAAACATCTTCAGAAATCAGATTCTTCAGCTGCTTGGTCATTTCACGTTTTATCTTCTCCGCGTTGTCTCAGTGCCGCCCCTGCACGACTTTTTTACATTTCGGGAACAAAAAGAAGTCTCAGGGGGCTAAATCTGGGGAAGAGGGAGCGTGCTTAATCACAGCGATCGCATTAGGGGTCAGAAACTGGTTGACAATCAGTGTTAAATGTGAAGGTGCATTGTCATGATGCAGAAGGCATCCATCATCGTTACACAAATTTGGTTGAACTCAACGCACACGATCCCTGATGCTCTTGAAAACCTCCACGTAGAAGGCAGCAATCACTGCTTGTCTTTGAGAAAGAAATTCATGGCGGACAGCACCATGAATTAAAAACAAAAAAACAAAAAACAAAACAGAGCAACATGACTTTGATTTTTGAGGCTTTTTGACATTTTTTCGTTCCTGGTTCACCTTTTTCTTGCCATTCTTAAAAGCATTTCATGAATTTCCTGAGACTTTCACCAGAAATTTGATGTTGACTCGTTGTTCCATCTGTTTGTCAAACTCCATCGTCGACAAGAGCATAAAACATAAGCCTCAAAATAATTCCTGGTTCGAGTGGTATGCTTGCCTCGACGGTCTGGTGATTACTGACGCTTCAGTGGCTCATCGGGCAACAAAGTAGCCAGTGCTCTAGCGAATTTCAACTCAATGCCACCTGAGAAACGTAGTTCGCGAATTTATTGGAAAGACCTCATAATGTAACCAATGTGACTTCAGACATTTGTATAACTTGAAGTTACCTAATAGGAAACTTGTATAATTTAGAGGGATTGTATAACAAAAGAAAGCATAAGTATGGCATCATATGTCATCCATAGACATTAATTCTAAGATTCTGTCTGCCAATTTAATATATAAACGGCTTGTTGCAGATATTATTAGCATTACTAATATTGGTTATTTTGTTGTTATATATGAACGAGCTAAAATCTTATATTAAAAGATGTACAATGATGAGAATAAGATCTTTGAAACGCATTTGAACTGTTTAAGAACTCGTCAATGTTAATTAGATATAGAGTTCAACTAAAGACTAAGTGTTGAGATAATCTATAAAACGAAAATACTACAGCAACCAACTTTCAAAACATTTTTCAACAGCAGAAAAAAAAAAAAAAAAGGTTTACTTTGTTGACCAAAATTCAAATGAATTCTTAATTCCAAATTGATCCGATTCATTGGCAAAAGAACAGATTATTAAGTGTCCGGCAGAGAAATCCTTAAAAAGAACATCGATTAACGACAAAAAATTAAAAACTCAGCAACCTCAAGACTATTTTCAGAAGCATAAGAAACCACACATAAAACACTGACATTTATTGAAACTACAACTCTTCTCATCACCACTATTCGTCCTCCATCTTCCAGATCCACTTCATGATCACCTTCCCAGCCACCTCACCTCACCCCCTTCCCTTCCTGGGCACACTCTTTTGATTTCGTGAGATGCTTCCCGAAATCCAATAAACCCCGGGCACACACGGGGGACTCTCCACCCCGTTTAACCCCACGGAAAAAGCAAATCGTCGCCAACTCTCATTAATCCAACCCCAAATCCAAACTGAGGAAAAGAGTGCTCCCAAATCAGATATCCGATGAAGAGAGTTTAGTGCTCCGGACAAATTTGGCGCTAATGCGAGTATACAAGGGGAAAGGGGGGGGGGGGATTTCTGCCCAATTAAGTCCCCACTTGAAGACGTGTTTTTACGGGGAGATGCTCGCGATGAAAGGATTTGGGATAGGGTTGACATAGATGAGTTGTAGAGATTGCTTCGTCGTGTATGTGCACAACCCCTTTTATATCCTTTTTCAAAACGTTGAGTTTTTAGTAAGCCGAGGTCCTGAGGATATATTAAATTTGCATTTAAGATGATTTAAAAAAAAAAAAAATTAAATTGGAGTTAATTCGATGAAGTTTGGAATTGACGAAACAAATATTTTTTCTTAAATTTAAAAAATCATATTGAATTTATTCAAGGGTATAAAAAATAAAAGATAAATAAACCGTATTGAAAGTTTATTGGTTTTATCTATACTACATTCTGTTATTTAATTTTATCCCTCTTTGTCTAAATTGCTCTCTCTCTCTCTCTTTCTTATAATTTATTCTTATTAATTTTGTTATATTTAATTTAATTATTCATTTGAATGTGTGAAATATGTTTTGATTTAAATAGGTAATAACTTTTCTTTGAACTTAAATTATACAGTACGTTAAATGCATTTCACATGGAAATCTGAAAAATCACTAATACCCAAATAGTGGAGTACAAAGGACAAGCAATTAGATGGGGATAGAGGAAGAGTTTTGAGATGTTGGAATTTCATATCTTCTATAGAAATAATATGAACTCCTTTTGATATTTCCATTATGAATAAATTCATATAGGCATTAATATAAAACCATTATTTCACATACCTTCTACATGTCACAAAATGTATAAGAAAAAGTGTCAAATGGCTGTGATAATACGTTGATAATGTTAGTAATCTTTCATTATAAAGTAATTTATTTGCTGGTGGTTAAATTTGTAACATAAATTATGGTACTCGTAGGTTAATTTGGCTTAAAAATTCCATAACAACTATACATAAAGATTTTTTTTTCTTTCTCTTTCCTGTCACAAAACCCTGTCTTTAATTTCCTTTGTGCTTGCATGATAAATGAAGTTTTTAGATGAAGTTTGACTATGATTTAATTTTGGTTACAATAGCCTTCTCTGAAAAAAAAAAATATTTTTTAATAACTTTTCATCAAATAGATACACTAAGACGCAGTATTAAAAACAAGACGTACTTAAGAATACAATAAATATGATACAATAAACATACATTATTGGTGGCAACGTGTCAGTGCGGATAATTCCTAACCATACTTAGGAGAAATACGGTTTGATCAGAGGATAGGCCAAACGAGCGTAGATGATTTTTAATAGGGCACCTTTTGGAAGTAGATAGTAATTAGAAAATCATATTTCTTTCCAATTGAAATGCTAAATTGACATAAATGATCTTTCCTAAAAGGTACAAATAAATATAATCTTTTCAAATAAAATTAAAATGTTCATCATCAAATAATATTTCAAAGTTGTGGAATTTTTCATAAAATTGTTTTTAGTTTAACTTCAGTATACAAAACAATTTTGAAAATGTGTTAGCTTTATTAAACTTTTTAACATTTTGTAATTTCAACATTTAAAAACATAACCTTTATTTATACACTCCTTATAATGTTATGCATGGTTTTGACTTAAAAAAAAAATTAGTTTCATAATGGCAAGTTGATTAAATTTTAACTTGGACCATATTTAACAACGTTATCTGTTCACAACTTCAACCAAAATGCTTTGATAAAAGTTTGTTTTCTTTATTTTACTTTTACTTATGAATATAGCTTTTGGTCTACTTGAAGATCATCTCTCTTCTTCATTCTAATAAGTTTTCTTAAATTAATAAAGAAATTAAAAAAAAAAAAAAAGAAGGCGAGAGAAGGGGGGGGGGGGGAGGGGACGTTAGAAATAAGGAAAAAATACCATAATATTTGAAAGAAGAAAGTCGACATGAAGATTATTTCCCATGAATTCCAGAAACCAATTCATTCATTATATAAACTTCATTAGTAAATTGATCAGTCAAACTCTTAATAAAACAGCCGTCTTCAAAGTATTAGTTCCAAAAAGACAAAAAGCAAAGATACCATACAAAACAGAACTTGTAAAAACATTCCTACTCATCTTAACAGTCTTAACAAATAATTCCGGTTGTTATATGGTGATGGTTACCCGTACCATAATAGATAATCCCCCTCTCTTATCGATTAGCCGGCATTTGTGAAGCTAAAGGAAGAGCTTTTTCATCTGTTCTTCCTTTTTTCATTACCCTCTGTACGTCTTGATTATTTGGATGGTAGGGAATTGTGTGTGGCTCGGGGCGTTTACAGTGGAATGACGCCGACAACTCAATCGCCTCGCACAATGCCACTTGATGCAATGCTCAAACACACCAAGTCCCTTGGCGATGGAGGGTTGCACAGCTTGGCGAGCTGGCATGTTACATCAGAATACTACTTTATGAGATTTTTCCCTAGGCAGATTACAACCTTGTACAAAATGTTAACAGTTGAAAAATAACTAAACATAAAAATCTATATAAAAGAAGATTTTAGCATTTATTCATTTATGTATATAACTAATAACCAATATCATTTACTAAAATTTTAAACGGATAATCAAAATATTTATTCTATTTCAGTTAACATTGTTTTTTAATATGTGGACACAACGATAATTTACTCAAGCTTTTGTCAAATAATGTAGTAACAATCAATTAGAATTGTTGCTTTCTGTAAGTACTTTTTCAAAGGAAGTTTCACATCTTTTAAGGCTCATGCAAAATACATGTTATTGTGAGCACGTTTTATGGTTTGTTTGTTTTGTGGCGGACGATTGCATACCTGTGTATCGTTTTGAGAAATAGTCTTACATTATTTATTCAAGTAGAAATCTTTCGCTACCACCCCCCTCCCTAGTAGCCCACTATTTTTTTAGTCCGATATACCTCGATATCTCAGGAATATCGTCTGATGGACTAATAATATAATGTATAAATAGGGCCTGATGGACTAAATATATAATATATTAATAGGGTATCGTCTGATGGACTAATATTATAATGTATTAATAGAGCCAGTGTACTTCAATACGAGAATAAGTTCTCGTTATTTTTCCAATAATTATTTGTTTCTATTCATGTTACAAAGTATTTTTCGCGAAGGCGTAGAGTAATTTGTATAACTTCGTCTTGTGTATCTGACGGGAAACTTCGAAGAAACACAATATTTACAAGTAATGCCAGAAAGAAATAATCATCTTATTATTTTCTCTACCTGTTTTGATAAGTTATTAATGAAAAAGAATGCAAATTTTTGATTATCTTCGAAAATTGTCCCTTCAGTAATTGTAACACTGTAAAATAATAAAAATTTATTAAGTGTCCCTTCCTTGTAATGTTTGCTATTTTATCTTTTTTCAAATGGATCTAACACTTTTTTCAGCATCAGAGCTGTATAATACTGTCTTGTTAAAGAGAACACTGTGAAAAATAGGTTAGTTGGTTATTGAAAAAATCGGTCTAAAATAAGTATTTTTATGTGCTAATGGCAGATGTGACATTTTAGCTTGTTTTTTTTAAACTGGTTTTCATTTGTTTTTAAAACAATATGCAAAAAAAAAAAAAAAATATTTACTCTCTTAAAAATTTCAAATATGTTGTTTATTCTTAACACTGCAGTCTGCATTCCCTCTCAACATTATAGTACCAGTTTAGAAAAAATAAACCAAAAAATTATTTGACTATTTAAATTATTGATTTCTTTAGTATGCACAATATCCATGTTGTTATAGTAAATTCTTGTGTTTACATCACTGCCGTTTTAATTCCTGATCAATCGTGAAATATATATATCTTTTTTTTTATCATATCATAGGTGATGGTGAATATTCTTGAATTAAAACATATGTATACCTTTGCATTATTCAAAAAAGTTTGTAATTTGTAATTGATATTTTTGTTGCATAATATATTATTTTATATTGAGAGGTTATGCAGCATACGTGCGTGATGTTTTATATGTATGACAAAAAATCCCTATATGAATATAATAGAATTTTAAGGAAATTATCTGTATGGGTTTTTATTACAATGTCTTTAAAATTTGGCGCTTTGTTCGCCAATATGGCTTCCCATCACATCGATCCCTTTGCCGAAAGCCACGCGGTACCAATCCTGCGATGAAACACCGTAACCAAATTACTCCGACACCAAACGCAATTACCCTCGATCACAAAACGGGGATTCAGGAGGAAACAAAAGTCCCCGTGTCCTGACAGGAGTTGATCGAAACGATTCGCTACATGATGACATCTATGCTTTTTCTAAGAGAAACCTACTCCAGAATAGAAAGAACAATTTTTCTTGAAGATCAAATATTATGTTTTGAAATTATACAGGTAATTTGATATTTATACATTCAATTTCATCACTTATAGGTGTGATGGAAGTGGAAAATTGGAATTGCTCTAACTTTTAATTGGTGAAATCAACTTGTTATAAATTTTCTGAGAGTAATGGAGAAATGTGCAGAGGTATGTTGAACGAATGAGTGGTATATCTGTGAAAAGGGTATTTTATTGAGTATCTGAGATTCTTTCAGTGTTGTCAGTCGCTAAGGAGCCTGAACAAAACATTAAGAAAACAATTTTGCGTAACATAGTAAGAACTATATTTTTTTTATCTAAGTTTACAAATATAATGGAAAGTTGGAAAGTAAAATTAAGAAATCTTTCATGTTTAAAAACTGAGACACATTAAGAGAGAGATAGAGAAAAAGAAAGAGAGAGAAATAGAGAGAGAGAGAGATCTTTTCTTTTTTGATAGTTAGTTTAATCGGTGCTATCAATGAACTTGTTTTTGCTTAGAATGAGAAAAAAAATTACAATTTTAGTTTGATAAAATATATTAAGTAATTATTATTATTATTATTTTTTTAAATACGGAAGTTAACTTAAAGTGGCTCTTAGTTATGTGGCATATTAATACGACATGGTGAGTTTATAAAATTCTAATACCTGATATACTATACAAGTCGAAAAATTTTCCATGAAGAAGAAACAGATTCTTGTTATGAATTAAAAGTAGTATATATTAAACATTTACAATATTACATAATATAAGAGAGCTGAAGAGGTATTTTTTTTCTGTTTCTTTAAATCGAGTGCAAATATTTAAAAATAAAATAGCAATAGATATTTGAGTATCCTTCCAAACACCACTCAAAACAGTCTAATAACCCAGACAGTTTTAATTGAATTTTTATATTTGACCATATTTTATTTTTTAAAAAAATATATTAAAATTAAAATATTTACAATATATTTATTTTCATAGTGAAACTTGATAATCAACACACGTTACACACACAAAACAATGTCTACAATAATTTGCAAAGTCTAATTAAGATTTCAACTATGAAATATTTCCTACACTGGACACTCAAATCTAAATACGACCCTAAGATTATACAATATACATATTTCAAATGGCTGTTTTATAATTAACCCTTTTGCTAATGGCGAAGTATTCTCAATTAATCATGCCCTTTGTTTTGAAATATGTTTACCTGTTTTGAGAAATAGCGAGACTTCTTACTAACATCATGCATTCAGATCAAATATTCAATATAATTTTTTTTTAATCATAAATGACGTCTACATATTAAGACATCATAATAATTAAAGTGTTTTGTTACTTTTTACTTTAATCTTACTTTTTGTAAAGTTTTTAAATCACAGTTTTTGAATTGAGTACGATATTTTCTATAATTATCTTCATTTGAAAAAACAATTTAAAATAAGCATTATCCGACTCATAACCAACTTCAATATAATTTCCGAAAAGAGAGTCAATGGTAACCAAAATAATCACTGCTACTGATTTGATCTGTCAATTTGGTTAAAAATCGCTCATGTCATTTTGAAAGAACTAATACTCATAGTTAAAAATTAATTTCTATACACTGCTTTTATCTGCAAACAATATTTTTTTTAATCAAATCATAAAAATTTATTTTTACTTTTGTTAGTCTTTTCTTTAATTCTCTCATTTTATATCTCTTTATCTATAGGGCTAAATGAATATAAAACTAAATTTGAATATTTTTTGCTTTATTGCAGATTTTGTCTGATAAGTTCGTTTTCTATCAAACCTTGACATCCAAATTCAATCCCATTTTTCAAAAGTATTTTTAACAAGAGATATAACATAGCGTAATATAGGAATGGTATAAACTACTGGTTTAAGTTTTTTTACTCTTCAGTAAAATTATCCAACTGTGACTCAGACTGATTTGTTTCTGAGGTACAGATTTAATTACAAAATCTTTCTAAAAATTAGGATTGTATTTTCCCCGTAAACTTTTACTTATAAAAATATCTCGAAACTCAATAATATTCCTATCCAGTATAGTTCTAATGGGACAAAAATAAATTCAATCTTGGCGTTCTCATATCAGTATATGTCAGTGAATATTTTATTTTTTGCTGACTTTTAATCTCATGAAATTCAACTAATAAAAATATAGTAATATCACTTAATTCTGCACACACACACAATATTCATCTCGAACAAGTAATATCTTACTTATGAAGATACTGAGTTCAGAAATTTTTAATTTCATTTTCACTTTCGTGTCTTCAGTCGTTAAGTTTAAAAATGTCTTGCAAGTGAAGTCATGCATCAGTAATTAGAAAACTCATTTTGATCAACTTGCATGAATGTGAACGAGCAAATTTGGATTACTTAATTGTTTTTGTTTGATTTAATATGTTTCTCGGAGTTTTTAACCTCAAATTCAATTATAGAAACTGCGTAATAAATGGAGTAGCTGCACGATCGAGTTAAAAGTCGTTTCTTTCTTAAAATATTCTCTAAGCTCAGTACATGTTGCAGCCCATTAAAAAAAGTTGTTGATGCGAAGGCAATAAATCGTATTTAATCAAACAAAAGTTATTTGCACATATTTTGGTATTGATTTGCCTATTTGTATTTAATACTTGGGTTTAAAATTGATTCTCAGTTTTTTACCATCCCATAAACCTAATGCAATAATTTTCACATGACTAATCTAAATACTCATACAAAATATAAAATGTATTTTCGGACACAAAAATATTGTTGTATTCAATTAAACACTAATTTTATGGCACATAAAATGAGTCATAGTGACTTAGACATAGTGAAGAAATGGAGCACAGCGGAATATGGCCTAGACGAATCCGACGCTTTATAAATATCTCAGGACATAATTAACGACACATTTCGGATTTACATTGTTGTAGTTGAGACGACATCCAACAGGACTATTGTCCCAACTGCGAATTCAGTCGAATCGTCACACCAGCAGCCCAGTAATTAAAAACTCAATTCATTGTTACAATTTCTCAAGTAAATACTAAAAAGCATTTTTTAAATTTCAATTTTATGACTTCATGTTTAAAATAATTTTTGTTGTTGTTGTAGACGAAATTAACTTGCATTTTGTAGTTGAGACAGTAGCAACATTGGGATGGGATATTTAATTTTATATTGAATTCAGTGTGCTCTGAATGTTTCCATCCTCCTTTATTATTATCACGTCTAGGTTTAGAAATCTTCATTTTAAATATTTTTGCGAATTTAAATTTGAATTTATGCGTAAAATTATTAATGTTTCAGTGGTGTAAATATACAAATTAGTTGATGTAAATATTTACAAATAAATGGTCTCGTAAAAGAATTCTCTACAAACGAAGATATGATTTCTTTATCCATTCTTGCTATCCATATCTTTTATTTATAATATCCCGATAAGTTCCATACCGTTTCTTATTTATTGCAATATTTTATTAAGGACGTTTCATAACGAAGGTTGTCAATAAAAAAACATTTTTAAATCAATGTGCTACAATGATGTATTGAATCATATGGTTCCCAAAGTATTATTCTCATTAAAGTATAATTTTATTTTCAAATCAAATGTTGATTATTATTGTTACTGTCTCAGTGAGCACGGTTCGAACCTACAAAAGAAAAACCGATAAATATTTATTGTCTTCGGAAGGTATGAAATGTGCGTTCATGAAATCCAAGAAAAACAGGAAAACTGAAAGAAAAATTAAAGTAAAAACAAACAAAAACACTTTGATTATAAGGGTAACGAAAAAATAACATTTAAGAAAAAGCAACAGGAAAATGATGATTATGGAATCTAGCACTGAGATGCCGAACGCATTTATTAGTGGCCATTTGCATAGTTATTTGTGAACTCAGTCAAATGAAGGAGGAATGAGAGTTACTAAGCACCTTGCACACTTGAAAAGGAGCACACTTTTCTAGTGTGCAGGAGAAGATGCAAATTATTGTAGCCTCTGATTTGTGTGCAAAGTGTGTTGATTATCCCGTTTCCCTGTGAAAATTATTTTATTGTAAATATTTTCATTTTAATTCATTTTCGGTTTTAATAAAATATGGTCAAATATAAAAATTAATTACAGAAATAAGAAAAAAGCTGCTTATTTGATTTTTGAAACACACTCCTCTTTTGCCTTTTGGCAAAATGTTTTCATATTAGTTAACCTTCGGGTTTTGTAATTATAATTTAAATTTAATTTAATTTAAATTAGTTGCGTCGCAAACAAGACCGTAAATGTATCCGTCATAACAAGCAAAATACTGAATTTAATTTTAATAATTATTGTTTTGTAATTTCCAATATATTTTAACAGGACGTATTGCCTTTCCATCTTAGGTTGTCTCACCTTGCAAAACCACTGCATTCGGCAAAAGTGACCGTTTGGGCTGCACTATCCAGTAAAGGAATCATAGAACCTTTTTCAGGAGATCATCATTTTTCACTCATTTCTCTTTATTCAATTTTTACAAGATACAAGTCAAAATTGTAAGCAACTTTGCGAACCAGTATAGTTAAAATTCCATCTCTGTCTATCCAATATACCACTCTTTGCCTTTAACAATTGAGCAGTTATGTTACTGCAAAGTTAAGGATAATAAATCTTAGCAACGAATTTCTTATACGTATGGATTTATTAATTGCCAAACTCATTAACGTGTAAAATTGCATAATTTCTAAACAGTTACAACTTCCATTTTTTTTTTTTTTTTTTTTTTTTTTTTTTTTTTTTTAAAGTGGTCTAAGGTTTCCAAACTTAACCGAGATTCGGGACTTGGTGAATAGCCATTACAGTTTCATTAAGAAATGTAAAATTGCTTTTAAATTGTATAGATAATAAACTACAGCGGCTTTTGAATGAAATCTTGATTGCTACATTGCTCAGTTTGATGGGAGGTAGAATTATTTTTGACGTCACATTTGAAAGTCATCAATAATAATAATAAATAAAAATAAAAAAACATATATATATATTTTTTTTTTTTTAAATTTAAATACAATTAGACAGCTAATTTCTCTTAGTTTTAAACAATTACTTCCAGAAGTGACAAGAATGGCCTTTGAATGATCAATTGTTTTATTTAATAATTATTGATGAGTATGCAAAAAATTGTCTTCAAACAACATATTTTCCATTTCGATTTTTCCATACATTCATTCCCACCATATTAATTTGTTTCATGGCCAATGAAAAAAGTTCAAAATCTAAAGCTCACACCAAACAAAGCAAACTACAGAAGTCTCAACAACCTTCCAAACACAGCCAGGAGAGAACAGAAAATCGATGCCAGATATCGTAACCACGTCTTTCTCATGTAAATTCAGATACAGGTAAAAAAAAGTCCCATGGAATTTCCCCTTCTGTTGTTTCTTACAGCCAATACGAAAGAGTGGAAGGTAAAGAAAGGAGTCACGAGTTGGAATAGTCCCCCTCTCTACCACCGCCTGCCATATTAGATCTCACACCTAAAGTGACCTTCTTCCCGGGAGTATATTCGGCAATGCTCTCAGAGTGTAAACCTAGCCATAACTCTGATTGGCACTAGCTGCCGTGATTGGCAGTGTTGCTATGACAACGCCTACTTATAGTCCCGCCTACACAGTGCAATGATCCACCAATGAGACGGCGTCTGGAGCCCGTGTCGGCTTGAGACACCTATCGATGGCGTCTTCCCGCCCCGGAGTTTAGCACTAATAGTAGTGAGATGATCGACGGGATGCCAAAGGTTGGCGCGTTAGTACATAATTGGCAGGATAAAATAATTCTACAATTTTAAAATGTTCTGAAAAACTTGAGGCTTTTACAGAGAAAAATGTAGTAAGGATGTAAATAGCAAGCCTCAAACAAGATAAAAATAGTTTACTAAAATTAGTTTTATTGATTCATTAATGTGTACATTGAATTTTTTTTTTTTTTTCAGCATAGTTGTTATGCTAAATTACCTACATTCACCATTTCAGTGCAACTTATTTTTTTAATAATAGTATAATTCGTCTTAAAAAACTATATTTTGTTATTAAATTCCTATTTGATAAAAATTTATCAACAAAAGTTTTATATAATTAATGTAACAATGTTTAAAGGAATAAGCCATTTTTTTTTTTTTTTTTTGAATTTTAATAACTTTAATTATGTTTATATTTAGATAAAGAAGCAAGCTAAATTTTAATAAAAATATAAATTTCTTTAATACTAAAATTCAATAACAATGTTAAGAATTTATGTTTCCTTTTAAATCGAAAGAAAATTGCATATTTTGACATTTGTTTGACCTTTTATCTTTCTATTCAGAGTTTCTGCATTTTTTTCTTCTTTTTTTTTTCAATTTTGATATTGTTCAAAGCAATTTTTTTAAAGTCAAAATTAAATTTTACTTTTACCTTCAAATATTCACCAATATTTTCATTTCTTTTTAAATGTTAAGCAATAAAAATTATCAAAACTGAATAAAAAATATGTTCTGTAATATCAACCTTTAAAAATTATCTTTGTAAAAACTTACATGTATATCACTCAATAAAAACGCTACAGGAACTAAAATTTCTAAATGTTCATTAACATTGTAAGCATAAATTTTTTTTTAATAATCTTATAATTTAAAATATAGAATTTTTATCGATGCATATTTTTTTTATATAAAACCTATGTAAATTTTAATTTATTCTAAAACTAAAAATATTTCCAAAATGGACGCCAATACAATAATTCACCCCACCACATCTACTATTTCCAATAAAACTCAGCTTATAAAGTCACCACACTTTATTACTACTCAAGTCACACTCCTCAAACGACGTCACAAACAAGACGCACTTTCAAAACTAGTTTCTTAACAACAAATAAAAAAAAAAGTGTTTCGAGCCAGCGCATCTGTCCTTTGGCGACAAACGGGGGGAACTGGTTTCATCTCTTCGGCGATCCCCCACTTGGCGCCGATCCGAGAATCGCTTTCACTGCGGCAACCCCTGGGCCGTATGCACGAGGGGGATGCGATGCTAAAAGAGGATCGAACACCTCCTCACTTACGACTGAGACGAGGGAGTTGAAGCGACCGGCCATAGGATACTCGGAGTTTGATACTCGTCGCGAGAGGCCCCCTCCATGCCGATGCACTATTAAACCAGATCGTTTTGCATAGGGAACTTTAAAGGACCATTGCTCAAGTCATGGGCCCTGGACATTGAAACCACACTAAATCGTTTATAAAAGACAATGGCTCTAGGACTATGTCCTGGACACTAATCGCATGCCAAATTGTTTTTTATCTTCAGCAGCTTTGGTTGTCGTAGATTTTTTACTTCTTCAAGACTTGTTTTAAAGTCAAGACTTTTTTTTTATATCGTTGTAGACTTTATAATACCGGGTCATTTTGAACTTTAGAGAAATTATGCAGCTCTAAGACTGTTTCCTGAACATTAAAACCCTTACCAGATTGTTTTGACTTCAGCATCTTTGATCGGAGTAGATTTTTTCCATCTTCAAAGATATCTTGCGCTGATTTTGACTAATTTTATCTTAAAGATTTGTTTTGATCGTCATAGATACCAGAGACAACATTTCCTTTGCATGGAACTTTTAAGGAACTGTAAGACTGGGTCCTCTACATTAAAGCCTTCAGCTACTGCATATCAATCTGCATAAGAGACTCGACTTTAAAAAGAGCTATGGCTCTCGGACTGGGGCCTACTGCGGCGGCAGCCTACAGTCCCATGTTCGTCTTACCAACACTGAATTTCACAGTGAGTCAAGTAGCTGCAGTCTGTGAAACTTTAGAAGAGAGTGGTGACATAGAGAGACTGGGTCGCTTTCTGTGGTCCCTGCCAGTGGCCCACCCCAACTGTGGCGAACTGAACAAGAACGAGGCAGTTCTTCGTGCCCGAGCTCTAGTCGCCTTCCACACGGGCAGCTTCCGAGAACTCTACCACATCCTTGAAAGCCACCGTTTCACCAAGGCATCGCACACTAAGTTACAGGCCATGTGGCTGGAGGCTCATTACCAGGAGGCCGAGAAACTTAGAGGTAGGCCACTGGGTCCTGTTGATAAGTACAGAGTGAGGAAGAAGTACCCTTTGCCCAGAACCATATGGGATGGGGAGCAGAAGACCCATTGCTTCAAGGAGCGGACCCGGAGTCTGCTGAGGGAGTGGTACCTACAGGATCCGTACCCGAATCCGACAAAGAAGCGGGAGTTGGCTCAGGCGACGGGACTCACTCCCACGCAAGTCGGCAACTGGTTTAAGAACAGGAGGCAAAGGGACCGGGCGGCAGCCGCAAAGAACAGGTGAGTAGATTTTCTTTCATTCTGCACCAAAAGTTCTCATTTTTGAAAATTTGATGTTTCTTTCTTAATTTTAAACATTCTAAGGAGAATGTTGACTTCAGAAGGATCTGTATAGATTTGTGCTCAATCGCTAAGAAAGTCGCATGAGATCTGTGTTGAGTTTCTGGTGATGTATAGACTCAAGGTAGAAGAAAGAAGAAGTGAAAAAAAAAAAAAAATCGTTTAATATAAAAAGTTGTACCCCTCCGATTTTATAACTAGCTTTATCTTTTTCACGATGAGCTTGACCTAATTCAATATTTATATCGATTAAAATTTATATCGGTTAAAATTCACACAGAAAAACTCTTTTCGCAAAATCATTTTAAACTGATATTCATTTGAGTAACGTATGTCATTTTTTTTTCTTTTTAGACAGTTATTATTTATTGTGAAGATTAAATAAGCCCTTAATAGTATATTTTTGCTTTTTTTTTATATATATATATATACATGCTTAATCCTCATACTATAACAAAACACCTTTTCTACTAGTTGAAAGTAGGTGTCATGAACACCACTGGTACAAACCATATGGAACGGTATCTCCAGCATTCCCCCTTTAATTTCGGCCATAACATGCGCAGTTACTTCAAAATAGTCCTACGTAAGAAATAATACAAATGTGTTAAATGTAAAATCGAAGAATATTTGATGAAAAGAGTTCCTTTAAATCCCTATGACCATTTTATTGAAGTACTGCTTTGTATTCAGATGGCTTAATAACGTGGTTGGATAACAAAAAAGTATTTTCATTATTTTTACACAATTTTTACTTCACAAGCATGAAATTAACTCGATTCAATTGAAGAGAATGGTTTTTAGTTTTTAAATAGAGATTAGTTTTAGAAAAAGAGAAAAATAAAAGCAGATTTTATAAACGGTTAAGTATACATCAACGTCCATTGTTTTTAACAAAAAAATTGCATGTTGGGGTTTATTACTTCGGTCATTTTATTTTTTATTCTTTTGTTACTTCAGATCTATTTGTAATGCTAATTTCCAGAACGGCTTCTTAAAACTAAGACCGGTCTTAAATTCAATTATTTAATTGTAGCTATTACATTATTGAAGCATAACAACCATGATTAAAAGTGGGATCAGTTTTATTTGTAAAAAAAAAAAATAACTTATTTTTCTTTGCTAATTTATATTAAAAATATATAAAAGAATGGTTTAAATCACATGCCTAGTGAAAGTATAATTAATGATAAATGAATAAGTAAAAATATCTATTACGTGTAGAATCTAATTCCAACATCAAAGATATAACAGCATATTATGTATAGGAATAGCATGTGAAAGGTATAAAACATTTTCTGAAAATGACAAAACAATAAAGTCAACTGATATCTTTAAATTAATGGGTAAGAAATTTTAATTGGACTATTTCTGAATTTTTGGCGATTTATATATTTCAGAAATTCTTTTATAAAAGTAAGACATGTTTATGCTGAACTTCTATTTTGTATTGTTTTTTTAAGGTGTTAAGGTGTATTCTATAAATCTGTCATCAATGTAATTTTTACTCGATGTTTAAAGTTTATAAATTTCAAAAAAAATTATGACAAAAAGTACAATGTGATTTTGTTTTTCTAAAAATTGTAAAGTATTTTTTTTTTAAATAAATAAAAGAAGGGTTGTAATGTCATTATGCTTATTAAAGAAGTTGCTTAAATTATTAAATTACATATTGCACATTTGCATATTGCAGTTATAAAAATTATAGAAAATATATTAGACATATAAATAATGTAATTTGACTTTGCAATTTCAAATAATTAATTAAGTTAGAAAAAGATTTTGATTTGTGTTAATGAAATATTTTTCTCTCAAAAGGAACAAAATTGTTCACTTGTGTCTACCTTTAAATACGATTTCAAATCCTGTCAGTTAATTTATTTGCAATGTATAGATAACTTATTGTGTACAGCTAAAAATACTCTAAAAAATTAAGTATTTTGTCAAAACTTATTACAAAATTTAAAAAAATTGAAATTTTAAACAGATATTAAAGTAATTTAAAAGAGTAAAAAATCGGAAAAGACGTTGTTTTGTGAAAGTAACTTGACTCTATTTGTTCATAGCAATGAGTTTTAAGAATTTTCCTTTCTTGCTTATTTTTTGTGCGAATTTTTAAATCTATCACATTTCAGATAAAAAATTAACTTACGGAATGTAAACGTATGGAAAATAAAAAAATCAGTTATTGAAAGGAGATTGAGAAAATGTCAAATAAACAATGAAATTTTACACATTTAACTGTGCATGCAGTATTTGCATTTACATAAAAAAATAAAAAATTATTAAAACTACACAAAAACAAAATCTTACAGTTTATATTGAATACCTATTTGGTATAGATTGAACAACTTAAATTTCTTTTTAAACATTATAATAGCAACTTTTTGTTGGAATGTTTTTTCATTCATCACTTTTGCCTATATGTATTTATAATAGCTCTTTTCTGAAGTCATACATATACATTTATATAACCTTTAAAATTTGTAAAATAAACCTTATTAAACCCCATACAATTTTTAACTACAACCGAGAATCATTTATATCATTAGTTGTTTGGGAAATTATTTACCACTTAATTTTATCCGATAAAACCATCTTGATTCATTTATTAACTTATTCTTGCCCTCACTTGTCTATATTTTACCTACATTAAGTACAGAATTTATAAAAGAATTACTATTGCATTCCTATAATTTCACCAGTTATATTTTCTTCAACATAAAAATGTTTACTATACCTAAAAGGCATTCGTTGGAGCTGAATCATCACGTTTTATATATAAATCTACTATTAATTTTATTTCTCAGAGCCAACCTCGTTTCAATGACACAAAAAGTTTTGATCCCATAAAGTGTGCTATAAGATATGTCTGTATATATTTACAATAATTAAGGTGATGAATAGGGTACTTTAACCCTTTTGCATTTACTCACCTTTAATATTTAAACTACTTAAAATATCATTACCATTAAAGGTAGGTTACTTCATCTCTACCAGACTCATTCCATCATTACATATTTATTTCACCTATATGTCAAGTATTTATTAAGCAATCACGTGGGCATTATTCGATAACCAGCTTCAAAAAATTAAGCAGATATTCTCTGTGGACTTCAATTTCAACTCTCCGGGAACTTAAACTCAAGAGTTCGTTAGTGAGTCAAAGAATTTTGAGTTCAGTATAGCGTATTACAACACCAGAAACTCTCACCAGTCCATACTAAAGAGTTGAACACCTATCTCTGAAATTGTTTCTGTAGTTACTCGATAACCATTGAGGACTAGAAATAAAAAACGACCAAAGTCCAAAAAAGAACATTTTTCAGGAGAGTCGAAAAATGACAGCATGTGGTACTTAAAGCAATGATTAAGTACATACTTCAGATTGAATTTGAACTATTGCTACTTGAGTTCGCACTTTAGGCTTTCGCCACTTTGTTTAGCTTGGTCTTTAGGACATTTTTCAGTAAAAAAAAAGATTTTCGATTTTTTTTGGTACTTAGGTCATTTTCCATTTTTAGTCCTCAGTTGTCAATAAATTTAAAGTCAAAATACCAAGAATAATTTAGTGAAGTTCAAATTATTTGTTTACCTTTTAGAAAAGCAGTGTTTGATAAATATTGAAAAATAGCAGGCTATTGCTAACAAGTGGGTCGTAAATGAAGTGAGGATTTGTTAGGTTATAAGCTAACTGAGAGCAGTTGAGAGAATTATTCAGTAATAGAATTATTAAGCATTACTGAAAAAGAAAAAATTAAAGAAACATAGTATTATTGTATATTGAGTTCATATACTTTTTTACCTTTTAAATGCACAACGTATATATTTAAAAATTATTTAATTTAATAAAAATAATTAATGATTGTTTCGATTTTCATCATCAGACCCATTGCAGATATAAATATTATGATATTGGCATAAACAATAAATTCTTATCTGTTCATACAATATAGGGAGTTATCTATTCATACAATATTGGGAGTAGGTTGTTTTACAAAAAAAAAAAAAAAAAAAAAAAAAAAAAAATGTATATATATATATATATATATATATATATATATATATATATATATATATATATATATATATATATATATATATATATATATATATATATATATATATATATATATATATATATATATATATATAATTTTATGTATAAAAAAGTTTTGATTTGAAGACTTTAATGTGGCATTTGAAATACAATGTAAATAAATCAAAATTGAATTCGCACTTCAAACTAATAATAAGTGTAATGACTTGTAATCCCAGTTTTTTTTAATTAATTTTTGAATATAAAGTTGAATAAATATTACCGGCACTTAGAATGTACCACTTCAATTATTACTGTTAAAAATATTCTGTACATAATAAATAGAAATTTAACTGGCAAATATATTTTTCTAAATTTTACTGAGATTTCCATTTTTCTATCTCTCTTTTGGACTAGCACACTTTGAGCTCTTAATAAAAAAATCTGCTTCAAATTTTGCCCACCTAATTGACTGCATGGTTAGCATTTTGGCCGCAAATACCAAAAGAGCCGGGTTCGAACACTGAGTTATGAATAGATGTTCGTTGTGGTACAGAATTCATGCCAAGTTTTAAGTATTGGCCTAATTATCCATTATTGTGGGCAAAAGTAGTTATTGAGGGTAGACACAAAGCTTCCAATTTTAAAAAAGATTGTCGAAATAATAGTTATCTTGAATTGAACTCACGCATATTTTTCTCATCTGCTGCGTTAGTTATCAGAGTAAGGTTTCGATGGGGATTTGTATAAGCTCATATATTTTACCGTGTAGGTAGCAAGTTCAAGTAGGTTACAGCGAAAAGGTGAAAATAATATAACGTGCTTAATTGGACTTTTAAAACTAGTTAGTTAACCCACATATGATAGTGTCATAAATAGTTCAAAATTTAACACTCTACGTGGTTTTTTGACGGTTAGAGTATGTTCAATATTTGTTGAACAAAATTTTATGAAATACGAAGTTTATTTTCTTAATACGGAAAAAAAAAAAAAAAAAATGAAAAAAGCAATTTGGTTATAACTAAGGAACTTTTTTACCCTGAACCGTAAGACCTTAAGTCCAAGGGTATTGTTTTTGATTGGTCAGAAGTGGGGTCCGGTGTCCTTCTCTACTTAATAAATATTTGGGTATGCGCAGAAAAAGCATTGTGTGGGCATTTGCCTGCTCCGCCTTCTTGAATAAAAATATATGTATGCTGATGTTGTTCAGTTGTATTGATGTATCGATATTTTATAAAACTCAAATAAATAATAATAATAATAATAATAATAATAATAATAATAATAATAATAATAATAATAATAATAATAATAATAATAATAATAATAATAATAATAATAATAATAATAATAATAATAATAATAATAATAATAATAATAATAATAATAATAATAATAATAATAATAATAATAATAATAATAACAACAACAACAACAACAATAATAATAATAATAATAATAATAATAATAATAATAATAATAATAATAATAATAATAATAATAATAATAATAATAATAATAATAATAATAATAATAATAATAATAATAATAATAATAATAATAATAATAATAAAACCTTTGTAATGAGCTTGGACTGTAAGTAAGGCCCAGACTAAACTGTACATTGGCACTAAGCTGATTACAATATTTTAAATATTTTAACCTATAACTCAAAATTAAGTTTACGTCTTAACAAAACAAACTTTGCAAATTCGCCTATAGGCTTCTTTTTTTCTGAATTAAAAACGCAACAAAATCAAGCTCGTGTGACTCCCGTTCTTTGTTCGGGATGAATGGTGGATGACATGGATGTTTGTACATCTCTCACGTTTCCTCACCTGCCATTTCGGAAAGACAAATGGGGTATGGAGCAATGACTGGACATAAATTACAACCCAGAGAATTGTGAGTTTCACGCTTTGCTGGGACGTACATCTCTGGGTGGAAAAATTATATTTCCTGTTTTGCCTTCTTTTGGGGAGGACATATTACAAGAGTAACACAGACTTTAAAAGAACGGAATGGTATCACTTGTTCTCGTTTCAGAATCATAGACAAGAAATTACGTGAGGATCTTAAGAAAACGATAGAGTCGTTCTCAATGATACTCTTAAGGTACATTTAATGACAAAACAGAAGTTAAATTGTTAGTTTAGATGCCTGTAAAATTTCGTGAATGGGAGAAATTTCTGTTATGAGTTAAAAATAAGTTGGATTGTGACAGGAGATTTTTTCATATAAAAATATTGCAAAATTTGTTAATTTGGTGAAAAACTTGGAAGTAAATATCCAAATCCTAAACTGATATCTCGATTTCAGCCATGATGAGAACTTACGTGCGATATTATAGAAACACATTTCTGATTGAATTTACAGCCCTTATAGTCGGAAATTCCTGTTGAATTTAGTGTAATCCTACTAAACTTACGAGACCTTCAAACTGATGCATGACGAATGATTCTAGCTTTAAGCACTTTTGGCGAATTGACTTCCAGGTAATATTTACGGTACTCACGGTTGCAACTTTTAGTTAAATTTAGTATGAGACCTCGCTTCGTTGCGATCTTTCATTTGACATATAGCACATGTTGGCATTTGTATAGCATTTGTACTTTTAATTGGTAATGTTGACTTTTGACTTTTAGGGCCTATCTATAAGTTCCTCCCTAGTACAGTGTATAAACTATAATAATAAGGATATGGAAATTATAATTTTTCTCTAATTACTTTGACAAACAGGCCTGAATGTCGTTGTACATATCGTTTCTTTGAGATATATTTGGGGAACATGTTGATGATGGATATGTAGGGTAAGACGATCAAGATCCAGAAAATAATATTAGTTCACATGATCCTTTTCAAAAGGATCCTCACGAAATTTTCATACGGGTTGCAAAATTTAAGGTATCCTGTTGGTTTCGTCTAAAATTCTAGAAAAGTTTTTAGAAATTAATTTAATTTTATGAAAAATACTATTAATTCATTGTTATAAAACATATTATGTTATTAAAGATTATCAGCAAAAGGAAAGATGCAATTTTGAAAAGAAAATTTTAATGGAGCTTTTAAGATTTCAAAATGATATCTAAAAGTGGTTAAGATGGGTATTTTTTAGGCAATTCGCAAAACATCAGTTGAAGAATTTTTTTTAAACTACCAAATAAATAAAATACCTTGGGAATTGTTAAAATGTGCATTAATAAATATACAGTTCCCCATTAAAATATTTAAAAAAAAAAAAAATCTTGCAAAAAAAAAAAAATTATTGGAAATGCATTTTAAAGATTTGAACAGTATTATTTTTTCTCCCTCAACATTACTTTTTTTGCACACAATTACATTAGGTTTACATTTTCTGAGAGAATCTAAAAATAATTCATGATGGCTCTGTATATTGCAGTAGTTTTTTCGTAACAATAACAATTAAAAGTATTTTTTTTTTTTAAATTTAGAGTAGGTACTTTTTAAAATACTAACTTTTTTAATCTGTTTTTATTATTGGATCCCCAATATTTGTCAAAATTTACGACCACTACTATTTGAAATGATTAGGTAAAACCAAGTTAAAAAAAACCCCTTCTTGATTAACAGAATTTTTTGTTACTCGTTTAAGTGCTTTTTACAATGTTTTTTCGTATCTCCGACCATTTCCTGTCCTTATTAGCCATTTCCAATTTAAACACAAAACGCAAATATTTTTTTACCCTTCTTCTGTTTGTGCTTGTTTTTAATGCATTTTTTTTTGTCTACCTATTCGTGGTTAAAGCCATTAAGTCACAACAAAAAACGAACCGTGCATGGCTGTAAAATTCCAATACGAAAACAATCATTTAGATTCCCTAATGCTATTTTCATTTCCGTTAACGTTTACTTAGTCATTAACCATAAGCTAGAAGCATACGTGTGTTTCTTTTTCTTTAATTTCCTCAAACTAAAAAAAATAATTTTACGATGCCGAAAGGGATGAAAAACTCTTTAAAATCAATGAATGTTTCATTGTGATTAATGTTTAACGTAGGAAAGCAATACACGAGCACAAAAAATCTGCCCTTCATTAACATTGAACGATGAGATAATTTTTGCTTAAATACCCTCCTTGATGTTAATGTCTTTCCCGTATCTTTTCTAAAGGAGTAATTAAAAAGCATGAAAAAATTTCAAGTTAATTTTTAGCAGCAGCCGTCAACTGTTAGTAGAAAAAGATGGAAGAAAGTCAGGTTTGGGAGAGAGTAGAAAAAATCCTTCGCCTTTCGTGCCCAAAGTGTTAAAGTTAAGAAAATGGTTGAATAACGTGCTGGATCTCTAAAAGATATTACTTAAGACTTTAGTCAAAGTAGGATAATTTTTATGTTCCGAAAAAAAAAAAAAAAGCATTCGGATTTCTTAACCGATTTCTGTGCTTTTTAAGGCTAATTTTTTTTTAGGTAGTTTAATTAAATATTAATTTTAACAAAAAGTGGAATTCTTTTATAGATTTTAATTTTTTAATTGTTTCTTAGGTACTTTACTTGTTGGCGTAAATGGCAGTGATCACGGACATAGTAATTTTCAATGGAGGAGTCTTAGATATTTTTTTTTAATATTTTACCCCGCCATTAACCTTTTATTAGCAAATTAAATAATAGAAGTCATTGTTACATTTTTAAAATTTGCATTATTTCAAAAGTTTTTTTAATGTTTTCAACTAAGTGAGTTTTTTATGATTAATTTTCAGAAATAAATAATACTAATAATAAAAAAAGCTACTACCTTAAATGTATATGTAAAAGAAGGAATGTTTTTAAATTGAAAGGTGTGCATGTGGGAATAGTTTATGCTTGCATGCAATCTAATAGAGAAATATGTGAGTTTTTAATGATGATGGACACTGTACCAAACGTTAATTAAAATTTCCCACTTTATTGTAAAATCGGTTAATGAATATTAAAAAAGTAAAGATGAGTCTTCGTGTTTCAAATGAGAGCTAGGTATAATGTAATTATGCAATAAAATTAGTATACTATGAAAGATTATAGAATTGTAAACCTTTTAAATTTCAAACATGCAGCATTCTAAATGAGTTTAAAACCACTTTAAATAAATAAAAAAAAATCCCATTTTTGTTTTTAAAGATGGTAAAGCCTTCAACAATGAGTTTAATACTAAAGCGCGATTTGTACATTTTTAGAATTCAAGACAATTATTTTCAAGAAGTATAGAGCTTTACATTTAAATACATTAAACAAAGAATATAAATACTTTAAATAAAATGATTCCACCTTTATAATTTTTTTTTCAATGATTAAATGGAAAAATTTAGTTATTGAACTCTAATTTGTTATTTTTTTAGGGTATAAATGTATTTTTAGGGAAATATTGGTAAGAAATGTAACAGTTTTTTAGAGATGATGTACATTTTGAGAAGATATGAAATTTACCTAATGATAACGAAACTTTTACTGAAGGCACAGTTTTCAGGAATGTACAGTTTAAATAATTTAAGAGATTTTTTGGTGTACCTTTCCAAATGCGGTTGCTTAGTTTCAAAGGGTAAGCGTATCACACATAAAAAAGCACTGTTTTACAACATGAAGTGATTCAAGTTGAGCGTAGCTTTTCATAGAGTCTAATATTCAAATTATAATAAAAATTATTATTCAATGAAACAAATTTAATAACGATATATGTCAGCTTATAAATGTCAAGGGGGTGCCAAAGGACTTGAGTGGGTACTCTGTATTGTATGGATTTACATTAATAAGATTCACGTTTTAACCCATGTTTTTACGTTTGAATTATTTTAGGAATGGCATTATGGCTTGTCTATTGAATCCTTTGAACCTATTTTAGGAAATATATTAAGTATAAAAAAGAAAATAACTCATCAACTGTTAGTTTTTAGACTAATCGTCCACAATAAAGTTTGCTTCAAATAAGAAGTAGGATCCACAAATTAAAACCTAATGGTGATATTTTCAAGTTTTAAAGAAAATAGTTTATTTTTTTTATTTTTTATTTATTTTTTATTTTTTTATTTTCAATAAGTTATTTTATTCTCTGGTTCATGTAAAAGGTTTTTTTTTTTTTTTTTTTTTTTTTTTGTTTTTGTTTTTGTATGATTCTCTTAATATGATATTTTTTTAAAGGTACCTTAATCCATGTACATTGTAAAATTTTTTGTTCCACCTTACCACCAAAAATTGGTTCCCATTTAGCTGCAACCAACATTTGGAGTTTAGTTTTACGATTTAATGGTGCTTACGGTCCGAGGTAGCACTATTAAATCATGAAACTAAGTACTAAATGTTGGTTGCAGTTAAATGGGAACCAATTTTTGGTGCAAGGTGGATCCAAATTTTTAACAGTGCAATTAGAGCAAACTACAACGCAATGTATCGTTAGTTTTCAAAACAAATGCTAACAACAGATAAGAATACTAGTTTCCTGTTAAATGTTCATCGGTTTGCTTCTTTTTCTCTTTATAAAATTCTTCAGAGTTCATCTATTTCCCATAAACATATGGGTTTGGTCCACGAGCTGGTTATTGTTACGGTTTCAGCAGTCAAAGGCTAAATAAAACATATTTGCATACCGAACACAAACACTTTAAATGCAAACAATCTCCTGAAACTTTTTTCCTGTGTCATGAGATAAGTTTGTATAAGCTCCATTTTCATACAACGTAAAAGAGCTCTTTATAAAAACCAGCAAGATCTATCTACTCGGCACACGATGCTTCCAGTCCCTTCGCAGCAAATACACAGAGTTGCAAATCTCACCCCTGCGTGTCCATATAAAATGAAAGGATGCATTCTCATAGCATTATGTTCTCGCCTTTCCTACAAAAGAATTGCAGTGTTATCGTCGTCCATGGTGGGCCATTTTTCAGTCCCTTGCCGACATTTACATAAAACGAGAAGGGAGAACAGTAGCGTGAGTGGCCGTAACTTGCTTTGCTGGCCAAAACGGAACGTGATAGCGGCGGGGAGCATGTGCGTAGACCCAGCACGTGAGTGTCGAAACACTCACTCTCTAATTACTGGTTGGTATCGTTAACAGCGACGGAAGTCTTGGATGACGCTCTGGAGATTAATATTCTTGTAATGGAGGTAGATACTGACGTTGTTCTTTGAGTATATGGCTATATGACTAAAAAGACTGATATTTTATTAAACTTTTCAAGTGTGAATCCGTTGTGCAAGTCACAAATGTGCTGAAAAAAGCTTGATTAATATTACATTTAGGGATTAGGTGGTAATCGGATTGGAGTGAAAAGGTGCTAACCACTTTTAGTGTAAATCACTTTTTACTATATTTAGAAACAGGAAGTTCTACCGATCAGTAAAAGCTGGAACTTGATCACTGGAATAAAATTGTGGTAAATGTGTGAGACGTAAAATCGCTAAGATTATGTTGAAAACAGGATTTTTTTTTTTCTTTTCTGAAAATTTTTGAAATTCTGAAATTTCTTTTTTGAAAAATTTTGACAAATTGTAACAAATACTTTTCATTAAGCCAAAGATATGAAGCCTTGATAGAGGAAAAGTGTAACTATTCTGAAATGGGTGAACCAATCTTTGTCCATTAAATTCAAAATAATGTAATTTCATGGATAACGTCATAATTTTCAACTCCAGGTATTTACAGGGAATTTTCATAACATCAAATATACCTATCTTTGATAGCATTTGACAGTTGCCTTCATTTTTTGTATATTTTGTAAAAAGTGCGGGCAGTGAGATTTTCGTTTCTGGAGTAAAAGGGTTAAAATATATCGCATCTCATGTATTCCAATGATACATTTAAATCAGATAAGTAATTTTCCTATATTTTGGTCTGCTTTATATTTTTCCGTATTTATTGGGTTTTCTCTTCTTATCCCTTCTTGTACCATTGCTGCTATAAACGAATATTTCCTGTCTCTCTCTCAATCTCAATATAGCCACTATATTCATCGACGTAATGTGATGGGTAACGTGTTTCTTTTCGACGAGAAGCAATTTTCTGCGTAAACACACGTCGCTATCTACACTCGTATCTGAAATCACGGGGTGGTGGACTGAGCATTTGCATATGGTGATAGATCGGTTGGGAAAACATCAGCGATCAGCGTTGCTTTCTCATGCACGTCGCCGGTCTGGGATCGAGTGATACTGCAACAACCGCGCAATCCTCGAAACTGTTTTCTCCGTAAGTATGAGAGAAACGTTCTCTTGTGGAAGTTTGAGTGTTGTGACACTTGCGAAGAGGAGAACTTGCCCATCAGTAAGATTTAGTTGAAACCTATGTTTCGGGTAGATAGATTAGTATTGAATGTGAATTTATTAAAAATAGTTGAACGGTTCTGAAATTAGATTTTTTAGTAGAAATTATGAATTCTAATGTTTATTTCAAGTAAATTTATGCTTTTTAAAATTGAGCTGAGTAACTCGATATTACATCTTTAGGATGTAATTATGAATGATCATTTTAATTTAATGAGTGTGAAAAAAATTAACTGAATAGTACAGTTTATTTTTTTTGTATTGAATGGATTTTAGATAATTAGCTTGAAGTGACAATTCCAGCTAAATTTTTAAATGAATTGTTTGGATTGGCATGACCTTGGGAATACAGTATCAGACGAAACGGTCGTTTCGCCGCCAACCTTAAAAAGGCAGAAACGACAGTAAGTATCTATTCTCTGCACAACTTAGAGCGAAAAAGTCGAAATTGACTATTTTCTAGCGTGCTTACGGAACTTCACATAATTATACAAAAAATACCATTGATTCGTCTCGGTGATATCTTTTAAAGAAAAAAAAAATGGAGTATCTAGGATAAAAGACAACGAAGAAAAAAAATATTGAAATTTCCAAAACGAAATAAAAAAACGAGTTCTACCCCGATTTTGATGTAAAAATTTAGACAAACGTCCAGTCCTAACTAAGCTATAGATCTTCAAACGGATTGAATTATACGATGCGGAATGTTTCAACTTAAAATCCTACGCTGGTTTGAACTTTATTAAATAATTCTTACTATTTTAAATTAATTTAAAACCACTTTTTTTCATTTCATAATTTGGCGACAGATAAAGGCGATCAGCATGTAATTGAGGTTCAGATATGCATGCCAAAAGTTGCCAAACAGGTTTGCCATCATTTCGAAGTTAGTTTTTCCGACATGTTAGGCTTAAGTGAGAATGTACGTAATGTTTAAGTATTGGCAGAACGAATCGGACTATAATTATATAGCTTATAACATCTTTAAAATTGAAATAATTTAATTTTTGAAGCGACAGAATTAAAGATAAATATTTGTTCTTCATATTGTATGTGTTATTTGAATTGTATGATAATTTAGAGTGAGTTAACTTTCAAAAATATTTTAATTTCGGGAAATCTCCGTTGAAAAATGAAAATAATCATATTTTGTTGCAAGATACTATGGGCTGAGTATAAATGTGGAGGTTATGCGAGCTGACGTCACAGTCAATTCATTACAGCGGGACTAAATAAAACACGCATTGCGATTGGCTAATGGAATTTGCAAAAATGTCATTCGTTTTTAAAGAATTTGTTTACTTTCCGTTGTAAAATGAAATCGTAGAATCATATATCATCAAAATTATAATTTCATAGTGAATTTTAAAATTGTTGTTAAAAAAATATTTTAAATTTTGTCAAATATCAATGGGTTATTATGTGAACCAAAATAATGCTTGGTATAATAAAAATAATTTATATTGCAATAATTAGACTGTAAAAAAACTTGTAATATTTATTTGTAACAATTTATTAGAATGGCCTTGTATGTTAAAGGTGCCGGATTTAATTCCTGGGTTAGGGATGTTCGTTGTGATTCGGAATCCACGTTAAGCTGTGGGTCCCGGGCTGATTAGTCGTTATTATGCACTAAAATAGGTCGTTGTGCGGACAAACTAACTAATCGAGCTGAAACTTGGCAGACAGGCTCTTTGTCGATGGCAACGTATTTCATTAAGTTTGGGGGGTTGAGTTACCATACACAAGTTTCTAGTACTCGTTCGTGGTCGATTTTGATGGTTACTGCTGCCCGCATTCAATCAATTTGTCAATTTTCAAGAAGATTTTGGCATGTAAGATATCATTTAACTCATCTCGAAGAATTATGAATATTCATGGTACCAGGTGTACTATAGGTGGTACTACTTCTGGTTAATCAATTTTGAAAATAAATATGGCATGTTGGGTGTCGTTGGGCTTGTTTAGAAAATTATGAATGTTTAAGGTACTAGGTATAGTATAGGTAGTACCACTTTCGGTTTATCAATTTCCAAGATAAATATGGCAAGTTGGGCTTTTGTTTTGATGAATTATGAATGATTAAAGTACCAGGTATGCTATTGGTACCACTTCCGGTTTATCAAATTTAAAGATAATTATTGCATGTAAGGTATCGTCGAACTCAGTTTGAAGAATTATGAATATTCTTGTTACCAGGTGTACCATAGGTGATAAAGAGAAAAACGATGAAACGGACAAATTCAAAAAATAGAAGTCGCCAGTGTTTAAAAAAAAGTTCTGATATCCCTCCAAAAAAACACTTTGGAAAAGTAGAAAAACCACCAACCTCAAAAACACAAAAAACTTTCATGCAATAAAAAAATCAGAAACATGATGAAAATTTTTAGCCACAAACGCAGTGATATAAAAAACGGCCAACCTCTGATTACAACTCTCGGTTGTGACTCGCTTAAGAATGTATGCTTACTTAGTTTATTTTTAAAATTTAAGTTCCGCTCCCATAAAAATTTAAGCTGTTTGAGGTTGGCACCCGTCTTAATCACTAACCTTAAACCCCCCTCCTGTCTCCTCTCCCCAAACAAGAAACACTTTCTAAAATGCATGTATCAACCAAACAAAAGCATATCAAAAATACTTTAGTTTTTTACTTAAAAAATTCTTAATAAAGATTCAAATGCGAGCGTTTGAGTACAGTTTCTCTATACTATTTGGAAAATTACATCTACATGAACATGAAGATTTACACTACTTAGTATTTCCTATCCATCCAAATGAAATCATATCTTCTCCAATATTCGTGCAAACAGTCATAAATTAGTTTAAACGCAAGCATTGTTAATATTCCTATAACGGGCGCCAACCTCAAGCAGCGTAAATTTTTATGGGAGCGGAACTTAAATTTTAAAAATAAACTAAGTAAGCATACATTCTTAAGCGAGTCACAACCGAGAGTTGTAATCAGAGGTTGGCCATTTTTTATATCACTGCGTTTGTGGCTGAAAATTTTCATCATGTTTCTGATTTTTTTATTGCATGAAAGTTTTTTGTGTTTTTGAGGTTGGTGGTTTTTCTACTTTTCCAAAGTGTTTTTTTTGGGGGGTTCTACAATGCTGGAACTCTTTTCAACTCGAGTTTATCAAAATTAATTCAACTGTTCTGAATTTTATTTTATCTTTTGAGTGTTAAGAATGTAATTAATTAATAACTTGAAATAAATGAATAACTAAATGAATTATGTGTAGTTTCAATTTTTAATATTTTTTTTTTAATAGTAGTTTATACCAGTAATGGAAGCATTCTTTTTACACCTCATACTTTTAACAACAATTTCATAAATAACTAGATCGAAGAAAAATAATTACTCTTTTATAATTCAATGCCGATTTAATATTTTTAGTGATTCAAATGAAAGATTTTCAACCTTCAAAATCTGAATATTCACTGATTAAAATGATTTATACAGCAATAAAAAAAAAAAAAAAAAAAAAAAAAAAAAAAATATCAACTCTAAATAAATGTTAACTCATTCAAATACTTTCATAACGAAATGTAAATGCCAGTCAAACTTTAAATCTCCACATCTCCACTCAAACAAAACTTAATATATATATATATATATATATATATATATATATATATATATATATATATATATATATATATATATATATATATATATATATATATATATATAAAATAATATAAAATAAATTACAAATTGAAAATAATAAATGTCCACTGATTTAAATTCTAAATACATGTTCACGCATTTCAACATATTTGTTACACAATTCAAAGAACCCTCCAAACTCTGATCAAACTATCAGTTGTCATTCCAGTATTTGTAACGAAATACTAAGAACCGTTCCCCGTCACGCTTTTAAATGACGCAGCAGTCACGTTACAGCACCGAACTCTTCCTACCAGCACAACCTTCAAAACTAAAATGACCAGCCAGGCAGTCAAATCCCAGATTTATTACACAAGTCAAAACTATAAGGTGCTTCTCGATTTTCTCTGAGATCATCCCCAGCGCTGAAGCGAGAAGAGGGGAAAAAGATCCACGATTCACATGGCTTAGCTGAGAAACCTAAGTTGAGGTTCTGTGCTGGAAAGATACTCTAACACGGGTAGCATATGTCGTTGGATACTTTGTTCAGTGTTCTGTGTAGAGTCATGCACTGCGATGATTCATTAGGATTACAATTTGACTCATTAGCTCGGATTATGAGATTGTCATTGCTGTGTAAGTTGCTGTAGGTTGGCGTATGGAAATGCAGTGTCAGATACTTCCGAATTGTCACTGTTCATCTTTGAGAAGTTTATGACGGAAAATTTCGTTTTTAAATGCGAAATGAAGATGTACTTTTTTGTGTATTCTGTTGACTTTTTTAGTTCTATAAGCTTAGGGTATTTTTTTTTTTTTTTTTAAATCACAGTGCCTGCCAAAATATTGCCTTAAAAATCTGACATCATTAATAGAGGAGAATCAATAAAATTTCAAGGGATAATTTTTTTTAATATGATTTTATTACCCTGGGCCTTAAACCCAAGGGTATCGTTTCCAATTGGTCAAAAGTGTGGTCCAGTGTCCGACTCCACTTAATGCTTGAGAATGCGGAAAAGCATTGTGTGGGTATGCACTGGCTCCGTATGCTTGTCTAAAAAGAGATGTATGCTTATGTTGTTCAGCTGAATTAAGGACTAGAAATAGAAAACGGCCCAAGTCCAAAAAAAAGAAAATTTTTCAGGAGAGCCGAAAAATGAAAAGCATTTTCATTGGTGCCTAGGGCTATGACTAAGTATAAGATTGAATTTGAACTATTGCTGCTGGAGTTCGCACTTTAGGAGTTCTCCAGTTTGTTTAGCTTGGTCTACAGGACATTTTTCCATAAAAAAAAAAAAGAGTTTCGATTTTTTTGGTACTTAGGTCGTTTTCCATTTTTGTGTATCGATGTTTTATAAAATTCAAATAAGAAACTAAAAAAAAAAAAAAAAACACTTTGTAATGGGCATGAACTTAAGGACCAGGTTAAACTGCACATTGGCATTAAGCAGATTTTTTTTAAAACTTCAAAACCAAATTCTGTCGAACCATAATAAAAGGTAAACTAGCAAATAATAATAATAATAAAAATATCCAGTCTGAGAAATATTAATTATTATTAGACTTTAACACAAACTTCTTTATTTTTCTTTTCTGTTTCAGTAGCGTCACCTGTTGGACAAAAAGCTAAAACTTTCATTCTTTCAGTTTTATTTTCGAATAATAATAATAATAATAATAATAATAATAATAATAATAATAATAATAATAATAATAATAATAATAATAATAATAATAATAATAATAATAATAATAATAATAATAATAATAATAATAATAATAATAATAATAAAAAACCTAGTTTTAAAATATTTATGTTTTTATCTTAAAATTTTTCCCACTCCTATTTTTATCTGAAAAAAGAATTTCACATGTTTTAATGTAATATTTTGGTTGGTTTTGTGTGCTAGAATAAGTTGCATTAAGCCAATTGATATGTAATGTGATAGACTGTTGATTACGCTTAAAAAACAAGAATTAAGCAGCGCACTTCTTATTTTCATTGCTGTTGTAACAACAAATTTTAAGTATTTCTGGTTCAATACTATATATATATTCAAGAAATAAAACTATTCTAAATCTTTAACTTCTAATATTTGCTTCAAGTGAGAAAAAAAAAAAACGTTTAAAAAAAAAAAAAAAAAAAAACTATTCTAATTTTTTTTTTTGCGCATGTAGTGAGTGGTTTAAAATACATAGCGCGAAAAAGAAGTTGGGGGAGAAACCGAAAAAAACACGCAAATTTTATTTACCCAATGTATCAGACTATGGTCATTGAAATTTCAATTAAAGCCTGGGGGAATTTCTCTAAGAAGGGATTTCTGCAGCGATGATTTTAATTTCAGCAGCACATTCTTTGCGAATGAGGTTTTGGAGAGAGTTTAATTTCCTTATCGTGAGACGGATTTTTTTAATCATTTTTTCCTCATCCAATAGATTCTGTTTTTCCACGGTACTTGCCTTATCAATGTTGTATTTAAAGCTCAGCTTTCGTGTTCGAGGAAAGGAGTAAAAATGTGAAATAAAGGGAAAAAATGTTTGCTTTTGATAATAAGAAAACAGAAAAAAGTATATGAAGAGATTTTCCTTTCGAGGGGGTATGTTATATTTCTGATTTAATATCTTCAATGATGATTTTTTTCTTAAATTCAGAGGTTCAATTTTTTATATCAGTGGTAATGATGTTTACTTAGATATTAGAAGTGTTTTATAAGTAAAAAAAAGTTTTTTGAAATTTTGAATTTGTCCTAGTTTGCAAATGTTCATTTATGTAGAGGCAAAAAATGTTTTTATGTCTAATACTCATTCAGGTTTTAAATTTTTGTTTAAAAAAATCTTACGAGGTTTTTTTTTATAACGCAAGGATGTGACTGGATAATTGTTTTATGTATAAATTTTTTCTCCCATTAAAAAAAGCTATATTCGGTTATTTACGATTTTTGTTGTTGTAATTTAGAATATTTCGATCAAGTGGTCTTTGTACGAAAAGAAAATTACCAACCTCTTAACTAAATAATAATAATAATAATAATAATAATAATAATAATAATAATAATAATAATAATAATAATAATAATAATAATAATAATAATAATAATAATAATAATAATAATAATAATAATAATAATAATAATAATAATAAATTTAAAAAATAAATAAATTAAAGAGCAATGTAATCTAATAATATGGAACTGGTTAAAATTTAATAAGAAAAATTACTAAATCCAATGCACTTATATATTAGTCGTTAAAAAATATTTATCAATAAAATTCAAACATGTATCAATTATAAAAGTAAAATCAACAATACATTTTATCATGGGGTGTATTTTCTCCATGGCCTTTAATTCATATATTTAATTATAACACAGTTTCAAACTCAAATAAAAGGCATTGTCGCAAAACTTAAAGCAATCCGAATAAATATTCCTGAAGTGTCTAAAACTCCAAACAACTTACCATAAAATTTACGTCAGAAGTACATAAAACACACCAAAAGCGAGAAACCGTTTCATTATACGATCTAATCAGTCCGTTACCTGTCCATTGGAGATAAAATCTTCCCTACGTGACTCTATTGTTAAGTTCCGCTTCTGATTCGCAATTGTTATAGAATTTTGAAACAAAATTAAGCATCTTCCTAAATAAGCTTCCACAAAAAAAGTACACTGACATAGTCTTAACTCTTTATTTGAAGTTATTTTATTTCTTTGTTATTAATTAGAGCTTGGCGTCAAAAATTCCAAGTGAGTGTATGTATGTTCTTACGGTGGTAATCCAAATAAAGATCTGTATTCTTTGTAAATTATCACGTGTTGAAGCTCGTAGAAGTGGGTCAGTCTCACAAGTTTGTCAGTGGCTTGGAAATCCTGTGAGCAATTTCCACAAATGACGAATTATTCTGAAAAGAAAATACTGTTACTGGTTGGGTCTTTGTGGACCATCCGTGTTTAGTTCCGCTTGCTTGGAGACAGGGCTGAATCAGACCTGGGTGAAAATCTTGGTTTGTAAACCGTTGAAGGATCTTCAGCCATTGTCATTAAGATTATAATGATAGATTAGGAACTTTATGTCATTCATTGCCATTTATTATTTCATTAAAAAGCTAATTCAATGATGTTATATTTATAAAAAAGAAATGACTAGGCCCAGTTTTTGTTATCTTTTCGTTTGCATTCAACAAAAATAATCTGACCTGGAAAAACTGAGGGATTGAAGTTGTTTAAAAGTTTAGCATTGAATGAGTTACTACTAAGATAGGTTTTAGGGCATTGAGGACAAAGGTAAACCACTTGAATTGGCTATGCTGAGATAAATTATTGCTTTGTAAAAATGCCCTGCTCATAAAATTTGGTACAAGTATATGAGAAAGAAAAAGCACTATCATAAGTAAAAAACAGTAATCTGCATTTTCTCTTTTTTGCATAAGCAAGATCTTTTTGAAATGACACACTTTATATTAAGCATTATTAAAGATTCATCATATAAACTTCAATAGAACAAAAGTTGCGTAATACATTTTCATTTAACTTATAAAAACTTTTTACTTTACTTACATTTTGCAAAATAAAGTCTTGGTATCAAACAACGGATGGAAGGATTTATGTGTACGTTGACTTATTCTTAGATTTAAATTAAAAAAAAAAAAAAAAAAAAAAAAAAAAAAAAAGTACTCACAGTTGCAGCAAATAATAATAAAATAAAAATTCATCAGTGGTAAATGCGTAATCAGGAAAGAGAAAAAATTTACTTACGAACTTTTCTTCTCAATAAGATTTTCTAAAAGGTATGAAAGAAAGCTAGTGGTGCATATTAAAGTTCATATTCTTGCATCTTTTTCATGTTATATTTCAAGTCTCCCTGAATTTAAGTTTTCAAATTATTAATTGTGATAAAAAACTAACAAGATTTAAAACGAATGAAAAGTCAATTAATTTGGTGCTAGATGAAGATAAAAAATATCCTTAAAATATAAATTATGCAAGAGGAAATAGAGTTTAAAAGTTGATAACTGTAGTAATTTGCGTGACTTTAAGTTTATTTGAAGTGTTATATGAATTCCACTCTGGATGAAATTTTAATTACGTATTTTATGTTTGTATTTTTATTATAAGCATTAGTAATTTCATGTCATTATTTACTTTATAACTTATTTAGCTTATTACTTTATAACGTAAGCAAAAGTTTCATTTCATCAAATTTTTTTACACAAAAGAAAATATTTCACCTTGATTCATATATTTTTTACACGAATTTAAAACGTACCTTTCATACATTTTTATTCTCTCCCAGTACTATTTTTTTTTTACAAACACCCTTTTTCGTTACCCTCCTTCAACTTTAGCTCGCCGATTACCGAAAAAGTTCAAAGCAATCTTCGTCTTTAAGTATCATATTTCCACGAATGAAATCACGTTACAAGAGTAATTTTTCCGTTGGGTAATCCCTTAGATTATCCTGCAGAACATGTCACTAGCCCGTTATATCATGGAATATGAAAAAATTATTCCGCTCGAAGACGGTATCATGTTTGTAGTAGAAGATACATGTATATGTCGTTATACTTGCCACTTTGCTTACTTTTTTACTCGAAAAAGATACTGATAGATTTTATTAACGTTTTGAATTTCAAACCCGGCACTACATTTTATTTTGAGAAATTTTTTATTGTGTTATACCTAGGTATTTGAAATTATTTTATATCTGTGGATTACTGATTGAAACGTAGCAAGAGTTAGGACCTGCGTGCTTAACTTGTTTGTTATGCAAATTATGTACCAATTTTGAATGCACAGCATATAAATTATATAAAATAAAAACACACATTAATTTTTTCCCCTTAATTTTACCAACTGGTTAGTTCGAAAATATGGTTACATTGTATAGATTTTGATAAATAAATATAAGCAAAAATATGTAAAACCTCAAATTAATAAATGAATACACTGATTTCTAGTTTGTATACCTCCTATAATAGATTTTGCTATTTTTTGTTATCATTCGAAGGTAATTTAAAATTCCAAAAACTTCTTTTGAAAATTTTAATTTTATCGAATACAAATAAATTTTTATTAAAACTAAAATTACTTAGAGGTTTGTGATTCTGTATGACTTATCTGTCATAAGGAAACCAGGGAGAGGGAATGGTTTAAGTCATTTGGAAGTGATTTTGAGAAAACCTAGTTTAAATTTTTTGAAACGCTTAGAAACACGTGAATAAAATGTTTTATTCTTCGAATTATCTCTTGAAATGTACCTTTCTTCATTCATATGTTTGTACCACTAATATTCCTACAGATAACAATCTTAATAGCCATAGTTTTTCGAAGCGTGGACTAAGATCATTTTATCTTCTTTAGTCTTTATATCTAAGATGTTTAAATATTCATTTTTTTTAGTTTAAAGAGGACTTTTTTAAATACGCATTTAAAATAAAAATAGTTAATAAAGACCATTAAATTAAATTATTATACATAACTTTTTTTTTTACTTACTCTACCATTTAATTAGGATGGTATGGTTAATGCGACAATTTCAAAAGAGAAAGTTAAGAACATGAGTTTAATAAATTTAAATTAAATTTGATGCAGTACGTTGTTAATTATCAGAATGATAAAAAAAAAAAATAAAAAAAAAAAAAAAACCCTATTATAACCATGCTATGAAGGCGTTCTTCCACACCACATTTGAAACAGCAACGAATTTTTCCTGTCGTCGCCTACAAATGGGAAACAATAAAAAGTTTTCCATATTTCTGTTTCCCGAAAGTCACTCATGTAGGAAAACGCGCTTTAGTGATATCGCAAAATATGGTAAAAGTTTAGTCGTAAATTTGAGCTTTAGTGGCTCTCATTTCCTGTTTTGGTTCTCCGATTTTGACACAATAACGACGCCACCGACAAGGATATATCAGCCCGAGACAAAGACCGAAAGAGGGAAGCTTCTTCTTTTTATTGTTCCCCCTCGTATTTTATTCGGATTTGATCTCTTTTGATGCATGTTAATTGTCAATCATCGAGTTCGGTTGTTTGGGAACGGTCGTGGCGTGAGAACGGTTTTGTTCGCAAACGTAGTAGACGGGTGGTACGAAGAATTTCGTCTGTTTTTGCTAGTGCACTGCTGTAGCTATGTAAATCATGAAGAGCAGAGGTTGCGAAAAGAAAAAAGAAGAATCTTTCATTTGGTAAGAGGTAAAACAAACTATTGGCTAATGTTAGACCAATAAAAAGATATACATGTACACTGAACAATGCCTCCCTTATCCCGAAGGTAGCCCCCTATTTTAAATTTTTCTCGAATAAAACTTTTGAAGATAAATATTTTAATATCTTATAATGGGTGGTCTCAGTGAATATAATATATTAAACAACACCCTTTTTTATTACACCACTTTAAACAAATAGATGCTATTACTACTTATGTTAGGCCAGTCAATAACAATGTCAAAATTGAATGTTAACTATTACGGCTGTGTGAACTAATCGACATTCTCAACCGATATCTGTATAAAGTATACGATGTGTATACAATCTATCTTGTTGATCACATTGTACTTTTTAATGAATAGATTGAAATTTAACCTTTGAAATGCACAAGTTTGTGATAAATTACTAGTGTTTTTCTACCATTCACTCATCACTTCTCAAAATGTTTAATCAAGTACTGATACAAAACTCAGATATGTCAAAAGAGATTTGTTTCAAGTTCGAAAATGAAACTCACTAAATCTTGCTAAATGCAAGGTATCTTAAAAGTGACTCGTATTTTTAAAAATGATCAGTTTCTAACACGGAACTGAAAGTACTTGTATGTTTACTAAAAAGTTAGTAAAAAAAAAAAAAAAAAAAAAAAAAAAAGGACTCCTGCGACATCCTGTGCAATCTTCTGCCCAAGTTTGGTTTGGTTTCTTGATTTATAATTTTTACTTTCCCAGCTGCTGAAATCCGTTAGCTAATATCGACTCGACACTGCACTGTAAAAAAAAACCGTCACTTTTACGGAAATTCCCAGTAATTGTAACGATTTAAATCCGTAAACCTGAATTTACGGTTTAAAGCAGTTTTCACAGGCAAGACTACGGTTAATAACCGTCATTCACCAAAAATCGCTCTCTGCGCATGCGCATTACACCATCTTCAAAATAGACGCCGAACGGCAAGGATGGCATTTTTGTTTTGAAAGAAAGTGGCTTCCTTCGTAAGTTTCTTTTCATTATACAATTAATTTCTAAATTAATGTATGTACATAAAATTACATCAGAATCAGAAAATGTTATTCTTTTATTTAATGGGAAAACACACAGCAATTGTTGTTTTATTGCATTTCTGAAACATATGCCTGTGATATAGAATATTGTACGTAATATTTCACGAGTTTGTAAGAGTTGTAAAACTAAATGAAGTTTAAGTAACTGCATTGGCTATCATTTAGAAATGTGCTCTTTAGTTATGTAATAACGGTTTTATTACTTATATTTTAATTTGATTTTATTATTGTTTATGTTTTAACTTATTCAGTTACCATGTTTTTGATCTTGTTTTGATTTTTTTTATCGCCAAATGTCCTACTACATCTGCTCCATTGTGTGAAGTCTCAGTCAAAAGACACATCAGTTTCATTGCGATTGTTTCAAATCAGTCTGTTGGGATTGCATTAGAAATCACTTGGGAACATATTCAGTCTCTTACATGGCACCCACCGCCTTTGACTGAGGACTTTGACTTCCTCAAGATTATATAGCTTGCTTGTCAAGACAAGATCATCTGTCATAAATGTTATCGTACTTGGTCACTGGCAAAAGTAAGGGAAGGGCTGGTGATCTTTGGGATTGAATTAATCGCAAAACAGATACTTAAAATGTTGCTGTTTTCAAGTACTATAGCATTGGTGTGGTGATATAGCCTTTCAATGCAGGGTTTAAAAGACCTCTTCATTTTATGAAATGTGTTACTTGAATTAATGTAAAATTCTTTACAAACGTAGCTGAAAAATGAGCCTATGTTTGTGAGCAAAGAAAAAAGATTTTCTTTCGATAAATTTCTTTTTTTAGCGTTAACGGATAGTAGTAATTGAGAATTTCTAATCCATTCCTTCTGCAAATTATCGTTTTATCACTTATAACATTAAACGCCATGGACCTAATGATATAATAAGAAATATTGTTGTGTGAAATATTGAGTCTTTATTTTAAGGAGATAAACTTAAATTTTATTTTTGAAGGTGATTTATCCCATCCCTAGACTACCCACCTGATGTGCAGATCCATATTTTAAAATAAGGTTTTTAAAAGACGATTTCATGCTAGCTAGTTCATTTGACTCTTTTCACGAGTGTAAATATATGTACATAAGGATGATAAATTTTACAATATTTTTCATATTTTGTACAGTTTATTGGAATTTTTCCAAAAGAAACTACCAGTTGTGCTGAATGCCTTGAAGACTTCGAAAGCTCTCTGCACTTTTCAGGTAAACTATAGAGATTATTTTATTTTGTTGCTGGGATTAAGCTGTGGGTGCTGTTTTAACAAAATGCTGTGTGTTAACTCAATGAAAGTGTTTTCATTGAGTTAAATTAAACATCTCGAGGGATGTAGCTCGTAACCATTTTAGCATTTTGCTGAAATGAAAATTGTGACTTAAGCTTTTTTGCTGAAAAAATTTTGTACAGCAGCTTCAACACTGCTTTATACATAGGATTTAGGGACAAATACAACACTATTTATTTGAAGTGAGAATACTGTTGGAATAAATTGTAGTGCTTTTAGAATAAATTTACTTAGTGTATTATAATTAGAATTAAACATTTTTATTTCTTGCAACGTTCCGTGGGAAGATAAGTTTTACAAGAACTTGCTTGTTTCACCTTTGTTAGAAGTGCTATACTTAAATGACACTAATACAGAGTGGCCAGAAAACCTGGAAAAATGGAAATGTCAGGAAACTTTCTCATTCTGGAAAAAATCAGGAAATTTTTTTAAATTTCACAAAAATCAGGGAAATTTTCTTTGTTCTGAAGGCACGTTTCCCTGTTCATCCACATTTTGGCACCATTTACCCAGAGAATTGTGGCAGTAATCGTTGAAATTTTAATGTTTCTGAATAATTTGAACTTTTCATTACCGCCAAAACTATTTTTAAAAAATTGGTACGTTATCTCTTTAGCATACATGTTCTATTTGATCAGGATGTCTACACTTCTGGATAAGTTGTGGAAATTGGATAAAAAGTTTGCAGTAAAATCAGGGAACTTATTTTCGTAAATTTTGTGGCCAGTTTATTTCATTTACTATTTGAGGTTTGTTTTAAAAATAGTTTTGCTTTTGTGAATGCTAATTATGACATTAGTATTGTAACAGAGCTATGCTAGTGGCATTTAAAAAGCTTAAACACTGGTTGTAATTGCACATAAAAGTTGCCAATGCATATAAAGGATTTATATTAAAAACTTTATTTTGATCTGTATCACAGGTGCTTCTGGGTATGAATCCAGACAAAGGCTCAGTCACCGCAATGATGTTCCAATACCCTGTAGCATTCATGGTCTGCTCTACCACAACCACAGGTCCCAGAGACGCCCAAGAGAACGTCCCCCCGTGTATGACCTACTGTACATTGAGGGAGCAACTATTCGCCTGAAAGAAAGAGTATTCTGAAACGGCCATCGCCGTGATGAATGACTATTAATCAGACCAGGCAACTCGATCAGGCCGATATCCTTGCTAAGGAGGGTTGCAGGATTTCAACATCTCCCTCTTCCACACTTATTTTTTTGGAATTGTACTCTCTGGAAAAATCAAAGATCTCGGAGGAGTACCTTGTACCATAATTGGTACAAGGGCTCAAAACCAGGTTTGTCCCTTGACCTCCCGTGTGACAGACATACCCGAACTGTTCTATCAAGGCTTGCTAGCGGTCACATCAAGTGCCTCACTTTCAACGAGGGCAGGAAAACTTTCGCCACCTGCACCAAGTGCCAAAATCATCAGGCCTCTCCTGAGCACCTCTTGGATTACATGGGACTCTCTAAGGAGGGTCTCTTTAGCAATCCTCTCCTAGTCTTCGACTACCTTTTAGTCAACGAACTCGTGGATCTTGTCTCACTCCGTCAGACAGTGAGGATTAGCAACAACAACAACAGGCAACTCGCTCCCACACACAGAAGTAAGTGAAAGAATGATTCTTCAGACTCTCCAGCAGCAGTTAAATACCTTAAGTATGTTTACTGTGGTAAATTGGACATTTTATAAGATGGTTATTTTGTAGAGTCATAATTATTCAGATATAACTTGCATTGGTCAATTCTGAAAATTTATTAGATGTGTTCAATAATTTGTACATTCCGCAATCTAAATTTTTCCTTTTCGTATATTTTGCATATTTTTCTTAACTGAAAAAATAATAATGACTTTTATATGGCCTTAAAAGTTGCCGCAGCTTGTATTGAAGGATATGATTAATTATTCCTAGATACTTCCTAGAAATTTTTTATATTTTGTTTATTAAATAAAGTAATCTGAACCACTTTTCATTCGTGTGTATTGAAATTTTATAATTATGTATACTTTTATACTGTCAACTTTGAAAATTTATTAGATGTGTTCAATAATTATTAGATGTGCTTCAATAATATTTTGTTTATTAAATAAAGTAATCTGAACCACTTTACATTCGTGTGTATTGAAATTTTATAATTTATATTTATTAGATGTGTTTAATAATTTGTACATTTTTCATTCGTGTGTATTGAAATTTTAAAATTATTATTTATTAGATGTGTTCAATAATTTGTACATTCCGCAATCTAAATTTTTCCTTTTCGTATATTTTGCATATTTTTCTTAACTGAAAAAATAATAATGACTTTTATATGGCCTTAAAAGTTGCCGCAGCTTGTATTGAAGGATATGATTAATTATTCCTAGATACTTCCTAGAAATTTTTTATATTTTGTTTATTAAATAAAGTAATCTGAACCACTTTTCATTCGTGTGTATTGAAATTTTATAATTATGTATACTTTTATACTGTCAACTTTGAAAATTTATTAGATGTGTTCAATAATTATTAGATGTGCTTCAATAATATTTTATTTATTAAATAAAGTAATCTGAACCACTTTACATTCGTGTGTATTGAAATTTTATAATTTATATTTATTAGATGTGTTTAATAATTTGTACATTTTTCATTCGTGTGTATTGAAATTTTAAAATTATTATTTATTAGATGTGTTCAATAATTTGTACATTCCGCAATCTAAATTTTTCCTTTTCGTATATTTTGCATATTTTTCTTAACTGAAAAAATAATAATGACTTTTATATGGCCTTAAAAGTTGCCGCAGCTTGTATTGAAGGATATGATTAATTATTCCTAGATACTTCCTAGAAATTTTTTATATTTTGTTTATTAAATAAAGTAATCTGAACCACTTTTCATTCGTGTGTATTGAAATTTTATAATTATGTATACTTTTATACTGTCAACTTTGAAAATTTATTAGATGTGTTCAATAATTATTAGATGTGCTTCAATAATATTTTGTTTATTAAATAAAGTAATCTGAACCACTTTACATTCGTGTGTATTGAAATTTTATAATTTATATTTATTAGATGTGTTTAATAATTTGTACATTTTTCATTCGTGTGTATTGAAATTTTAAAATTATTATTTATTAGATGTGTTCAATAATTTGTACATTCCGCAATCTAAATTTTTCCTTTTCGTATATTTTGCATATTTTTCTAAATTGAAAAATTAATAATGACTTTCATATGGCCTTAAAAGTTGCCGCAGCTTGTATTGAATGATATGATTAATTATTCCTAGATACTTCCTAGAAAATTTTTAATATTTTGTTTATTAAATAAAGTAATCTGAACCACTTTTTATTCGTGTGTATTGAAATTTTATAATTATGTATACTTATATTATGTGTATTGAAATAAAATTATATTTTTATCAAATTTAATTTTTTTTTACTTAATACTTAATACACAGTGTCATAAAATACATTTAAATCCTGTCGCGTTAAAAAATATTTTGAAAGTTAGTAAATTATTGCATTTTTTTAATGTTTTAATCAAATTGAAAGTCTAGGTAATCATAGTATAGATAACCAAATAAATTTATTATTATAGTTTGATATAAGAAAAGACTGATAGCTATTAATAAATTATTTTGTGTGACATGCTCATTTTGTGATATATTTTTTACCTTTCTATTTATGTTGAAGGATTACCTTATTGCTTCGGAAATTTTTTTCGCTTTAATTTATAATGGGACATAGAATATTTTGCTGTGATACAGAATCGTACTTTAATTTTTATGATTTTCATCCATTGAATATGGTCATTATTACTAACAAAACCTTTAGCAGAACACAAATGCCTCCTTGATATTGTAAACTGTTTAATACTAAAATTAATCATATATTTTGTGGCAGAAGCTTTTCCATCTACAATTGTAAACTACTTTTAATATGTAAAGTTTCTTAATATTTTGCAAAAGCAAACCGTTCACTTACATTTGTAAACCTTTTTTGTCACTGGAAGTTTTTGTATAAGAAAAACTTCGCTTATAGGGGTAAACTGTTTCTTATACAGAAAAATTTCTGTGTATTTTATATGAAATTTATTACAGAAAGTTTCCGTGTACTTTACGGGAGAAATTGTATTTTATATGGAATTGACCTTATTCAACACAGAAATTCTGTTTATTTTACAGGTGGAAATTGCATTTTGTATGGAATCACCGTACTTAATACGGGAAATTTTAATTTATTTTACGGGAGTAAATTATTTTGCATGAAATTACCGTATTTAATACGGAAAGTTTACGTTTATTTTACGGGGATCAATGTTAGCAACCAGTCAATAACCGTTTTTAATACGAAAAGCTTCCGTTTATTTTACGGGAGAAAACTGTATTTTGTACGGAATGACCGTAATTATTACTGAAAGTTTCCGTTCATTTTACGGGGAAATACTGTTGCAATCAGTCAAAAACCGTACTTAATACGGAATGTTTCCGTATTTTTTACGGTTTTAAACTGGCGACCCAGCTGCCAGTTTAAAACCGTAAATTTGACGGGATTTTTTTTGCAGTGTGGCCAGTCTCGATGTGAACCGTAAACTTTCCGTTGCAATGGATCTTGGCCAATCTAGTCTACTGAGGAGTAAAATATACGGGAAGTTTTCAAATGTTGCTGCAGGATTTTAAAATTGAAATATAGTGTTATAAGAAAGAAAGACGAGGTAAAAAAAATAAAAATATGCTAGCTTTGACAAGTTTATTTAAAAAAAAAAAAAATTATCAAGTATTTTGAAACGATGCTCGAGTTCAGCATGGACTGGTCAATCTTCTCAGAACATCGGTTATCGGCATTAGCCAATACCGGTAATCCATCTGTGTTTTAGGGTTGAATTACAGTTAGCTTTTACAAAGAGAATTTTTTTTTTTAACTCGCGTGCCAACTTTTTATTAAGAGTAGGAATTTATGAAATGTGGAAATTGGGTACTTTAAAATGTTTGGAAGAAAAATCAAGCAGCATTTTTAAAAAAGTTCAAAAATGCTGAAACATTCGGTCGTTGCAACCTTAAATTAAAAGAAGTATCTGTGAGAAGTTTTCCACAAGTGTTTTTAACACAAAGAACTCTTCAAATATTGTCATCAAGGGAGTCCCTCATAAATTGCTGTCAATACATCATTCACTTCCACCGAGTATGAAAAGGAAACACAAATACAAAAGACCTCAGCCTCGCCAGTACGCTCAGATATAAAGTCACACCCGGGGAAATTACTTCTCTCTCAATTAACCACCTGTCGCCAGGAAACATAGATTGGCGACAGCAGCAACACAAAAAGATATTAATTCCCAGCTATTCCTCTTTTTTAATTCAACTTTTAACAGCATGCAGCCCTCACTGTTGGCGATACTATTCGTATTGGGCAATTACTGCAGCTGACAGGCGAAGTTGTTGCATCATATCGAAGTACAATGATAAGTAATTTGGAAGATGTCTGACACACCAAATATTCCTTTCAACTAAACATAACGAGCTACCAATCTGCAACCGGTGTTTATGTCTGCAGAGGCTTTTGTTTTTCGATGGTTTAGGGCAGACTAAGGTTCATGAGCCCGCTCTATTGTCCCGTGACGTGCAATAAACGCTAATGGAGGGGCAATTTCGGATGGGTGTTTGAAAAAGGTTTTTTGGGATGGATGAGTCAGTAATCGAAGTTGTCTTTTAGAAATGAACTAAATAAAAAGATTATGACAATGATAAGTGTGGAATTAATCAATGTTTACTTGATAATAGGTGTTTGCTGCTGCTGCATGAAGACAGCAACTTGGGTAAGAAAATGGGGATGTCTGATCTTTAATTTAAGGATTAGTTTGGTCGAAGATGAAATTAAGCTAAGAGATGATCGGGAATAAAGGTGTTTTGCTAATAATAGCTTTTTATACTGTTTTGTCTCGGCAGTTAAAAACGCAAATGGAATTTAGCGAGTTTTTTATCAATGAGAAGACTTTTTTGTTAATTATTTTTAGTTTGGAAATTTAAGACATCAACAGGATTGTAAAAGTCGTGAGGGCTTTCTAGCATAATTTAGGGATTAAAGAGTGGATCGAAGACTAAATTAAAAATAAGGTGTTTAGAGAAAAATACATTAAGAAATGATTTTATGATAATAATGGGATGCGATGAAGTAACGTAGATGATACTATAGTTAGTGTGATTGTTGTATAAATAATTAATGCGAATTTTAAATGGCAAAAAAAATTTCCATAAAATTAACGCATTTATTTCTGTTGGAATGAATTTTTATTTTAATTACAGTTTCGTTTTAGGCATAATTTTTTTTTTATGAATTTCAAATTTCATTGGCAAAACAACTTGCAATTTAATGCAGTGTTTGAATATAATTGTCAGTGTTAAGCTTATTTTTTGTGTTGAACTTCTACTAACCAACAATCATGGAGTACAACTCTTCTCTTGAGTTACAAATTCACACAAACATTAAAAAAAATATATATATCAGAAGCTGTGAAATAACATTTTTTTGATGAATTCAATAGATTTTGCGTTTTATAATTATGAGAACAGCTATCCATCCGCTATTGTACGAAATATTTCTCAAGTACTTACAAAAATGCAGTTAAATATGAAGACTACTAATTGTAATTTTATTTACTAACAATTCAAAGATTTAAATAAACAAAATTAAGTTTTCTTCGTCACGTAGTGCTATAAATTAAAAAAATATATATGTAAAAAATGAATATATTGTATGCTAATATTGAAAAACCACACTTTATTTTAATTTAGAATTATCTTTTTTTTATTGCTGTCATATCGTGAGCAAAAACTTAAAACACTTGAAAAGTAATACTTATGCCAATCATAAGTTCCTAAGCCTTTGGAATATGTTTATTAGCTCAGGGAAACATTGACACTTACTCTTTAAATCTAATCTCGATCTACAAAGCTTCAATGCTTACCCATGCCTAATATGAGTGGATTACTATCATTACCAGCGACTCCCATTACTTCATTACACCCCTATTTCTCATTACCATTATTTCACTCCAATGCAATTCATCCGCCCACTAACCAGAATACGAGGGCAGATATTCGAGATCGGTCAGTCAACCATCTTCGGCAGAGAAACGACATCTAGTTTTAAAGGTGATTGATTACAGCACCGATTGATTTTGGTACATGGGATTCGTATGTTGATGCATTCGCGTGAGCGTGATTACAGACCGTGGCTTGGGAAAGATGGTGAGAGAACTTTGTGTCACGATATCTAAAATGGCGTGGAAATTGAGTCTTCAAATGACTATAAGTAGGGTTGCGAGGGTGATTTTATAGTTCACTTGTTTGGCATTCCATCTTTACCTGGGAGAGAATTTGGTACTTAAGAAAGAGTTAAATCTAAAGTTGAAGAGAAAGTTTGAATGTTCAGTAAGAAATGAAAAAAATATTAAAATCCAAAGTTTTTATCCATACCAAATATGATTCATAAGGGTTACTGTTTTTAATCGCTTGAAAACTATGTCGTTTGCCAATATTAAGTAACCTTGGAGTTATAATTCAAGTCTCAATTGGGTCTTTGTAACATAACTCGAACAATAAACTTTGTTGAAGCCCTCACGTCGGTTTTAATCTAGTCATCATGTCATCATGGTATCAATCTTTATTGAGCCCATTTTCAGTTGAGCTTTCAACCAATAGATTGAATTCCATATTTTATTGTTCCTAGAAATAGAATGGGGTATATTTTTTTCAATATGAGCCACAAAAACTGCTTGATTTAATAGAAATAGAAATCTTTAAGACATTATGCTAACCACCTTTTGAAATTGGACCTTTGAACCTAAAAAGAAAAAAAAAAGTGTCGAAATTGTTTCCGAATTCAAAAAAACATCCAAGCTCAAAGAATTTTATACCAATGATGTTTTCTTTACATGCATTACAACCTACCTACATAGCAAGTTAAATAACAAAAGTTACTCCCTAGTACGCTGGTTTCACATCCGACACAATCTGTCGCCTTCTCACTTATGCCTTTTTACAGGCGGCGCGTGCAAATCCACCCCCATCCTAATCGATACAACTCATCCTGGGGTCAGGGGGGTGTTACACGGGGGAAATATGGATGTACAATAGGTCACTCTTGTGGCTTAAACGAGGCTTTACACACTTCATGAACTCGCGACAAACTGTGAGGGGTTGCTGCACGGAATCCAGCCCCGTTTGCCTGGAGGGATTTTGTCGGTTAACCTTTTACATGGGATTTCATGGATATAGAATTTTCAATAGAGATAAATGATTCTTTGGTTACTGTAATCGAAGTGCTCACTTACAAACTTTACTATCGTATGGGATATAAAAGAGTGACGTTGATATTTTCTAAGGTATACTTTTTGCAAATACTCTTTTTTGATGCGTTGTGCTTTAGATTATTTTTTGTCATTTCGAAATCAGGAATAGTATTAAGTTGTAATGCTCTTTATGAGAGCATTTTTATAGCATACAAATAAAGTTCTACTACTAGGAGTAAAATTTAAAAAAAAAACGTACCCTCAACCTATTTTTGAAAAATAGTAAATTGTTTCAAGATTTTTTTAAGAGTTATCTTTTTACTGTTTTAAATTAACAAAATCCAAAGAATTAAAAGCTATTTCTTGTTGTTGCTTTTATATTTTGTCAGACATTTTTAGCATTTTTTTTTATTCATGTAGTTTATAAATGATATCAAGTTCAACACAGTAAATGCTACTTGTATAATTAACTTTTTATAAATTTAATAATCGAATTCATAAATAGTTAAAATTTCAACCATTTTATTTTAGTTGAGTGTAAAACTAATCTTTAGGTAAAAATTGAGTATTTTGTTTTTAAATCATCATAGCTGACAAAAGACAAATAAACGATACATAATTCATCACTCATGGTAGATGAAAGTATATTTAATAAGAAGCTAAAAATCAATAATCTGTCAAAATTATTTTTCGTTTTATTTCATTAAAAATATAGCTTAAAACATGGAAACTTATTTGCTACCATAAGCCAAATTAGTGGGTAAATTCATAAACATTATACTCCCATATTCTAAAATCACTAATATCACATAACGTAAATGAAACTTTCTTTCATAAACAGAAGTTTTCGTTTTAAAAGATAGTTGATGACAAAAACTGTACATCTAAAGGTCGATAATTCGCCAAATATGTTGACTACCATTTCTCTGGCCTAGGTGCTACGGCCTTTTTGTTACACCTCAATTGGGGCTTTTTTCCTTTCATCGCCTTTGTTGCCAAATTACAGGGGAATATCACGCTAGGCTATGTGTGATTTTATTAGAACGTTTGATAAAAGGGCTGAAAATCACCATGCATGGTTTTTTCAACAGAAACATCTCAATTTGACCATTTTTCTTTAATGATTGTACTTCTATTCTTGGTGTTCATAGTAAAGTGTTTTTCTTTTGTTCCATTGAAATGCTATTTTACTGGAATAAAAATTATCTAAGTTTTCAAAATAATTAGCTGAACTTTAAAAAAAAAAAAAAAATGTTTTCATTTCAGTTTTAGTTTTCAGTCCAACTCTTTTCACGCAGTTCAAACAAATTATTTGAAATCTAAAAGTGATGTTTTAGGCAAGTGTTTTCCTAAAAATTATTTGTCAAACACAAATTAAATTTGAGTTGATATTCAATATAAATCAAAATTTAATACATCAACTCTCTTCCATGTTTTTATAGAAAAAATTTGTCAACGAAATAGTTATTTGTATTAATTAATTTCATTGTTGTCCTTTGTTTTAGTACTTAAAAAAAATAAAAAACTACAAATGCAAATATATTTTATTAGTATCCAGTTTCCCCAATATATTATATCAAAATATCAATGAAAAATTATAAATGTTTATTTTTTAAGATTTTATTAAATTGTTTATTTTTCAAGTAATTACCAAAACCAATTCCATTTTCTGTTCCGTGTTTCCGTTTAGCTTCTTTGTAAGGTATATCATTTTGTAACGAAGATAATTTTACAGAGAAAAAAAGATGAATTAGTATTTCACCCCGGGATTAGCTTCTCTTCAACTTTTGGTCCTTAGCAACAAAGAAAGTTGTACAGAGAAATACTAAACATTAGCATTTTGCCATATTTTACCATGTGATTAGCTTCTCTGTAACTTGTATAACTATGCAACAAAGAAAGTTTTACAGAGAAACTTTAAATTATCTACTTTGCACATAATTGAATACTTCTAAAATTTATATTTAGTGTTCTTATTACAAATCCTCTTATTGGAAGTACTAGGCTACAGTTCCTTATATTCGACAAAGGACATATTTTAAAGTCGTTTTATGACTTAAATATATCAAGCCATAACATATGTTTTTATACTTAACTAAAAGTTTTATTATAATAATTAATATAAACTAGTAACATATATTTATAGAACACATATCAATATCACATATCAAGTAGTATTTGGTATTCTATAAATATAAGTATCTTAAACTGCCTAAATTGTGCAGCATTGAGTCAAATTAAATTTTAAAGCAACTGAATCAATACTAATCATTGTATATAGCTTAACACCAAGTTAACTTTCCAAAATCCTAAATAAAATAATTGTTTTAATGTGTGCCATCGGAAAAGACTGAAATAGTTATAGTAAAAAGTTAAATAAGTGAAAAATTAATTTAATGACTTTTTAATATATGTATTTATTTTAGTTGGATTGTTTATTTCAATTGAAAAGTATAAAACGAGCGCTTTAGAAGTTGAGTTTATAAATTCCATGAAGAATGTAGCTGGTGCCATACTTTCCTTCAGAATCCAAAAGCATATTGAATTTTGCTTCGTTAAGAATACGAACAAGAGAAAAAAAAAAAGCCAAGATCTAACAAAAACAAAAAATAATCAATTCCAACTTGGTGTTGCCGAGTGTTACTTTCTCCCATGCAACCTTTTTTTCTTCCAAATGAAATAAAGGAATGGGCTCGCCCTCTCTCACACACAAAAGCCGAATGTCTTTTATTTCCAGGAAAGCATTCCTTCTTGGTTTCTCAGAAAATGGAAAAACAAATCTCACTTTCCGAAAGGAAACCCTGTAAAACGCATCCCAAAAATCAGATAACCGGAGAAAAAAACAACCTTTTCCCTTTTCCGGAAAACATTTTTCTTCTTATCCCTTAGCTCTTTGTGTGGATTGTTCACTATATTCTGTCAAGCCTATTCCATTTTCTAGTGGTAGTTCCTCTATAAATGTATACAATTGCATTTTTGAAGAGAAGTTTTGGGATACAGGGATGGTTATATCCAGAATGCAGTTTTGTTTTCAGGTAAACATAGCGTATACCTTGCATTCAGTAACGCAATCCCGCTCCAATTTTCAAAGATAGGGTTTCGCGGATACAGGAATCGATGGGTCTATTGTTTTGTGCGATGATCGCCGATGATGTAGTATCGATTCGAAATTGAATCGATATATTGTGGAGGTTCTCGTGGAAACGAAGCGAGTGGGAGAGGGGCTGCCAGTTTGGCGAGTTTATATCTTAAATTTAATTTTTTATTTTAAAGATATGATAAAAATAGTAAATTTTAATGGTAATGAAGTTTAAATTATAGTCAATTGTATTTTACGTACGAAGATGGTTTTTAATGTTACAAATTATTTCTATTAATATAAAATGTAAGAGCAGTTGTGTATATATTTTGAAAGTTAAAGCAAACCACCTAACTTGTTACTTATTTTTTGTTTAGAAAAAAAGAACTAAGTTTTTTAATTTCCCAGTTATTTGTCAATTTCGGAGCTAATTGATCTAAGAGTTTTTTTTTTTTTTTTTTTTTAACTTTAATTAATAAGTTTTGCATTTTTTCATTCATTTGACTTATTGGTCAATCCAATTTTAATTGTTATGTTTTTTAAAATGTTTGCATCTTCAACATAATTCTACAAAAAAAGTTTGATGGAGGGAATAGTAGGAATACATGAAAAGTATTTCCATGGTTTTGGTTTGGAACTGCCGACTATCTATTTCTGCCATTTAAGTGCTTAACACAGCCAAATACGACTCGTACTTTTGAGCATCTAGAAGAATACGAGATCGAAATCTTCTAGTGTAAACTCCTCTCCCCACCACACCAGCGAGAGGACATTAAGGCTAGGACAGATTTAATGTTCACCAGCCCCCATTAGGTACACCCCGATATTTGGCGGACTAAGGACCGAACCTACAACTCTCCGGAAATTAGCCCGGTACTCTTTCGTTAGTCTATCAGAGCCTTTTTCCAAGGTTTAATATGTATAAAGGTATTAAGATTTTTATGAAAATCATAAGAGCTTTTTTATGGAAATTACTGAAACATCTTCATTTTGCACTGGCAGTCACCTTCTGCGTATGTTTACCAAATTTAAACATTGCAGCATAACCCGTTTTACAGTTTACAGACACACACACACACATGAACACACAGAGAGACTAATTAAAAAAAAAAAAAAAAAAAAATAGACTTCTATATTTTAATCCTAATTCAATACTTTCTTTAACTCTTTTACATACCGATTAACTGAAAGTAAAATATACAAGCACGAGTTGTCACAAAAACTAATTAACAAAGAACATAAACAAAAAAAACGAAACGACGCATGTTAGGTTCACCTCTTCCTCTTTAAACAAACAAAAGCATATACAATTCATTCAAATCCACAATCACACCCCCCCAGGAATGTTTTTTTTTTAATGTCTAATTATCGATAAGATTTCGCGGGTTGAACTATGCTCTATAAATGAATCAGTTCTCTCCTCCATGTTGTAGTGCGGGGGGGGGGGATGGTGAGAGGCTGCTCGTGATGATGCGGGAGAGTCAATGGGGCGTGGCTGCCAGGTGCTACCAGAGACAGCGCCGCTATACCATCTCCTCCTTCTTGCGCCTCCACTTACACTCGATCTCCCCCTTCAATAGTGCGTGTGCCCCCATGTGATAGTACAAAAGAAACAAAGATTTCATGTTTTAACACCGAGAAATAGGGCGGCTATTTTTGAGTTGTTCTAACTCATTCCTTTTGTACATTGAAAAAGTCACTGGACTTTTTAGTACTGTTTTAAGTTGTTATACCTACGTAACTATTTAAGTTCTTTACTCGACTAATTTAATTTTTATTTAATTTCTAAAGGTTTAAAAAATTCAAATCAATAAGAAAAATTGACAAATTTATTAATCTGCTTAATCTGTTATCAATCCTTTGTAAGTCTCCTCTGTATCAATCTGCTATCAAAGCTTGTTAGGTAGAAAAACCTTCTTCCATAATTTTTCTCCAACACTAGTTGATTTTTAGTATTGAGTCTGCACAGAACGCATAAGCAAATAATAAATAACAAATCATAGTTTTTTTAGAACCTCTGGATAGTGTTTCATATAATAGAATATTAAGCTGATTCAATGTTTGAAAACAAATAGTTTGACTTCTGAAACTTATGGAAGTAGTTTTCACTATCCTCTAAGTAGTAGTACTATCTTATGATTTTAACTGGTTAACCACTATAATAATAAGTTAAACTTATTGCTTTTAAATCAATACAAAATGAAAATGATTTAGAAAGTTGATTAAACTTGTTAGGGGTTTTTTACTTATAACTTTTAATTTTAAAATTTTAAAGAATTTACATTTTTGACAAAATTTTTTAAATAGTTTTATACTTTAAATTTAAAAAAAGGGAAAAAAAGGGGGGAAAAAAAACCCCGACTTTTTATTTTATATAAAAGTTCATTCGTTCTAAACAATTGTTTTCGGTATCTAAAAAAAAAAAAAAAAATTTATTGTGAATTTGACTAGAAAAATGTGATTGAATTCTGTGCTAAATTTGTATTTTAAATTAAAAACAAATTTAATAATTTTGAAAATAATTGTAAAGTTGAATAACAATTTTTTTTAAAAATATTTAAAGGCAGTTTTTAAAAATTGACATTAAGTTAAAGTAATACCGAAATTGAAATATTTTATTTCAACTTTAATTTAAATACAAAGTTCTTTCGTACTTTTTGTTCTGCCACTAAGAATTTTTAAAGATTTACAGTTAAATATTTAAATTCAAAAGAAACATCTAAATAACAAAAGTACGATTAAGAAGTTTTTAGAAATCCAATATACAGCTCACACAAATAACCAAGTATTAATTTCAACTCAGGCATCACATTCATCCTCTCCGAGACACCATAACATAAACCAGACGCTTGCGTCATAATCCCTTAAGGAATTAAAAAAAAGTCACACTCATATCTTTTTTCATGGATCTGTTATGCGACACCCTTCCAATCGATCTGGAGACAGGCTATTTCATAGATGTCTCGGAATTAATGATTGGGTGTGTGAATGACTGATACTTCCTGCCCCAGTGTCAACAAGAAAGTGGGAGCGGACCACTCCTTTTTTTCGTGGCCACTTGGACCCGCTTCCGTCCAAACATTCACTAAAGAAAACATGCGGCTGGAATCTGTGTTGTCCCTTCTAGAAGCCACGTGTGGAAGGAACGAACAGGGTTGGCTGTGTTGGCGGTGAAGTGGACTGGTTAGGCGATGGCGATGAGATTCGACAAGACAAAAAAGATAAATAGTGGATGATAAAAGAGTTTCGTATTTTATGGAACAGCATTTATTTTTAACTTGGAGACATTTCTCAAAAATAATATATTCCATAAAACAGATGAAGAAAGTTTTCATTGTCATCTGATAAAGAGTGGAATCGGATGTCCAGAAAGATTCTACATAGAAAATTCTGTTAAGAAATAGGGGAAAACCACACTTACGGAAATAACTCGAATGGGAATCACTCTAAATAGAAACTACATTTAGTTCAGATAGGAAATGATATTTAAAAAAAAAAAAAGTTTTAGTTTCATTTGAGGTAAATGGCATTGTGTTAGTCAAGCCCTTTCTATGTTGGTTAAAAGTAATAGTTGTTGAAATAGTTTGCTAATATACAGCGTATTTTTAATTACAAGTAAGGTAATTTGGGGTAACCTGCTTTGCGGGATAATGTGCTGCATTAGCTCTTGCTCAAAAACTGAATACCAGGAGTCAGTGACATCTACAGAATTTGATAACCATTTGGCAAACACTTCTAAAACAAAACTGTGCCATAATATCGGTCAAACAGTATTGCTTCGAACAAATAGATATATGTAATGAACTAATTCGGGGTCTTAAGGGTTATTATTCAAAACTATTTCAGGGTCTTAAGGATATTGTCACAAGAAAGACATCATACATTTTTGCATGTTAATTATTTTTTGGCATGAAACCTCATCATCCACTCTTTCTTTTTCGCCTTTGTAGACTTGAATTATAATCAATTCCTTCGTTCAAAGCCATAGTTTTTTTAATTTTCTATTTTTTAAATAAATAAAAACATGTAGATTTAAATTTTTTACCATTTGTAATTATTTAAATTTTGCAAGTTTAGAATTACGTAACGAAGGCTTGATTAAAATGAAACTTCTTATAACTTGGTGGTTTTAAAAACTTAATGGATACTTTTTATATATTTAGGTAGTATTATAAAAATATTTCAAGCTTTTTTTTACATTGAAATGCCTTGTAATGCATATAGTAAAAATAAGAGAAACTACAGGCCCTTTCTATTAAATATCTTTCAACAGGTATAAAAATTAAACATTATAATGGTTTATAGGTATTAAGTTTTAATATGTGTTTCAATTCCCTAATTCAATATTTATGTATGTTACCAAAATTCTTTTTTTAAATAGAATTTAATAATACACGATAACACTACAGAACTAAAGTTATATTATACAACTTTTGAAATGATATTTGAATGTATTATGCAGAAAATTTTTCTACTGTGTGTTTTACGCGATAGTAATATTTTTACATTAGTTTTCTCCTCATAATTTTGTGATAACTTAGTTTTTATTTTGTACTAACACATTATAAATACACTAGCTGAATACCCGTGCTGCGCTACGAAATTTTACCATTAGCATTTTAGCGATCAAAAGACATTCATGTATTCTACACTTCAGACGTTTGCTCCCTTTTCGATCCCGACAAATTGATTTATCAAAATAGGAACTTTCCTTTGTTGACATTTTAAACGAACTTTATAATTGTGAATAGTAAACTGGAATAGTTTATTGTGTTTATGTTTGCTCTTAGTTCTAAATTTCAAAGTAGTAGCTGTATTGGAATTAAGTTAATTAGACATTAAGTTAATCCTCGTATAGTTTCAATGTTGCGTCGTCTTTTCATCCCTTAAAAATTCGTTAATCGATATTGGAATGACTTATTTTTTTAACATTTGCAAAAAAATATCAGAAAAATGACTACATTGGAAGAGGAACATTCGGATATCCCTCGTTTGGAACATTTAACCCCTTTTCGACCACTTAAAGTGTGTTAATCGAGATCGGAATAGTTTACTTTTTCTATTTTTACCATTGTTGATATTTGTGCCGATTTTCAGAGTTGTGACTATGTGGGAAGTAGGATTTTCGAATGTCCCCCGTTTGGAACGTTTAACCCCTTTTCGACCCCTTAAAGTGGGTTAATCGAGATCGGAATAGTTTACTTTTTCTATTTTTACCATTGTTGATATTTGTGCCGATTTTCAGAGTTGTGACTATGTGGGAAGTAGGATTTTCGAATGTCCCCCGTTTGGAACGTTTGACCCCTTTTCGACCCCTTAAAGTGGGTTAATCGAGATCGGAATAGTTTACTTTTTCTATTTTTACCATTGTTGATATTTGTGTCGATTTTCAGAGTTGTGACTATGTGGGAAGTAGGATTTTCGAATGTCCCCCGTTTGGAACGTTTAACCCCTTTTCGACCCCTTAAAGTGTGTTAATCGAGATCGGAATAGTTTACTTTTTCTATTTTTACCATTGTTGATATTTGTGCCGATTTTCAGAGTTGTGACTATGTGGGAAGTAGGATTTTCGAATGTCCCCCGTTTGGAACGTTTGACCCCTTTTCGACCCCTTAAAGTGTGTTAATCGAGATCGGAATAGTTTACTTTTTCTATTTTTACCATTGTTGATATTTGTGCCGATTTTCAGCGTTGTGACTATGTGGGAAGTAGGATTTTCGAATGTCCCCCGTTTGGAACGTTTGACCCCTTTTCGACCCCTTAAAGTGTGTTAATCGAGATCGGAATAGTTTACTTTTTCTATTTTTACCATTGTTGATATTTGTGCCGATTTTCAGAGTTGTGACTATGTGGGAAGTAGGATTTTCGAATGTCCCCCGTTTGGAACGTTTGACCCCTTTTCGACCCCTTAAAGTGTGTTAATCGAGATCGGAATAGTTTACTTTTTCTATTTTTACCATTGTTGATATTTGTGCCGATTTTTAGAGTTGTGACTATGTGGGAAGTAGGATTTTCGAATGTCCCCCGTTTGGAACGTTTGACCCCTTTTCGACCCCTTAAAGTGTGTTAATCGAGATCGGAATAGTTTACTTTTTCTATTTTTACCATTGTTGATATTTGTGCCGATTTTCAGAGTTGTGACTATGTGGGAAGTAGGATTTTCGAATGTCCCCCGTTTGGAACGTTTGACCCCTTTTCGACCCCTTAAAGTGTGTTAATCGAGATCGGAATAGTTTACTTTTTCTATTTTTACCATTGTTGATATTTGTGCCGATTTTCAGAGTTGTGACTATGTGGGAAGTAGGATTTTCGAATGTCCCCCGTTTGGAACGTTTGACCCCTTTTCGACCCCTTAAAGTGTGTTAATCGAGATCGGAATAGTTTACTTTTTCTATTTTTACCATTGTTGATATTTGTGCCGATTTTCAGAGTTGTGACTATGTGGGAAGTAGGATTTTCGAATGTCCCCCGTTTGGAACGTTTGACCCCTTTTCGACCCCTTAAAGTGTGTTAATCGAGATCGGAATAGTTTACTTTTTCTATTTTTACCATTGTTGATATTTGTGCCGATTTTCAGAGTTGTGACTATGTGGGAAGTGGGAGAATTAGTGATGAGTGAGTCAGTGAGTCAGTGAGTGAGTGAGTGAGTGAGTGAGTGAGTGAGTGAGTGAGGGCTTTGCCTTATATATATAGAGATCATAAATTTAGTAAAATGTAATTGATCTTTATTTTAAGAAAACAATTTTGCGACTAGTCATCCAAGTTTTCTTTTGAGAGCAATAAATGTTGTTCAAGATTTTTATGTGCCACATACAAGTTCTTTAGTATAATCAATATTCATATAATCTCTATAATATGAATATGAAGTATTTAATATAGTTCTAAGATTAAATTATATACTTCTAGTTTTTCAACTTTTATGAGATAAGGTACAATTCTTGTTGATTACGATGTTTAGAAGAATAAAGTTATTCAAGAATTCATTTTTATATAAGTCAAAAGATTTTTTTACCTTTTCGGTTTTACTATTGTAATTTATTGACACGATTGAATGATCAAGTAGTTAAAGCTTCGGTTTATCATGTCAAAAGTACTGAATTTTAATTTCGTATAGACACAGGTTTTTATTTACCTATTTCTCTGAGTCTTTTTATTCAAATTCCTCACAAGTATGAATTTTTAGCATAAGGATTGGCAATTTTTCTATTACAAATATTTGGTTTTACAATACATTTAAAACAAACCATCAAAAAAATTTTATTAATTGGCGTCCATTTTGAGACAACCCATTGTTTAGGACATTGAGTTGGTTGATTTATACATTATCTGCCACAAGATTACTAGGATAATTAAATACATTAAAACATAGTTGGAATTGTTGAATAAAAAGAATTACCCTCTGGGAAGTATTTGTATTGAAAACTGTCTGGTATTCGCTTCTCGAATCGGAGAAAATCCGGAAACCCACCTGGCGGCCTAAATACTAAGCAGTATCTCGCAAAAACAATCGTTTATACAAATTTTGAAATTAGAACATCCGTAACAGCTCCCTCAATTGGAATTCAATACCAGAAACCTACGACCTTAAGAATCTTAAACATATGTGAATAAAATAACAGACAAAAACAATTCAGTCCTTGTTTAATTTAAAACCATTTTTGTATGTTTAGTATTTGCCTGACATATGTATTTATTAATTAATGTTTATTAATAACGTTAAATGAGCAAAAATTAGAGATTATTTAAATTGTAAAGTAATTAGATCATTTAGTCTGAAGTAACAACATTAAAAAAAAACAAAAAAAAAAACAACATTTTTTTAGTGGTCCCAATCTATCCCCCCCCCCCCATTTATTAATTAATGTTTATTAATAACTTTGAATACGAGCAAAAATTAGAGATTAATTTAAATTGTAAAGTAATTCTATGATTTAAACTGAAACACACACACACACACACACACACACACACACACACACACACACACACACACACACACACACACACACACACACACACACTTTTTCTGTGCCCCCAATATATGTAAATAAATCCCTCCCCCCCAAAAAAGCGTCCATCAAATTCCATACCTTGCATTTTATGTACACAACTCATGTAGGCCTTTTCTTTGTCATCCATCCCACTTAACAGCCAGAATGACATGGGCGTGATGGACCATGGCACAAAAAGAGAATGACGGCAACCCTTTCCAACGTCAATATATCATCTAAAACCCTCTGAAAAAATCCCAAGAGCCATTCGCTTTTTACTGTATTTTTTATAATGAGCTCATTTAGCTTTCATTGTCAGTAATATTCTGACACTCCCATCACTTCTAACCAGTTTTTTTTAGAAGTGTAGTAGGTCAAGTCTCTTGGTGAACCCTTTCTGTTTTTGTTTCATATTACTATTTTTTTTTTTTTTTTTTTTTTTAATATATATAAGAGATGTGATGTTGAACAGTGTTGTAAAAACCGTGCAGGGTGATTTTCCTTTGAAGTTGAGCAAATGAAGTTAATAAAGTTTTTCTTGTGACAGTTGAGATAATGCTGTTCTTTTGTTTAATGTTTCCTTTTTCGAAAAAAACTTGCATGTTTTTCCTCAGCTCAGAACGCGTGTGAATTTTGTTTTGATGACACGCTTTCGCGTTAAGATGTGTGATACTGTATATGGTCGGAAGCAAAAAGAAAATAGCATCGGAAAAAGAAAGATCTGCAATCGATCATAAGATTCCATAATTCTGTAATGACTCTTTGTAAGAGGAATATTGCAAATTTTAAAGATATGTCTTATTAAAGGTATGTAAGAAAAAAAAATTAAATAAAAAGAAGTTCCGCCTAAACATTTACCCTATGCTGCTTTTCTGAATCGAGATAGAGTTTGGAAAATTTAATATAGCAGTGTAAGATATATGAATCTAGTGAACTGAGAATTTGATTACTTTTATGCGCAATTTAAGGGAAGATTTTCTATTATAATGTAGCAATTAAAAGTCTTAACACTAAGTGGTATTTTAAAACAATTTAATTGCTTTAAAATAGTATACATTTCCATTTCTCTTTAAAACATTTTAATTGTTTTAAACAGAAATGAAGATGTTTATAGTCTATTTATTGTTATAATTACAAATAAAAAAAAATGGGTACAGAAATTAAGTTTTGTGTAAATTTCTGTAATATGTAAAAAAGTGATTGAATATATTATATTTTATTTTATTGGCACCAACTCAATATTTAATTACATTCGTGATGTTTATAGATCTTTATTTCAATAAAAATTACCAGTATAAAATTACAGTTTTTTCTTAGTTAATTAAAAGTGCAAATATATTTAATTTATATATAAGTCACTTTCAAACGCAATATTCTTGTTAACATAAATCTAGCCCTGCTATATTTATTTAACAAAAGTTATTGAATAAAAATAAAATACTGTCAGAAAGCAAACAATACATAAAACAAAGTCATTTGAATGCATTACTTTTACCATTTCAACAAACCAAAGAAACAAAAGAATTTTCGAAAAACACTTCGCTCAATCAGTTCTTTTAAGGAGCAGTACTTATTTCTCTATTTAACTTGCCATATCTCTCTGTTCTCCTACATTCCCTCGCATACAGAAGCTCCAAACGAGCCCCAAAACTCAAAAAAAAAAAAAAAAAAAAAAAAAAAAAAGAGGAAGAATTCCTAGAATTAAATGATTAACTTTCCCTCGTTGCCAAAGCTCGGAAAGAAATTCTTCCCCGAATATCTATCTCGAGCCAGCGCCTCTTTAATTTTGTTTCAACATCAAACCAATTTCTTGTAAATGTATAATAGAAAACAATGAAAGGGACTGGAGTATTTTTTCCCTTCCTCTTCTCGACGTTTTTCTTCCCCTACTCAGTCTTTTGCAGCGCCTTTTTTTCTCATTTTATTTCTAAGTGGCAGTCGTAGTGAGACGGGTTTAAGTTCATTTCCTTCAATTGCAAATGGCACGCTACGAACATCCAGATGCGAGGTTGCCATTATTGCGAGCGTGGCGACCGCCAAGCAAGGAGACCATTCAAAGGAAATATAAGGATTAATATGTTGTAATTTTTTTTTTTTTCACTCTCTGTTAAAAGAAACATGCTTCGAGGGTATTCCTTGATGGCAGATGAAATGGGTTCGGTTTCAATTTAGTTCCCATTTATTTAGTGACAAATGCATTAAGTTGAAACGCGTGGATACTTTTAAAGAATCAATTTTCTCAGCATACTTAACGTATTTAATTTTCAAAGTTGCATCAGTCTTGCATATAAGTTTTTTTTTGTTTAAATATTAAAGTAGATTTTAAATCAAGTTCAGATCAACTTTTTCTGCACAAATGTGGGAAGTTCATTGTAAAACTTGAAATTGCTGCTTATGTTGGATAAGAAAATAATACCTTGATGAAGTAAACATTAAAAGTAAAAAAAAAAAAAAAAAAAAAAAAATGACTCTTTCATTTTTTACTTTTAAAGTAGATGCTTAAGCAATTAAAAGCAGTTTTTCACAGTGCCATCTGCTTTTTACTATTTATCGTATTCTAGTATAAAATAAGTTAAAGTTCTTAAGTATAAAACCACATGCGGGAATATCATCAAATCATTGGCTTTTATGTTGGTATGCAATTTGTATATCTAAGCAAAAAACATTTGTGTCAACTCATATCAGCATTATTCACACTGCATCATAGTTTCTATCTTTTTCTCTGTACTTACAATTAAAAATCACATTTATAATTCTAATCATTTCTATTACTGTAAATGCATTAAAAAGTTTTTTCTATTAATTTTGAACGTTTTGTCAAAGAAATAGAACTTTATTTCCTTTTTATGTAGAACTTTATTTTTAAGTAAAAATTAAAGAAAACTTGGTTAACAATTTAGAAGAATTTCCTGTATTAAAACCTGGATATTTTTACTTTTCACATTTAAATTTTTGTGCTCCTATATTTAATAATAATTTGTGATTATTCTTTTAATGAGATAGATATATCCATTTGCAACCTTTTATTTTTCTTCAAAATCTTAACGAGACATTATGCTAGAAATATAGTCGATTTTATAGATGTCTTTGAGAGTTACAATTTATGAAACTGAATGTCTAAATTGTACCCTCACAGTAACAAATGGTTCTACTATAATCTTGTAATGTAAAATATGCAAAATGGCATGATTTTTCAAAATCTTACACAAAACATTGCGTACAGATTTATTAAGAGTATTTGTACACTTAAAAGAATTTGTAAAAGTAATTTATTAAAGTAAAAAGCTCGAAACGTTAAAAAAAACTTTAGAAAAACTAATATCAATTTATTTTAAATTGCACTAAATCAGACTAGTTCTTATTCAGACTAAAATGTAGAAAAAACGCATCTACCAATACAACCATACTACCATACATACATACTACCATACAACTAAAATTATACTAACAAATTAATTAAAAAATTAAATTAAATTTGACATAATCACTACAATTATAGAATAAAACGCAATTTAATGTTGTGTCACTTTCGGGTGAACTATATCAATATACTGAAGTAGTCAGAGAAAGGAAAAGTACTCAAATTACAAAGGGAAAAGGGAAGCCGAATAGTTAACTGATTATATGGTTCCTCAATTTAAAATAATAAAACTATACATAAAAGGATTATTTTAATAGTTTTGTTACGTTATTTAATTCATCTCATTTTACGGATAAATGAATAATATTGATAGGTGGCACATTCTGACAAAACAGTAACTGTACATTGTAGGTAATATTTCGAGGTCCAAGCAAAGTGCTCTATATAATTATTAACAAAAAGAAGTGTAAAATACTAGCACTTTTCCTTAAAAGTAAGGAAACTGTATTGTTTGGTTTGAAAACATATTTTACTTACGTTGAAGAATTTTTTTTTTTTTTATAGAAATGGGTTAAAAAATTAGAAAAAGAAGCACAATCCTTTTCGAAAATGGATTTTATACTCTGTTTTGATCAACTTGATCTTTAATGCTCTTTAATGTTGACCGGAAGGTTACGCCAAGTATAACAGAGAGTACAACTATCTCATTCTCATTAAAAATAAGAGGTTGTGCAATTTAGATGATACAATATAGGAAACTACCTCATGCTATATAAATACTCGTTTGGGAGCTTGTTTCTAAAAGCCTGACTTTGTTCATGAACTCAATTCTGTGCAGTTAAACTAAAACATTGTAAATGATATTTCAAAAATATTTAAAAATTTATGGAAAAGCTTATTGGTCATTTTGTTAATTTAATTGATTAGAATTTAAAAGATTTAGATAGTTAATCATTCTAATCTAAAATTAATGTAGAACGCAATATAGCAATCCAAAGTCTTACCTGCATGCTTCAACCCTATGTTAAACCGTTACCAGTTAAGCACAAATCTATTGAACAAGATTCTCCCTCTGAAATGTGTCCAACTTCCTGTTGAAGTCCGTTTGTCGCCTATCAAACCAGAACAAAGGACAAGGTTGTGTACCGGAAAATGTGTCCAACCCCCTCTGCGCCATTTGTATTCTATGGATGCAACACGATGTTTCTTGTGGGTTCATGGTTCAAAGGGTTGATGTGGCTGGTTAGCCCCCAACGGAATACGTATCATGCGAGACTTCTGTTGCGGTTATGTAGCTAATGCTTTTCTGCACCCTAAATTAGCTTTAGATCATCGGATTATCCATGATTTAAGCAGGATTTAGGTTGGTGGTGGTAAGAATAGGAATTTTAAGGGATATTATTATCTGTGGAAAAATTATTGATATAAATTCGGCTTTGTGAAGTTAAAGACAAGGGGAGACTACTATAAATTGTGTAATTAATTAAAAATTAATATATTATAAATTACTAAATTTATAATTTTTTTTTAATAATTCTAAAAACAAATAATACATTAACAAAATTTGTTGACGGTTTTAAGTAACAAAATGATTATATATATATATATATATATATATATATATATATATATATATATATATATATATATATATATATATATATATATATATATATATATATATATATATATATATATATATATATATATATATATATATATATATATATATATATATATATATATATATAATCATGTATTATACTCTATAATATATTGAGTCATACTGATGTAGGATGCTATGTATAATGATATGTGAACACCAGAGTGATGTTAACTTTTGATGTAGAAATTTTAGACTTACTTCTTACATTTAATACTGTGAGAAAATAATATGGTATATTAAAGCTCCCACTTTATATATTGTACATTCAATTTTCTCTTATTTAGTTTAATTATTTTTTGTAGCAGGAAAAGTTTTGTATTATTATTCTCAATATGTTTGTAGAATTATACACTGCTAAATTATTAAAATTATACTAAATAAAGGCATTATTTTATATTCTATGACTTGAACAAAAAGTATTTAGTTTATAAAAATTTTTAATAGATATATTTGTAAAAATGATTAAAAAATTATTAAATAGTATTTCTTGAAATTAAGTCTAAGGAAGGACATTTCACAATTTTTTTTACAATCGTAAAAGCCCTTATATTCATGGAAATGTTTTAGCAACGACCATTTAAGAAAATTAGTAAACTTACAAACAAATGCCTTTGAAAAGAATTCAGAAGTGAATGAGTTTTATTTCCCTTTCCTCTTTCAAACATTATGATTTTAATTCAAGGATTTTAAAAATATCTGGTTCCATCAGATCCACATCCGTCTGTTTTGAGTCATCATTATATAAAAAAAAAATACCAGTAACAACTTACGGAAAAGGAGGCAAACATGCTTTAACAATAAACAAATCTAAATTTATATATATTTTTTGAAGTAAATGCTTTTAAAAAACAAATTATTCTCTCCACTTATAACTTTTGATCCGAAGTACAGATTACCACCTGGAATTTCTCCACTTGATGAATATAATGATTCCAATTTGTTTGCCGATATTTGAATTTTTTCGCTAGATAACGATACTCCTTCTTGTGTATTATTCTTAGTGAAAACACAAATTATACAGATGTTCGGTGCATGATTATGAATATATTTTTGAGGAGACCTTTTTAAGTGGTTTTTATTGAACTTGCATCAAACAATCAATAATCATTACAATTTCTTCCTTCGTTCGAAAGATATCGATCGGTTTTTACCATATAATAAAATATTATTTCTAACAATTATTTTCCCTATTTGGAGTAACTATATGACTGAACTTTCTAATGATATATTTCATTTCAGTATGTGGTCTTAACAGAATCCGGGATTGCGTTTCTTTATGCATTTTTATGGCCATATTACTGAATTTTAATTCTATGTTCATCCCGGATATTTCTATTCTTTCAAGAGCTATACGGGCATACTTTTTACCTTGAAAGGAAAGGTTCGTGGAAGTACAAGCTTGAATGTTTGGAATACTAAAGATTGTAGATGAAATATGTAATTGTAATTTACTTAAATTAGTTGATATAAACTAATGGGGCAAAATAAATTAAATACGAATAATAAATTGATTTTATAATGTACTGAAAATAGAATGACATTATTATTAAATGGCCAAGTTTAATATCATTACTATTAATAATTATTATCATTAAGATCTTAAATATGAAAAACTAAATTGCAGTAGCCAAAGGAACAAAATTATTTATTAAATACGAATAGTAATTAAGTGGAATAACTATGTAATGAAAATATGATGATCTTAAAGAGTTGAATAAATTGTAATTATTATTCAAAAAATTATTAATTAAGATCTTCCGTAATTAAATTTAGATGCTATTAGTAACACAATTTTAAATACGAATACCAAATTATATTGTAAATAAGATTATCTTAAATAGCTTAATAAATTATCATTATTACTAATTATAATTTGAATAGCTAAAACTAAATACTAACTTCTGAGACAAAAAAAATATACTTAATTACTAAGAACACATTTGATTTGTAATCCATTGAAAACAGGATGATCTAATAGATAAGTCAATCTGAAAACTCCAATGAGGGGAACATAATTACAAAATTTTCTTATAAAGACGTGTTTATGTAATGAAACTGAAAGTTTTTTGTTTGGTATTGTTTAATTTAAATTTACAATAGCTTATGAGAAATTTATTTGTTGTTGTCTAGAACAAAAGGGCATTTTATTTCATCACTAAGTATTGTGTAAAATTAGTGTTTGATGAATACATATCATCGACTAAAAATCTTACAAAAAATGTAAAATATAATAAAACAAATACTTAGGAGAAAGGGAAGTTCAACTGCGAGAAATAAGTTGAAAAAACACCCTTAATTTTTTATAATTTAAATTGTTCGAAACTTTTAATATTTTTATGGAAATGAAAAAATTCGGCTTTTAGATTTTATAAAATAGTCAAAAGGAAGATCAATTATTTTTGTTTTTTTTTATATTTAAAATTATGAAGTACAAAACCATTTTAATCCATTAAAAATCTTTTGGTTATATTTACGACGAAAACGCGACCTTCATGAGATAGTTGTGAATTTTTATATTTGTCTATATCTAATTTTTAAGTTGAGAGAAATATCGCAAATGTTATACTATCCACTCTTCATGTCTGTAGATGTTGTGACGTTGGGTATTTAAAAGTGGCCATCATAATATGTTATTATGTATCCTTTATTTAGTGGCTTAATTTAATAATAATACCTGCATTATAAAATAAACTATTTTTTACTAAATATTAATTTAAAAAAAAAAAAAAAAAGCATCTATACTTTTCAACACATAAAATAACGCACACAGACTATCTCATTACCTCATGTGATACCAATGCCAAAGTTTGAAAAGATAATTTTACCTTCACTCATTTTTAAAACTTTCCTTGTTGAATTTATCTAATACTTTGTTATTTAATTGAATAGTTATTTACTAAACACATTACAACGGTTTTTTAAATTTGGAATATTACTTCTGCTGACTTTCTCATTGATATCCAACAATAAATGAGCATTTATCTACACCTCATTATCTACGTAATTGTGCATAACAAAACTCATAGATGCATGATGCTTGAAACCTTAACTATGTACTTAAATGAAAGGTGAATCTTTTTGTCAAACAGTCAATAATTGCTTATGTTTAAGATTTTATTTTTCCTTTGTAATATATTACAATTTCCCATTTTTTGTTTTTGTTGCATGAACCAATGTTCCATGAACCAATGTTCCATGAACCAATGTTCCATGAACCAATGTTCCATGAAACTGTTCTAATTTAACATTTATAATAATTGTATGGTAAAAATATACACTCGAATAACTCCAAACATTTTTAAGAACTAGTATTTGTTTGTATTCTTGTATGTAAATTCGGTTACAGATTTTCACTTTATTAATAAATAAACTGAATTAGTACCCATAATATCGATACAATTTATTTACTTTTTAACTTACTTTATAGAGATAGAAAGTTCAATGTATTATTACTTTCGAAATTCATAATGTGCCTTAAATACTTCCAATTTTTATGCATATTTTATTTCCCTATGCTAAATTTTTGATTCCAAGTCAGACTTATGCCCTTCTACGGCCTGCAATGAGTGCTTTATTAATCCACCAAATAACAGATACACAATCTATATATTAAAAAGTTTAAAGCACATCACAAAGACCTACTACCTCAATGATAGTGTAAAGCTGCATTCAGAAACAAAAGATGAATGTATAATAGTTTTAATTGTGAGATATCAAACAAAAATCTATGTGTATCGGAAAATGTATGAAAAACATTATTTAAAGTATTGCATAAAATTTTCATTATAGAAGTAAAATTTTATACGTATAATATTGGATTAGGTATTTTAAAATGATAATTAATTATTTATGGGTTAATAGAATAACTTGCAAAAGAGTTCTAAAAAGAAATAATGAAATACTCTCAAAATATATTTTAACTAACTTTAAAGTACCAAAAGTAATATTTAAATTTAAATGTTAAAAATAAAAGTAAAAATTTAAGTTACTACAAAATCTAATTTTTAAATTCTTTTGTAAAGCATTATTGAAGAAAATTAATGTGAATTTCCAGAATTTTATGCTAGAATTGCAACATTATATTTGTATAATATGAGTATAGGAATTTTGAAATGAAACATATACATTTAAGGAATAATAAAATAAATCAAGCAACAGTTGCAAAAGGAAGTGATCGTACTCAAATTAACTTTAAATCGCATACAAAGAAATATAACTTTATTGGTGTTTGTTTTCGTGTTAATTCTAAACATATCTCTATCAGTGAAACAAGTATAAAACAGTTAAAATAGGCTTTATATTAATAAAATACGAAATATAAAATAAAAAGTTAAAGTTTTTAGCTAACGCAATTCTAAAATTTTAATTTTAATTTACTCAAATTCTAAATTTTTTATACACAATATTGGAAAAAACTAAATTTTTAGCAACTTCCTACATAAAACATATTAACATTTTCTAAACATAACCAGCTATATATCCATCTCAACATAACTTCTCTTTCCATTTCATTCATCTTAAAAGTCGAAATTACTCCTAAACATATTAACTTTAAAACGTAAGACTAATTTTACACTTCAGACAACACGATTCCTCAGATCCAAACAGATGCCGCCCCCACTTACACAAATTCCCACTTACCGTTAATATTAATTCACCAAACCAAGAACAAGCCAAACATCCCAAACCACAATTCTCTCCGAAACCCTCCTCATCCATCCCTTAGAAAGAGAGAGAGAGGCACATGAGAAAGTCTTCATCATTTGCATATGGTTCCCATGACTTATCAAATGCGAACAACTTTCTCCTCCCTGCACGCGAATTAATTCGCTCGCAATTACCCCCTTCCGAATGCACCTTCATTTCTGGCTCTTGTTATCATACATCATTCCTGTTGCAATTTGCCCCGTTTATGTAGTCCCCGCCGTAATGGCCATCGTTATTGCAGAGATGGGATACATGGGAAATGAAGGCGGGTAGCGAAGCTGGAATGAAAACGTCTTCGCTGTTTCTGTATCTCTCGGAGCTTGTTTTGCTGGAAATGGGAAATTCGACATTGTGATGTGTGTTTCTTGTTGGGAATGATTTTGGGTTTGGGATGGGGATTGATGATGGTTGTGTTTAGGAGTTGTAATGGGATATAACGCGTGTGGGAGGGGTAGGAGGGGTAGTTAGGCAAGTGTTTTAGAAATCGTTATATAAATATGGAATTTGGATAGCTATTAAATTTAAATAATTTAGTTTGATTATTTGGGCCTCGTAATAAGTCTATATAATATGTGCAAAATATCATATAAAAGTGATATATATATATATATATATATATATATATATATATATATATATATATATATATATATATATATATATATATATATATATATATATATATATATATATATATATATATATATATATATATATATATATATATATATATATATATATATATATATATATATATATAATGTGTAATTTTGCTATAAACATATTTATACATATAATATAAAAATTAAAAAACAAATATTTATAACTGTGTGTGATAGTACAGGTTTTGTAGATCGTATGAATAGCTATGAATTTAATGAAGATAAATGCTTGGTTTTCTATGTAAATAAGGAAAAATTAAATAATTAACAAATATAAACTATTTTGAATTAAAACATACCGAAAGCTCTTTCTAACTTTTTGAGAAAATTTGTTTACCTTTCAAATATGTAAATTAAAAATACATTTTTTATGTGATGATAAACCAAACTTAAAATCTTTAGGTTACTTTATAATATTCAAACTCTGATTAGCTAGAAATTAAATACTTCCTATCACACTTTTTTTAAATTACAGATTTAAAAAAAAAATACATAGGCTTATAAATTTATACAATCTTGCACATTTTCCAGCTGTAACAAAGATTTGCTTCTTCAAATTTTGAATTATGTGTAATATAAATAAAAACTAAAGCCTTATAATTCCATATTAAGTTCATCTAAGGAAAATAAGTGAAGTCAACAAATTTATTTTTATTTTAAATCTCAGAAAGAGTTAAAGTTCATTACTTAAGATAATTTTTAGCTCACAAAATTAGAAATAGAAAGAATACAAAATGGGTCATCCAGTTGTTGTGTAAAACTATTATTAAATATTTTCAGAAACTACATTTTTTTATTTCAATCATTTAGTCAACTAATAATAAACACTTTTCTTGTTGATGGGATCGGTGAGATTTTTTGGTTATAATACTCATTAACCATGTATTTCCTAATTGAGAAACTTAACAAACCACTGTTAAAAGAAGTATTATGTAAAAATCACTACTTTTTATACTTTGTAAAGTACTTATTGTGGACATAACTTCAAATTGTCAGTAATTCTAGGAGACACTTTCCAAAATAATTTATATATATATATATATATATATATATATATATATATATATATATATATATATATATTTAAGTATTGATGTTACAAACAATTTTCATTGATAATTTTGAGCCCATACATTTATACATCCAGACATTCGCACCACTAAACATGTTTCGAAGTCTAACAGAACTCTTTTTCTCGCGATTCACACTTCCCTTTCCTTTTTTCCAGGCTCCTCCAGCAACAAATGCAGCAACAGCATCTCAAACAGCAATCCAACGGCAGCTCATCGGCAAGTTCGACTTTCCGCGGCGGCTCTGCATCGGCAACCGACAACGGCTCCAAGCATCACCGGCGCATCGACGTCGGTCCAGCGGCACACGACGATGACTCCGGCGGCGACCGAATCAACATCCTCGATGACGAAAGCAACGGCAGCTTCGACAGTCTGTGCGGCAGTAGCGCCCCGCCATCGAGCCCCGCTGCAGTCAGTACGACATCGGACTCGAGTCGGAGTCCTTCCCCGCACAACGGACATCATAATGGACACGGCCACCACAATCATCACAGGCCACCACAGTGATTGTGCAGCTAGGGAAAGAGAGATGTATAGAGATTTGTTTAGGTGGTCGGTGTGCCACTATGGAATGATAAGGCACGGGTGCATATTGGGAGAGGTATAACTTGGAGAAATAATAATTTAAAGTGAGATATTGTGTTTTAGAGATTATGACAAATATAGTAATAATCAGAAATGCTATATGTTTTAATATTGATTAAAAATCTCGCCAAGTATATCATTAGCTAATTTTAATGAAGTCATTAATCGTAATTGCTAATGAATTAAGAATGGTAGAATTCTGATTTAAGAAATCTTTTGGTTAATTAATCGCTCTTTTTAATAAATTAAATAATTATGGAAAAAGTAATGATTTAAAAAACTATAAACTAACGGTGAGTCTCTGGTTCTACAAGAAATCTTTTTAAGGTAATTGCAATACTTCTATTCAATAGAATGCGATGATTAACTTAAAAGATAACCGATGAGACTGTATAAGATTAAAAATAAAAGAAATATTAAGATACGAGAATGATGGTTAACAAAAAATGTAAAAGTCATGTTTTGTGTGACATTGAAAAATAATTAGGGGTCTTGCAATTAATTGTAGTAAATCTTATATCCTATACATTCTACTCATTAAAAATCCGTTAAAATTCTATCGGAAAGAAAACGTATCGATTGATTTTTTTATATGAATATTAAGCATTTTTTCTGACAATTTCATTTAAGCCTCGATGTGAAGATATACACCTGTGCCAAATTGATTTATCGAGATATCTTTTCCTCATCTCAAAGTGTATATTTCTTCCGTTAATTTTGAAAATTTATCCGGTGGTATCTATGTATAGTGATTGTTCGATAACTGAATTGTGTGAACATTGGAATATTGAACTGCGCCGACTTTGAAACTTAGAGTAGCGCAAAATTGAACTTTTGATCCTGAAAAAAATACAATTTTCCTTCAATATAGAAGTGTACTTTGGATTTGAAGCATGTTTCTGGGACTTCTGGATGGCTTTTTTCCATGATTACACTGGACACTTGAAAAAATTAACTATAAAGAAATATTTTGCACAGCATTTTCAATTATGTACTTTACGATGTAATGCGTTAATGTGTATATGAATGAATGGATATGAGAATTGTGATTTGGTAGAAAGAAAATGGACTATCTAGATGTTGATTTGTTTGCATTCTATCTTTATTTTGAAATATTGTCTTTGAAGAATTCTTATGCAAACAATTATTTCAATGTGATATTCAACTGATTATTCTTTAAAATCAGTACTAAATGAAACAATTGGTAAACTAACTTATTGAATTATGATTATGTAATTTTCATCCCAAAATTCATTTTTATTCCCAGTTGCAAGTTCAAAATTGGTATAACACCAACACAATTTAATAGGACGAATATATTATTTTCATTGGCAGTTGTTAATATAGGAAACAAAATTGTTAAAACTTGAAATTTTTTTTAACTAACTAAATTTAAAGGTGTATTTCTTACCAAATGTCCGTACATGGTGTAAAGTTTCAATTTAAACATTGTGATTGGAAAACCTCGTATCACAAAATACGACAAAAATATATTTGATAACATTGAAAGCATTCAAAGTTAAACATCAACATTACATCAGAATAATTTTAATACTACAGGTGAAAACACTGAGTTTTGTATAGATAAGCGATGCATTATACATCTAAAGATATTGTATTGTGATCGCATAACAGAATAATTTCTGTATATTAAAAGTAGAAAACGAATATTATTTTAATTTTTCATGAAATAAAAATAGCAAATTTTATCACAGAGTTTAGTTCAAATTTCACTACAATTTCAGTTATCCACCACTGTAAATAAATAGGCGTGACATGCTACACATTATCTAGTTCAACAATAAAATTTTCAGCACTAGTTTATAAAAAATAATCTCAATGACCTTAAAAAATCTCCAATGTTCTAAGTAGCTAGCTTTTTCAGGATAAGTTCATTACTAAACAAATAACATATCGTGCAAGCATAGACCGTGTTATTCTAATTTCCATTCGCGCAATGTTAAAAATCTATTTTACCTGAGAAATAAGCATTTTGTCATCAATTGGCTCCGAAACGTTCAATCAGGAAGTTGGCCTTCCAGTATGCACGCAAATGCAGCTTTTTGGGGCTTGATGGGTGCTTAATTGGGCATGAATTATCTCTCAAATTCAGTCTCTACCCTTGAGGATGGCTCAGAGAATGGGGTTATCTCGTTTAGAATTGATTCTTCGGTTTGTTTTCGGGTAAATTCGTGGCTACTTTGTTTTCATTTCTAAGTTTCTTGCATGAAGAGTTATCTGGAGAAAATGAGTAAATAATCATACAAAAGTATTACAATAGTAGTAGTTTAAACGATGGACAAATTGGGTTGTTTGTATAAATAAAGAGGAATAAATCGCCGCACTATAATTCATTGCATCAGTAATTTTCCTGTTTAATAGTAGGTTTTATAATACTTCCATAACCTCGTGCTTGCTGTGTATTTTAGGTACTAACTAATATCTACCTGAGCTATGTAACTCTCGCTTTTTGTAGAGAGATGTCATACATCTAACCTAATCAAGATAACAGAAAGCAAACACAAAATTTTAGAAATTTTGTTTCAAACTCAAAACGATTTTATCTAATTTAGTAATATTCTAATATTTAAAGTACTTTTTTTTTTATGAAACATTAAAATTAAATGTCTTGATTATTTTTTAACTCTCCAATTTATGATAAAATAGAGTCATTGAAATATGAATCTTTTAAAAAGCTTAATATTGTTAATATTTTCTATTATTTTAATATTTTTCTATTCTAGCAGGCAATATACTCTTATCAATTTTTTTTTTTTTTTTTTTTTTTAAATTTTGAGTTATTTTTTCCTTAAATTTTTTAAATACAATGGGGGGGGGGGGAGGGAATAGAAATTTCTTCAATGTATTGCATCTTAGGAAGACTATATAAGTGTATAAAGAATACAATTTTAAATATCAAACAAAACGTGTCAGAGAAACTAGTAGAAGTTTAGAACAATTTATTAGATTGTTCACTTATTTTAATCAATTATCATTCGATTTTCAAATATCCATACTCAAAATTTCGAAGAAAAAAATTATTTATCTACCTTAATTGTAATTATTTAAAAGCATAAGTCACTACGATTTTGGATCAACTACGAAAGTAGAAACTGTCAAACAGGAAATTCGTCCACTTAGTCGAAAATGATCGAAATAAATATACTGGTGGGAAAATATCATTTTCTTTTCATTTTCTTCGAAGAATAAGCGAGAGGTGCATGCTATTCCAGTGTGGTAATTTAACGTACCATTTAGTTTTTATGGGAACTGGTCTTAAGTTTCCCCATGCGTGTAACCGCGTATACATCATAAACTACTACAGTGTCATAAGAAAAAGGCGCCAAATTTCAAATACTTTAAGGGTTTGAAAAAAGTTGGATACTTTACCGAGTTTCTGTAAGAATATTTTTATTCATATTGTGATTGGTTTTAGTTTCAATTTCTTGCCACACATAGACTTTCAATGATTGTTATTATTTTAAAATCAAATGATAATTATTATTCATTTATCAATTAGATATCAACAAAATATGTTAAAATGCGTTATTAAAACAAATGTCTTTAAAAAAAGAATTTTGAAATAACCACTTGCATCTGGGAATTAAACGAATAGATTAAATGAAGCACGAAGTTTTATTATTGATCAATTAATAAAATTCTTTAAGAGAGTTTTATATGATATAAATTCAGTTAAAGTACAAATAAATATTTATATCTATAAGTGAAAGTGCAACTTGTACGACAAATATATTAAAATTTCGTGTTGTAATCTCATATCTGTTCTAATGGTTTAATATCTAAAAGAACGAACTAAATATTTTAAAATATCCTTATCAAATGAATTTTTTGTGTTCGTAATAAGGTGAGGGTAGATAAAGACAAATATAAAGTGACCTAATTTATCATTTTTTTCTAGGGAAATTGTTTAAGCCTGCATATGCAACTATCTCTTCTTTCTGAAAACTTTTGATTTTCGTCATTGTATATAGATATAAATATATAAATATATATAAATAATATGAAATGAGGCATTATTTTATGTGCGTCTGTATGGCAGTATGAATGATAGTTTCCAATATATATTGAAAGAAGCAATGATTTTTTTTTTCATTATTCTAGAGTTAAAGCACGTTATTTCACCTGAATTCCTGTTTAAATTATATGTGAGCTATTTAATTTATGTGAGAACAATAAAAATTTTGTATGTAAGGTATTAAAATGGAATAAACTAACAATATCAATGATTAAATGTAACATGTATTTCAATATAACATAAGCAATGTTTATGCCTCTCTTATAATTTGTTATTTTGAACAGTTAAAAAGTTTAGATATCATAATAGAGATAAGAAAAATTATGAGATCAATATTTTTGTTTTTAATTATGTCTGTATTTAAGGCCTAAGTATATTTTTTTTAAATTAGATATTTTTAGATAGATTAAAACGGCAAACTCTGGAAAATAACACTAATTGTTGCAACATCAAAATTATTTTTTAGCTCGAGCACTCATTGAAATTGTATGTTATGTGTTAACTTTAACTAACTTAAATTTAAGTTATCATAAACAATATTCAAAATGTGTAACTGTTCAAATAAAAATGTAAAAATTTCTTGAAAGGTATATGGAGTGGAGTGTAAAAGAGAAATTTTGATTATTCAAATAAGTTATAATTTGTAATATAAATCACGGGACCTATTGATCCCATTTTTCACGTATTCATTATATCAAATATAAAGTGAGAATGTTTTTGAGAATAAAAATGTGATTGTTTGAACTGTGTATTATTTTCCACTCAAATAATAAATATTTGAACTAATGTAAGCAACAAGTTTTTACATTAGTCCAAGAGTTCTTGAAATCGTTATATTAGTGTTGTTGAAATCGTTATCACTGGACTGGAATTACTCCTGGTTATAAGTAGTTTAAGAATCAATTATAGCGTTTTAAGATCAGTACCTTGGGATATTTTCCTAATAATGTTTTGAGTGTGGAGCTATGAAAAAAAAAAAAAAAATGAAAAAAAAAATCACTTTTCGATACCATTTCGTTTATGCCTGCATTGTTAAATAAGATATATCTAGGTGCGTAAAATTTTGTTTTAAAACAAAAATTTGAAATCACTTCAAAATGTCCTTTTTATTCGTTGTTGCGAGACATATCATAAACATTCAAATCCAAAAAACTAAAAATAAATAAATTATTAATTACATTATATATTTACGTTTACCAATAGCGTTTGATAACAATATAAATATTACTAGTTGAAAATAATTAAATCCATCCTCTACGGTGTTATATGTTCAGATTAACGACATATAACACCTGGTTGACTGAATTTCTGTTGTGATGATTTACGCTTGGTGCATAGACTTAATGATAAAATATATGGGCTTTAAACAAAAGTGATATTTAATTAAAATTATTTTATTTTATTTCATTTCATTTCATTTCATTTTATTTTATTTTATTTTATACACGTTTTGAACATAGACTTTATATAGAAGATATGAGTAAAAAAGTGATAAGGAATTAATATACTAATTTTTTTGTGGTATAACACACTGCTTCTATCATAAAGGGTTTTGCTTAAACAGTTAATTTTTATATTTAAAACCACGAAAATGTATCCACCTAATTAAAAGTACATTCTTTCAAAGTTTTCAGTATCTGATAGATTTTCGTCTACTCATCTACTTAAAATAAATGCTAAGTCCCAAATTTCTAATTTTCTTTTCAAAAATATCTCACTAGAAAATAATTCTTAAAGAATAATGCATGAAGTCTACATTTTTCTTAAAAACGCTTGAGTTGGGAGGGGCGGTGTAGAAAGGGGAAGGTTGGAGTGTATTTCTTCTGTCATAAAAAGTAGAGGCATTTAACTCTTGAATAGATCATGTCTAATCACCCAAGGCACTTTGAATATTTATTAGGGCGTTAATGGTTAATTACCTCCAAAATAGCTTATTTGCATAGCTGATGCGTTTTTCTCGCGTGAGGGATAATCGTGCAAGGGTAATTATAACTCACTAATTGCTCACGAATGGCGTGTAAGAGCTTAATAATATAATTACTTAACAAGATTGTCAAAGTTTCGACCTAACGTGGAAAAATTAGAAATTTAAATTAATTAAGGTCTTTGCTCCACTATGATGATTAGTATTTGAGGTTTACGTGGTTAAGGACTTTCTTCTGAATTTTAAGTGCGGTTGTAACGGGATTATCCTCAACTGAGTTTCGCGTTTTTCAAAGTGAAACATGCTGTTCAACAGGATGCATTCTAAAGAAGTTATTGTACATAAAATATTGTTTTTTGTTTTAAAAAAAGTAATATGTTTGTTATACATTAAGGGTCCTAAATAAGGTTTATAAACGTCATCCTTAATTAATTTTTCAGTTTGGGATAATTTTTTGGACTAGAGAGCGGTATATAATATATTGAAATATTGTAATAAGGGTTAGCCTACTAGTTAGTTTTATTTTAATTTCGGAATTAACTAGGTTTTTAATTTGAGTTCCAATGCATTTTTATATCGAAAGGGAGAATACATGGAAAACTTCAACCGTCAATCCAACAATCGATTTGCGACCATTTGTTACGATCTATATCGTGGCTCATTTTTTAAAGTAGAAGTAAGACTTACTGGGAATCGAACTCAAGTTCATTCGCACTCTTAAAAAGATTTTACTTCTTAGTTGTCAATTTAACAGACACCTTTCCAGATCGTGTTGTTAATAGTTCTGTAACTTATACATTACTGAATATGGAGATACTTAAATTTGCATATGAAAATATCAATTGTCTGTCTGTCAGAAGAATATTTGCCGCCAAGTAGTCTGACTGTCACAATAGAAACAATGCTTATTTAATTGAAAATCGGTGTGAAGCATACAGGAAACTTACGATGTATGTAGAAAAAAATGGGGATAGCCTTGTTACCACTGCAACAGACGATGCTAGATAATGTTTCGGGTGCTACTCTTCAAATAGAGAAACAATAACTTCACCAGAGTTATTCAATTTGAAAAGTTTTTTAGGTATCTTACGGTTAATTACTTACTGTTTTAATTTTTGGTGAATACGTCTAGTTAATCAGCTTTAGCATCTAGTGAAACATTTAAACTTTAAATGAAATTTTAATAGAAATGCAAACATACATAGTCGATATATTAATACATCATCATATTAAATAATTAAAATCTGGAATTCAGAATGAGATTGTGAAATGGCAAACAAAATAAAAAATACAAAAAAATTCAATTCAATAATTTATGGTTTCAGTCACTAATTTTTTTTTTTATATAATAAAAAAGTCCGATTACTTGCTTATATCACACTTTCATAATCCATGTTTCGTCTGAAGTACTAACTACTTACATGGCATTGTGTAAGAAGTTCATGTGTGGTCTAAGTACATAAATCCAACACTCTTCAGTTCCACTACCGTTTCCTAACTCCTGATAAAAACAATAACGGGATTCTGGTGAGAAAAAATTCACATGATTTTTTTTCCCTTTCTTCAGTAAGATCTCTGAGGAATGACCAGTCACGCTATGGAAACGTCGAGAACAATTGGAAATGCTGACATTTAGTATATCATACATCGTAAGTTACATCTTTAAAATGGAAGTTCTCTTAACCGTACATCGATAAGTGATTTTTACTTAGAATAATGCTGGGAAAGAATCAAAAAGTGAAACTGTTTTATTGAATGGCTTAAAGCGCCATAAACTAAGCATTAATAAAAATAATTCAATAGAAAAATAAATAAAAACTTTACTTGTAGGTTTGACACCAGCACAATTTTTTTCTTTTTTTCTTTGAATGCATAAAATTATTATAAATTATTATTGTTAACAGAATGTTTATTTTGAATCTTAATAAAAGAATGTCTAAAAAAAGAACCTAGATGTGAAATCATTAAACATTTTCTTTTCTTATACGTTATCCTCTAGACGATTGTTTGATAATTGTCAGTCATTTTTTGATTTGCTAAAATTCACATTTCATAATCTGTTGTTCACTGGTCGGAAATGTTAGCGAGAACAGAACGATAAAGGACAACATGTGGTTTTTTAACTTAAAACTAGTCACCAAAATGAGAAATCTTTCACTGTCTTTACACAACAAAATATTTCTAACAAAAATTTAGAAAGTTTGTCTAAAAGCATTTTATTTGACACAGTTTACTTATGTTTAATTAAATGCGAAGTTAATATTCTGTTAACCAGTTTTAATAAACTCAGTTACCGGGCTTCATAAATTGAAAATCGATAGTGTCCCCATTGTTTCATAAGAAAATTCTAACTTTACAAAATATGAGAAAATGTGATTTTTGTTTGAAATTTTGCCTAATATGGCTATTTTTTTTTTTAAGTGAACCTTTTAGCAATGAATAACATTTATATTTTAATTACTTTATGACAAACAGTAATTTTGAAATTAGCAAATAAGTTTGGATATTTAGATTTTGGCACATTATTTTTAATGAAAAATTAATAAAATTTGGTAATAATTTGTTATTCAGTGTCACCAACACACAATTAAAGAGCTTTTATCCTTTCAGAATAATATACATGAAGTGAAAGCTTTTTTCTAATATTTTTAATGACAATACGCTAACATTCCAGTTTAAGTCATATCTACGATAATTTCAGATGCTTATAAAAATTCAATTTCTTTCTAATAGGAAAAATATATCAATCACAGGGGAAATATTATTGGAACTTATTTGTACCCCCAATGAATTGGTATTCAATTGTATTATTTCAATCATTCAGAAGCATAGACTTGAAGAAAAATAAATAAGAATCAAATAGTGGAGGAAACAAAAATTGAACCCGATCTGCAACCCAGGGGCAATCTATTAGCAGTTTGATGACTCAATTACGCGTCTTTTAGCTGATCTGATAGAAAATGGATCGTAAATCGAAGGATTATAGAAAATAATTGCCCGCCTTTATTTACTTTTGGAAGGATTTAATTGATATCGACATAGAAATGATATTAAATTTAATGAAACGTGTCCTAATCCGTGTAAAAACGACTCTGCTGCATGGCGTCGGCAGTACTTAAGACTCAAGGATTTTGATATGTTGTATTTATAATACAGCGAATTACGCCGACAGTGGTGAATGGGATAAAACAAAAAACTCACACTGAAGTACCGTTTAGATAATGATAGAATTGTTATATTTTTATGTTGTAACAAGAAAAAAGAAAGACCTCGTTGACCTTGAAATGAGATGTATGTATTAAAACATCCATGAAAATATGTTCCCATGGCGTGTAAGGATGGGGATCAATTCTATAATACAAATAGATAATAGTTCAATGATTTCGTGATAGTCGAGTAAAAAAAATCCTTTATTGGTTCTTATAAAAAAGAAAGTTCAACAGTTCAAAAGTATAACCTAGGTTCAGTTTCAGATTATTTCTATTGTTTGATAGAGTTTATGTTGCTATTTCTGCAGAATTTTGAAACTTTTTAATACTTGAACGTCGGTTTAATTTTATTCATGAATATGTAGTTATATTTTTTCTTTCTGAATATGAATATTTGTTAAGAGTTCATATTATTTGTTTTTATAATATTGCATTATTTTATTTTTTAACATTCTTTAAGGAGTTCCATAAGTAAGTTTGCTTTACTAGAATAAATATTAAAAATAAAGTATTTCTACAAATCATTTGCAAAGTTGTAAAAATAACTCCATAAATATAGATTAAGAAATTTAAAATTAATTCATGTTGACCTTGGAAACTTTATTTCTTCATGCTTATGTAGCTGCTATGACTGCGATGTTTTTAGTTTTATTTTATAAATATTTGATTTAGTAATGGTTAATATTGATTTCAGTAATGGTAGAAATTAAAGTAAAAACAACATTCTGAATAGAAGACAACTAATCAGACTGAATTATGGTATTTGGCAATATAATAAACAAGTAGGAATACTTCAAATAATTGAACTAAAAAAAAAATACCTATTTAACATCTTGTGCAATAAAACTTAAAGAACAAGTTAAACACAAAATTATGTTTACAAAAAAACTTCATATATCGAAAGTTTGGTACTCCTTACATTTGTAAAATATCGGCTGAACTTGCCTAATATGATGTAATTATATGCTACAGGGACTTTACTGAATCGTAAACCAATTTCATTTAACAAACAAAACGATTATTCAAAGATTGGTTGGTAATACACGTGCTGATGTCACGCGATCTGGGGCTTTATGCTGTGGCGTAAACAAAGCAAACCGTTGACATTTTCACCTGAAAGTCATTAAGACCAAGCTAATAACAATAGAATGCAAACAGACTTTAGCTTAAATAAACAAAAAGGGTCATACGGAGCAACTCAGTGTTAAGCACACAAGGTGCTGTTACTGCATTGTTCTGATACCATAAGTGGTCTTTTTATCGGAAAAAAATATTGCGGCTGTTGATCAGAGGAAATTAATATGTTCCACAATAAATATTACGGCGAAAGTTTGCTTTATATTGATCACAGCTTATTTGCTTTAATCGATGTTGATTAAGAGTTATTTACATGTCCTTGGTTTTCTTTGAGTTTCAGGAAATGCTTTTGTTGTAGTTCAGAAATGAACAGAGATATCTCAAAATCGTACCAACTAAACTGTTAATTAGACCTTTTTGGAAATTTCCTCATAAACTTAAGAGGGATGTAAAACTCGAGATAGTTATGATATTAGTTGAGTAATGAATAAATTGTTCAATTTGCTACTGACACCGGATTAAGATTCATACTAACCAGTCGATTGATACTGAGTAATACTTTTTAAAAGGCTTTCTAAAATGAGAATTTATATTTTGTTTGAAAACAACAATATTTAATTCATATGATGCAATGATTAAAAGTTAATCGAATAAAAATGTATATAAAAAAAAGTTCTAGTAAAAAAAGTATCAGCATCATAATGTAAGATACTTTCACTTGAATAAAGAATATGTTGAAATTGAATCTGATAAGGGATTTCGATTCATATTCATAAATCGGTCGATTTAAACATGCTGAGTTTTTATGTTTAAACGGATTTCTAAACTATATAATTATATCATTATTTGAAAGTAAGAATATATCGTTCATTTTATGCATTAGATTTAAAAGCAATCGATTAAAAAATTTCTAAAATATTGCACTTTTAAAGCAAATTAGATTTTTATTTTAATTTAATAACTTTTATCATAGTAATTATTCTCAAAACTTACATTTAGAGATAGTATTAGAGATTTAAATAGTTAATTTAATATACAATTTACAAAAGGTCAAACTAATGATATCATTAATTAAAATATGAGCATTTAAATTAATAGTTTTAATAACATTATACAAAGTAGCATACAAATAATTAATATTGCATTAATATTTAATTTTAAGGGAAAAATTCTACAGTAAAGAACATTAAAGCATTATTCTAATATGGATAAATTTTACCTGAATTAAAACGAAAGCTTTAAAGCATCCAAGCACCATTTAGCTTACAATTTTTAAGCGTATACATCAAAAACTAAAGCGATCTTTCTAAAATGTAAGCTAAAAGAAGCAGGGCGATGCATGCCTTAATAAATTACGATACGAAACAAAAACGCTATCAGCAAAAAATGAAAAATTAAGAAATAGAAAACCAAAATTTGAATCCATATACTAAAGAGTAAACATCCACTTCCCCTTCTTCGTATACCTTAACAGAGAGTATATCATAAAAAGATTGCGTGACAAGGGCTATGAATGGCAGGGCCACTGTGGGGCTAAAAAACTGGAGGAGGAAAATCATCCCCTCTTGAGTTTTGACATGAGGGATTTTTTGGTGAATGGTCCAATAAATATGACTGCGCTATCCTTCAAAAAAGCATATATCCTACTAAATCGATTGGTAAAAAGAAATTTAACGGGAAATCCTTTTTCGTAACAGTATCCCTCAATAGACAAAGAATAAATACTGTGATTTTTTTTTTTACCAATTGAATTCGGTATCCTATACATCGGGAGTAACGGGACAATGTTATAACGACAAATTTGTGAGTTATGTATACCATAAAAGAATAAGACTTTTTAGTTGTGACCGTTTTCACTGGTAGGTTTATTTATTTAAATAAAAAAGATTAATGGACTTAGAATCCATTTTGAATTCATATCATAAAATAAAAAAAATAAAAAAAAATTATAGCCTACCAAACGGTATAGTGGTTATACCGTTATAGTTGGCTTGTCAAATGACGAATGTTTCGGTGCATTATAGCCCTCGTGTTGCTGACGGGGCCAGATAATCTGAAACCAACCAACCAACAATAGTTTTGTCTTAAAGTAATTCATTTTAGAAGTTGGTGAGCCTTGATAAATAAATAAAAACAATTTTAGGTCATAAAAGTTATTAATACATATATAGCATGATGGGTGATATAAAATGTAACAATAAAATCCATTACTATATACGTTATTTAAAGGAGTATTTTGATAAAAACATAATCTAAAATATAATATATAATAAAAACACAATAAATAATATTCCGTTGCTATAATAGTTCATTAAACACAAATTTTCATTCAGAATAGGAAAAATACTTAAGTGAAACTGATAATGTGAAACTTTCATGACACCATATAGCTTTTAAAAGATATTAAGTTATTAATAACACATAGTAAAACTTGTACATCCTACACCCATTTTACAAAGGCTTTAATGTTAAAGGAATTACGAAAGAATTTCAATAATTCTCAGAGATGGGGATTCTTAGCACAAGAATTTCTGTTCCGTTTATAATCATGTTTTATGTAAAAAAAAAAAAAAAAAAAAAAAAAAAAAAAAAAAAAAAAAGAAACCAAGGAAATAAAAACTTATCTAGACTGCACATTTATATCTGCTACTTGAAGGAAATAATGTCATTATCTAAAATGTTAAATATTTCTTACTTGAAAGACAGAAAAAAAAATATTCTTTTTCATAATATTTTTTCCCCCTGTATTTATTGTTTTAAACTAAAAGGTTGAATTTAAAAAAGTTATTTTAGAAGTTTTCTTCTTTGTTTAGTTTCGTCTATTATACCAATATCAATATAATTTGAAGCTTAGTTTGAGGTTTTGGCACTAACAAATTTACAATTACTCCAGTCCCTTATATTGAACGAAACACTTTTCGATCCCCAAATAAACAATCATCTGCAACAACACTCCCGCCACACGTTCCATAAAAAAAAAAAAATTCACCTAGCAACCTCCAAACAATTCACGAAAATTTCTCTCATCCCGAATTGTCAACATCAAACAAAACAAAACCAACCTCAACGATAATATCGTGACTCAAACTAGCAGCCGGATCGCAACTAAACTTTCATCGCTTTTCCATCTCCCCCTTCCACTTCTTCCTTCCCCCACTCCCTAAGCCAGAGACAACACCAACACGTTAACTGATTTTATTGCGCACACGAAACGCAAAACGAAATGAAAACCTTTATAATGCAGAAGAGGCGCCTCAGTACTCCCCTCCACTTTTCCATTTTCCATTTAATACACAGTATCGCATCCAACTGTCATGAGAAAGCAAGCAGCATCCCTAAAATGCGGGATGCTCTTTTAAAGGAAAACTTTGCTCGCCAGTAATTAAATCAGCCCCCTCCCCCCTATTTTGTAGGGGGGGGGGGGTCTGTGTTTCGGGGTGTACGGTTGCAGTGGTGGCTGCTGTTTTAATCCCGCCGGCCCCCGTTTAAAGGGACGGCGGGGGCTCTTTTCCCATTCGCTTGATGGATATTCAGCTCACGAGAAACAATATCTTGTAGCTCACGCAAGTCTCACTTGCTCGTAATTTTAGGTTAGTTGCCTCTCGTTGAATACACCACTCTGGAGGGGAAGCTCGAATTTGGCGGTTTATCGCTTTTTAAAAGTCAGGTATGTAAGTCGATAGGTATTTTCAATATATTTTTAGGAAACTTATTTAGGATCTCTGTATTTAAATATTGTTTGAAAAAAATATCTCTCTATTAATTTTTCAGAAATTAAAATAATAATAATAATAATAATAATAATAATAATAATGGATGAAATGATATTAAAGTGAATGAGGAACAAAATTAAGTGGTGTTGCGTTGGAATTTCTGAATAGGTATTTAATGTCTATTCCACGTAATAAATTCATTCCAGGTGTAGAAGAAATTTTTAATTTTATAGATGTTTGCTATATAAAACTGACTTGATTTTTATGTAGAAACATAATGATATTAGCCATTAACTTAATATGTAGAACAAACATATTGTATGGTTACATTATTCAAAAGAAAATATGTAGTTCATTTGTTTCTACCAGAGCATAATCTGAGACTGCTGAAAAGTGTTCTACTGCCTAATTACAAATACATCATGATTGACGTATCACATTTGTTTTATTCTTTGTTCTCGACTAAATTACATAAAATAAAACATTTTATAATATTTTCTTTATGATAATTTTATTTAACTGAAAATTGTGTTTTAAAAAGCTTACAATTGGGGATTTGACTCATAACATACAGATCATGTTTGAAACAAAAAGAAAATTACCGAAAAGTAGCAAAATGAGAATAAAATAAGATTTTTAATTTCATCATCTTCGATCATTGGCGACCGGAGCTGACTCCAAATTGGCGTCTAAGCAGCGGCAAACCCTCACTTTCAGTGGCTCACCTAGCTGCTTCAAAATACAGTCTGTTGTCTTCCGATTACGTTCCCACGTTTAAGCTTTTCATGAATTCTGATGCTCAGTTTTTACCACTACGACTCTTCATCTCAACCCCCCCCCCAACCCCTTAAACTTCCATACCCCCCCCCCCCCAGCAAAACCGCTTGATCTATGGTTGCCAAACGCCGACTCTTGCGTGCTGGCCAAAATGAAACAGTATGCCACATACTTTTTTTATGCGTATATATATACTCTCGGGTTGGATACAAAAAAAAAAAAGACAAGGGGAGATTTTTACGGTGCACCATAGGACTATGGTTTCTGATGTACGTCGTTAAAATAGGGACTGAGAGAGATTCACGGAAATGATAAATTAGGCAAGTGAGGGGGATATATCCTAGAAAGAAGGGTATATGGTTTTGGGGTTGGATAATGTAGTCATGCTGAAAACTCATCTCTCTTTTAAAGCGGAGGATATTTGTATTCCCTTCATTGAATTCGGTTATTTTTTGGGACCTTAGAATATCTTGGTTTTAATCTAACGTTCTGCTGATTACGCCTCATGTAGAATAATGTTGTGTTTATGTTTAGTTTACAAGAGAAAATCATTTAAAAGATAAGAATATGATTAAAAATATGAAGTCAGTTTGAAGAATTTTGTATCACTATATTAGTATTCAATTATAATAAAATATTTTATGATCAGGCTATATTAAAAACATAAACGATAAACTTGTAATTAGAAGTTGTAGATCAGACGTTTATTCTTAAAAAAGAAGAATTGTAAAATATGGTTCCATTTATTACTTCTTCAAGCACATGCTAGACATTTTTATATTATGCATTAAATTAATTAACTGATAAATAAATATCATTAAACCATTAGAATTATATGGCGCTTTTAACTCGACATAAGCTCCGGAAGCAAGAACAAGTCTGAGGTTGCTTAAGTCCGTTGAGTAAGTAGGACGATTCACCTCTACGCAGGCCCTGATCATCGCCTAGGCCACAAGGACCGGGCCTTGTGCTCATAACTTTAGGGGGCTACTAAATTGGCTGTAAATCTATAACTTTTGTTTCATATAAGCTATGAGAATGTTTTTCATAATTTGTAAAAAAAGATTGTTGCATAAAAAAAGTTTTGTATTGATCTTGAACTGCATTTAGTATCCCATGGTGTATTTATTCAAATAAACCAAACCCTCATTTAAAAGCTTAACAAAAAAGCTTTCCTGAAAGAGAGAAGAAAAAAATTGAAAGGAAGTCGTGACGAATTTTTCTTGACGAAGTGAGATCAGCAAATGTCTACTCTGAAGTTGTTATAAGCGTTTAGTTGTGAATAATGCTGCAGATATTGTTGTCACGTATATTACTACACACTGTGATAGTAAAATGCAATGCTTTACATAATAAAGTTTTCCCTCTTTCGATTTTTAAATTTGATTGTTTGAAATTTGTTTCTTCATTTGTGATAAAACAAAATATATGTTTTAAAAAAAACAATATTAACGTTAAATTATCAACTTTTTTTTTTATATTTAACTTTAATTCATTTGACATTTAGCATTTGAAAAAGGGGCCCCCGAATGTGTTGGGGCCTTGGGCTCCATACTGACATGGTCAGACTCTGAATTTACGATCTCATACTGGTCCAAAAACCGTTTCACAAGCAATGCAATGTAGTGCCGTGCATTATCGCGTAAAAGAAGCACCTTTTGGCAGAAAACGATTTCTGTCAGAAATGAGGTCTTACTCTGCGAATTCTTTATAGAATTCGGGTAAGAACATCAGCGTAAAACTGGCATTTGAAAGTGTTGCAATGTGGAAAAAATTCAAGATGAATGAGCTAAGGTTTGAGAATGTCGAAGACATCAAGAAAACCATGATGACAGAATTGAAGAACATTCCGAAAGATTACTTAAAAAGTTATTTCCGAAACTTTTATAGCCAGCACGTATGGGCATTACGGCAGATGGGGATTATTTCGAAATACATTAAATTGCTATGTCCTTCATATAACATTTTCCGTAGTTATTTGATCAGTACTGGAAATTAATATTCGTACCTTGTTGAACATTCCGAAAGATGACTTAAAAATTCATTTCTGAAACTAATGTCCAGTGTTTCGTTAATAGTAATTATGTGAGTAGGGTATTTAAACTCTCGAATGGAATTTTTTATTTTGAGAATTAGGTTGAACCATTTTTTTTTCATTTTAAACACTTGTACATTCTTCTTAAGAATAGCTAAGCTAAACCACATGTAAGGTTCTAGAACTTCAAGCACAATCATCATTGAAATCAAGAGCATGAACTATTCAATCCATTGTGACCTACTGATCATTCTTATCTTAACTCAAAGTTAAGATAGAAAGGGATCACAATTTGAACATAAATGTAACGATTTCTACCCATAATCCGAGCTAGAGCTGAAACTGGCATTTTGAGAATGATAAATTTTTGAATTTACGTATTTAGGGATTTATACATATAACATGATAAAATGATAAATAATAAAACTGATTGGAGCCATTAATTAGAAAACCTTTTTTTTTTTTTTTTTTTTACCATATTAAAAGGTATGAAAATTTCAATTTCTGAGCATCCAGACACTTGCATACAGATGAATTTTCTTTAGAATCCAATTTACCTATGACACCTTTCTAGTTTCATCAAAATAAATTCAATATTTTTATGTTCTTAAAAGAAGCTTGATTATTTTTTTATAAAGAAAAAAATAGGAAAGAAAATTTATATTTATATCATTTAAATCGGTTAAGCATATAAATATTTCATTTTAGAGCAAAATAATTGAAAAAAAAAATCTCATAATTAATAGTTAGTTTTTAAATATACTTCAAATAAGTTAAATTGGACTATGTAATGTATGCATCTTTATGAAATCAACACTTACACCCTTTCCCGAAAATATAGACAAAAGCATAAAATACAATTTACAGTAAAAATAAGAAAGGGATAAAAAAAATTCATATGTGTATAATTATAAACATACATGAAACACAAGTTAGGGTAAATTTATTAGAAAAAACAACAAATGCTGAATTTATTTCGAAAAACAGAAAATAGGGTGCCCCATAATTGTAAACATTTGTTTTATGTGTTATATTTAAGATTGATGAATACATTTACAAATGTTAGTATGTAATCGTGTTTCCGTTTCAAATAAACGGTTTTCCATAGAAAGTACTAAGTTTTCCATTACCTCTGGGGCAGTTCATACCATGCTTCCTCTATTGCTCCTTTAACGTCCTTGGTCGACAAATATTAGAGTCCATTTTTATATAATTTTTGTGTTAGACGTCCTCATACATTCTCCATTGGATTAAATGTCCGGACTAAGCAATGGCCAATCCATGACATTGATATTATTCATGTTGAATCTCATATTTGTCGAGTTAGACACGTGAATAGGCGGCCTGTCTTGTTTCAATACACAGTTTGGTTCTCCCAGAAAATCCTGCAGTACAATGAAATTGGCCTCTAATATTTGCCGATAGTCCAGCGAGTTCACTTTCTTGCTACAATTTGCCAAACAGGTTTGTCCATTAAATCCAAAATTACCCCAAGTCATTACTGATCCTCCACCTTGCTGTCTAATAAAAAAAACTTCTTGATACCTTTTTAAATCCTTCTAGTAAAATTTGTATCCATCTGCTCCATCTAAGTTCCTCTTTCTCTCGTCACTAAATATTGTTGACAGCCATTTATCCCCATAAAACATCATTTTCTGTGCCCAGTTAAAACTTCCAGTTTTGTGGTGTACTTTTAAGTATGGTGTCTTCAAAAAATTTTTGAAAGTTATTCATTAAGATTCCAGTATTCTTCTGGGATTGTATTTTTTGACACTCCAAAATTGGATGCAATTTTTCACAATGACATATTTTTTCTAGTTGCCGTGCTTAGAAGGATTCTATCACTGCGCTTTTCTTTGTCGACCAGCTCTTTGCTAAATAGACAACTTGTCGGCATTATGTAAAATTCTGTAAACACTTCTTAAAGAACTCTTTAAAATATTGGACATATCTTTTGGATGGTTACATTCAAGTTTTAAATCCAAAACTTTGATGGTTTCCTCTTTTGAAATCTCTTTACCTCTAGACATTCTGTCGAATTTGTGAAAAGATCGATTTGTCAGTCGAAAACAAGCGAAAAATTAATCCAAACCAATAAAAGTCAGAAAAGCATTTGATAAATACTTTCAAGAAATGTAAATAAATAATCTTCTGCTGAATTTTTTTTTAACAAATAATATTTCTAAGGAAAGTCAAACGATGTCTATATTTATGGGACAGGCAATTTTTTTTTTTTTTTTTTTTTTTTTTTTTTTTTAAATTTTTACACAGTTTTTACTTATTTTCTAATATTTTTTTACAAAAAAACCAAATAAACTAATTAAAAAAATATATTTGAATCATTTCTGAAAATACACGAAAGTTATTTGAGCTTGGGATGTCATTTTTGATCTGAATCAATATATTTTTGGCACAGGCTGTATCTAAAAATGCTTATTCTAAAGAGTTTTGTTTTTGGATTTACCGACTGTCTATTTCTGCCACTTATAAAGTGCTTAATACAGCCAAATACGTATCGTAATTTTGAGCATCTAGAAGAATACGAGATCGAAATCTTCTAGTTAATTCTAAAGAGTTGATTGCGTTAAAAACTCCATGTAATAAATACAAAGAAATTTTGTAAATACTTCACCAAAATAATAATATATCGATTACGGTACTACTATTTAGTGTACTTCAATTTGTCTATCTGTACGGGCACCATCTGAGTTATACAACACACCCCAGAGGATTACTTTTCTAGTCACACACCGCAACGCTGAGCAATTGAGAATATCAACAATATTAATATCAAAGCAAAATACTCTATCAAAAGGCGATAACACTTATGTCATCGCTTTATCTTCCATAAAAGAGAAAAATCTCCCTTTTAACCCAAAACCCAACATCTCAATCCTTCTCGACCCAAATGGCCATTTCTTCCTTATCACGCTGTCATATGCCGGTATCAGCATCAGCATTCGAGAAGTCGCCGCTTCCAGCTCAAGTGATCCATGTTTTCACCTTGAAAAAACAATGTAATGCCATCCCTTCTGCCTCTAAATAAAGATCTTGACATCCCAACACGTCTCTTATCGCTTAATCCTAAAGCGAGGCCCGGAGGCGATCTCCGGAATATTAAAAAGGGAATCGCTCTAGCAGAGATGTGTGAGCTGAATAGCACTGCATGGACTTCTCTCTCTCTCGGAGGTGGGTTGGGCAGTTGTGTCAAGGGGAATTGTTAAAGAAGGAAATCGAAGCTATTCCGTTAGACAGTGCTTCTCATGTGAAAGAGACATATCTCTATTTATTTGTGTTCTACATATACTGGGGAGAAAAGAAATAGGAGTTTCTTTATCTACTTTTTCATTAGAACATGAAGGTAGCTTGATACTTTTACTGTTGAAACGTTAAAGTTACGTTTTGCAAAATATTGCCAAATTCATGTTGAATGTGTTCATTTACTGAAATATAAGTTATAGAACTATTTTAAGCGGCGTAAGAAGGGCAGAAAACTGCCAACTGAAACATTAACTGCAAATTTTTTTATTGTTTAAGTTGACGCATGTTTCGAAATCTGGAGTTAAATTAAATAGAAGTTGGTTCTAGTTGTGAGGATTTATATGTCTTTAAATGCTTTTTCGAATGAAGAAAATATAAAAAATATGGAAATACTTTCTTTAAATTTGAAAGTAAATCCAAGAGATGACACTACAGCATTAATTGTGAAAAAAAATTTGTAAGTGTTAATATACCATTCTACCTGTTTTTATAACCAACATTTTGAACAATAATCTGAGATCATATGCATGTTTTAGTTAATTTCAATAATCCAAACTTCAATAGATAGAGAAATAGGTTAAACATGAAAGTGATTTTTTTTATAGTTTTGTTGAAATGAACCCTTTTTAGTTTGCATAATGAAAATATCTCCACCATCTTTATGGAATGAGTTTCATAAATATTTACGTAAGTTTTGATATAACACATACATATTTATCAAATTGCAAATTTCTATAAGGTATAGTACACTAAAGATATTTTCTTATAAATTTAATTTGTATTTTATAATTGTAGAAGTTAAAAGCATCGATAGAGAGAGTGAGATTTCATACTACTCATACAAAAAACTAATTCTGTAAAAAATAAGCGTTTATTTTATGTTCAAATAATAAATCGGGATATTTAGGGACATAAATTATTATTATTATGTAAAAATTTCAAATTTTCTAGACAAATAAGACTATTTGAAATTCTTAACTTTATTCATCGAAACACATCGATGAGTGCAATTAAAAGATTTTAGGCATTGTCAACTAAGCAAAACTAAATACGTGATGATAGGAAAATAAGTTTATCTTCTTGGACGGAACTCACTGATACGGACATTTGCACCTCAAACATAGCACTCAAAATATTAAAAATTGCTTCAATTCAAAGCTTCTTGAAGCTCATTTCAAAGTAGTATAGGATATTAATTTAATAAGCATCCTTTTGTAATTGCATAGTTCAACTGGAAATATAATATACAAACTACAGTGTTATGGAAATTGTCAGTAAAATATTTTTTTTTAAAACTTAAAAGGTAACAAGTATAAGAAAATTATCAGTTTGTTAGTAATACAGTTGTATCACTTGTTTTCAAGTATTTGGGAAAATTAATTGCATGAAATAAACCAGAATCGTGTATTTTTAAAAAAATTTGCCGCAATTTACAGTTAACAAAAATTTCAATACATGTACAACATGTATGAAAACATAAGCCCATTTCATTAGCTTTTAAACTTATTCTAAATACTTCTATAACTTCTAAATACACAACGATGGTTAAAAAGTTAAATTTAAGACATATTCTTTCATTACTTCCAAACCTTCTAAAGTAATGGATTTAAAATATTTCTCATGTCTGAATTTCGGAAAGCAAAAGATGAATTGCAAAGTATTTTACACATCTTAATCTTAAGTTTCCTTAATGTATTGGGTATGCTGTAAGATTCACTAGTATTAGACAGTAAGTCTGCACCTTTTCCCTCATTAAAGGGAAAGGAAACTCAAGCAACATGACAATGTCACGTCTGAAGACCATTTACAACGCGACACTGCGGTCCCATCTGATCCCAAGCGACAACGCATTCAACGGTAACTGAAATAATAGCCCCTCTGCGAGTCGGTGGGGCGATCAGAATTTGACTTCGGGATCCCCATCTTATCATTTGTAGGACATAAAATCTCCATAAACATTTGCATAACCGTGAGATAGATTTCTCGATGCATGAAAAAGCAGCGATAGTCCCTAATTTGGGATCATCTTCCAGCTATTCAACTTTCCATTATAACAGTTCTGTTCCTTTTCATTTTAGATGGTAACATGCTCATTTCTTTCTGTTTACAGTGTCCTCCGTGTCTCGGGGAGGATTGATTGCTCTTATGGAGATGGATAGAGGATACGCTCTACGTTTATCTTCCCGCTTGGATGATTTTGATTCGTATTCAATCAAATTTTGGGCAGCTACTGGACGGATTTTGAAGCTTATCGACAATGCTTAAGCTTTTACTCCTGTACTTGATACGGGACGGTGGTATTCAAAAAGCAACAAAAATCTCATTCTGTGTATTTGAGTTCTGGATCTTTTCAATCAAATAGTTTGATTCCGATATGTAGAAGGCATTTATATAAGCCGTACTTTGGCGTTTGCGTAAAATTATTGAACATGACTTATTTTTGAACTTTACACGTGCATGTATATTGTAAATACCAAACGAAACCAAACATTTCTTGAAAATCAATAATCGATTCAGCTATCTAAAACGTTTTCTTAAGCTGATGACTTTTTTTTAAGATGATTAAGCTTAGAAAATTGATAACGCAATTTGCATCGAACATACAGTTAGCATTAAGAAGGCGAGCCTTGGTAATTTGAAATGGGTTAATCGCCAATATTCAACGAAAGTGTAATCTTAAAAGAGCGAATGTGGAAGATGGGGTTTACTGTAGGTAAACAAAGAATTTATTTACGTTAACTAAAAAATTTCATGATAGAAACAAATTCAAATTTAATTTAAATATAAGCTAAGGTTATAAAATTTGATAAAAAGGTTTTATTATAAAAAAAAAGGTGTACTTGAAGATTAATTGAATATACTTCTTTTAAGTGCTTTCGGTGCTTATCATAACTACAAAAACATTTTATTAATTTTAAGAAAGATTGTTATTATATCTTTTTAATTAAAATGGAAACATGCATGTGTCCTTACACCGAAGTATGTTCCCGAGATCTCATATAGTCGTTCAATCTATTGATTAGCTTCTTAACTACTAAATCGATCGTACACATACCCTCAAAAAATGAAAAATAAAATAGTACAATAAATTAAAAAGAATATACTTCTTGTTATGAAATGCTAATATTTCACCTCATAAATCTTTCAAATTCATCATATTAACAAATTAGTGAATACTTAAGTACACTTACTTTAAATAAAAATTACAATTAAACATTAATTTTATCGTATTTTTTTATATTGTTACTTTCATCAAAAAGAGGCATTTAACATTAACTCTTTTACTATTAGCTCTTTTATTATTATTTATACAAATGTTTTCATCTAAGGCATGCTTTCAATTAAAAATATAATACTCAGTTAATCATCTAAAACTTTTAAATCAAGTTATCTCCATTATTGAATACGACTAAAAATATTATCACATGTTTTATCAGCAATCTATATCATAAAAATTCAGCACTAAATTACAACTATTCAAAGCCGAAAATGTTTTTCTAATATGTTAATGTAAACTAATGATATTAGAAAGTATTTTATTTTTAAACATAAGAGATCAATTTTTATTGAGAGATTTCAGTTCAGTCTTGGTTTATTCTTCCATATAGCAAATTTATTCTCTTCTTATTGTTTTAGTCATGGTCTTTGACTACTAAGTATTGAAGGTTAAACACGATCCTTTCCATGATCGACTATTAAGGATAATTTGTTCTTTCGTGGTTAGAATAATATTTTCCAAATGCCACAATATCTTCAAGAATGAAGTGTGTGTCTGATGAGTAACACAAGAAAAATTTTCCTTTTAAATTGATTTACAAATCGCTCATTGTTAAACATGCTCTTGAATTCATTGAAAATTCAAGACCATATCTCTGCAGTTTATATAAAATAAATGCAAATGATGTAACTACGCTTCTTTTTTGCTGTGTTTACCTATAAGAGTTCATAAAAAGGGATTCAATCGATCTTATAATATAATGCGAAAACTTTATTGAATTCGTCACTCTTTTTTTGTATAAAACTTTATTTAAATCTTTCCCGAAAAGATTCATCCTATAAAGTTAAATTCAATACAAGTCCTTAAATGTAATTGTTTCATATGATGGTGATTATTTGGAATTATATTTATTTTGTCTCTGCATATATCATTTTCTCATCTAAATAGTATTTATCTCCACTGCATATATATTTTCCCATCTAAGTAGTATTTTAAACAGAAATTAGGACAGGCTCTATATGTTTGAAAACAGGTACAGTTTAAATATGGCAACCCTAAATTACAGTATAACCTCGATTATATCCGAATGCTAATCAACTGAGCATCGATTAACCAAAAGCATTTCTGTCAGCATATTCAAAATTGTGGACTTCTCTTTCTAAACGTTAAACCTACTAAATGTCGTGACGCTTTATGTAAGAGTGTAAGACTTGTGATACAAAATATATTCAGTTTTGTGTTTAATAGCAGTGTTTCTTCGTTTCATATTGTTCCTATTACACTGGTAAGATTTTTTTTTTTTTTTTGTAAATGATCTGTTATTCGAACACCTCTAGACCTCAATTGTTTCGGGTAATCCCTGTCAAGTGTATTAAAATTCCAAGTTTTTATCAAGGAGTAATTTTCGCAAAAAAAAAAAAAGTTGTAAATGTATAAATGGTGAAATAAAACAAGAAATAAAGTAAAATTTTATACGTGACTTCTTCATTGGAACATGTACTTTCTTCAAAGATAATCTTCCAGGTTGAGTTTTTCACGCTACAATAATAACAGAGGCTGTGTGAATAGCAATTCACGTTTCAGTTTATGAGGCATGAAGGTCTAACTTTCTCTTATCAATAAACTCTCTTATCAGACATTGTGCATCCGTCATTACAATGAAGCAAAACCTTTAAAACCTGATATTACGTAGTGTGAGAAAACAGTAGGAGAGATTGTGATATTTAATCCTTATAAACACGTAGCTTCTTCTTTCAGTATACTTCGTAGAATCAATCGACCCATCGTTCTTTAAAGTACTTTTTATTATTTTTTTTTATTTTTATTTATCAAGCATTATTCTATTTGTTGATTTTTTTAGATTTAAACATAACATTACTTTATAAATGTTTAATTTGTTGTTACTAAATGCAAAGAAATTTTTTATACATCAACATTTATTTCATGACTATCTTTAAATGTGGAGAAAATGTTGAACATTTGATCAACAATAGTTGACTGTGATAAAACTGAACTGGCCACAAATACTCGCCTCTTCAGAACTAAATATTCAAAATCTTTATTGGTATAATAAAAAAAAAATGGTATTTAAAATAAAAATACATTTTTATTAAATGATTAACATCATATATATTTATTTGCATGTAAACTGTGGAAAGTTACTGGGTTTACTTGGTTTAGTTTTAGATGAGAATTCAGTTTAACTAATTTACCTCTATATTAATTATTTCTTTAGTAATTTTTTTTTAGTAATACTATGGAATCTGTTTATAACCAACTAAAAAAAACCTTCATAGTTATCATTGCATTAAAAATAGCTTGCATACAAGTAGTGCTCAACAAAATAACACGAAACTTAAAAAAGTAAGCAATAATTTCTATTATTGAGACAAGTACACTTACTTCTGAAATTCAACGATAAAAAATATTTCTTATGCATTTTAAAAGAGGAAACGCCTTCCCAAAGTCACATTGACCAATCCAACCAAAATCAAACATGTTTTATGATCCAATCACATATTCTGAATTATTAAAGTTCCTGTATTGACAGCTTAGAATAAAATCACCTGTTGTAAAGGGATAAATCCTTTAGTTTAAGCACATAATCAAATAAATTTGGAACACAAATGAAATCAAAAGCAATTATAACCTCGATTAAATAACTTAAATATTGTTTTGAACCTCGACATTAAATGCTTCTCTTTAGAGTATGAATAACTAGTCATAAGATTAACCTAGGCAGGCTTTTTTAAATTAAATGTAAAAAAATTCAACTTTTTTAAATCAGACATCGCGACGAAAGTAATGCTTTATACCGAAGAATACGGTAAAATAACTTTATCGTACTGATGCAATAAAGTACTTTACCGCACACCTGTTTTATATCGTCATGGTATAGAAATTATATATTTTCAGAAGAGATTCATTGACTGGAGTTGCCGACATTTATATATTAAAATTATTTTTTGCATCTGATTATAAAAAATATTGAATGCAACATATACAAATTACTTTTTCAAACTCGGTAAATTATTTGACTCGCGCTACCGCATTCATAAATAAGCATTTTGAATGATTTGAAAAAGCATTACTTTCGTAACTAGTGGTAAAAATAACTGTTATTGGAACTGTTAATATTAAGGAGTATAATAGCATCAAACATTGCCATAAAACTGCAAACTTTAGCGTACTGCAACTTTACATTTGACTTATTTCATGTTTTTACTCGAATGCTCCACACATCTATACTCTCGTTACAGAACTGTCACTTCCGATGATAGAGGCAAGGCGAAAGCACCCCCAACTCCTCTTCTTCATCATCGCATCTCCATCAGAAGAATTCGTGCTCTCCAGCCATCAGCCCTATCCCCTTCCGTATATTTGACCACTTTGTCACACCGGGCACTTCTGATTCCAATCTTCGCAACTCGTTCGGGCATCCATCAGCGATGGCTGAGTTGGTCATCGCTCGATGACCCGTGGTCATCCGTTAACTCCTGCAGGAAAAACACTTTCTGGTGGCCGATGGTTCTTCTGGAGGGAGTCATCTGGACTGGGTGGGGCAGGTTCACACGGATGATTTCTTTCTGGTAAGTGTGGCTGTCTCCTGAAATGCACAAGGCGTGAATGGATGGGATAGAGTGTTGGTGTTGGGTTTGATGGATTGTGGAAGATGGAATTAGGATATTGAAGGTATAAAAGTAATATTTTAAGATTTAGTAGTTAACAATGTGTATTTTTAAGGTTTTTTTTTTTTTATATATGTATAGTTTTATGCTTCACTTATGTACTGTGTATTAAAACAGGAAAGCACAATTTCAGTATATTCAGATTTGAAAAGCATGCAACAAAAAAAGCAAAGTGAAATTATGATAAACAATTTGTAAAACACTGAATACTGGTATAGTAGTACAAAATTCTTATTCAGAAAATTGTTGCAGTTGTCTAGCACTCAATGACCAATGCTCATCAGGGGTAAACACAATGATGAATATATTTATGTAGTGTTCTACTGCCATTGATGTTTGTTAAGGGCCCATCATAATATTCGGATGTCCAGTGTTGCAAGCCTATTACGTGGAATGATTCTTAACAGTCTACGCAATTATTTTTTTAACACATTGCTGTCACAAATGCAAGATTTAACTAAAATATTCTTCTAGTTACTCAATACCTAAATATCTATACTCATCTTCTACCTCCAAAATGTTGCATCCCATCTCTCGAGCTACAACAATTATATTAAAAAAAAAAAAAAAAAAAAAAAAAAATATGTCATTATACCAAGCATCTTTGATTGAAAATAGTTTTTAAATCTTCCATAAATGCATACTATTTTATTGATATATGATGTGTTAAATTGAATGCGCATTTCTGTATAATTTTTAAAGCATTTCAATGTATTATAAATAAGAAAGACAATAACATATCTCTAACTTTAGTTGTTGAGATAATAAAAGGTCATAAAAGTGATCTAAATAACCATTTACTAATTTTAATTCTTTTTACAGTGATTGTTATTATTCAAAAGATTATACGCAGTTTTAACATTAATTACTGTCTGTGTTTACATAATTTTATTAAATATATTACTAAATGTTTTAGGCTTAAATGAAAGACCTAAATGACAGTAGGTCTTGAAGAATTAAGATTGATTTGATGATCAATCATTATCTCGTGAATTATCTTAAAACAATAAAAATTTGTCGAAGATAACCTTTAAAGAGGATGTGAAAACTCAAGTGAAACAGTAGAGCATGTTTTTTGACAAATGCCAATCATTCCTGGGAGTTAAGTTTAAAGCCTGTTGTGTTATCGACATATGTCTCTTTATCAGACTTTTTTGCCTTATTTTGTAAGACCACCGCAATGTTTAGCATGCCATAGGCTCTACATATACGTATTATTAGTAGGAGAGGTGCAATGGGTCTGCACGGTCTAAGTACATTTGGGGCCTACACGGTCTAAGTACACTTGGCTTCGTCATTCCCGAATCTAGTCAAATTTAATTGAATTTAGATCAACTAATAAACTGAAAGAAAAAAAAAAAGGGAAAAAAATAGATACATTGATGAAACTATAGAATAACTAGTTTTAATTGAATTGCAATTATCAAAGCTTGGTCAATGGCTTTTAAAAGCCATTCAAAAGTCCTACAAATAAATAAATACCTGTTAATATTCCCAATTGGGCTAGCGGCCATTTTGTTGACATTTAATAACCACTTGTTATGATTAATGCTTCCGCTCCTGTTAAGGATCTTTTCGCGTGTCAAAAATTTATTTCTCATCCCTTTCACAGCGATTATTCTAAGCCAGATGAGTAACTTATCAAAATGACAGCAGTGCCTGAAAAGATTAATTCCATCGCTATCTCTCTAAAAATAAACATTAAGAATGGGCTTCTTTCTCCAAGACAGACATACAAACATGCAATTCTAAATTTCCTTCAGACAACATCTTCAGCGAAGCATATTATGCGGTATTTCGCATTCTTGAAGCTCCCAAGTGCTTATGCATGCATATCTTTTTAAGTTATCTCACTTCATTCATTTTCTCTAGTACTAATGTAGAATCGTTTTAAATCAGGAGTAACTCGGAATCGTATCCTTACGTGAGGGCTTATTTTATGCAAATTTCTTACTACTTCATGCACAGAAGACGAGTAGCCGAGGGCAGAGAAGGGGATTTTTCGTTTGTTAACAGAATTTGACTAATACATGTTGAGCCTAGAAGATTAATTGTTTCTCTACTTGGGAGGGGAGGGGGGGGGGGATGTTCTCGGGTTAGAGGAAATGTAAATGAATATCGAATTTTCTCTATTTTTTCACATTCTTGTGAGATGTAAGGATTTTAAGTATAAGGAGGCTAATCTTTTGATAATACCGATGTTTTTTTTTTTTTTTTTTTTTTTTTTTTTTTTTTCCATATAGTTTGATTAATAAGCTAATTGGAAGAAACTCCAACGTTTTCACTTTCAGATTCATTGTAGAAGACATTTAAAAAAGTTTTTTCTACATTATCGAAATATAATTGGTTTTTGAAAACTTCTTCAACTAAAGAACTTGAAAAAAAATTGCTCTAATTTGTAATGTTTTTTTGTTAAAATGTACTTTTCTAAAATGTTTACTGTTATAATAAGTTGGAAAAAATCTGATTGACCATGTTTACATAATATAAGAATTAAAAATGTTAAAGAAACCAATTTTATCCGAAAATCTGTAATAAATAATAACGGGCCTGTAGTTTTATATTTTATTTTACCTTCATTCCCTTGGTACCAAAATATTCATATTAAAATTGAAAAAAATATTGCCAATGAGAAAAGACTTTGCAAGGACAGCCCTGCAAAAGTGTGGCAGTTTATGATGGATCACAACTTTTACTTACTAGTATTTGCTAATAATTAATATATTAAATGCAAACTATTATTAATTTTTTACACTTTGAAAAGAATATTGAAGTAAAGAATATTATTTTTGTATTCTATTATGCATATATGACATTTATGTTACTTTATAACCAATCAGCATAAATATCTAAGATATTATAACTTTGAACATCAATACTAATCCAGAAAATAAAACATTAGAAAATCGTTGCAAAATACTGCTTGACCAGTGTTAAACTATATAGCTTAAGTGGGTTTAAGCTATAAGTGTTTTAATTGTTCACATACATAGTAAACTATCGTGGGATCATTTAATCAAATATTTGATTTACAGAAAAATGTTCTGAATTTATCAAAGGATTACTTTTTGCCTGCTAAAATAATCAGCAGACTCAAGAGCTGGTAAACAGAAATAAAAAATAACTCACATTTCTGAATTCATGAAACTCGTTTCTAAACTTCTAATGTTATCTACTGCAATAAATTCCGAATATTCTAAGTGGGCTTCAATGTCAACATGCCCCAATTAAGTACTAAGTTCTTCATAACTTATTAAAATTCATTCGTAAACCAAAGAAACATAAATAAACACTACATTTATGCACAGTTCATCACAATTTCTTTTATACAAGTTAATAGTTTATGGATGTTGCTCATACCTATGCTGCATTTTGTTTTGAGAGAACACCCATTAAAATGTTCAAAAATCACTTCCCTGCCAGACCCAAAGGGGTGATAGTGGGTTCACCTTTCAGCTGTCGATCATTACCCTCTGATCCCCGAGTAGTTTGGGGAGGGGGGAGATCTGAGAACACGCCACGTGCTGAGCATCTCACGCGTGACCCTCCCAAAGTCCATTTGACACCTCACGCAAAATTGAGTACGGATTGGAGGGGTGTTATTTCCCTCGTTAGTTCGGTCTTACGTGGATTAGGACGCGACCGTGATTGAAGAATGATTGAGAGGGGACATGTGCTGGAATTTCTATTCCTGACAGAGAACGAGAGGAATATATATTAAACAAGTGTAACGTACAAGTGGAATAAGACTTAATTTTGCAAGAAAATTGGAATTGAATAATTTTTCTCAGTGGGAGAAGACATTTCTCTAAGTAAATTTGATATTTTTACGCTGATTAATGATTCTATTTTTTTTTAAAGTGTCTAGTGCTATAAATAAATAAATAAATAAATAAATAAATAAATAAATAAATAAATAAATAAATAAATAAATAAATAAATAAATAAATAAATAAATAAATAAATAAATAAATAAATAAATAAATAAATAAATAAATAAATAAATAAATAAATAAATAAATAAATAAATAAATAAATAAATAAATAAATAAATAAATAAATAAATAAATAAATATGCTATTTGGTCGGATTACACAAAAACCCACAACGCAATGTGAGAAAAGATATGGACTAAATGTGCATAACATCTGGTCTATCGACACTACTGTGCGTCAGTCAGAATTTCAAGGTGAAGTAGAATTACATTGAAATATTTTGTTACTCAATATCAATTTCAATTAAATATGATCAAAACATATTATTGAATAAATTTCTTAAAATAGCGTCAGAATTATCTCAAAACCAAAGGGACTTTACAATTACATACTTCATATTAAAAATAAAAGTATTAATACCTTATTAATATTAATTCATAAACCAATAATTAAACATTTTTGGAGTATTTATTCCAAATGTACAGTTATATTCACACAGTTATATGAGTCAATTTTAAAATACAGAAACTTATTACATTTTCAAAGGTTCCTTTCCATATAATAAAAATGTACTCATTGAAAGTAGTTCACTTAGATCTGCACAGGATATGTGATCCCAATGTCGTTTAATGTCGGCGCCATTTCTAAAGGTTATATTCCGGGATAATTGGTGACTGAGCATTTCAGAACGAGCTTCTTCCCTCTTCAATTCATTAAAAGTCGCGCTTGCTTTCAAAAAAACATGCAAGCCACGTTTGTCTACTTAGTGAATGGCTCATACAAGTAGTGCTCGAAGCGAAATGGATGAAGAAGGAAGTACAATGCACACTGAGAATTTTAAAGTGCTGCTAAATGACTGAACAAATTTATATTTGAAAGTTATACAATATGTGAGGTTTTTTTTAATGAAATACAACTTATTTAATTGAAAATAAAGGAACAATTAATTTGAATCCATCTCAACCTGTAGAGAATGGGATTATTTAAAAGGAACCAAAATTGACTTACTTTAGATTTAAATTGTTAATAAAAAAATTCATTTGGTTTCAAACAAGTAGGATTTTCACAGTTAATATTGTTACACAAATTTTCTGCATATTAGTTGTAAATAGAGAAGTATTAATTTAAAATTCTATCGTAATTTATGTTTCTTATTTTATTTATTAACAGCAATAATACAGGTTAAAAAAAGGTGGCGACACCTAAAACAATTGGGAAATTTCGAGATGTTTCAATTATTTGACCAGTTGGCAGAATATTTCCAGAAACTTCTCACGCGCACCTATAAACTGGACTGCAGCTAAAATCAGTTTGACAGTTTGACTTTGGAACTCGACGGAAGCTGAACGCTTTGAGTGTGGCTGACCTGAATCATCACTGAATTCGAAGTTGTTGTTATTGAAGCTTTTATTGAAACTTGATAGTGACTGCACTGTTCTTCGATTAAGTTTTGTGTGTCTTTGAAGAGAGAATAAATAACAACTTTTATCTAATAAAAACTGTCGGAAAATTTTCAATAATATCATTAAAAGTAATACGGCATAAGTTTGTATTACGGTGTATCAGGTCCAACAATTTCCCAAAATTTAACCCTTCACTTTAAAGGTTGTTGAGGGGGGGGGGGGAAACAGGGGGGAAAAAACAGGAAAAAAACAACAACTTGTAAATTTGAAGCTCTTTACAAACAAAAATTGCATCAAGTTGGAGAGTTTTTAAACAAACTTGGTGGAAAAACTTATCAGCAAATATCCAAGTATATTTCCTTTGTCTCTCCATCTAAAACCACTCTGTGCATCGAGTCAATATAGAAGTGCTCTTCCTGTCGAATTTAATACACTTCCGGTTGAATTTTATTTTATGAAGTTCTACTAATATTACCGAAATCTGATAAATCTGGTTTGTGATACATGTCTTTAGCCTTTATATTTACATTCCTTTTTTGGTACTTCCAGTTGAATTTGAGTATGGAATCTCATCTGAACGAGATCTTTAACATATCATACGCGTATGTAGCATTTGTAGTTTTATCAGAGAATCTAGTTTTCCTGTATTAAAAAATATCTAAATTGATAGGGCTTTTGTTATTATTTATCTTCGCTGCAACAGGGGGTGAATTCAATAACTTAATGTCACCCATTTGTACAGGTTTAGCATTTTGACATGATTCAACTCATTATAAACGTTCGTAAAACTGACTTTTTAGTAATGGCTGCAGATATTCAACTTAGTTGATGTTTTCCATGCAAATTTTGGTAATGTTTTTAAATCCAGTATTGTTTAGAGGTGGAGTATTTCAGCAACTTTTATTAGTGATGTTTAAATATTAGTTTTTGTGACAATTTGTTTGTGAAACTTTTTTCACGTCTATGAATATCTTTTACTTTATAGCACTTGAAACTTAATAAACATGAAAGGTTCTTATTTGAAATAGTAGAGCAGATTTGAGTACTATGGTATCAGTGTAAATTTTGTTTATATCAACAGAAAGTAATTTCACAACTCAAAAAAGTCTACTGAAACGGGATCAGAAAATTATTATCTTCTACTTTGAACAGTTAGTTATAGAAGAAGTAATCTTCCGATTAGCTCAAAATTTAAATTGCTCTACAATTTATCTCGCTAAAAGATTACTCTGGTCATGTAAAAAAATAACTAAGTATGGCGGTAAATCGAATCTGTATTAATTATTTGAAGATTGTTTTTAAAATTTAAAATTTAATTATTCATTTAATAAGACTTGAAATCGTTATTTTTTATTAGATATTTAACATTGTTGACATCATGTACGTCACGTTCAGCGAAAAAATTACTTTTAAAATTTGAATTGTTTTGAAACCCTTATCTCATTAATTCACTGATAAAGTATTGATTCCCACCGCTCATTAAATATAATAACCCTCATATGAAGTAAAGATATATCCCAAGAAAAATAAGCAAATTTCTTTACTTTAAAAAATATCTCAAAGAAGACCAAACCAAATGGACCTTATTTTCCCGGGATACTGATGCTGCTCGAAATTAAACTAAATTTTTGGCAGTTTTTGTGTATTAGTATTTCCAATGTGACATGTATAGACCATGCTGTACCTGTGCCTGAAACAAAGATATAATATTTACATAATTATAAAAACAACTTTTAAAGATTTACATCAATCATCATAACTTGACAAAATACTTATCATACCTGATTTAGATTTAAAATCCGTCGTTGTACGCGATATAACTTTTCTCTTGAATTAAAGCCACGCTACTATGACATAAGCGTTTCTTTTACAAGTTTGATCTTCAAAACTATGTTCCTCTTTTTAATTAATTATAAAACAAATTTGAAATATTTTAAAATAAAAAAGTTTTTTTATTATATTTAACGCATAGAATAGTATATAAAGTTGATGTGACGATTTTTTAAAACTTAATTATGTTATGAAGTTCCAATAATTTCAATGCCATATACAGTACATATGCTGTACGAACATTAAATTAATATTGTTGTAGAAGTCGCCCATTCAGTATGGTGGTAAGCGGATCCTACTACCACGCTGGTGGGTCTCTGTTCGAATCCGGGTAAGACATGGATGTCCTTCGTCAGGGGCAACGATGGACCTTCCACTGGGTGCCCCTTCACAAGTTTCCATCGCTAACGGCCTTGTAGTAGCCAAGTGACTGCGAGCACTAATAAGTGACTGTAGTACTAGTCATAAACTAACTAGTCATAAAATAACTTTGCCAATATATGGACCTCTAGCGGCCGTCCCGTTCAACAGATCGAGATGAAATTTCAGGTATAATTATTCAGAGATGTGAGCTCGGGATTCTGTGAATAGCAACAAAATGGCACACACGGTTACGGTTATAGTTACAGAAACTCGAAATTTTTGAATGGCCACACATACTTTTTCTCGTCGCAAAATACTCAGCATATGTGAAAACCTTAAAGAGCGTTGGAATGGTAAGTGTATCACAAAAAACGGACGCGTTATGCACAAAAACCAGCGTGAACGGCCAATAGAAACACGATCGGGGCACATGGAGGAAATTTGTACATAGAAAACTGAGAAAATTGCCTGTGATGGCACCCATGTGAACTTTTGCCTCTGTCAAATGCAAATTTAAACGTGCGCCTCGATTGCGTTTTTGTTGGCTATTCGCAGAACTGTTTTTTGTGAGCATTTTGCAACAAGAAAAAGTAGGTGTTGCCATTCGAAAAATTCGAATTCTGTAACTATAACTGTAACCGTGAGCTCCATTTTGTCGCTATTCATAGAATCCCGAGCTCATACCTCATAATAAGTATACCTGAAATTTCATTTCGATCTGTTGAACGGGAAGAAATTATTAAAGTTATTTTATGACCACCCTGTACCTGGGTCCATCATTGGAAAAAATATACTGTTATAGAAAGCATAAGACATTTGTCAATATTAATATGCAATGTAATTTCACTTTGACTAAAAGTATCAAGATATTTCAAAATTGAATACAATTCTGCCACTCGTTTTAAGTCATTAAAGCGTTATTGAACAACAAATAAATAGGCCACATGGAAAAAATATCATATAAGACATAAATTATAAACATAACAAAAAGTAAATAACTCCTCTAAGTATTAAAGTACTTCATCATACTTTCATTTTCCTATTATAAAATAATAATTCTTTTCTAACTAGTATTCGTTTCATTATAAAAAATATAAAATTTATGAAATCACCATGGATATATATTCAACATACATATGGAATTAGAATAGCAAAAATAGTTACCATTTCAATACAACAGATATAATATTTACATAAAGAATTGAATTCTTTTGTAAAAAACCATTTATAAAGTTACTTGTTTTTGTTTTAATGCAGACAAATTGGTTATTTTGTAATTTCAAAATGTATTTTTCTCCTTAATATTACGCTCATGTTTGTATGAAAAAAAAAATTGAAATAAAAGTCGCAAATAATAATAATAATAATACTATTTTTATGGTCTTGCCAGGTACTATAAGGTTTTTTAAATAGGACAGATAAGCAATGAAATAACTTCGATAGTTAGTAACAGCTACAGTCATAATTAATTAAATGAACCTTGTTCTGTAACAATTAACTCAATCTTATTGAAAATTTTATTAACAAAACAGTATAAATCCTACACTGCATTAATAATGTCACTTTTAATATTTCAAAGCATTTCGAAAAAAACATGCAAACCCATTATTAAATTGCCACTTTCAGACGATGTAGAACCCTCCACGGGAGACTCATCAAGTCCAAGCAAATATCGGAACGTATAAGACAAAATTTGTGAGCAAAATTATATCAACTATTTTTCAATAGTATTTTAAAGTCGAAAGAATTTCTGTCTTTTTACCAAATGCCAGTCACTAATACTACAATCGTCACAGCCCATAAAATTCCCAAATAAAGAAAATTCATTGCATAAATCTCAAAAAATCTTTTTCTTCAATAAAAAAATGCATTAAAAAGAACACCTTTAGGTAACACCAAACTTGATAAACAAATAAGAATGTGATCGAAAAAAAAAAAAATAATAATAATCTTTTTGGTGTAATGTCATTACATATACGAAAACGTCTCGGAAACATTAATTAATTCCACCCCGGAAGGGGAAACGGTCTCATTGGCGGAAGTGGCATCCAGAAAGAAGCCAAAAAAACTGGGTGTTTGAGCTTCCTTACAGTACTACTGCTGTTATTATTTTACACCTTGATCACAGATCCCAATATCACCGACAGCTAATACTAGCGTCGCTCTCTCAATATAATAAAGACGGGGCGGCATTTGTGCGCCCTGGGGCGTGTGTGTACAACAAGAGTGATCACAATGCTGTATTGCTGGGGCGCCGCCATTCTCCCAAACATGTCGGGGGCTGCGGAAATTAAAGTCTTCTAAACGCAGACTGGTGACAGATTGTGCGTCCTTTAGCCCCCGGCGAGTAGGGTTAGCAGAGGTAGGATTTGGCGACGAAGAACCGACGCCAACTTAAAATAAGATTTTTAAGTAAAGGTGTGAAAATTACTTAACAAAACATTAATGTTATAGGTTTGACATATGCAGTATTTTTTATTGTTTTTTGCAGCAATTCCCCTTTTAAATTATGATTCAATGAAAAGTTGTGAACTTTTCTTTGTAGTTAAAATAATGTGTGTGTGTGATTCCATTATTTCTTATTTTTCTTCAGATTACTTAGCTTAAACTTAAAGTATATTTTAGCTAACATGGAAGTCCTTTCAATGAATTATTTTTAATTTCCTAACTCTAGGATAACATATTTAGCTATTTTCAAAATTATTCTAAAGAAGCTATTAACATTAGCTACATTCTCTGTTGAATTTCTAAACTTATAAACGCTGTATTAACATCATTAACATACTACCATTAGGCTGCAAGTTCAATTAAATAAAACATTGAAGGATAAAATAAGTTTATTTATTTATAAGAAATTTATCTGATAAGGGTAAGAAACAATAGACTGCTTTTTATAATTTCTATTTCACTCGGTTAAACTTTAGATTTCAATAAAGTTTGAAATAATAAGTTTTTACACTATTATATAACTTTCTTCATTTTCATAATGCAAATAACGTTTATAACATGGGTGTTTAAATTGCCTACTTCTGAAGTATCTTTCACCATTTCCAAATATTAAAACATCTAGTACCTGAGAATTAAATAGCAAAACTACTTATCAAAGCAAGTGAATCCAACCACAATTATGTGGCAATCATGAATACGATTAATAATCAAAAGCTCAACAATTAAACACATAACACCTTATAAAGTGTTTGACACACCACAATAAATCCAATAGTTCTCCCGGAATGGTGTATGTTGGAATGAATGAGGAGAGATGAGTCGCCAAGTCGGGGTTGTGCCGGAAGATGAAGGAGTTGGACACCTTGTTATCCGCAGCCTTCATTATCCGCTACACAGAGCTCCGATAATGCGGAACAAGAGCCCCGTATTTATTTACACCCCGAATAACGGGTCTCTCTTATACGCCATATTAGCCCGGCTCTCAGTCAAATTTCAATCGTCTTCCTTTGACGCGATTTGGCCGGAGGGGGGATTATTTTTTTATTATTATTATTAAGAGACTGGTGATTCTTTCCTTGATACCCGTATGCCAATTATGTAAGCGGTTATTATAGGATGCGTGTTTTCTACGGAACCTCCGTTTTTATTTTAAGGGGGAAGTGATTGCTTTAAATCAGTCTAAGATGGATCGAAGGGGATATGGGGGGGGGGGAGTAAATATGTTCCTGGTGAAGTGGAATTGCTTTGAGAAATGAGCTTGATTTGTACTGTTCAGAGATGAAAAAGTCCGACGTTAAATTAACACTTATTTTTATTTATTTTTCTTATCATTATTTGCTTAGATATTAAATTCTTATCATTGTTATTATTATTGCATTTATTTATTTATTTATTTATTTATTTATTTATTTATTTATTTATTTATTTATTTATTTATTTATTTATTTATTTATTTATTTATTTATTTATTTATTTATTTATTTATTTATTTATTTATTTATTTATTTATTTATTTATTTATTTATTTATTTATTTATTTATTTATTTATTTATATTACTAAACAGTATTATGAAAGATAGAATTTTTAATCAACTTAAAAATACCAAATTTACTTATAAAAATGCTTTGATTTCTCCCACTGAGAAATTGTACATCTTACACTGTATTTATTATTTATTATTATTATTTTTACTTCCTCTACTAGTACTACTATTACAAATATTTGTTGCTGTAATGTACAAGTCAATATATAAATTATGTTAGTACATTCTTGTGATGAAACAATATAATAGTATGGAAGGATCAAAAATAAATTTGAAAAGTTACATAAACCTATCAACACTGACTAAATAATCATACGTCACTCAAAAAAAAAATATTAACCTGCTTAACTTACTTCGTAAATCAGAAGGATTTTTTAATAATAGAACAATAAAACTTACGTGTAAACTAATTGTATTTTACATAAAGTGTTACATATATTTCTCTAATTCAAGGTAACTTTTTCACGTACTTTTATTATATCCTGAAAAACAAGAATGAGAAATGAAATGCCGAAGGTGAATTCTCTTCAACACAAATCCCAGGTAATACTCAGAAGAAGAAACGTATAATTTACTCACTTTTCTCCCTGCTCCCCATCCTCTGATATTCAACATCGGTAAGGCACTCGTCCCTCTTATCAAATGAATTTTCGCGTGCACATTTCTGTTATGTTTCTTCTTCCAATATTGTGGTCGATGGCCAATCAGGGATAACTCGGGGGCCCCTTGTGAATAAGACCACGTGACGTAGTGAGTGAGGGGGTGGAGGGAGGTCCGGCATATCCATTAGAGATCTATCAAGAATCCATTAGATGTACTTTCGGCTCCTTCGTTTCTGACCACGCGAGTCTGGATTATCTATTGTGGTGCTTGAGACGAGTCAGATCTTTCGCTTTGAATGGGAGATTCCACAGTTGCAGTGAAAGCGGTCATTTTGGTTGCGTTTGTGACTCGATATTTTTTATTGGATGAGCGCGGAGTATTGGCGATAAACGTGTTATATGGTTATAAATAAAGTGAATGGATTTAGTTGTAGGAATATTAAGTAAAGGGGGTCCTAACAAGCTTTGAAATCAAATCAATCGAAATTGTCCGACTTTAAAATTCATATTAGTCGATTTTTTTAAAAATATAAACATTAAAATCGTATCTAAGAAGTGTTTTAAGCAAAAAAAAAAAAAAAAAAAAAAATTGAAAAGAATGCCAATAGAAGCACAATCTGTAAATATTATTTCTCATCGAGCCTCAATGCCTTTTTTTTTTTTTTTTTTTTTTTTTTTTTTTTTTTTTCCCTTTTTTTTTTTTTTAAGGAAACTGACAATTTTTATTAAATTTTTACAAAAAATATTTTTACAAATATATTTTAGAAATATTCATCTTTTGCTAAAAATATTTTGAAAAGGGGAACTCTCAAGACGTCTCAATATAAAAACATATATTTATTAATTATTTAACTTCTAAAATACTAATAATAATGTTGATAAACAGAATATATCTCATTACAAAAATATTGTACAAATTAATTTTCTCTTTTATGATTAAGAATTATTTTAAACTAAAAAAACTAGTTTTATGGAAACATTTTTGTGCTCAAATCAGATGTTTGGGAACTAAAACACCAGTTATTTTATTATATTTTTGAAGCTTATTGAAAAGAAATATAAAGTTTTACTTGCAACAAAAACAATTTAGTCATAATGAAGGAAAGCTTATCTTTTACCAACTCAAAACTTTTTTTTTTTTTTTTTTTTTTGCATTCCGTAACCAACGTTCGGGAACGAAGGAACTCGTGTCCTCATTTAATTTGAGTCTCATTGAATTTCACATATTTTACACCAAATCTCTTGAAAGGCATTTCTTGAAGACGTCTCCATCCTAATCCGATGTTAGACCAGAATTAACCAACGCACACGGAGGATTGGCTTTATTTATTTGAGAATCTCTTGACGTTTAGAGCTCCATTTGATGCTGTCACATCACAGCTTAACGTTGTTTGAAAGAAGTTAAGCTGTGGCTAACATGAATTGCTCAACTGTTTCGATGAACTTTGAAACAGTGGCAGTAAATTTATTGAGAGCTACTCACCGAAGAGTCTAGTTAAGTAGCTTCTTCGATTTAGACGTTAAATGCAATAGAGCGGATTTTATGGGACGACTGTCTTTTCGGTAAGTGGCATCTTTTTTCAAGCAATAGCATAGCAACGATTTCATACAGGCGACCAGTATTCAAAAATAAGTATTACAGTTTTTTAAAAAAATTCACTTTGTACATTAGAAAACTAAGAATGCACATTTGAAATTCAGAAAAAAAAAGGGGAGATAGGGAGGGGAGGGGGAAGGGCATTATCTTAAATAAATTGAGAAAAATTTATGCATGGATCTTCTGAGGAATCAATGTAAAATTCCATACAAGATTTTAGAACTAAATGACTAATCGACACTTTAGGTTTTCCGTTAACAATTCTAAAGTTTTTTCTATTCTACTGTACAAAGTATAATTATTAAAATTCTAAAGAAAAACTAGACTAGAAAAACTGTAGACTATGATGAATTAAATGTTTTATGACGTTAAAAGTAATTCCCCTAAACCATAATTATTATGATAACTAAAAATTGAGCTTCAGATAAAATGTCAAATCAACTGCTCAAATACTATATAATTGTAAGCATATCAAATTTAAAGGTTTTCTAAATATTCTGAATAGCCAAGTATCAATGGTGTTTTATGATGTTTAAAATAGTTTCCCTAAACTATAATAATAAACGTAAACGATACTAAAATATCAAATTAATATTCAAGGAAGGTCTTACTAAGTTAGCTAAAGAAATCGATTTAATCCACACGGTTAACATCATACAAAGTAAAATTAAATAAGAAATGATAATAATTTTCATTTGGCAGCTGATCACAAAACGTTCTAACCCTCATACATAAACATAAGAAGAAAAGAAAAGCTCAAAAGGTCGGCGGTGTCAATATCAGCCAGCTTTTAATAGTCAGCCAATGCCACCCTAAAACAATAGCCCTTATCTGGTTCCCATCTGCAGGGTATTTATTACGTATTACTGTATCACACTCGCTATTAAAGTCCCCCAGAGTCACGCGTCAACTCATCCATGAATGAGCGAATAGGTAGAAATGAATGAAATAATGAAGGGGGGACATATAACGATACTATCGGTTTACGCGGCAGACGCACGACTGCATCCGGTTTGAGATTTCGTTTTCTTCTTCCACAGAAGCAACGGTCAGTGATTATTATGATTGTTTTTTTATAATTGTTTTTCGTTATTGTTGCGCCGAAGGCCGCATCTGTGATAATTGTCGTGCCAACAATGAATTTGCACACATCCAGAAAGAGCTATCGAAGATCTAATGATGTGTTTAATCTAAATAAACAGATGGGATCTTGTAGAGGATGAGTCTGATAAGGCTGTGTGGAAGGAAGGGTATTAATTGTTTGAAAGGACAGTGTTTAAAGGAGGCCTTGACTGTGGTAATATTAATGTTGATGTAAGGTGAGCATACTTTCAAATAGCAAAAACTGGGGCAAAACATCCTTTTCCCTCGAATGAAAAATTATAGTTAGCTCTGAAATTAATAAGGTTTGTTCACGATAGCAGCTTTAATTGATATCTGGAAAGGAAAGTACTTTTATTTAAACTGAGCACAAATTTTTACAGGTTGAAAACAACTTTGTTATTTCGTTCACGAGTGCTTGATTTACGTTCTGGTGGAAGTTGTAGGTGGAATTTTGCAAATTTTTCGAAATTTACTTGAAAAAAGACACTGATTTGAAAATTGAGGAGCGTTTATCCAAATGGTGACTTGCAATTTTGTACTATTCGAATATTTAGAGATATCTGGTCATACTTCATTGGTGGGAGTATTTTTTAATTACTATATATTTTAGTTATGCATAGTAATGAATTTCTATTTGATTCAGGCAAATTGAACTTAATTTTCCCATCACTTACTGGTAAAGATTTATACAACAATAAGTATTGTAAAAGTTGAGTATTTTATTTAAACACCTTAGTATAATATAATATAATATAAGATAATATAATATAATATAATATAATATAATATAATATAATATAATATAATATAATATAATATAATATAATATAATATAATATAATATAATTAATATAATGTAATATAATATAATATAATATAATATAATATAATATAATATAATATAATATAATATGATATAATATAATATAATATAATATAATATAATATAATATAATATAATATAATATAATATAATATAATATAATGTAATGTAATGTAATATAATATAATATAATATAATATAATATATAATATAATATAATATAGTAATAAAAATTCAAATACACACACATGGTAATTTAAAAACTCTTATGAGAAAATTGTCTTTTTTATGAATATACGTTCTATAATACAAAACCAATTTGATTAAGTTAGAAAGGCCGATTCACTTTAACATAAAGTCATGCATGTTTGAAATTTCTTTAAAGGTCGACTGAATTTTTTCGTTGTATCACTACTAGTTTTGTCAAAAAACAAGTTCGTTGTAGTTCTATTAATTGTTATAATGAATAGATTGTTTTAATTTTTAAAAAAATATTTTTTTGATATCTATGCAAAATGATTTTATGAACTTATAATGAACTTTTTTTTTTTAATTTTATATAAAAGTTTCTAAAGTACATACTTTTTAATATACATGTATAACCTAAATAAAATTGATTGCAAAAACACTTCTTAAGATTTCTACAAAGCATAGAAAACCCATTAAATTTAACATGGTTCGAAACTAAGTTTAAAGTTTACATTAAAAACTAAAAAGAAAATATACTCATAATATCCATCCTAACATTAAAGACTTAAAGACCTCTTTCATAAAACGCTCTCTCCAGTGATTGAGAGAGCGGAAGAAACCCCTCAGCATATGAATAAATTTAAATCAATTTGCATAAAGCGGCACTTAGTTTGAATAAACAGCCTACTCAAAAGTAGGGAAAGCGGTATTATTTTTTCAAACCCATATACATTTATCCAAGTTCCGCTTTATTTCACGGGACGGGAAGAAAATATTACGTTTCCCAAGGTTTTTCAAAACATGAGACGCCATGACAGGGAAATTTATACTTGTCAGTGAAGAAGATACGAGCTTTTTCATGTGTAGATTCAAGGTAAATTTCCAAAAAGAATATTGTATCTATGGAGATTGTAGAAGAGGTGATGAATGAGACAGACATTTTGGATATAAAGGGAGGGGGTCTTTTTTTCTCCCTCTCTCTCTCTTTTAAAACTTCAAATCATCCTCTTCTTTTGAGAGAATTTTGAATTCTGAATATTTTGATCAGCAGTGGTTCTCATATGTTGCGAATTTCCCCAGTTATTTTCATTTATTTTAAATATTACCATAAGGGTTTCTTATCCTACGGTACGCGTATCCTTCGGGAGGTACAAAAGTAAAAAAGTAGAGTACCTCTAGATACATCTAAGTTTGTTGTACTGTAAAAAAAAAAAAAAAAAAAAAAATCTGCATTCTTTTGTTTGCATCATGTGTTTATTGTTTATCAATAAACGATAAAACAAAAATTTGAATTTTCAATTTTTGTTACTACTTCATATATTTTCCATCTTTAATATTTTCTTGATATGCGTATGTAACCTTCTTTTGATGTTAATTTTTTATAGCATGCAAAAATTAAATTTATTTTTTTAATAATATATGATAGTAAGACTTTATTGAGAGAAGTACGATAAAATACTTCCCCGCATGCCTCGTGCTCAAATTTCATATGGTCTTAGTATAGAAATGACATATTTTCAGAAGATATTCATTGGCTGAAGTTGCGAACATTAACATATATAGGCCATTCTGAAATTAAGGGGAAATTTCCATCCCGGTGCTTTTACTGGCTTAATATTAATTCCTTTAAGTGTTGATATTGGTATTAAGTGTTGATATTGGTAAAAAGTTTACATTTAATGTTTTCAGTCTTTATTTTACATATTTATTAATTATGTTTTTTAATCCAAAGTATGGGAAATGTAACCTCCATGGTACTTCCCCACCCTGATTTATTTATCGCATTTATTTCTTATTTAAATTAACTAATGGTAAAAAAATATAAGTTTTAGTTTATTTTACCACTTTATTTTAAGCACATAAGTTGTCCCTCGAGTGCTGAGTCCATGGAATATATTTTACTTGATTAAAATTTTACTGGATAACAGTACAGCCTTCTTTACAAAAGATGAAGTGAAGCTCAAGTAAACCATCTGGTGATGTTGTTTGATGTGCATATATTTATATTGTTTGTGACAAAGCTGTCCAATCCTCAAATATCAGGTGAGTTATTTGTGTTCTTGTAACCTACATGTTCAGTAATGTTATTTCTTATAGTGTTAAGTCTACTTTTGCCGTTAACTTTTATCAAATAGCCAGTTTTTTCTCTAAAAGCAAAGCCAGTGTATCCTCAGTCTTTTAGGTTAGGTTTCACGCATGGCAATCTACTTATTTATAACCTCCATGGGTTGTGTTAACCACGGAGGTTACAAGCAAAATTAGAAAACAGGTGTTTTTTTAGAAAATATATTTTTCCGTTACCTTTTTTTTTTTTTTTTTTTTTTTTTTTTTGTGAAATGGTAAATGTATTAACTCAAATTCCCTTTCATTTCAGAATCACCCATGCATATATATATACCGAAAATACCTTTTTACTCTCGGTAAATTAACGCTTGTTTGAAAAAGCACTACTTTCGCAATTAGTTGCATAAATAATTATTATGATGTTAAAAACATTTCAAGAATTTTGTAATTAAATTTTGCCATTCCCTTTATGCCTTATTTTCCAATTTTGGATTTTGAAGTCTTTTTTTTTTCCTTTTTCTTCTTTTTTTTTTTTTTTCCAACCAAGAATTACCTGAGGTGCATCATTTACTCAATGTAAATCTTCGCAATAGATGAAACACAAATATTTAAGACTAAGGTTAGAGTATAAGGTTAATCCAAAGCACTCTTTCAACGTACAATAAAAGTGTGTCTCTTTAGAGAAGAGACAATTGCAAAAATAGTCATTTTGACTTATATTTGCCATTTCAAAGGTTTCTTGTATTTCTCCTACTAATATATTTATGTTTTGATCTAGACAGTACACAAAAAAACATATCCTTCATTATATTATTGAAATTTTATTTTAAAAACGATAAATGGCAAGACTAAAACACATTATCATTGACATTTATTACTTTCATGACATCTTTAACCAAATAATAATTCTAGGTAGTCAAGAGCAAATTTTAGACCCTACAGCTTTCCCACTTATCCTCTCTTTTCATACTCCCTTACCATAGTTTATTTAATGATAATATCAAGTCTTTGTGAGTCAAATAAAAGTACCATGTTAGTATTCACAATCCACATCAATATTTCAATAGAATTCTTTTCACTTCCCAGAGCAACAATTATGAAGCTTGAAATGCATTAAAATGAAGATCCTATTGGCTTTTCCCGAAATGCACATACAAATATGAAGTGAAAAAATAATTAGGTAATTAGGCATCAATTTTTATAGCATTTCTCTGATGGAAGATTCTTATTCATTGCTCATTCATTGAACCGACAAAACGCTGCTGGAAATCAAACTCGTCATTTTCTTCAACACCCTGAAATGACTTTATACAGTCACAAAAGACCAGCCGTAGAAAAACTCGTCTTGTATCAATGAGTCCAAAAAGCCATTGATGGACCAAATGACATTCGACTACCGAATTGAGATATTTAAGTGCCTCCGATGCCTGGGGACAAGTGCCCACTTGGCCCCAATCTCGGACAATCCTTTGTGAGCGAATCCCCCAAAATATCGCGGTCTAATTAACAATGTCATCGTAAGTTCAGTGAAAATTAAGTTCCTAAGTGTCGCTATAATTATTTTCGTACCAAAAAAGAGAAAAGCATGAAAAAAGCAACCAACTAACAAATCAACGCCTAAATGGAGGGGAGTTGAGATGACGAACTGAACCTTAAGGAGATTTTTAGGATTGCTAATTTCGCTTTGGCACCAGGTATGATGGATGGAGTTAGTGGAAATAAAATTCCTTCAGAGCTTTCTGCTCACCACAATGAAATACAGGGTAGGTGACACATCGCTCAAGAAGTCTGCCTTAGTGATCGGTCAATGTCATCCAGGGGATATGATGAGTGGATACTAGGGTTACTCCAACCTCTGAAAGTAGAAGTAAATACAAATTCCGTTTCTGGAAGAACTTACAGTTATATAGAGCATTAACAAAGTTATGTATTATGTGAGGATGAATTTCAATGTTATAATTGGGGGAATTGTATTAAGAAACATTCAAGGGAACAAGTTTTGCTTCATGATGCTTATAAGGAACGCGCAAAATGTGTTGTTGAAAACAAAAACTAATTGGGGTACATATGTTTCCTTATTTGGCAGTAAGAAGACATAAAATTCTTTAAGTAAAGGTAAAAGTTAATTATTTAAGTAAGGGATATAAGAACCGTACTTAAATAATTAACTTATCGACCTTAATAGAAATATTTAACTTATAGACCTTATCGTACACCTGTGTCAGACTTGATGTTGTTACATCAAGAAGACTTTTTATAACTGCATAAAAATATTAACTGCGCACGCTATCTTCTGGTTATGAAACTAAATTTTAAGAAATATTAATTTAATTGATGAAATGTGGCTTTTAAGTGATCTAATTGTGTATGTAAAATATTTTTCTAATTTTCATTAGAATAAATAATAATATATCTGCCATCATTTTTTTATAAATTAAAATAAATATACATTATATTTTTTAATGACATTTCTCGTTTATTCCTTAGCATCATCAATATATTTCAAAGGTTTCCAATAATAATTTTTTTCAGACTGTTCATTTTATCATTAGTAATGTACCTAGTATTATATAGTGAGAGACTGATTTTATGGTTATGTACAAAAGCATGTATCTATAAGAGAATCGGCATCTATGTCAATGAAGATTACTGTCGAAAAACAAATGTTCGTTGTAGTACTGGTTAATTTTTCTCTATTAAGTAACCAGGTTGGAAATAAAGTTACAAATTATTAGAGAATATAAAATTATTCATACTTTTAGGTTTCATTTACGAATTCCATATAAAAAAAACATAAAATGTCAGAAAGAGGAAAATAGACCTGAAAAAGTTTTAAATTTCGTTAGTAAATAACAATTTTTTCCAGAAATCTAAATGCACATTCAATATTTCCGCCAAACTGAGCATTCCTGCCATTTGAGGCAACCTCTCCACCATCCACACTTTAAAATCCGAACTCCTAATTGCAAATGACAGAATTTTTGAATAGAAAGAGAGCCCTATTTTTGATTTCCCCTCATTCATTCCCCTCTTCTTTTATTCAAAAGAGTCGAGACCTCAAAATCAGGTGGCGCCTCCACACAGAAACGAGGCGGACAAAAACGATCATCTCACGTCGTATGGAGTTAACAGGATTAATAAATAACAATAAACGAAAAAATGTATCTCCTCCTCGCATTTTCCTGCAAAAGGAAAGCCGGATATGAGAGCACGCGATCTTCCATTTAAGTGCGGAGGATTTGTGCCTTTCTCGAAGAAGAAATCTTTTCAAGAAACGGTTAATTTTTTTACTCTTCTTTGTGTCAAAAAGAAGGGATTTAAAATCGGCCAAATGAATTCGCTTCGATTCCGTGATGAAGAATGCAGGTATTTCATCACTGTCATTTAACACGATCCAGGATCTCTTACGCGCTTTGTGGGTAGTGTGACAGTGCGAAACAAAAATAGATTAATATATAATTATGTGTAATGGTATAAAAGACGCTTGTATCCAAAATGCAATTGTCAAAGAATGTCCACAGACTACTGTTGTAAAGAAAGATTTAAGAGTTAAGTATAAGAAGGGAGTAAGATAATGTTTTTTAAAAATATTTGACAAGGCTAACTACTGGCAAATACCTTGACTACATAAAATGCTGCTTGATGACTACTTTGACGACTGCTGAAGGAAGCTTGTTATATATTAAACGTTCATCAATAAAAACTTTAAGAGCTAATTATCTCTAAAGTAATTTCTTGATACGTGCCCACGTCATCCATTTGTCCCTTTAATTATTAGAAGACAACGTTTACAAACTTCGATTTCAGTAGTAGGCTTACCTCTACTAAAGAATACCGATAGAGAAATACAGATAAGTCGTACTATATAACTTTAGCTTCTTAAACACTCATTTTTTCAATTCAGGTTTATTCTGTATGGCATAAGTGATGCATCTCTTAGCATCAAAAAAATCTTATCTCTCATATGTGAACAATATTCTTGATATAAACTTATATTAAATACTGATCAATGTAGGAATAAATTTAACTACATTAAATTATATTGATATTTTATAATACGAATTTCTAGGCTGTGGTTAATTGCAAATAATCTATCTGTTAAAAACTTTTACAAATTACAATAGGTTATATTTTATTGTGTACATTAAAAAAAAGCCAGAGTTAAGCATTCAATGTATGCAACATCTTAACATCTAAAAATCAATTATAATTTTTTTTCTTCAATTGTGTAAAGTTAATTGCTAGATTAAACAGTTAAAACTAAAACTATATGAATTACAAACTAGATCTAGCTCCCAATATTTTCATACACATAAATTCTCCCTCACACATTCTTGAAAATTAAAAGAAAATTGATAAAATTAAAAGAGCCAGGTACATTGACTTCCAGTTTGTTTTATAAAGTATCCTACTAAAAATATCTAACTAAGGCGCCATTACATCCTCTCTGTCAAGCAAGTAAACTAAACCAACATCCCGCTTACTACTCATCTAAAATCCACCCGAGATCTACTTACCCAGTATACACAAACCCAGATGATCCCTTTTCAAACCACCCTTAGAATTCCCGAAGTGCTGGATTCCAGAGTAGAAGAGGATAGATGATTACGATGCAGGAAAAGGGTTTCGAAATCCCTCGGGTGTTGACATCGGATCCTGACGAAAGGTCCTTCTGTGATGTTACCCCTTTGCCCCCTCATTAGAGCACCCTCTCTTAAAGGGACACCCTCGCTTTCACACCTCATTGGGTCCGGCATTACTTCCAATTACAGGGGGATAAATGTCGAGAAAGAGAATTGGGCAAAAGGAGAGGGTTTCATCGTAATTGGAATTGTCTAACATCGTTTTGGGGGGTGGAACTGTCCTCTAAGAACCAGAATGCTGTACATTGATTCTGCTGTGTAAGACTCGTTTTTAATAGAGAAAAAAAATGGCATTATTTATTAAATTAAATTATTATACAGACTTTCTAAATCTTTATGTCAAATACATTGTCCCAACCTAACACCTCGTATTTAGTACATAAAAGCTGTTAAACTAATTTAACCTAATAAAAAAAATTGTTGTTTCTGGTTGTGTCTAGTTGTCCAACTAGTAATTTTCCACTTGAAGGAAAAGTTCAAAGAGATTGGAAACTTCTGTCAAGTTCGCAACATTTCCTTATATCTTTTAATTCAAAACCTATTCAAGAATAATGTATAAGTAAAAAAATTAGAAATACATGTATTGTCTATTTGCAAAAATAATAATTCAATTAATCTAAAAATATCAATAAAAAAGTACTAGTCGTCACAAATAAAAAAAAAAGGTTTCAATCATCAAAAATAACTGAAAACAAAAGATGAAAAAGTTGATGTTTAAATTTGAAGGAGGAAAACTAGTTGAAAAATAAACTGTCTGAGAGAGGTTGTATCTCTCTTGTGTAATGCTAAAACATTAAGTTAAACAAATATAAGAGTCGATGGCTGTAAACTATATTATTAATACATCCATATTTTAAAAAAAAATTTCAGTTTGATTAAAATAAAACTGGGATAAATATAACGAGACAAGATGTTCTACAGAGAAAAGTAGCTTTTTTTCAGAATGCTAAAAGCCTACTCAGAGTCTTAAATATAATATTCATATTTTCCCAGCATTATTTCATAAAAGACAAAAACATTTATAACAAAATTGAACCATAAATTATTGAATCATTACTGCGTACCATTTATCAGTTTCATACTTGAATCATTGACAAGTACCCACAATCGGTAATTTCTCCGATAAATATCGTACACTTTAATCTCGGACCGATAACCAAATGATACTTTGTTACCTTATTCCGATTCCATTCGGCAAGCTTCTCAAACAAGATCTGGAGCATGCTGCCTGCAATAAACCCTCGTCATCCGACTACATCTCATCCCCCCCCCCTCCCCCACCATTTCTTTTCGCGCAATTTTACCCGTGACAAACTGAGTTGTTGCACGGCCCTGAAGAAGCCAAAGACAGGCAAATGTGCACAAATTCCTTTTACCCGCCTGCACCTCCTGGGGCCGAATTTGCATTTGGAGGCTTTCAGAAATCTGACACATATGTCACAGTTTGCGAGGCCTACGTAGATTTTCCCTTCTCTGTCATTGGACCTCTTCATATTTCAGATGCAGTTCTCGAGTATGCGGAGGGCTTGCTTAAACGCCCGGGACCACAGATGGAAGAAAAGCCGTGAAAAACATTTTCCTGCGCCAATCATGCTTGTAAGGTTAAAAGGATCTTACGATTTCTGGTACATTTCTCTAGAATTGTACTTTTTTGTTTTCTTTTATAATGCTGCGAAAGAATTGTGCGAATTGCTTTGACGATAGAGATTATATATTTCTCCCTAAAATTATTGAGTAAAGTATATTCGAGAAGGGAAAGAGTCTACAAAATTTACCTCGGATAAGTCAATTAAAGAATTATTAATTCTACTAATATTCCAATAATGATCAATTTTACTGACAAATAATCAATAAAATTTTATGAATAGAAAGATGCATTATACGTAATTCGAGTGTATATGTCGTTTCTAGTTGATTTACAGAGAGTCAATTACCGTCAAATGTGGCGACTTAGTATTTGACGGGTCGTGCAATTTACGAGGCAAACTCGTATATATATAACTCTGGAGGGGAAAGTTTAGTTTGAACAAAATAACTTTGCAATCTCCTTCAAAAACCGGTTAATTGTTGAGATTACATGTGTGCAACTTTACTTCGATGAGTAAATTAAGTAGAGGGCCAACATTCAGTTTCAAACATAATATGCTACTTTTTTTTTTTTTTAAAAGGTATAATATTGTTCACACTAATTATTATTATTATTATTATTATTATTTAATTTACTACATATTATTAAATATCAATAATGCACAGAAAACTATAATTTTGCGTCATGTAAATGTAAAAAACTTTAAGCATACTGCTATTTGAAACATTACTAGCCTCTTTGAACAACTGTTGCCTGCTTCCTAACATGGCAGGACACACGGCTCAATATTCACATTTATTAAGTCAAAAGTGCCTCAGCGTCATAATTTTGATCTCGGAGATCGACTTCTAAACTAGCAGCTTACTCCCCACATCCTCTCCAAGTTTGTAAATGGCTGTTGTAATAAATAATTTGGTTATTTTGCATGCTTTAAAATAAGATTTTTTCACTTCAAAGTAAATAATATTAACTTTGAAGTGAATATTCGTATTTTATTATATAATATTATTATATAATAAAATATGAGTTGCTCTCTAGAAGAAAGCAAGAGCCAGTTTCAAACATTTTTACGAAATAATGAGAGAAAAAAAAACATAACTATATCTTCCCACGGTACAGTTTCCTCCATTACACTTCCTGCAAGCCAAACAAATGGCAAGAAGACAATAGCCCAACTAGAAACAGTGGTAATCGTTCATTAGTACCGTTTAATGCGGCTCAGTAAGGGGACACTCCGCATTCTGATTAGTGTGATATGAAAATTTTCTCATCGGGGGATCGCTCTATTCTATAAAGGGAACCGGGTGTAACCGGATCCGGTTCGGCGAAATCCGAACCAGTGATTGTCACAGAGATGTGGACGCCGGGACCACACGCACTTGGGGTGTTCTTTCCGAGCAACTGATGATCGATGGGAGTATGTTCGTCGCCTGGCTTTTGATGCCTGTTGGGCGGAATTCGTTCTGATTTTGAGGCAACTTCCATGATCTTTCAAGGGATAAGATATCGAGTTGGTTGTGTTGAAAAGCAGTTCAGCTAAGAAAAGATATCCCCTTTTGAGAATATATCTTCCAGAATTTATAAAGTGTCGGCATCGGCTCATAGACCACCTGGAATATTTCTCAGATCACAAGATCCTTAATATCGTTTCCAAATTATTTATATTGTATTGTAGGTAGAAAAATAACAAATTGAAGCCAATAAACAATTTGGGGAGTAAAATAAAGAGCTGCTTTCTTTCTACTCATATAATTATTTTTTACTAAACAAAATAATGGCATCAAATCATGAAGAAAATTATCAAATATTCAATTACTTTTTTTTTTTTTTTTTTTTTTAAATTTGGTATTAATACTCCTTGCACTGATGTTGCTATAGAGGGCAAAAATTGTATTAGTTTTAAAGAAAAAATTTGAACAATCATTTTCCTAAAAATGTATTAGGTATGTGTGGCAATGAAAAGCATTCTTAAAGGAGTACACTGAGACTTACTTCATTAAGGCTTATATGTAATAAGTATCTTATTTATACGCCTTTTCCCAAGAAACTTTTTATGATATCGATTTCAAATTTACATCAGATCAATTCAGATATTTCACGTGCATTGGCGCGTGCTTTTAAGGATAAGCGAAAAGTTTTATATTTAATACATTTTTATATATAAATAAAAATGTTCATGTTATAAAAATGTTTATATATAAAAAAAAATGTAAGGTTTAGAATTTTTTTTAAAAATATCATTATAAAAAATATATTTCTGCAACCAAAGTTTTTCTTATAAGTATGTTTTCATGTGTATAAGAAGTTACAAAGCAAAATGATGCCAAAATTTTGAGGGGAAGATTAATTTATTTACACTAGAAGTGCCTCTGAGAAAATAGTATTCAATGTATACTAAATCAATGTATTTCCTAGTAAATATTTATCTAAAACAGTTTTACTTAAATAATTTAATTATAACATTTTATATCGGATTGTAGGTAATATTTTACAGATTTAGATTATTAAAAAAAAATTATATAGTTTTCTTATCCTCGTTTAGAAGGAATAAGGCTATCACAGCATTAAAAGGCTTCTATATTGTTGAATCTGAAACACATAACAGCTTACGCAATTTGGCCACGAAGTAAGTTACTTAGCATGTAAACAGCTTATTTTAAAAACATTAGTTGCCTATGCTACGGCACATGGAACTACTCTACAAACACTGGAAACTATCTCAGAAAAAACATACACCATAATTAAATACAAAAACCTGTTAGAGAAAAACAGTGACATTATTTTTGATTTACAAATCGGGATTTAGATTTCCATACTTTTAAATTACTAGGCTTTATGCTAGAAATAACAGCTTTATTTCTTTAATATGTCAATTAAAATGAACTGAATTCATATGAAATTATTGGCTCTCTTAGAATAATGGAAATATTATTTTCAACTTCTTTCATTAAAGTTAAATTCCCCATTCATACATTTTCTCTTTTTTGGACGAGTTGCAACACTTTTTACGGCTAATAATTCCTCATAAAGGTGAAGAAAACATTATCAAGGACTCATAGCATCAGCATGGTATAGTTCAATAAAATATAACAGTTTCCACAATGGATTTTTAACTTGAAAGAAAATTTCATGTCTGAAAATCTCTATTTTTGCTTTTAACGGAAATACTGAACACTAAGCGGTGGAACATTGGTTTAAATTGTTCATCACAAAGATGAGACCGTATTACAATAAAACATTTTTCTTTATCAGAATATTACTTCAGACTTTTTATAGAATTCTGCCACGGTTCACTGCTAATCCTATAAATTCTATACTGCTATATCTGCAGAAATATTAGTTTAAAATACGAAGATCAACTCATTAACCTTCGTTGACGTTGGAAAATAGTTATTAAAGTATTGCATTTAAACCTTGCTTCATCGTCATATAGCATATTTTTATACTAATTCCCCCCCTCCCCCTTCCCCCCCCCCTTTTCCTAAGAATCTAAAGGGAACAGGAGCCCTTGTTGAAATTCAGGTTAAATAGACTTATTTTTAGGTTCCTTTTTCTTTTATCAATTAAACATTTAATAGTAAGAGTTTATCAGTTGTTAGTCACACACTTACAGACTTTAAATAATTTTTAATTTTCTAGCAGTTAAAGCTTTTTAATGAAAACTTTAATGCATATAGTTATGCAATTTTAATGCATATTGTTTTTCAAATAAAATTGTAAAGTATATTTTTAATTAAAATTTAAAAATTAATTTATTGATAACATTTATATTATGCTCAGGATATATCGTGGAAGAATGTTGTGAGGCAGAGTTCCGCAGCCTTATGATAAAAGAGTAAAAATTTAATAAATTTCAATTGAATTTTGATAGTCTTTGACAGCATTACGATACTTTTTTTTTTCATGTATATACTACACAAGTGGTTTCTTCAGTGGTTCTATTTATATAAGGTCACACAACTTTAATTTTATTTTAGAAATTAACGTTATTGGTTTTATTCCTTTTCAATTAGATATCAAATGCTTTGCTGCAGTTATGCAGTGTTAAAAAATTTCTATATTTTATGCTGCAATTTCAAAGAAATATTTTATAAATATGGTAGAAGTAATCTTGATGACTGATCACATATATTTTCAAAACTAAGTTTTAATTTAAAATAGCAACAAAAAAGAACTAAAAAAAAACTAACGACGGATTTTTTTGTTTTTAATTCAATTTCAGCTAGAGTGTTTTATACGGAGAAAATATAGTGTCATTGCCCCCTATTTATTGCGCATTTTTCTTTCAGCTTAGTACAACTTCAAGTCACTTTAAAACTGATTCCCGAATCACCTCGATCGAAGGCGTCAAATAGAGTTCTTAAGCCCACACTTCTAGCATGTGAATAACATACGCTCATGCTCTAATCTCCAGTAACTACACATCACCAACGAGGAAAAACGATTACGCAAATACTCTGAGATAAAAAAAAAATAATCTAATGTCGAAAAAATAACATTGACAAGTGACTTAAAGCAGCAAAGATTCATCTAATCTCTGTTGACCAAGTGGCAATCTCACAGCGTGGTTCGCATACCGGCCGCTGTTTACAAACTCTTGGATCTTTGGGAGGCCAACGTTGGCCCACCTGTACAAACAAGTGGGCCTCAGAAACAACTTGGATCTTGTTTTGATGTGGAGGAGGAGAAGGATGGTGGAGTTGCATTAGCTGTATATGACCCGTTTGTGGTCCGAGTTGATGCAAGGGATCAGAAAAGTGATACGCTGGCGCTTGTTTTTCTTGAAACCAGTAGCCGCGGCTGGATCGACAGCTCCAAGACGTGTCTGTTGTAGATTCGGTTTCTTTGTTTTGGCGTGGAGGATTATTTAACACTTGTGTAAATGGGTGGTCGGAGAGTTGAATTTAAAAATTCGTAGCAATCATTGATGCTGAATAAATTTTATGCTGAAATATACTCCTGAATTTGTTTTAGGTATTTAGAATTGTATTAAAGAAAATCGTTCCCATCTTTTAAGTCAATATTAAATAATGGTCTTTATAAAAAAATTGATATTAGCGCATATATATTTTCTGCGTTGATTATTATAACTAAAATGACGTTCATATCCATGGGCCATGAACTCAGGGATTACTGAATATATTGAATTCTATTTTACTAATAGTCACCCAAAATATTATTTCAATCTGATTTCTTATTTGAAAATAAATAAATAGGAACTGATTTTTTGATGTTTTCTAATTTATTCTTTATCTGGGGATTCGGAATGAAAATCTCTTTAAAGGATATAGTGGCATGTTAGGGGTCGTATTGTTCTAGACATGAGCAATCAACTATGAATGCAATTTAACTTGTATAGTGTTATTCAATTTATTAATTAGAATAAGTAATTAGATGGAATATGTATTTAGAACTGACTAGGTAGTTTTAATTATGTATGCTTCTCAAAACTTTGAGTTGAGATATTGTTGCTTTTCATTCATTTATGTGACTGGGTTTTTTCTTATGCATATAACCGTGAATTAAATCATTTGAAAGATAATACCTGTATTAGCATTTGAGAAAATATTTTTAAATAGAATAGAGAATAAACTAATTTATTTTCGAAATGTTCAGGAAATGCTTAGATCATAAGAAAAAGAAAATTATGACTTCCCCTTTGAAAGTAAAAAAGCTTGTCAATTTGACATCGAAAAAATGTTCTACTTTGTCTGATTTATAATGTTACAAAATGATAGTTGATTGTATTAGTTTATTTTCAGTTTAGTAAGAAACAGGACAAACATAAATTGATTAATTTTAACTATTTAAAGGGTTGTCTACTAGATTGGTTACAATAAAGAAGACTGAAGCCTTTTCTATTCTTTACAAAAGGTGGTTTTCATGCCATTGAAATCTTGTTAAAAAGTTCATTTAAAGAAGAAAAATAGTAGTCCTTGAAAGACTACATTTTCTACTGGTTGTGAAATGTTTAACTATTTTGCTTCAAAGATCATTCCTCCCTTGATATATACACATTACAGTTTTACTAATCTCATGCACTTAACATAGTATGAGTACCTCAACAATGAGTCGAGGTACAAAGCACATGTTCTGATAAGCATATATACTGAAATATAGTTGTAGAATTCATAGTTACTTATTGGAATTAATTGTAGAATTTATTATTATATAAATCAATATGAGTACCTATTTTTTATTGATATTTTTAAGTGTTTACTTTCAATCGCCTTCATGACTATTGATTGTATAAATGTATTAAAAAAAATTATAGGTTTTCAAAAATAATAATAGTTAAACATTCTCGTTCAAATTTTCGATTAAATATACTGCATAAATCTCTATTTATTAAAGTGAAATATACTAAGAAAAATATTTATTTAACGAGTCTTTTTGATTATTTAACATCACCAAATGTAATTTAAAAAAGATTTTTAAATATTTAGAACAGTCAATTATTTGTATCATAATATTTTTAAAAATATCATCCTGGTAATATATTAAATACATTTTATAACAGTAGAATTTGTAATTTTTAAACGCAATATTCAGATTAAAAAATTATGATTTATATTTAATAAATTAGAGATAAAAGAGTTTTAAATCAGCACCTATTGTTTCCCTTACACCCCCCCCCCCCCCTTACACTACTGGTTACATATTGAAATTTTACGTTTTCATCTAACGAACCACAAAAGTAATTTTTCTTTTAATTCATTCAAATGCAATAAGGTACAGTTAACATGCTGAAAGAATTTAAATTTATTCAATTGTTAATAGGTTTTATAGATTAGATAATATCTGAAAGATAAATTATTTTAATTATGTTACTTTCCAGTTTTGTGAAACGATCGACTATTCTCTTCCAAGAGCAGACCAACAAATGAAAATCCAAGAGGATTGCCCTGGAAAGAAACCGTTTATCAGGAAAAATCCTGGATATCAAAGATAGGTGTTGGCCTGCCATCTATCGGTGAAGCAAAACACTACTGCCGCAAAATTTAGCACTAAATGTTGTTTACCCAATACTAAGGCGGTTGAAGGGTACGCAGCGGTGCTAAGTGTCTCACGACTGACTGCATTTGAAAGTCTACTTATTTTATTACTTAACGTCTACTTCACGCAATGTGAAAGCTGTCTGACCTTGAAAAACTGTAAGTTTCCTTTTTAATGTTCTTCCTCTGACTTCACGACCAAATAAATTACTAAGTACAATTTCATAAAATTAATCCCATAATTTCTAATGTTATAGACTTATATTGGTAATATGGAAACATTACCCTTCAATTCTCTGTAACTCAAAATTGTTTACAAAAAAAACTTAGCTGTTACTATGTTAATTAAGTGTAGATATGTAGTAATGTATGGTTGCCTAGCATGACAAGCTAATTACAGATTTGCTAATACCTCGATGATGCTTGTCAATGCGTCCTTTGCATTAGAAATTGTATCATTGAGTCAGAAAACACTTAATCGATATTAGTTATCAGAGGACGGGATGAAATTAGATCCTAATAAAAATTCAGGTATGTGTTAAAGTCTAGAAGCATAGAAACCGAAATTTCGTTCCTTTTAATATGATAGCAATAAAGACCGGATGTTATGACAATCTTTGATGACAGTAAAGTAATTTACAACAAAAAAGTAAAAACGCTGAATCTTAAGTTCTTATTTTATTTTGACAAATATACTTTTCGTTGTTTCCAATAAATTTATTTAATTAATTCAAAAATACGTTTTTAACTTTATTTTCTAACCAACTCTAACTTATATAAAGACTATTCGCAACTATTTGTCATAGGTAAAGTCAACATTTTTAACAAAAAACAAAAAATTTCCAGTTTTGTCACTAAAACAATCTCCAAGATCCACAACTTTTCCAACACTCTTTTAACTAAATACCAAAATATTGTCATAAACATTAAATTGCAGAGGTTTTTTTCTTTTTTTTTATTACTTCTTTTCCATCAGTATATCCTGGGAAGCGAACGTTCAGAATCAAATTTTAAATTTATCTATACAAGTTTTCCAAACACTAATTTTTATGCTTACCTATACAAGCCATTTGAAATTATTTTCTCTGAATCAATAATTAGAAATTTTGTCAAAGCGTATATTTTTGTGAAACATTGGTCTATTTCTCACATTTTAAATTTCTTACAATTTAATTAAACTATACCAATACTTTACGGTTTATCTTCTAATGCATTTTTTTTTTCAGAGACCAATTTTCATTAAATGTATAAAATTCCTTAAATCCCCTCATGAATAATTACTCATTCAAATCGATATTTCTTAAACACGTTTAAATATCACTTTATTCGAGTTTTATATTACCAGTAAATTTAAACTACGATATGAATAATAACAGTATTATTTTGAAAATTTATGCAAATTTAAATTATATTCTAGACTGTTAATACATATATAAACTGCATAACAATATCTAAGTGTTTCTATTTTATACAGAATATGTTTTATAATTTTATACAGAGTGTGAAAATATTTACTTTTTTGCCCTAATAGTTTTATTGTATATTTTCTTGTGATAATGGTTCTTATAATAAAAGAATTTTTTTTTTAGTTTTTGTAAATGTGATAGTTTTTATGGTACTTTGCACAAACAACTTTTAAAAACTTATTTGATTATAAACAACACAATGACCTATGAAAAGCTTAGTGGATAAAGGAGTTTTTCTTGTGTTGAATACCATACCAAAGAAATATTTCTCTAACTCTATAAATTCTCTCTAAAACCTCTACTTTTAATGCCTTATTCACCTTACTAAACTATATAGTTTAAAATTCAGAGTCAAGTGTTGGAAGAGAAAAGTTTTATGTTGATGCATACAGAAAAAACGGCGTTATCATTCATTTTTATTAAGAAGCTTAAGCAATTTTTTTACTATAATTCTTGCATGCTTAACACTCAAAATTATTTAAAAGAAGTTTTTTACTGTTTTAAATAATTTTGAGTGTTAAGCATGCAAGAATTATAGTATCTCAATATTTATCATCGTAGGTAAAATTTCCCTTTTAAAATTATGATCTTGAAATATTTTATGAGAGATTACCGGCATAAATAAGACCAATAGACAATGCCTTGTGCAGTTTCTCACGGGAAAAAGACGCCTTTTGTTTTACTTTCAGAGTCAATTCTATATCGCTTTCCGTGACGAATAGTTGAATTTTTGATCAGAAGAATCCGCTGGGATTTTCATGTGTAAATTCTGTTTTCTCCTTAAAAATGGTGTATAGGATGCAATATTCGGTAGATATTTCAGTGTCTTGAACCAAAAATGCACTTATACAGTTATTTACTTTTAAATATCCAGTGTTTTCATGCAATTCTTTGTTTGTATTATAATGTATGATTTTGGGCCACATCATCAACAAAAATGAAAAATACCTTTTACGTGAAAAATACAAATATAATAATATTAAATGTAGTATATTTTTTTTATTCTAAAATTTAATTTATACATTAAGAATTGTTTGCCCGCAATAACCCTTGGTAATCAATTGAGAAATATTAATATTAAGTATTATACATTTTCCTTTTGTGTTTGGTTTTATTAGGACATTTAAAAAATATTTTGTGATTAAAATAATATTGATTCCTATTTTATGGAAACCCTATTACCTTCAATTATTTACCCTATATACTTTTTTTATATAACTATTCAAAATAATTCTATTTTTAATAATTATAAGTTGTATTGAAAGAATTTCTTTATTTTATGGCTTTTCAAAAATCCCCTCACCTAGAAGATGGTTGTAAACACAGCCGAGGTGCGTATTTGAACAAGATATAAATAAACTGAATTTAAAATACTTTCTCAAAACACTCTTTTAATAAAAAAAATATATCTTCGGATACTTGGAAATGACTGTCAAATCTGATTAGGCACTGACTAATAATAAAAACGTGATGAACTACTTTTTGCATAAAACTATTTATGTAACAAGTCTCACGAAAAAAGTCTCGTGCTTTTATTTCTAGTCAGTTAATACAGCAATCAGTATATTCGACATAGATTCAAATGGAACTGATTTTTTTTAATCTTTTAGCCCAGATATTAAATCCCCGTTTTTTAAATGTCCTTTTATATGTTTTTCTACAATTTAGAGCCAAAGGATTGCTTATATATGGGACAGTATTTATTTTATTTGAGTTTTCAATATTACAAACCAATAGTATTTTATGATTTATGAAAAAAAAAATCATTATATTCAAGCTTTAGTTTATGAAATTTCGTGATCACTTATAAAAGTTTACATAAATTTACATTTTCATACACATTTTACACAAATCATACGCATTTTATACTATATGATGTTCTTCATACTTCATGGTTTTCACCCTCAAGAATTTGAACGTGGTATATTCGGTTCATGAAGCTAGCACTCTATCCACCATACCTTTCCTGGAAGGAAAATCACAAAAAAAAAAGTATTTTCGGCTGCATATGGCCCAATCTATTGAACACAACAGACAAAAATGAAAGTATTTATTATATTCAATTTTTTTTTCTTATGACAGATTTATTTTATATTTATGTTGTTTATTTTTATATTATTAATCTTATATGGGACATAGTAGAATAATGCTTGTTGTTAACGGAATATTGTATTGTATTGATTGATATATTTTTATTCATTTTTTTTTATTTTTTTTATTTATTTATTTATTTATTTATTTATTTATTTATTTATTTATTTATTTATTTATTTATTTATTTATTTATTTATTTATTTATTTATTTATTTATTTATTTATTTATTTATTTATTTATTTATTTATTTATTTATTTATTTATTTATTTATTTATTTATTTATTTATTTATTTATTTATTTATTTCAAAGTTCTTAGCAATAAGATGTTAGGAAAGAAGTTAGTAAGATTTGACTCGACAACAGCACCAATTTCACCTAACTGGGACTTAAATTTTAAATTTAATAAATAGAGTTTTCGAATAATTTAATATAGATTTCCAAATTAAATATATAACAAATAAAAAAAAAAGATATTCAGATAAATATTTACGCTTGAAAAGTTTTTGAAAAATTTGTAATATAAAAAAAAACATAAATAGGAAGAAATATTAATACTTTGAAGTAAGTAGTATATATACCTTACAATTCAAATCTAATTTGCTTTATTCAAACAAAAATTTTCAGTATATTCTTAAATTTTTTCCAAAATTAATACACTTAATCTGTTTCTCTTGTATTATTGTTTATTTTGTATTATTTCAAGTATTTTGCCAATTCCGATGCGTATCATTGTGGACTGGCCGTTGTTGCGAATCTTGGCCAATCTCGCCCAATTGTTGATAAAATATATTGGAAATTTTGAAATGTTGATGCAGAGTTTTAAAATTGAAATAAATTTTCATATGGAAAGACGGAGAGTAAAAAATATGTTTGTATGATAGTTTGTCATGTTTATTTAAAAAAAAAAAAAAAAAAATCGCGTATTTTAGAAAGATGCTCAAGTTTCGGCCACATTGGCCAATCTTCCAGTTTCCAACATTAAACAATACTGATGTGCTACTTGGATAGTGCTTATAATATTAAATAACTTGCTAAAAAAATTGCATTTACAATTACAGTAAATGTGGAATCTTTAAAACATTACCTATGCCTTCACCTTTGTATTTTTATAATTTTGACTCTTATAAAAAAAGAATTGAAATCCCAAGAATTCGTGTAGTTACACTAAACATTAATTTTTTGTTACCTCCCTTCTATAAGTTTAAAAAAAAAAAAAAAAAAAAAAAAAAAAAAAAAAACCTCTTATCTTATATTTTTAGATCAAGATCTGTATATTTAACAAAGCAGTAATACTCACTCAAAACAGATGCGATAAGAATGAAAAAAAAAGTTAGAAATTGTTTTAAATTCTACGATTTCAGTACAATCTTCTATTGTCACGGAATAATTTTTAAAAGTATGCTCTGCATTTTTTGTTTATTTATAATTATTATTTTTTCGAAAATGGTTGAAATGTTCATTTGAATAAAAATGCATTTTGTCGTGTACTTGAATTAAATACTCAAGAAATTTTGAACCATCATATTAACAGCAAAAAAAATATATATATATTAAAACACATATACTTTCCTTGACCTTAATTGATAAGAACATGTAAAGTTTCGGAATTTCACAAGAATTTTGAAGCTTAAGTAAAAGAACGTGGAAAGCAAAGCTTCCAATTACCTCCATATACTATGTCTAGTGTTTTCTAAAAATAAAAGCTAAAAGAGGTCTTTATTATTTGAAATAAATTATAATAAGAAATGAAAATAGGCTCTTAGAGAGTTTCGGTAAATTTTTTCCGTGGGGGAAGAAGGTATGAAAGTACATCATTACCAGGAGCTTTCAAAGCAAAAAGCAGTGTTTTAAATTTTAAATTGGGATGATGTCTAAGTAAAAACATACTGAAACAAGCAGGCCATGTTGCACGAATTTTGTTTTGTTTCTCTCCCTCCCCCCCCCCCCTTTTCCTTGATATTCAATAAAATATTCTTAATCTTTGTGATTTCTCAATTAATTTTTTATTGGGTTTTTGGTTTAAAATTTAAATTGTTGAATTATGCATTTAGTTACACATTGAGATGAACAAAATAAAATAATTTGTTATATGACTTTTTTTTTTTTTTTTTTTTTTTTTTTTTTTTTTTTTTAATTATTTAAAAATCAATCTCAAATAAATTGCTTTTCCCATGTGTGTATAAAAATAAAGATGCTTACTATTCATTGATCGTCACTTTATTGTAAATGTATAATGCAAATTTTTATGTTTACAGATTAATTTAAAAAAACCTTAATTTTTCATTAAAAAAATTTAATGTTTACAAATTATCGTAAATTTCATTTCAGCCCTAATGAATCGGACATAAGTAGATTTTTGAACGATAAAGTTCATTTAGTAAACTCCCAAAGTTTCTTAAAGAGACGATTTCTATTAGAAAAATGTAAAACAATCGTGTTCATATAAATTACTTGTGTTTATAATACGAGTGTTTATTTGAAACATTTTATCCTGAATCTTTATCAGTAATCTTATGACAAAATATTTCTTAACCATCAAAAAGATCTACAGGTTTCACCGTAGATTGCAAATTATTCTTGAATTCATTTGAGAGGTAGATAAAAAAATTAAAAAAAAAAAAAATGTATAATTAAATTAGGAGACACAGGATATTAAATCATTTAAATATCATCGACAACCACTCTAATATGGAAATAGGATTCAAAGTGATTATTTTAATAATTCAATTATATTTTTTATTTATTATTCATAATTATAATGCTTGGAGTCATAAAATTCAATATTTTAAGAATAGCATTTATAAATGATGTAAAAGTAAATCAAGTTATATTCTCACATTTGATCATGACCTTATGGACATTATATGTATATATATCTGGATCTATAACACAGATAAAAAAAATTAAAATTTATTGCCCAAGATTTTAGAACCAATTATCAGTTTTTCTCCATCAGCTCTACTTTTTTAGATCATTGCTTCTTTAAAGCCCAGTTTTACACGAAATGTACAATTCTAATTTCATTTTGTGAAGTCCTACATCACATTTACAAGGATTGGCTATTATTTCTGTTTAGTATATAATATTGGAATCAATCTAAAAAACTGTAGCAAGTATACTTATCCTAATTTAGTCTTTGTAAGACGCCCCGGTCTTTCATTCAGAGGAAGTTCCGATACCACCGTTTCCCCAGCTACCAAGCTCTGTAAGGACGAGTATTGTCCCTCTCATCACCCTTCTGATATTAATGAAGGTGATAGTGATTATGATGGGATATCTTCAATTCTTCAACGTTTCAACTTATTAACGACCTCCTCTGAGATATCCGCTTTTCAAAATGAAACTTCTAAATTACTGGCTTTCAGGTTGGAAAAAAAATAAAAAAAATAATGGAACAAAGAACCAAAATTAGTTTTTACCGTACAAAAGAATAGGATCTGCTAGTCTTCTTTTGTCAAGAAGACAATCTTGTAGTTTTTTACGAGATTAGAGAATTCTTCGAAAAAAGGGAACTTCCTGAATATTTTCCGGATAATTGGCGCCTGTTTATTGACAGCTCAAAGCGAAGTTTGAATTGTGCCCTTCCTTTTACAAAATAGGTACAAAAGTGGTTCAATACTAATTTCTCACTCAACAAATATGAATGAAAATATAACAACATATTTTTGGTATTGGAGGAGATAAAGTATCATGCACATCAATGGGTGATTTGTGTGGACTTAAAAATGGTAAACTGTCTCCTTGGACAGCAAAGTGGCTACACAAAATATCCTTGCTTCTTGGAACAAGGAGAAAGATTTCACAAGCATATTAAAACTAGGAAGGACCACTACCAAGAAGGATGTAATACGCACAGGCAGATGAAGGCAGATTACTACTGGAGTTCAAAAAGGGACTGTTCCAAAAGAAATTAAAAAATGTCACGGATAAGAAACTTCTAAAGCGTTCAGTGACTACAATTAATTTCATCGATGACATTTTCCTCTATCTTTGTATATAATAATATTTCTATAATATAATAATAAAAAATTCGAGTTTAGTTTTTTATTTCATCCGTTGATTTACTTAAAATAGTGTAATGTATATTTGGGCAATTCTCTGCTGTGCACACACGAGGCATTTTAGTTCTTTTTTTTACTCAGAAACAAATTAGAATTCTAAAATTATGATGAATCTAACAGTTATGTTTTTGTATTATATCAATCTAGTTGGTAACAAAGTCATATTGAAAAATATTTATTTTAACTAGGTCAAATATACATTTATAAGTCACCGACGTCGTGTCAAGTGTGTCGGTGGATAAAAATGCGTATTTGCCCTAGTTAAAGTTATTTTTTTCCGTATAACTTAGTATCCATGTAATGTAACATAAAAAAAACCTAACTATTAAATTCATCTTAATTTTATAGTTATTTTCTGTTTACGAGTAGAAAAAAGAGCCAAAATGTCCCGTGCGTCAGACAGAATTGACCATTTCATTAAAATGTCATATCTTAGAAATTCGAGCTGATTGTCAAAAACTAATGTCATATTTGAGTTCAGGCCATCAAATTCATATGAAATCAGCTCCAAATATCCCGGCACCAAAACCACTGTTGGCCTGTGTAATATTGTAATATTCTAAAATGTTATAGAATATTGTTTTTTAACAGTAATTGTATAAAATTCACAAAAAATCATAGTTTCTTAATTAAATTCCAATTAAGTTTTCGTATTAATTTAACCAATTGAGTTTTTGTGTGATGGGACTTGTTTTTATACCTTTTGTTGGAAATTATAACTAGCTAAATTTTAACAATGCATCTTTAATCATGTAAATAGTTGATATTCTTATCAAGAAATAATTCTAGAATTTAAGATGAAGTTTTATTTTAAGACTCTTTACTTGTATAAGTGTATGTTATTACTTTTAGTATAATATTCACTAGAAATCTAAAACCAATTTCATAAGTGTTAATAAAGTAAAAAGGAATATTTTTTCAATTAATTTCGTTAACTGACTTCTTCTTTGATTTTTTTTAAAGTGGCATTACATTCATATGTAATAAATCAGGTTCACTAAGATTAAATCATTAAAATAAAAATCAACATTTTATTTTCTTAATGAAGTAACAACGAAAGATAATGAAACTTAAACATATCGTTATTTTGCAACTGTTTTGTAAGAAATTAGTACGTCGTTTTATTACAAAATTTATTGAAAGTCAATGCATTTAAAAACCAACAATTAAATCTGAAAATCAAATTGTAAAAATCATAGGTTACCACATCCCCAGTAGCACAAAGCCACTGGTCAATATTACTCAGCACTGGTCCATCTATTGAGACCATAAAATACTGGCCTTTGCTACGGATCTTGACCAATCTCCTCCATGATGGGTAAAATGTTTTGGAAGTTTTGAAATGTTGATGCAAAGTTTTAAAATTAAAATGTATTCTTATAAGAAAGGATGGAGTGGTAAAAGTATGTTTTATGTTGGTCTTGACATTTTTTTTTTTTTTTTTTTTTTAATAATGTATTTTGGAACGATGTAGGAGATTCGGCATGGACTGGCTAATCTTCCCAGAACCTCTGTTTTCAACATTGGCCAATACCACTGTGCTTTAGCTGCGATGTTATAAACGGGACCTTTAGATGGATTTTACTTTATCTTACACTCTATGTTTTCCAGTTTAACAAACCATAAGTTATGTACTAGTATAGTTTTATTTCATACATCTCTTAAATATTTAAGTGTGAGGGTTCATCATCTAAACTTTTCTCATAACACATAATTTAAATATTAAATTAACCTACTAAGCAATTACAGATTAAAACTAATTAAAGTTAATATATTCGAAGTTGCCTGAGTACTTTGTAAAATTATTTAAAAGTGTTTATTTATTAATAAGCCAAGAAATTTGTAAAAAGAGGATCCAAATAATTACTACACGTAAATTTAAAAAGGTAAGATAGGGGCATAAATTTAGTACTACATAAGTAATTTTACGCATGAGATAAGATAAAAGAAAGAAATTTTATACTTTTGAAAAATATTAATAATATTACTTGGTTGTCTTGCATTTTGCAACCAAAGCCATTTCGTTACAGTTTAGTTCATAATAGGGTATTTGAAAGAGACACTTTAAATTTATACATCGAGAGATCAAAAACGAAACTTTATTTTTGTTTCTCTCCACATAGATTTCAACATATAGTGTAAATGATAGATTCCAATGAGGGAAATGAACAGAAATTTTAATATTTGGATCAAATTTTACTATTAATTATATTAATAGTCCTAAGGCCTTCTAAAATAGCAAAAATAAATTCTGTATATGTGTTTTTCCTGTGTCCCTTCATATGCTGTTGAGAAACTGTACTAACTATGTATGTTAATATAACAATTTAAAAAAAAAAAAAACTGTCATTTGTGTAAAGATTTGTGTGTACATTGGGTTAGTCCAATGAATATTAAATAAACAATCCCTCATTTTGACACCAAATGTTACTTTTAATTATCTTATTAGTCCTAAGACCTTCTAATATAGCTCAAATAAATTCTGTACATGTATTTTTCCTGAGTCCCTTAATATGCTGTTGAAAAACTGCTCTAACTAATAAAAAAAAAGGCTAAAAAATAATATCAAATCAAATAATTTAAAAAAAATCTATTTATTTCCTTAAATTATCCTCAATTATCTTTTATATTTATATTAGATTTGGTAATTCTGTAATATTTAGAATCATTGTTCGAAATCACATGATCTATTTGCTATTTTTTTTTTTTCCTTAAAGAATGAGTTTGATATTTTGAAATTTTTTCCCTGAACAAATTAAAGTTAATACTGACTTTTGGGAAACGAACCCTCAAGTTAAATAAATGCTGAAAAAAGCAGTTTTAAAAAAGGTCCCCTCCCCCCCCTTTTTTTTCAATTTTTCAAATTTTATTTTTAATTATATTAATAATCCTAAGGCCTTCTAAAATAGCTAAAATAGATTCTGTATATGTGTTTTTCCTGTGTCCCTTCATATGCTGTTGAGAAACTGTACTAACTATGAATGTTAAAATAATTTTTTTTTAAAAAAACTGTCATTTGTGTAAAGATTTGTGTGTATATTGGGTTAGTGCAATGAATATTAAATAAATAATCACTCATTTTGACACCAAATGTTACTTTTAATTATTTTATTAGTCCTAAGACCTTCTAATATAGCTCAAATAAATTCTGTACATATGTTTTTCCTGTGTTCCTTAATATGCTGTTGAAAAACTGCACTAACTAATAAAAAAAAAAGGTATCAAATCAAATAATTTAAAAAAATCTATTTATTTCCTTAAATTATTCTCAATTATCTTTTATATTTATATTAGATTTGATAATTCTGTAATATTTAGAATCATTGAGTTTGATATTTTGAAATTCTTTCCCTGAACAAATTAAAGTTAATACTGACTTTTGGGAACGAACCCTCAAGTTAAATAAATGCTGAAATTCCTTACACAAAAAGCAGTTTTAAAGAAGTTTTTTTTTTCTCCTTTTTGTTAAATTCCATGCACACAATATTTGGTCGTAGTTTGTTAAAAAATATTCATGTGGTATTTTAAAATGCATAATTAAGTTCAATTTAGTTGCTGCATTGTTAGCTTCCTGTTCTTAGTGATCCAAGCTGCTGTTTGCTGTTCAAGCTGTAACTTGTGTGACGAAATTTGACTTTTACCAAAAGCTATATGTAAAGAACCTGCCCACAAGAAATTGTCACGTACTTATGCATCGAATGAAACAAAGCACAAGCAACTAAGACAGATCGTTGGGCTAGGAGAGCCAATCACCTTCAAGCTGAATAGTGTAGATAGTTACCTCTCGTATTTTAAAATAATGCACCTATGTCCTAGAACATAATTCTACCTCCATATTGTAAGTTAAAATGTGCAGTATTGAGCAAAGCACGTATGAAACTAATTCGTATTCGAAATATAAAATCAGGTGATTGATGTGTTTGTCTATGAAAAAGGCATGCTTTACGTCATCGCCAAACATTACTTAGAAGGAATCAAATCTCGCCAAGAGCAACCTGTCGCCAAAGAGCTACATCAAAATGATAATTTCCCAAATCTCCATTAGCAGTCTATTTCCTGCACCAAACAGGCTTAACTTTATTGGCCCCCGGAGAATTTCTCGTCACACCCTGGCCCCCATTTATTGAAATGGCCACTTAGCGCTCTTAATTTATGCTAAATACATTCGCTTCAAAGATTCCATTCAGCGAAGAGGAGATGCGAATATTCAATTAAAGAGTATTGGGGGAAGATTGCTGGTGGCGTGAATCAGCATTTTAAGTATCCCTCTGTGAGTTGGAAATAGCCCCGCTCTGTGCAGGAGCGTGACTTTCTACCCCGCATTGCAAATTATCTCTCTTACATAAAGAAACGAATCTTTTTAAGTAATGCGAAAGGATGTGGGTGAATTTTGGAACGAAGATGGAACGCTCTGTATTTTGTAAAAAAATCGTAATAAGTTAAAAGCAACACATCTTTTGAGTAGGAGGGCCAATAAGTATGGAGGAGGGCTACCTGTTACGCCCTTCGGGATTTCTTAAAAAGGACGAAAAAATCGACCTGGAATGTATTTAACGTACTTAGGAAATTGCATTTAAACATGTTTTGGATGGAATAAAGTTTGCATAGTAGATGGTTGGAAAGAATTTCAATAATCCTTCAAAATTGCATTAAAGAAAAGAAAAATATTTTTTAACTTTTAGTATGAGACTCGTTTTGCTTTGATGTAAAATATGTGCTTTGTAGAATTAAATTGCTGGTAGTGGAACTATATAATCTCAACTCAAAACTCAATAATATTTAATATTATTAAATTTTAATAAGTATAATAATTAATAATAATACTTAATAATATTTATATTTAAAATAAATATTTGATCTACTATAATACAAAACTATGAAAATCGTTTAGATATATCTAAAAAAATACGATAATCAAATAACTGCATCAACTTATTATATTAGTGGGAAAGTGAACATATCAAAAGAATATACACAAATCTGTAACGTTACAACTTGAAATATAAATGTCAAAAAGAAAAGTCCATTCTGAAGAAGTGATTACATTACAAGAAAATGAAATGGAAATAAACATCTTAAGCCCACCAGCACCAACCACAATACCAATAATCCAACATGAACATTCTGTACATACAATAAGATCAACTAAACACGAATATAAGGCTTTTATCCGAAACCACCATATGTCCCACACCTCATCAAGTGTCAAATACCCACAATAACAACATCTATTGTCAAGGTGGAATAACAGACACCCTACACGTTGTAGTCTGCAGAGTGTTTTCACCCCAAATGCTCAAACAAGTTAGTCTAAATACGCCTGAGTGTCATTGAATCACAATGGACGTGGAGGACCCCTGCTTACGTGGTGACAGTTGTCGTCAAAAGCCTATTTTGTAAACTACACTGCTGGACACTTGTGTTGAACTTCTAAGAAGGGCGTATCGCATTCGGTATTGTTGGCCATTCTGGCTATTGTGAGGGTCTTTTTTCTGAGATAGGGTCTTGTATCGTTGTGTTGGTATAGAATAGTCATACTTGGAACTTGGATACGTATGTATTCATATTATCTGAGTTGGGAACTAAGACTTGTGATACGAGTTTTGATAGTACAAAAAGCCTCCAAAAAAAGTTTTAGCTGAGTTCATATTGAAACTTTCAATTTATCATTCAACGAAATCTATCTTTTTGGATAAATACAATATTTTCTTTGTATGTGCAATTACTAACTCTATCTTAGTGAATAACAAATGTACAAGTAAATTACTTAAAAGTAAACATTTAATATTTTATATAAAATTAATCAATTTATTATAATTATTTTATTGAAAGTTTATTCATAATTAGTTTTATTATAAAATTAATATTTTATATATGTATGCTCTATAAAATTGAAATAATTTTTGAGAAAAATTTAAAGAAATCATAAATTAAAATATAGAAAAAAAAGTTTATTTTCAATGTGAATGATATGATAGTAAACAATGCATTCTTTTCCGAATTTTCATACTTTTTTTTTATCATTATATTTTCCCGAATTTAGTATAAGACCTTACTCTTCAATCATTGGTCTGATGCTGTTACATAGACTACGGGCATAAACTATGAATCTTGACTAGGTTCGAAGACTAATCTACAAAATAAGTCTTTTTTACATTAAAATAGATGGGAAATTAATCCACAAATTTAACCAATTAGAGAATTGAAGTGTCATGTCAGTTTATTTTTTTTTATCTAAATTAAACATTTAAATAAACTTAGGTGCATTTTCAAAATATTTTAGATACCGATTCACACATCAAACTATAAATCATTTAAATTTTTGACACCATCAACACAAGATATAATTGCACAGCGCCAACCAAAAATGCATTAATCAACAAACAGCCCCTACTCTAACGATAATCTAAACAACCCTTAATATTAGCGATCAAAATCAGAACCCTCCACTCCCATCAGAGCAGCCCAAACTGCCACAGAGCTCACCAGAATAAGAAGGGGAAAAAAGAGAACGAGGCAAAGGGGGGGGGGGGGGGGGCAGACGCTGTGGGGCCCAACAAGGGCCCTCGAAAGAGACACCCCCTGCCGCGCACAAGCATACAAAGGGCAGCAGCACTCGAAAAACCCTCCCTATCCACAACAATGACGTTTAGTGAATCCTCCACGTAGTCCTCAACAGTCTGGAGTGCAGGAAGTTGGGCCAACAAATACTTACAGCAAATCACTTGTGGGAGTTGACAATGGAGGTGACACGCTGACACGACTGCATAGGCCACAACACATGAATGAGAATGGCAAATAGTGTGTAGGTTTAGGCTCAAGAGGGGGCTAGCCCATCGAAGCATCCACTAATCGCGACAATCGCGTTTTATCATCTGCTGGTCTATCCCGGTATTCTTGCGCTCTAATTATCGGCACGCCTTGTTCTGCACGGTTGTCCTCTTTCCTTTTATCAAGTACCCTCCATTCCATTGAAATTATTTTCGCAACTATATTGTTCGGTGTGGTTTATTTATGTGTTCAATCACTGTCCACAGTTTAAATGTGAACTTTGACTAGAATGTAAAAGTGTCCAATTATTACAGTGTGTGTCTTAGTTTAGCACTTATGTAAAATGGAAATATTTTCTATCCAGAATGGGAATGCGTGTAACCGTTTTTTTATCACATTTTTACTTGCTATTTATGAAGATGTTATAGATTTTTGTAGACAACGAAAAATTAACCACCCTGCAGTTTTTAAAAGATTAAAAATTGGAAGGTGGTTATTGTTAGAAGGGCATTGTGTGTTTAAAAAGATGTAATGAAACAGAATTTGAAAAGAAAATATGACCCACGCGTTTTGTAGAAAATAATTCATATGTAAAATATATCTATAAATTTCATTTTAATTACATTAATTACATACAGGTGAATGCAATTATGATAATAGAACAGAGATCTAGAATCTATGCAAATAGTCTTTCACAAATATGATTCATAAAAACACACAGTCAGAATCAATCTGCTGGAAGAAAGAGCCTTTTTCCAAAGTTATCATTAATTAAAAATATATTTCTATACAGAAGATGACCTAATATGATACGTATTCATTGCATAGCAAATCGCTACATTGAAGATATGTATTAATTACTTATAAGAATGGAAAAAACACTTGGACAAGGCTCATGGTTGATCAGTATCTGTTGAGTCGCTGAAGAGGTTTTTAAACGAGGTGATTTATATTTACTCAAAACATTGTTAACATGTACTTAGAAATCACTTTTTTATAATTTTTTTTTTTTTTTTTTTTTTTGTATAGATATACTATTTTCAAAATAATAAACGATATGTTTATTCTATTATTACAGTTTGGTGATATTTTTTTTTATTCTCTATTAACCACTCCTTTTGACAAATTAATGAACAAGGATAATATTTTTGTTGCAAGTGTTTTCATGTTTTGATCTTCAAATGAATGCATATACGTAAAAATTGTGAAAATTGCAAGATTTTTTTTTGTTGACATTATGTATGTGATAAACTATGATGTTTAGTTTATAAGAAATAATGTTTGAATTTTTACTCCATGTTTGCTAACTTATATTTTTTATTCCTTTTATTCTGCACATATTGTTAATGTATGTATTCAAATGTTCTAAAAAGTATTCCAATTATTCAAAGTTTGTTTTGATGTAGATTTCATGGTTGTTCTTATAAAGTGGGCTAAAATATGAAAAATTACGTTTTAAATCTGTGAAAATAAGTTTTGCAAGTTAAGTCACTATTTATTTCACTTGTCTTCTTCATAAAAGACAAGCAAAAAATAACTTTTAATAATTATCCATCTCTTGAATACTCTAGAATGTAGCACTATTAATGTTAAGGTGACAAAAATTATTAAAAAAAAAAAATAATAATATAATTTTTTTAAAACCCAAAACTATGAAAGCAATTCTGTTATGGAGATAGTAAAAAAGTAGGTTATATTCTTTATGTTTTTTTTTCTTTTTCCTTCCCCCCCCCCCTTTTTTTCTTTTTTTTCCCCCCACCTTAAACAACGTTTGTTCAATGGACGACGATTTTAAAATTTTCTTAAGCTAAATTTAACTTTAGATGTATTCATGTTAATAAAGCAAAATCATTATTACTTGAACTCAATATTAAATTGTCAAGTAGTTAGCATTAAGAAGGTTGAACTCTATTGAGTTATTTTAATGACTTTCTTGACAGCACAAAGCAGCAAAACATCACATCCACACCTTTTTTCTTCTAGGAAGCTCATTTCATCCGTGTACTATCACTCAACACACAAACATCTCGCATCATCCCAAGAAAACCAACAGACATACGGCCCTCCACAATATATGCTAGGAATTCCATAGATATAGGCTGGCCAAAAAGAAAAATCTGGGCGCAGACATAAGTTTAGACGCACCCAAAAAAATCCGCCTACACGAACTCGACATTCTACTCTGCCAAACGCTTTTATCCTCCGTATGAGATTTCGTCCGCTCGGATACGGGTGTTGCGTTTTATTGCCCGGTGTAGAATTCGGAGTGGCCGAGATCTTACCCCCCCCCCCAACTTGGTCTTCTTTGATCCTCCCACGTTTTGTTGAGATAGAAGGGGGGGGGGGGGGTCTTTTGTCCGAATATCGAGTGGTCTTCAATATGGCGTCACAGAGGACAGAACGTGCGATCGCCCTGGATACAAGGCAGATAAAAATAAAAAGTGTTTGAGGAAAGAGAATGGGTTGCTGGATTTGGCGAGAGATTTCGTTTTTGAGTGGAAGAAATGTATAAAAGCGTCAACTTGGAGTAAAGAGAGCACTGTTAAGGAAAGTATATGTAGAGAAGAATATTTTATGTAACTTCTCAGCAAGTAGATTTTGGAAACTTCTGTGACATTAGTTAAAATTATATTCGCCAAGTAGTGAAATTATTTATATATACAAAAAGAAAAAGCTACACAATAAAAATGAATTAAAAAATTTTTAAGAATAATTTTTTTTTTTTTTTTTTTTAACTAATTAAAAAAAAATTTTAGTTTTTGATATTCACGTTAAAATTGGCCACTTTTTCTCTGCACAGCTTTTGAAACCTGAATATATTGATATTTGTTTTCTTAATTCAAGGTAGATAAAGAGTAATAGAAGTTTGTAGAATAATTACTACTGAAACTAATAAAAAGATATATACTCACAAATTATAACAATTAAAAAATTCCATTCCATAATTCAGTAATTACAAAATTAGATATTAATTGCTTTTACTTTACATTTTATTAATAGTCCTACTTCAGGACTCCACTTAATTTAAATATACAGGAGGATTCCTAATATCCTTTAAAACCCTTTAAATTTGAAAAGGTGTCTCTTACAGCCGGGAAAGAAACTTATACATATAGTAAAGTGACTATGCTATATATTTTTAAACTGCTTACAACTTCCCGATTTATGGAGATTGCAAAAATAACTAAAAAAAAATAAAGGAGGTAGGCAAAAAGAAAGTCCAAATAGAAAATTTTTCACAGTGATATGACAAGACCATAGGAAAAAGTTTCACGAAGTTAGCTATATGAAAACACCGATAAACAAGTTTTTCAATTTAGAACGGCCCTCTTTTGAAGTCGCGGATAGTCCATATTTTCAATCAAGAATATCTCCACCAATTTTACGCATAACTTTTTAAAACATTTTTCTATGGTTTTGTCATATCTTTGTTAGCATTTTTAGATGGACTTTTTTTTCTATCGCCTTTAGTTTTTTTAGTTATTTCTTGTAACTTCCCTAAATCGCCATTAAGGGCACAGTGATATGTCTCAAAATATTTAGCATAGTCACTTTACTAGAGGTATACGTTACTTTCCTGGCTATACGAGACGCTGCTTCAAATTTAAAGGGCTTAAAAGGTTATTAGGAATTACCCTGTGTATCCTCGTAATAACTCGGTACAATGAACAAACATATTTTTTCTTATTGATAAAATTATTAAAAAAAAAAAAAAAAAAATTAAATGATCTTAAAAAATAATGTTTATAAATGCATCTGAAACCAAACTCTATGTTAAGTGTGAATACACTTTACTAGTATGGTATTCTGTATTCTGCATTGTCTAAAATGGATTGAGTTTGTAAAGAATATGCAAGGATCAGTTATTCTTTTTATTAAACTGGAACTGATATGTTAAGCGTGACAGTTAAAGAACTTAAAAATTATCTTTGTTTTGAAATTTGCATTTTTTGTAAATATTTTGTCTCATTTTGTTTCTTAAAAAAGAAAATTGTGAAATGTGCATCCTATACAAATACAAATGTCATCCTATATATATTTAAGCAAACATTAAACGTTACAAAAATTAATTGTTCTAGCACACCATCAATTATTTTCGAATATTCATTGATAGTGCAGCCTGAAAAACTAACCTTTTAAGACTATAATTTAGAAAAAAAAAATTGCATAATTCATATGCCTAAGCAAACAATACCAACACGTAATTCTTTTACATTTCAAAATATTTTCAAATCATACATCATCATTTAAAAAGAAAGTGAAAGGATAAAGAGTCAATAAATCAAGAAATAGAAGAAAAAATAATTTTAAATTTATTTAGTTTCAATGCAGTGCTTATGTATTCATGCTTTATATTATAAAAATAATAAATTTTTCACTTTGTTGACTTGCAATTTTTTACCAATAGTTTTCTTAATCACAAACAATTTTTAATTTGATTTTAAAAAGCACCTGAAATGTAAACTTAATAAAATCTGTTTAATAAAGAAATATGTAGTATTTATTCTTAGTTGAATAAAAATATGTAGTATTATTAATTGAATATATGTAGAACTTATTCATAATCAACTGCACTGTTATCAACTTAATTTAAATTATAGAATTTAATAGTTATCAATACCAGCAAAAACTACTCGAAAATCATTAAAAAACACCAACAAATATTTTATACTCAAGGTACATATAATAAGATTTGTAACATAAAGTTTTTTCATTGGGAACATTGATTTTATTGATACTAATGTATAAACATCAAAAGTATTCATTTTTAGTAGAAGACAGAATACATTTTATTTGTAAAATTTGAAACTCGTTTTTTTATTCATTAAAATTTTTTCAATTATTATTTTTTTCATTTATTCTTGAAAACCATTCACATGACTTTAATTCTGTGTGCCAGAATTGAAAACTTGTAAACGTGTAATGACTAAGCGACGTGCTTGGTTTAATGCAGATTTAGAATCTTGATTTTTCAGTTGCCATTTGAATTTCTATAAAATTATATTTCTCGTATTTAAATCATTCTCTATTTAAAATACCTAAATAAAAATAGTAATATTAACTTTATTCTTATATTTTAATTTTGAATTTCTGTTTCAATAACTTTTTTATGTGTTGAATAGTATTTAGGAAATAAACCATAAGAACAACTGTGATTCAGTTTTTACTATACATCACTTTTCACGGTCGAAGCAGTTACTTCTACATGCAGATTCTTCTTTCCACAGCTGATTCCTATACTTATTTTATAAAGTTATATGATTTTCAAGTACAATAGTATTTTGAAATGGATGAATTAAAAGCTTATTATATATAAAATGTATTTTAATATATTCAGTAAATAAATAAAATCTTATTTATCTAAATGCCTTCAAAACTATTTAATCACAAGAAGTCTAATAAGAAAGTTTCAAGGAAATGATAGAATTAAGAAATATATATTGATATTTTCTACCAGTTGTAACTTTGGGAGAATAGTGTTTTATAATTTTCAATTCACCAGAATATCTTAGATGATCATTAAAATATTTAATATTTGAAATGGCGAATTAAAAAAAAACTTTATGGCAAAAGTAGTAGTAAAATATTAAAATTTCAATTTTAACATAAAATCCCCATTAATAAATCATAGTTTTCATTAAAAAGTAAAATGATGAAAAAAAGTTACTTTTAAGAATTAATATTTGATTTCGCCAATTTTTTATTGTTCTTACAACATCTGTTATAATGTTCGAATAAAATAGTGATTATAAAAACCCTTAAAATTTTTATTTATATGGTATCTTAAAAAAATTAAATGATACTAGTTTTAACAAAATATTAGACTGTAGAGTATAGTCATGTAATATTAAAAGAAATAAAAAACATATGAGTCGTTGCGGATACAAAGGGCTAACTCAACAAAAAGTGGTTGTCAGAAAATGAAAAAAATGCCTGTATAATCTGTGAAGGGACAGGTTTTGGATGACGATTTTTTTTTTTTTTTTTTTTTTTTTTTAACTCCATGTAGAGTTTGCTTATCGTTTCCGCAAAGCCTCATATCAACATTAAAAGTTACAATTACAATATGTTCATCGCTTCTGATATTCAGACGATGCATCATATACTTAAATTACAGAAAAGGACCTTTATTAAGAAATTGAAAGTAAATATTTTTTTCAGGTTCTTGTAAAATTATTTCAAATAAGTTATTAATCAATTTTTTTTTTTTTTTTTTTTTTTTTTAAGAATCAAATACGAATAATTAGTTGAAATATTTCAGCATAAGAAATATTCTGATGTAATGGATATTAATGCCTAGGGAATCTTCTGTGCATAATTCTCTCTAGAAAAGAATTCACTTTTTTGTTGGGCTGGCCATTCTATGCAAATAGTAAAGCTAACTGTGAGCATTTTCCAACTTGCTTAAACTATATAGTCATGTATATAGTATAGTTGTGTCAATTGAAATGTAGTAATGATACTACCTTCCCCGTAATCTTATTTATATTATTTTACAAGTTACTCAGGAACATACCAGTTACTTCTTAAAAGAGCGTTCAAAGCTATGCATGAGATTGGAGAGCACGGTAAACTATTGCCTTGTTTAATGACTCAGAAAAAGAAAGAAGAATAAGAATTCATTATAATTACTAGGCATATATTATATTTCATTGATGAGATGAATATCTATGTTTGTATTTATAGCAATTTTGTTAAAAATAGCCATTTAGCTTAAAAGAAAAGCCGTACAAGAAATCAATCAAACTTTTCCTTTTCCCTATCAAACCTGTATCTATTTCAGCCAAATCCCAACTTTCCACGAGGCAAGGCGATAAAGCAGCCATATCATGCAACCCATCCCGGATAGTCGGATCGGCGCCAAGGGAGAATGAAACGCGGATCCCAAACCGTCATCGACGTGGGGGTCACTCCACTTGCGTAACAGTCGTTGCAAGTAGCCACGCCTACCTGCATCATGATTGGCGGAGGGGATGGCACGGGAGCAAATAGAATTAGGCCCGTTATCACGTTGCTCCTGAGCTTCACAGAGGGAGATGAAAAGGGAGGGGGGGGGGGATGCTATTATGGTGATGCTTTTGCCTCCATAACTTAATTTACATTCTCAACGAGCAATGCGTGATTTTGTAGTAAGTAGGGGGGCTCAGCGGGTGCAGGGGAGTTAAAAGAGACAGTGGAGAAAGGGGGTGTTTTGGATGCTGTCAAAACTTGTGTTCGCCGTTATGGCCACGACTGGGTACAAAAGCTACTGCTCTTTGCAGCTTTTCTGGGAGAATAAGGGAGAGAGGGCATTATGTTGCTGCCTTTGCTTGTAGAGATATTTCTCATTTGAATTTTTTTATATTGTTTAGTTTTATATTTTATACTCTGTGAGGTTTTTTTACGTGTTGTGTTTGGGCGTTCTCATCGGGTTTTCTTTCTTTTCGCTATTTTTCTTTTGTCTGATTGTTTTATTTGTATTTTTCTTTGCCGACCTGAGAGATGCGGGGGGAGTGTTATATTTGGAAATGCCTTGCTTATTTTAATTCTGGAGATAGAAGATGGGCGTCGTTGCGAGTTAAAAGAGAAGATAAAAGTGAACAGAATTGCTTTCAAATCGAATTTTCCTATTAGGGCTGTTTCATGGGATATATATATGTTTAACATTAAGAACAAATAATTTAAATACTGAATACATAAAAATAACACTTACCACAAAAATCAAAATTTAATAGCCCCCCCAGTGGATAAATTTGTTAAAACGTTTGTCTGATGACCGGACGATCATGGGATCGAGCTATAGCACTGAGGTATACTATAGTTTTTTATACATATTAAATTCTTTGAGGTCTCAATAACCTCACATTGGCGTGGTGTGTATCTAGCTCCGATGTCAACCTCATCATCTGATTGAGTTCAAAATTGTGATGTACGTTGGCTGTATTAGGCACTAGTATGGCAGGTGATGTAGGTCGGGATGTACTAATAAAACTAAACCACAATTTAAGTAATCTTAAGTTTTGATTCTGTTTAAAAGTGTATAATATCACAATAAAATTTTGAACCTGATTCTTTGCTGGGTTTTTAATAGATTCTAGAAATCTTCGAGGCTAGGTGACACCCACAGTCTTTGCTTTTTTAAATAGTTTCTAATTATTTTATGTGAAACTGCAAAAGTTCGGTCCCTAATCTCGATATGGTTTCCTTATTTACTGATTATTGAAATTTTTAATGAACCATTAAAATGGATTTTTGGTTTAATTCATCTTTCTCCTTCACATTATCTAAGTTTTATCGTAAGCAATTTGTAAAGTAATTCTAAATCAGACATGAAGATGTCAAAATTAATTATTAAAGTTTTTAAAATTAATTTAGTACTATAAAATCAACTAACATTTAATACAATAAATGCTTCATTTACAATGTAGTAAAAAAAAAAAAAAATTCAGGGCAGCTGAAAAAAAAAAAATATATATATATACTTATACCAACTAAATACTTGACTGCTTAAGCAGCTTTTCTTAAAAATAAGATCAACTTGAAATTAACTTATTAATGCAAAGTTAAGAAAGTTAAAGAAAGGTTTTCTTAGATGACAAACGTTGTGTATCACCATGCTAATCTAAAGAGTTTAAGAGAGTCTTTCATTCACAGGAAAAAGAATATGCACAAAAGAAACAAAGAAATTTTATGACACTTTTGTCTTTTATTTATGAGTTATTGTCACAAATAATGTACAAAGAAGCAAAATTCTAGACACTTTCATTTGCTTTATTCTATAGATATTATATTAAACCAGAATTTCAATACAATACTCAATACATTTAATTTTTTCTCTGTGTGCATTCGGCTTCTGCATGTTTTGCTTTTACACACAAAACTGTAATTTCCGACATCACCAACAAACCATCATCTGCTTCTATAGCACTCTGATGCATATTTTCAACCGATTTTGACTATGTTTATTTTATTTCCTGAATTATAATGTAATTAATTATAAAACTGCTAAAATGACCAGAACTTTGCATTGAAAATTGCAGATTAAACAAAAAATAAATCTACTAGCGAAATGATGATTGATCAAAATGATTTAATTACCTTAACTTCTCAATCAAATAAATATACTTCATAAGATCCAGTATTTTTACAAGTGGGAACGATTTAGTTTTTATAACTCTATTTGTTTAATTGATTGAATTGTGTTTTGTTTAAAACTACTCTTACGTTCTCTTCTTTTATGTATCTTGTGTTTAATAAGAGTTATGTTAAAACAGAATTTTCATCAATGAAGCTAATTTTAAAAACAAAAAGTACTTTAGTTTATGTTTACTTTTTGAGTTTTAATCCATTGATCTTCCCAAATATAAGTTAATAAGCTTTAAATTATACTTTAAACTAATTATTATTATTATTTTAGAATCAATTAATCACTTCTTCAAATAATTTGTAGTATATTTAATTCTAACAGTAATTTTTGATTGAAGGAAAATTATTGTAACAAATAGGAAGACTGCGTAATGAAACTGAAAATTAAAAATTGCATGTTTTAAACTTAAACTGTTTTTACTTTTTTTTAATTTTAAAATAAAAAATATATATAAATGCTGTTAAAAGTAAACATTATCCCAAAATTAAATTCATGTGAAGAATATTTTATAAATATATATTCACTCAGACCTGCAATTTTTACGTATCGAAATTATAGTTTCTTTAAGAAATTCTAAAACATATATATTCGATATTTTTTTAAAAAAAGATACTTTAAGGAGAATAATCCTCACTCTAAAATATAAACTAAATCCATTTTAAATTTTTATTCTCTAAAGGAACATTTTTCACAAAACATTTGATTGCCCTCAATTGTATTTTTAGGGAAGAAACTTAACTTTTTCTAACAGCAGCACCCCTCGTAGTCCGCCACAGCAACTTTTTCCGCGAGTTTAATGGCGATAAGTTGTGACTCGTCCTTAATGGTTGCTAGTAGAAAGCCTTCAAAGATGCTTTTAACATTTCACGATTCATTTAAATCACAGCTGCTTCCGTAAAACGAAGGATCAGTTCTTAAAGATATTTGAAAAGACGCCGAACTTTACTCGTTGAAGCTTCTTCCAAGAAAACCTATTTTTTCTCCTTCAGCTTCCCCCCTTGTAAACGCGCCTGCAGGATACGCATCAAAACCTCTTTCAAGATGATTGCAAAGTCATGCCTACGTTTTGAAAAAAGTTAAGAGTATAAGTGGGATTGAAATGGTTTACATCTTCTAGAAGTACTTAGGGAGAAAAGCAGGTGAAATGCAACGAGTGTGGAAAAACTCATGTCGAAAGTTACTCTCGAAGTTTACGCACTTTTCGTTTAAGATTCGGACATAGTTATTAAATGTTGATTGAGGGTCCACCTCAGCAAACATAAAGGTGGAACATTAAGGATAAAGCTTTTTAATGTAAAAGAGTTTTCTCAATGTTCTTTTACTTTTATTCTTCAAGTTAGCATTTATGCAGGTTGCTCAAGATTGAAGTTAAATTCACAACTTAAAATTAAAAACAGTAAAATTTCACTTGCAAATAATAATAACCAGTTATAAAATTTCAGGAAACATCTCTGTGCCACATGTTATGCATAGTTTTTGTTGCATATATTTATTATTTAAATTTTATTTAAAGTGTTTTTATAAAGCTTTAGAAATCAGATGTTTCAACATTTGGTTAAATAACAATACATTTAAGTTTTTATGTACATGCTAATCGTAAGTTAAAGCTAAAAAGTTATTGCTATATTATTTTTTATTTACAGTTTAAAAATATATATTAAATTTATACCATATATGAATTAATATAATTTTGTATTCCTTTTATCCTCTTGAAACAAGCTCTGGTCAGTTAGGAAACTACAATTTCTCTGCAAATTCTTCTTCTTTTGCATAATTTTATGTTTTAGTTCCTAACTCAAAATCCACAATACTTTATTAAAACATACAGAGCGTAGAAAAGTCAAAATATATATTCAAATACAAGGAGAGACTGCCCTAGTAAAAGTAAACAATTACATTTGGATTTTTCTATTACTCACAGAAACTTTGCTATAATTTTGATTTATGTTGAATTTATTTGGCTGTATTAATATATATTTTGATTTTTTTTTTTTTTTTTTTTTTTTTTTTAAATATTTTATATAATAATGAAAAGAAATTTTAAATTTCTGAAATTGTTCCTAGGTAGCACAACCTTATTCTTCCATTAAACTCTTTAAATGGAAATGGAAAAGGAACCATATTTTTATTTCAGACAGTGTCTTCAACTGCTTTAGAAGTGATTATCTAGAAAACAATGTAATTTTCGTCAACTTAGCTCTCATCCATGTTGTTAAACACAAATTTTGAGTTGTGCAATAATATACTTTGCATATAGCCGGCATTGAATTAACATCATCAATTTTTTTCTGTAATTGTTACTACATAAGTTGTTGTTGATCTTTTTCCACCTATATTTACGAGTATAAATTCTCCAGTATTCAGCATCTTACTCTTGTTTCCACTAGTTGAAATAGCTTTTGTTCTCCTTATTAAAGTATTGTAGGCACAAAATATCAAACCCCGCCACAAGATTCATCTTCAAGAAGGCAGCCACTAGACTCCTTTCCATCTTCTGAAGATTTATGAAATCATTGTTTTCTTTGCTTTTTAACTTTGGTTTTCCTCCATGATTTTTATTTTTACTATTTTTTTGTTTCCTAAGCTTCTTACAAAGAGGCCTTCTAGAGTATCAGTCATTGTTCCTGATTTTTCTTTCCTGGTATTTACGGCAGCAGGGTTCTTATAGCAATGATTTGGGAAAACGTCATATAATTTCTGGTACTTTGGTAAGTCAATATGACCTAAGATAATTGTACCTTGGTAAAATGCCTTGATTTATGTTATCTCTCGGTACGTTTTCTAGTCATTTTGAAATATCATTTTGAAGTACCCGTTTCATTACTATTAACTATAAAAAAGGTTAAACATCAAAAACTTCAACAAAATGTTACTTGAGTATTAAAAAAGAAAATAGCTCCAGCCACTTACCTAAACTTGTGATTCAGTTTTGAAAACACAAATACGACAGATGAACATGTGTCGAAGTGTTGCCGACATGTACTCACTAAACTCTCAAAATCTCCCTATTTTTAAGAGGCAATGTTACTAGGTACAACTGTACCTTTCGTAGAGCAGTCTCCCATGCAGTTGAACTTCATAAATTTCTAATCGATAACTTCAGTTAGTGTGAAATCTTAAAAACGCATGTAACTCAATAGCAAAAATTAAAGAAATAAGTAAAACCAATTAAGAACAAATTATTTAATTTCCTAATTATAACCTTCAAATACTATTTAATACTCCTAAGCAATAGTGTTAAAATGTTTGCATAGCATAGTCTGAGCATTTCTTATCTTAATACATTTGTCTAAAATCATATGTCAATGGTCAAATCCTTAGTGCCTGCTTAAAGCTTTTAAGAACCTACTTATTGATCACATCTTTATCACATTTGTTATGAATGTTATTTACACTATGGCAAAAAGGTAGCTAGGGAAACAATATCAGTTAAAATTTTCAATTTAAGTGCTTATGTGGAAGCTAACTTCACAAGCTAAACTTTATAAGGCAAAATGTGAATGAAGTTTTATACTTAAAAGAGAATTACGAAATGAAGTTTTAAATCAAAACATTTTAGTTCATGAAGAATCCATTTTTTCCCCTTTCTTTTAAATAAATATTTGTTTTATTTTAATACTAGCTGAATACCAGTGCTCGCTACCACTCGCAGAAAGGTTCATCGCTACAAAAAATCGAGCTATCTGAAAAGTTCATTGACACATAAGCACATGCTTACTTCACTCGTTGAAAGGTTCATTGCTATGCAAGCATGGGCTCCCTTCGCTCGCTGAAAGGTTCGTTGCAGCGTAAGTGTAAGCTCGCTTCACTCACTAAAAACTAATATCTACGTAAAACCTTAATATTAGAAGCCTCTTCCCTGTCGAGATAAAAAAAATTCCATCTTAATATAATAATACAACACCCCTTTGAGAATATTTTAACATGTGTTTGCGAAAAGTAAAATCAGAAGGCCAAAACTACTTATATTGAAATTTTCAGAGCTCTAGGCCTATTAGAAGTCGCTTTTTGTGAAAATAATAATTACAAATATTGATTAAAAAACAAATTAAAATTTTAACATTCTTTTTTTGTTAAAAGTCTCATTAGAAGGCCAAAACTACTTGCGTTGAAAATTTCAAAGCTGTAGCCCTATTAGAAATCATTTTATAAATATTTATTGATTAATTAAGAAAAAAACAAAGTAAAATTTTAAAATTATGTTTTTCAAGAGTCCAACTAGAAGGCCAAAACTACTTATGTTGAAAATTTCAGAGCTGTAGCCTTATTAGAAATTTAAAGATTTTTTTTTTTTTTAATTTTTATTCTTTTTTTTATTTTTATTTTTACTACTTTTTATTTTTATTTGATAAGCTTCAGACGATTCTAAATAACATCAGTTTAATTATAACGAGAGAGTAATATCATACATTCATTAAAAAAATGTTTTTAAGGATAAATTGAAGTCAGAACTGAGTCAGACAGAATACAAAATATCAGAATACGCCCTTCCATTCGAAAAAAAAATAATGCTTTGAAACATCATCTACCAAATTCATCATTATTCTGCATTTTCAACGTCGTACCTTCGAGGATAGCATTTTTCACCTCACCCTACTTTCAAATCTCGTCATATTTTCTCGAAAGAACAGGGCTTATGGAAGAGCCGTACGCATATACCTGCCTGCATCTTTTGTAATTGGAGAGTTACACGGAGGCAGTTTTCAATCCATGCACTCGCTATATGCAAAATAAATAAGCAGCAAGAATAAAAAAAAATGTAACCCAATCTCTTACCTTGCGATGCCTATGTGAGCTTTTAGTCATTGATTTCTCAAGACTCCCCCCTTCTCTGCCTTGGTTCTATTTTTATGTTTACTTTATTTTATTCGAGCCTTATTTTTGTTCCGAACAGGCCAAAGATGAGAGGAAGTAATAATTTTCGATCCGTAAACCCCGAAGCCACGCATCTCATAAAGAATGTTTCCGCCTTTTTAGTTCTGTATCTCTCGCGCTCTCTTTGTGTTTCTCCTTTCTTAAAGGTATTTCAATGACACAAAGGATTGCATGCAGCGGCGTCTTTAGGTGTGTTTTCCTTATAAAAAAAAAGTATACGTTATTGAAGAAAATATTAAAAAAAAAAAATGTATGAAAGAAATGTAGAAAAGTATGTATAGAATATGCAAGTGCATTCGACGTATATGAATATTTATTTGACTTTGTAGTTGGTTGATTAAAGCGATCAATATTTTTTTATTGACGCGTAAAATGAAAAAAATCAATCAGTTGAAGTGCTCGTACATATGAAACAATGTTATAGATAAATTTGTAGTTTGAAGTGCTTGTACGTAAGAAGTTATACATAACTTTAATTCATGAAGTGTTTATACATGAGGCTAAATATATATAAGTCTGTTTCTTGAAGTGATTATACTTATGACTCAAAGTTATAAGTAATATCATTTTAGTTCAGTGTAGCAAAATAGTAATTTCTAAGATCACATTTAAAATTTAAAATCAAGTTTAAATCGTAAGATTATAGTTAGATTTTAGAAAGATTTCATCATCAATGAACAAAATTATAAACTAATTAATGTTTTTATATTGACTTAAAAACAACATGATAAATTGTGGCTTGTATTTAAAAGTTACTTCCCTCATTTTAGAGTGGATGCACACTTTTTTCTTACTATGCCACTACTTTCTTACTACTTTTCGTACTATGCCACTCTTTTGACCTCACTATATATCAAATAATAATTTGTTATTTCTTCAGCCTCTAATAGAATTTTTTGTTAAGATTAAAACACAGAAATCATCTACTTGTTACCATTTTAATTTTAGTTCCGAATGCATTGTCTGTCATTTCAAAACGAAGACAAAGGCTTTCAACAGCGTCAGGACAGATTTATGTATAATATAACATCAATCACCTCAAAAGTATCTCATAATCAGGGAGAACATTCCGTGCAATAGTTAAGACAATTAGGGCGTATTCATCCACATCGAAAGCCAAAACAAGATGGCCGTTAGTGAATCTTGGCGATAATTCTCCAAAGGCAGCAACCCTCGCTGAAACGCAGACACCTTGAGAAGCGTTGACAGCATTCTCTCTTCTCCAGTGTTGATAATGATGTGTTGGGGGGGCCAGGGCCACATAATAGCCGCCTGAATGACATGTTGGCACGTCGCCCCATTAGGAGCCCCTCCCATACCAACCCCCTCACCCCCCACCATTTGTCAGCTCCCCCATCTAGTTGTGACAACCCTCCTTTTATTGTTGAAGCATACTCTTATGGTCAACATCCACCAACCTTGGGGGAGGAATATAAAGATAGCAGAATACCATACTACAACATCCCCCCTCCCTTACCTGTCAGCTGACAAACCACTCTTTGTCAGAATATTTTCGCTCCGTGGTCTTTGTTTACAAGACTTGCTGCGAGTGGAAGTGACTCCTGTGACAGGTCTTAGGATGCCTAAATAGCAAGGCTGTCCCCGGCAGAATGGCGTGTGTGACAGTCTTTTGCATAAAGGTTTATTTTTGTTTTTGAGAAGAATACAAGAAGAGAGAACTTAAGGGGGCTGTTAAATGTTGGTGGTTTAATGTAATTAAATTACTAACTTCGCTTTCTTTCGTGGATATTTTTTGTCCAGGAAAAAAAATAGTCATTGTTCACAGAATGCGCCATTTTATCATTCTTTTTCATTTTAAGAATAGAACAGTTTTGTAGAAGACATTTTAGCCTTACTCACAGCTACTTATAAGAGACAGTTTGAATTTATTTTTACTTTTGGCACGTTTTTTTTCTGTCTGGAATTTGTGAAATTTCAAAAGGTTACTTAATTTACTTTATTTATTGATTACGATTCTAAACAGTTTTTAACCGTTGCGTCTGGTTAGCTTCTCGGTCATAGAAAGATCATAGTAGGGAAGCGACATTGCAAGTTTCTTTAATGGCGTGTAATCATAATTCTAAACGATTTCAACAAAGAAACTTTTATTCTTTATTAAAGCTGTTTTACAGAAATGCAGCTTCGAAATTGTTTTGTATTTATTATGATAAAATAATGTATAAACTTATTTTTTATAAAATGAAATAAACAGGTCTATATTTCTCAATATAGAATTTTAGAAATATTAAATTATATTAAGAATCTTATACAAATAAAAATGACTATATACTATATTAACACAATTAGTTATTTAAAATATCAGCTATTGATCATAATTAGAAGTGCCAGCAATCTGACTGATAAAGTACAAAACGATATGATTTATACAAGTAAAGAATATGAAACTGTAAACATTTACTATTCTTCTTACTATATTAGCAATACTATTTGACAACGGATAAAAATTTTCAAATCTTTAGATACAAAAGATATTTCAAATTAAATTAACTAATTTTTAGTTTAAATATTCATGTATTAAACTTTATAATGGATAATGCATTTTGAATTTTTGTTTTACCGATTTTAAGAAAGACAAATGACTTCATCAGGGCAAAATAACTAGTCATTTACATACTTGCAAATCAGTGAAATGTTATATTTTTGAATTTTCAAATTTTTTATTTAACATACATTATGAAGAAATGATTATTCTTCTTTCATTAGGTTGGTCATCCTTCATTCTTTAACCTTATTAATATTCAAAAGCAGCACAATATTAGTAGATGAAGATCAGATCCACGCCTATAAAATTAAAATAAATAAGACATTATTAACACATTTATTCTAAATATTTTTTTTTTTCAATTGTATATCCATAAAAAAAAGAAACACGTGTTAATATTTTCTTGGTTATTGATAATATTTTGCATATAGACAGTGTATGCTAGTTATAAAGTTGATTTTATTGATGATGTTTGTAAAATCAATGTAGCTAATTTTCATAAATAAAAATTATTTAAATTCTTAAGATTGAAATTACTCCTTATAGCTTGAAACTTATCTTTGTAATCTTTTGTATATCTTTTCCTTTATAATCTTTGTATATATTTATCTTTGACTTAAAAATGAAAATGATTTAAGAACAGAAATGCACAATATAAAAGAAATTAAATATCTTGATTTTAAAAATATGTAAATGAAAACAATACATCAAATTCAAATTTATAAAAGACCATATAGCTTGATAGCCACCTTGAAAAATATCTTTTTATGTCTCTAAAAAAATAATACTTTATTTCTCTATTTTTAGGCAATGCTCACACTAATCTTACAGCAATTGCATCTTGCATAGTTCATTGTCCATCTCATCAACGCCTGATCGGAACAATCAATTTTTGCATTTTCCAAAAAAATTAAGGTCAATAAAAGAGATAAAAATTTCACTACTTTCATTCTTTTACCCATTGTGACGCATCTAAAAAAAATACTTCCCCCAACAGTTTATTTCCGGAATTCATTCTTAGCAGTAATTCACCAACTGTCGCCCCTTCCCTCAACGATGCTGGGGTCGGACCCTGCCATGTGTCCGCACATAACATGAGGGTGTCCCGTGTGAAAGGTGCAAAAAAGTGCATTATCGACAACCGTTATTGGAGAAGAAGGATGCCCAATAGGGTGATAGATCCGGGATGAAAAGAAGCCGATCCACCCCCTATGCGGGTCCCTACGCCAAATTGGAGGATCTATTGGCTGGAAACTGCGAGGCAGCTAAATCGATTCTATTGTCGTTTTTATCTATCAGTCTCCTCTAGAAGAGTTTTTTTTTCTCTTTGTAGGGAGCTTTTGTGTGGAAGAGATGAGATTTTTCACTGGTCTCTGTTTCCTGTTCCTTTCACATCTATTGATCCGAAATAAATCATCGGCGAAAAGTGTGATGCTCCTGGTAGGTTGTTAGACGACTTTTCTCCGGGAGATGGGAAAAGGCATTGATCCGGCAAAATGTTTTTTCTTTAGTTTTCTCCTTTCGCATTGCTTGTTTTGTTGTGTTGGTGGGTTTATCAGGGGGTTCTTTTAAAAGTCTACCTGAATTTTAACGCTTAGACAAGTTTTAGGGGGTGTGCTTGTCATTCCATTTATTTCATATAATAAAAAAGAAGCAAAAGGGACATATTTCTACTTTACCTTCCATGTGTACTTTTTAAACATTTTTTCACATTCTTTCTTTTTTGTGTAAGTGGATTTATCAGGGACATTTTCTTAAAATCCACATGAATTCTTAACGCTTAACTAATTCCTGTTACGTGGGTTTGTATAATGGAATATTTAACGCTATTGTTTAGTTTTATTAGTTTTAGCACATTTCATATACTTCATGTGTAGTTCTATGATGGGTTGTATTGTATTTTTACAACACAATGGTCATGTTGTAATGACAATATTTGGATTTCGAAGATTAGTGAGAGTGAGAGAAAGGAACATCTTTTGAGAAAACTTTAAGTGTGGAATATCTCGCAATTGATATTAAATGGAAAAAAAAAACCTTGAGTTACACTCTCTATACGAGGCCCGATATTATTATCTATCACAAACACCTCTTTTTTTAGAGTGGTATTTTTAATAAGCATTAACTTGTGGTAAACGCCAAAAATCTACTATAAAATAACATCGAATTAGTTACAAAAGTTACAAATATGAAAATTCCATCTGTATTCTAGAAAAGTTTTGAAGAAAAAAAAATATATATATATATATACAATTTAATTTTTTTTTTTTTAAATTTAGTTTTAATTTAAATTGTAATCATTTAAACTGTTTGCTAACTAGTTTTATTTTCTTTCTGGACATTATCTGTAAAAAATATTCTTTCACCTGCGATTTTATTGATGGATTTAATATTATTTACACAAATTGTCACCACCAATCATGTTTTATAAAAAGATTAAGTTATAACTAAAGAATTCCTGGTACTTGTTTTTGTTCGAAATTTTTTTCTGTTTGTATATGTAGCGTAAGATAAAATAGTATTTGATACGCCATCTTAAAAATAAATATGAAATCATTATTAAAGTATAGAAATTCGGCTCTCAAAATAAAACACTTATCGTATGTATAAAATTTACTAACAGATTTGTTCAACAACTAGATATATTTTATTATCTTATATGCAAGTAAATAAAAATTTCAATTCACATTAAACTATATAACTTCAATTTCAGTTAGTTACAACTCTTCGTGATAACTCACAGTGAGCCAGTATAATAAAAAGTACGACTAAAAATATAAATGCGTCTTATGTTCTCTCGGATGAATATAACCTCATCTTAAAATTAATATAAGTAAAGCTTTTAGAAACTGGAACTGTAATCTGGCAACATATTGTTCTATTAACAACATAAAATTTTATAGTATTGCACTATAAACAAACAAATATATTTGAATCACACAAATTTGAATCTAACAAGAAAAGAACACTGGACTTAATCGCAAACAAATTCGAAGTTTAGGAAAATTAAAACTAATTACAAATGTTATCTCAGAAACAATTCCAGTCGACTGAATGAACCTTTTAAAACGTCATTTAGCAGTCCCTCCAAAGTTAGAATCCAATTCAACGCTCAAGGAGTGGGTCGTGTAATAACTCTCCTGGCACCAATTCTTCCACAAAACAATTCCCAGTTCTCCAAATCTACAATTCTCCAGTAACAATACCCGTACGCCAGGTGATCCTTCTGCAACAACTCCCCTTTCAAGCTTTGCTTCAAAACACTTGGGCAATTTCACTCCCTAATAAGCAGTGTCTTTCCTTTTTATCATTTCATTATCTCTTAGCTAGGAATGTGTCACCCTCTGCATTGTTCCTGGCTTTCTCAATTAGGCGAAACTTTTCAGAAGGGCACCGCCTAATTACACGGGACCCTTCCCCTTTTGTTCGATGGAATTCCTGAAAAGCCGCGGGAAAGTTTATCACTCAATTAAAATAACTCATTAGTATATGGAGGAGAGAAGCTCTTGCGCTCCGGCGGGTGGGATAACTGCATTATATTTTAGTGATGCGAGGGTGTATTGGTATAGGGAGGGTTCGGGATGGATAATGCAAGCGTGCAGTCTCATTAATAATGATGTGGTGTGGGGAGAGGGTGGATAAATATGTAGAGTGTGGCTGCTGGGTTGTTGGAGGGTTGCCGCAAGGACTTCACGTTCTGTTATTGTATGGCGACAATGCAATTGTCGGTGATTTATCAGCATTTTAAGTGAAAGAATAGAGTTTTAGAATAAAGATATGAAATGCTAGAATTTCTTAAAATGTTACTACACTCAGGAAGTTAATAAAAAAATACTTTCTGATTTTAATCTGCTGTTGAAATACAGCTCTCTTAAGATATGCAAAAATATTAATCTGTTAAAATGATGTCGACCAAATGGTATAGTGGTTAGCGTGCTAGCTTCCAGACCACGAGGTTGCGGGTTCGAGTCCCTTGTTAGGCATGGGTGTTTGTAAATGTATGTTGGCTTGTCTAATGACGAATGTTTCGGCGCATTATAGTCCTCGTGTTGCTGACGGTGCCAGATAATCTGAAAACAACCAACCTGTTAAAATGATGGCTAAATATGTTTGCACCACTGAAGCCTCACTATAAAAATATCTTGTAGATGATGAAAAGTTTGACCCTTAAAACTTTCTATAAAAAATAATGTCTTCGTTGCCCACCATCCAGAAAACTAATATTTTAAATGATTTCGCAAGTCAAAAGATAATGAAAAATATTACTTCTATCCACTTGAATTGACTTATCTTCTACATTGTAATAAGAAAAGTAACTATTTGACTATAAGTCAGTAACAAAGAAGAAATGTGAACACACAATTTATTCTTGAAATTTGATTATAATAATAAATATGGTAAGGTCAATACTTCATTGAGGGTTATAAGGTAAGTTTTGGAAAAGAGCACACCAATCAAACTTTCTATAAAATATCATGCCCATCAATGTAAAATTTATATATTAAATTTCCGATACTACAATCCCAGACTATCCATTCTCAACTCCCGACACAACATATACAATTTTGAGAGTGGACAGCGAGATTTAATCCCATCCAATTTCACAATTCTCGACAATTCAACCAGTCTGATTTATCACGCATCACGCCTACAGGCGAAATGCACGCGAACGTCCCCACAATTAACGCGAAACTACGAACTGGCCAAAACCCGCCAACAAAAGCTTCCAAACTCAGATGACATGAGTGAGGAACTTTCATATCAGTTCGAGGGGCTTAAAACTTGATCAAAATTCCTGACGTGTCCACCAGTTTAAACAGGGCGCGCGACCACTCATCACACATGAGAGTTTGGTGCTAAATGTTCCATTAATGGCAAAAGCGGGGGTGAATAGATCTAGAAGGGGGGTTGCATTCTGTTCCTGTTGAGAAGCCTGTTAATGTTTGTTCCAGGAGTGTTGATTGTGCGATTTGTGTGGGGGGAGGTTTGCCAACTCAATTTGTCGGGCCATCACGCAGTGGTTGGCACACGCGAGCTAGTGTGGAAGGCGGTAATGGGACGATTATATTGCTGAGTTGTAGTTTTGTGGTGATGCGTGTGTGGAGATGCGAGATGTTTTGTTTAAAATTAAATGGTTTTTTTTATTTTTGTTTTTTTGGGAAAAGTATTTCGAAAAAGTTCTTTAGTGTTTGATTTCTTAAGCTGTGTTTGCATTGAAAAGTATGATTTGTTAACTACGAAGAGGATTTATGATTATGTGAATGTGGAATCTGCTTAATTTAAGGGTTTTGTGCTTTTGAAGTAATTTTGTATTACTTAGAAAAATGCTATTGTAGAATAATACATAGATTCATTTGATTATGACAAAACAACAAACAAAAATGCTCAAAATAAGGTATGCGATCATAACAGAGAGAATAGTTTTCATGGATATATGATTTAAAAGTTACAGAACTCGCATTTATATATTGCCAATATCGAGATAAATATGAATTACAAAAGTGTTTTTGAAGTAAAATCACATTTATCTAACAAATTGACATTATAACTTTAAAATAAAAGAACACATTCTCCACTTCAATAGAGCTATGTGGGGACAAAATGTAAGGGCTATAACCAAATTAAATATTTAAAAGTCCAGATCTAACATATTATAAAAATAACAAATTATTGCAGCATGTAAATAAAAAGTATTTTATTCAACAGAAATTTAACGTTTTAGTTAAATGTAAAAAAAATGAGATTTTATAACATTGCTATCAGCTACATATGAGCTTAATTAGTCAATTTTAACTAGTTCTAATTTGGTTAACTTTAAATTTTAATGTGATAATTGTTGCCAAAAATATAGCTAAACTTGCCATCTTTTTTTAATTAATGAAAATATGAACATGAAAAAGGTAAATTATACCTATCAATGGCAAATATAAATGCAGTGATCAATATTAAGTGTAATTGAAAGTTGTGCAACACCCCTAGTTTTTTGCAAACTCAACTTAGTTCTACATACTTTATAGTAAAATGTAATTTTTTTTTGTTACAAAATTTTTGTATTTCAATATCCATTTTCAAAAACTATTTCAAAAGCAGTTTCTGGTGTGTGTGTTCGATTTCAGTATCATTATAGCTATTTTTACAAAAAAAAAAAAAAAAAAAAAAAAAAAATGCAAGGTGTTTATACAAAGTTCTTCTCTTTAAAGTCGTTTTAAAGTATTAGCGACGTACCTACCGAAAATTTTGTATACATACTGCTTAAGAAATTAAAAAGAAACTATTTTCTAAACGATAAAATATATAAACAGTACAAAGTTTTTCAAATGGCACTTCAAAGACTACAATTACAGAATAGATGTAAATTTTATCAAGTTAAGTTCCTTTTGGTCTAAAATATCATTCACAACTTTCACAATAATATTTAGCCTTTCTTCCGATGACAAAAATTGGAACTCATATTTAATTTTTTTTCTTCAGACATCCTTTCCCATGATATCAGTAGCAGGTATAGACATTTCAAAAAGATTTCTTTTTATCCACGCGATCCATATGGCAGTAAACAAGATAATTTTAAGTATGAACACCATGTATTATCAAAACCTATAAAATAACTACAATTAGAACATTCTTCAAAGTCATAAGCTTATTTATGCAAAATATTATGCTACATAAAACTTTTAAAAATTAAATATATGATTTTCTTTTCCTTATGATATCTTCTCACGAAAACTACCTTGACAACTTACAATGTTTTTGTTATTCAAATAGATGCATTTCATCAAGACTAAATTTTAACTGCAATACAAGTATTTCTCCCTGCATAACTTCTGGTTATCGGTTATAATAAAAACACACAAAACTAACATACAAACATAACACGGGGATATATTTCAAATGAAATGTTATTTTACGAGGAATGTGTAAAAAATTTCAAGGAAGTGTGAGTAAACACGCTAAACATTACATTCTTACATACATGAGGAAAAATGCGCCCCAACTTTTCAACTTTGTTATTATAAGAGAAAATGTAGAAGCTTTCCGTGTATTTTAATGATGTTCATATTTTTAAATTTTACGGGGGGGGGGGGGTAATGTTTAATTTCCTTTATATAGAAACTTTTTGGTCTTTTCTATTTTTATGTTTTCGATTATATTTTGCAACATTTTATACCTTAACAAAAATAAAAATTATCCTGAAACTATTTCACACTTAGTTGCGCATCATGTAATGTATAATAATGTGAGAAAAATTCAAATATTCACGTGCTCAAAATATAAGATTTCCTTTAAGTATTTACAGAAATGTATTTAATTCAAATAAATAAATAAATAAATAAATAAATAAATAAATAAATAAATAAATAAATAAATAAATAAATAAATAAATAAATAAATAAATAAATAAATAAATAAATAAATAAATAAATAAATAAATAAATAAATAAATAAATAAATAAATAAATAAATAAATAAATAAATAAATAAATAAATAAATAAATAAATAAACAAACAAACAAAGAAACAACAAAAAATACGCAGAAAATTATATTTCCTCACTAAACTTGTTGAAAATGCTTTAAGTGTTTTAGAAATATGGTTTATTTACCCCATAATAAACAAAGAAAATGGTTACGTTTATATTTCTTTGTAGCCAATGAAAATAGATTCCCGATCGAATTTATTTTTCTTCAACTTAAACAGCAAGTTCAACAAATCTGCAAAATCTTTTAAATCTTCCGATTTACGACTGTTGTGTGGTTTAACAAACAACTCCACTTTTATAATCACTAAGAAAACTTCCAACAGTCGATTACTGAGATATTATGGAACACTGATAAATATTTCTGTATCTCAAAAATAAAAAATCTATGAACCTACATCACAACGTTGATTTACTACTCCATTGCTATGGTGATGTATTCTCTTCCAGTAAGAGTAAAATTTCATGCACCCACGTGATTTGTTTCTCTAATATACCCATCACCCACTCCCGCCGCATATCAAATTCCGCATTCGAATGAATTCGCCACCAATCGCGACAAGTCAAAACTATTCTACCCTTCTTTTTATTGGATAGTTCCTGTCCGTTCTAACATCTGCCGGGTCACGTATTATTCGCAGACTTCCTACAAAACTTCCTTTCTCAGCGAGCGGACACAAGTCAATTTCCGTCCGTTCTGTTTTCGTTCTGACCAGCTGGAGCGACATCACAAAGTGATTGGGTCCAGTTGGGCAAGCGGAGATTGAATCATCAGGGGCGACTGATGGGCTTGTAGAGACTATGTATGTTTTCTTCTTTTTTTTTTTTTTTATCCCTGAACATTTTATTCAATCCTGGACTCGTCCTGAAAGTGAGTAACGGCTTTCCATAAGGATGGACGGTGAGCAGTTTGGGAGGGTTGGGGGTAGGAGAATGCTTGCTAGGAAATGGATTCTTTGGAGTTTGGAATTGACCAATGAATTTTTATACTATGAGTTCAAAAAAAAATTATTTTTGCAAAAGTACGATGGTTTGTTTATTGTAACATAAATATTTGAGCAATTCAAGAATATGAGACAGCTAGAGATCCGCAAGCGCTTTTTTTTTTTACTGCTCCTGAATATTTAGTAGGCACGAACTTGAGTTTTGCTAAAGTTACAATTTTGTATAAAAATAAAAATCGATTACAACTAGTTAATAATGCTCAAAATTAAGACATTTAAATTGAAATAAGTTTCACCAACAACAAAAACTCAAGACGCCAACATTTAAAAGTGTTTTAAATTATTCCATTTCAGTATTAAAAGTATGCCCTACTATAATTTTTTTCTACTCTACATTGCAATTACTCCATACTTTAATTAGCGCATTATTAAAGCACCTAAAATTGAAAAAATCAAAGAAAACATTTGCATAACAGAGGCTTATGATTTTTAAAAGTATTTTATTCATAATTTGTCTGTATGCTAGCAAATAAACAGACATAATATATAGAAAGGCCATAAAAAAATTTCCCTGATACATGATTCTCTAGAGGTTTATCCGCTCAACCAATTGAAATAATTGTTATTTGAATATACACTCGAGATTGTGATAATTTCGAATAGAGATCTCACGGGTATGGTTACAGTGACAAAATTTAGTAATTTTCAAATGACAACATCCATTCTTTTCTCCTGCGCAAAGTATTCAGCACTTTGAAAAACAGCAAAAGCTTTGTAATGATACACGTATGGCAAATATTAATTGCGTAAAACATTTGCATAGAAGAGCATTGTAAAGGACCAATGACAAAGAGAGGAGAGGGGAAAATCTTTTATTGAAATTACAAGTTTTCAGCATGTTTATCTTGGTTGACTGTAATGCACTGCTTGTGATAGATTGTTGACATCACTGACTAACGAAACATCGCAGGAGAAATCTGTTTATTATTTATTTATATTTTTTTCGTGTTGCGTGTATCTTTCCAATGGTATTTATAGAAGTTCAATGCGCTGATAAATTTGCGTAGGTTAAAAGTGAATGTTGCTATTCGAAAATTATAAAATTTTTCATGCCTGTTAGGTTAGCGCTATGGCATCGCATGTCAAAGGTGCCGGGTTAGGCATGGGTGTTCCTTGTAGTTCGGAATCCACGTTAAACTGTAGGTCCCAGACTGATTAGCCGCTATTAAGCACAAAAATAGGTCGTTGAGCGTGCAAAACTAAACCAAACAAAAATCTAAAAATTTTCACTTTAACCTATGGGTTAATATTTCGGAGGTTTTTTTTTTTTTTTTATGAACACACTGTAAATACTTTTCAGACTGAATTATTTTAATTTCTTAATTTATCCAAATAAATTTGTGAATTTGTCTACTTTCTCTTGTAAAGATTTTTCAATTCACCACACTGAAAATTTATACTACACAATTAGAAATGTAAGTTCTTTTAGTTAACCCCTTGAGTATCTTACTATTTTAATTTTATACTTATCGTATCTACCAAAACCGCGACCTCTATTTTATTTACTATACTATAAAATTAGAAGCTTAGTTCTAAATTGTAAGTAATATGCACTTATATAAGTAAGTGACGCAGATTGAAAGCTATTACGTCAGGAATAGCTTTCAATAAAGGTTACGTAAAGGAAAGTATTTACTATAAGAATGTTTTTCGGGATTTTACGATGAAAAAAAATAATATTATTCTGAGATCTGTACTCTTTCAAAGCTACTCCTCGATTAAAAGAGTAAAATATAAAAATCATGAGCATTCCATTAATGTTTTGGAACTTTTTAATACATAAATTTTAAGCTTTCAATTTATTTAAGTTTGTGAATTTAAGTTTTTTATTACAAATATGAGATTTGTCTGAAACGCATTTATTTTCAACACAAAGCTTATTTATAATAAAGTACTAAATATGTTTTTTTTTTTTTTTTTTTTTTTAAATACACTGTCAAAATGTAAAGTATTTGTACAGAGTTTAGTTTTTCTACCATATAACTTTTCACTAAAATATTTAAAAAAAAAAAAAAAACTAATAGTATCAGAAAAACAATGACTGTAAAACCGCTGTACTATTTCATATCCATATTCAACGTCAACACTTCTGCCTAGTAAATACAGACCAATATTCCAATTTTATTAAAAAAATAATAATAATAACATAAAAATACGTATTTAATGTACTCAAAAATCTATAATGGACTTACAAGAAAATTATTAAACAGTTTATGGGAAGTGATTTTTTAAATTTATGTTTAAATGAGCCTTGTAATTTATGCAGTTTAGAAAAACAATTGCAAGTTTGAGGGAACTAGTAAAACATTTTATGTTACAACAACAAAATGAGTTAAAGAAATATCTGCACTCTATCAATGAATAGAAATATTCTCTAATAAAACAATTATAATAACAGCAATGCCCCCAATAACATCCAATATATACCAATCTACAATTTGCCTTATCTAATGAATGCCTTGATACAAAACTTATTTACTGAAAACCAACCAATCTATAGCTACATCACCTGTCATACCTTCTCAGAAGTTATTCCGAGACTTTTCAATCCAGTGTTGGCTTTTTAGCACTCTACCCCTAATTGACACACTGTTTGCTTTTTCCACCACTTCGATTCCCAGCAGTCGCTATGGACCAGGTCTCTACTTAAGCTAATGCAGGGCGTGCATTAGTGATCTCTGACCCCTTACCTTACCTATATATTGGTACTACAGACATACTCCCCTCCCCTATGGTACTGACGCTAATCTGTCATTGTAAAGCTCACACCTCAGATCGACACGTAAGCCATTGATTGTTAGAAGGTTTGACAGCTTGTTGGTTAGGTTAGAAGTATAAAATGGGAGAATGTTAAATAAACTCCTGGAAAAATGAGAAAATTTGTACGTAGATTACTTTCATTGTGATATTTTATGTACTAAAAAATCTATAATGGATTCGCAAGAAAATTATTAAAATAAAGTTCGAAGACCTCTTGGGACATTTTATGGCATACATTGTAACGTTACAACAGCAAAATAAGTTGAGGAAATAACTGGTATTCTATCAATGAATATAAATATTTTCTAATAAAATTATTATGAAAGTTAGTTAGTAATCCTAATTGATTTTTGAAATAAAATTATATATATATATATATATATATATATATATATATATATATATATATATATATATATATATATATATATATATATATATATATATATCAAAAATCAATTGGGATTACTAACTAACTTTCATAATAATTTAATTAGAAAATATTTCTATTCATTTCAAATTTTTAAATATGAAATCTTATCTCGACTTTCTTGGCTTCTTGGCTTTTCTTTAGATTTTGAGTACAGTGTACATAAAATAAGTTTTTTTTTAATTTTTTTTTTTTTTAATATGAGCTTTTAATACATTCCGGTTATTCTTCAATACATGAAGAAGATGGAAATAAACTTCATGATGGAATTGGTATAAATTGCTACAGGTATTTAGGAGAAATTTTAAGTTTATTTACAGAATTTTTGTGTTTAAAATTGACAATGAAGAAAAAGTTAATTCAAACTAACCTTCCTGATTCGAACAAATTTTCTGCACCAAAAAACTTTTCTAATTGTACGTTTATACAGTTCATTTACATTTAAAAAAGTATTTAAATCTAATATCATAACGTTGAATTATATTTAAATGTATCAATATAAGCTGAAATTGCCACATTTTTAAACTCATTTTTCTTCTCGGTGATATCTCTGTGAATGAAACGATAATATATTTTCATTCGAAAATTATAGTGGAAATTATGCGAGGAAGGGAAATACAATTTCAAAATGCTCCTTAAATTTAATATATGCAATAAATAAGTAATTTTAACTTCTGACAGAAAATTACTGCAATTAGTAATACTATGCCTTTCGTTTTTACTAATAAATTAATAATAAAAATAATCAGTCGATATGATTAGAAATTGAATATGATCAAAGCATTGTATATCTATTAGGGTGCGTCTTATTTTCGAAGGTGTTAATTTTTTATGGGACACCCTCTCATTGTGTTCCATTTGATGAGAAAAAAAATCCCAATTTTTTTTTTTTATTAAAATCAAATGATATTTAGAAGTTGCTACCAGCTCTGCAAAATTTGACAAATTTTACATTACGCAAGCATTGCAATTAATGTGTTTCATGTATTTATTAGAGTATTTAATAGTTCAGCCAGTAGTTATTGAATCATTATATATATTATGTTTCAAGTAGCTTATATGGATTTTAGTTCAAGTAAATCGTATCAATTTAGTAGTAAAATATCAATTTTAACTAAATAACTAAAATTTGAAAAAGTACCAAAGTAGATATTTTGAAAATATTTTTTTTTAAATGATGGGCTTAAGCAATCATTATTTTCCCCTCCCCACCCCTTTTTTTTCCTTTCTTTTTATTTATAATTTCCGACCTTGAATTTGTAATTAAAAAAACCTACACCCTACTCTATAAAACTGCATTAACTGTAACCATTTAACTATTTCTTTAACTGCAAATGTAACCATTTCATTGTTTATGTTTACTTTCTTCTGATGCAACTGCATATAGTTTTTCTTTGCTTACTAATGATTTTAATCAGCTGCTGTTAATTGAAACTGGTGTCATACCGATGTATTTTAATCTTTTTCACTATTTGTGAGATTATCTTAAATTATCTGCAGGTTTTCTAAATCACCAATTTCATCATGGCAACACTTCATTGTCTTCAACGACAAAACCGAATACAAAAAAACAAACCATGATATTGCTCATTTGCCAAATATCATTTTTACTCATACAAAAATTCTATCCAAAAGTAAAACCATGTCTCTATTTTTTCATTTAAAGCAGATTTTGAAGAAAAATATTAAAAATGCTTGTCATTCAACAGTTATATATGTCATGAAGATGTGGGCTAAAGTGCGAATACCAAAAAATAAAAAACAACTTGTAGCTTCTCAAATATAATTTTTTTTTCACGATTGGGCATACTTGAAGAAGTTAAGCAGTTAGTGTGTACAGGTACATCAGGGTTTGTACACTTTGGGCGAAAAATAAATGTATACTTTAAAATGGAAAAACTTGACTTTTTCATGATAGTGGTAATTTCATTTGCCGGCAGCAACTAGCAACCCCTAAATTTTATTTAAACTTCCCAAAATTTTTAAACATGTGGTTTCTCACCAAAAGGAAGCATTTGAAAGGGTGTCCCGAAAAAAATTTTAAAATTAATTTTTTAGTGTCATATAAGACGCACCCTAATAGCCTTAAGTAAAAAGTGACACGTATTTTGTATTTCTAATTGGCATATTAATTCGAAAATTATTATCGTTTTTAATTATAACATACTAGGGGCTACTCTCCTTGCTCGCTAACGTTTACCAACCCCTTAGATTGCTATACAATCCCTTTGGTTCACGACGCGAACCCAGGCTTACTTCGCTCGATTCAAAGTGAGGCATTTAAAATATGCCCTAGCAAAAAGCTATTTCAGATAACTTTTTTAAAAGTCGCAAAGAGGCACCGTACAGTAAATCATAACCTGAATGAATATATTATTTAAAAAAAAGTTTTTTTTTTTTTTTTTAAATCTTTTCTTGACGTAATCAAGTGTTTAGATTTTTTTTTTTTTTTTAAGCACGTTCATTTCAACTTTATTACAAAACTGTCGTTTTGTTATTTCTCTTAAAGTAACGAGTAGGATACAAGAGCTCACACAATCAATTGAAAATCTCTATGCATAATATCCTGCCACAAACACAAAACTAGCAATTTGGACGACTTCGCCTTCGATAATACCTTCCCTTTCTGAAACAAAACGTTCTTCATGAACATCGTAGGAAAGGACAATGATTAACTCAGCTACACAGGACAGCAATTTCGAAGGAGTGCAGTACAAATATCGCCCCGCCAAAAATATAATCCCCGTCCATTGCACAATGTAAGCGGAATTTTTACTCATTTCGCTCATAATACTCGGGCATTATTTCTCATCATTCCATTGTGCAGCCGGATTGGGGCAAATGGGAGGAGGGTAAAATAGCCAAACTGCTCTTTTCCACATTTCGCCACTCTAATCTCAGTTTAATTAAGGGTGAGTAATTTCACTCAAGAAGCGGAGGTGACGACACAGCACCCCATTTGCTAATCCTTTAATATCAAGGCCTCGTTTCTGGAGAGGACAATATCTTCTTCGCCTCTCCCTTTTGCTTAATTTCAATTCTTTCGCTTTCTTTCTATGTTCAGCTCCTTCAACCAGATTCATTCTTCTTGGAGAAGTTCCGTAAATAAGCAATAATGAGGGAATAAGGGGACGCTATATAGGAAGTCATTATCGCGGTATTTGGCGGTTGCTTGCAGATTAATTTGACTAAAAAGAATGGTATACAGGTAAGGAAACATTAAATCGTTATGGAGTTGTGCCATTCTTTATCACTGAACACAATGAGAAGATCTGTAAATCACTCTTAACAAGAAAACATTTACCTTCCGCATTACAAATATTATCATAAAAAATTGACCAAATCACTGGTTATTAATTAATACTTACATTCCGAGTAATATTTTCTGGTGTAAAATATTTAACCACTTCATCAGATGATTTTGATGTATAACATGTTAAATATTTAGCATCTCACGTTTATACTATATTAATTTTAATACTCCTGAATGGAATATTTAATTATTGGGGTACTAATTTGTCCTTAAATAAGCTAAGTTAGCAAAAGTATCAAATAAGCTCGCAATTAATAGTTGGTTTTTTTTCCCTTCTTTTCTTTCTCCAATTTTTATCTTTCCATATTTTTATCTGAACATTTCAACAAACAAGCATATTGAATTGCTGATTACAAGATAGCTATTAGTTATTTGTCTGTTTCTCATTTTGATACATATCTCAACGCACATTAAAATGAAGAGAAGCTTTTATATCTCAACCACGTTTCTGAACTTTTGTATTTTCTTTTACGTTTAAACTGTTTTATAAACGCAATTTCTAATACTATCTAGTATTCATTAAGTATGCCTAGTATGCCATTAAAATAAAAATATCCTTCTTAACAGCAATGCAAATTCGAATTTCAATCCATAACAATCAATATCTATATATCACAATAGCCCAACCCTCTAGAAACACAACAAAACCCCGCCAACAATATTCCCTTTTGGGTTCCAATGTCGCCATGTGTGATCATCCCAGCAGCAACCCTTCTAATAGAGAGTCGCACCACGAGTGATATAGCCGAGATTGTAGAGGGTGTTAAGGGCAAAGACGGTCGGGATTACACAGCGTGCCCGAAGAATAAAAGAGGGGCACGGGCATCAGAAAGCGTCTCTAAAACCAATCCCTCTCCCCTTTCATCTCCCCATACCCCCACCTGATACATTAACACCGTGTCTCTTCTCAACTCACCCCCCCCCCCCTCATCACCTGATCTATAAAGCGTAGTCTTTTATCCATGGAGGGTTGCAATAGTGTTCGAGTAATATTGTCGCCAAGACACAAAACAATGGAAATTGTACTGTTAAAAATGTTTTCTTAAAGTAACAGTTTTGCTGTAGTTACATTTTCTTTGAATTACTGACGCAGCTAAAGCAGCATCTGTTTTGTACTTGAAACGATATGCGTGTCTAATTTTTCAATGATACGGGTTACGAAATGTTATTTTCTTCCCCAGTCTGTAGTATATTCGACAAACAGCATTCGGCAGGATACGAGATACGAATTTGAAGAAATGTCAAACCCACAATAAAACTACCAAAACAAAGCGTAATGGTTGATGTAGAATAGTGGAAGACTGAGGCTAATTCAATGTGTAAATATTGCTCTTTATTACAAGTTCGGAAAATTTTTAATGTAAAGAACGGATATTGTGGTTATCTTATCCATAATGGTAAAGTACTTTTTTACTACCATAGTTCCGATCAGCCTAACTTGGTACTAAGTTCCCGGATGAAAACAAGCTTAGTAAAGGCTTTGATTAGCAGGGAGTTTTTTATAGCCAATCGAAGCCCCCAGATAATGTATTTCCATCCGGGTACTCAATACCAAGTTATGTTGGCCCGAACTATTGTATCTGATTCTAACGAAAATATAACTGGGATAATTCCTCAACTTATCCGTATGATATTACTTCTACAACTTACAGCTATGTTTCAACAATCTCGAAAAACAATCTCACTAATTATTTTTACATTTTAATAACCTCTATTAGTTGAAAACTAGTACTCCTTGCTTCAATGAATTTCTTGCGAATTGAAGAGTAAAGGGAAAATCCTAATCAGTTTTTAAAAAAAGCACCTACCAACACTTATTTTCTCCTGGAAAATCATGCAAGGAAATATACAAGCAGGTCAATAGACATTGACGGCATTTTGCTCTCTAAATTATCTTCGATATCATTTAACATTAAACTTTTTTTTATATTAAAAAAAAAAACTGTACATCATCCAAAAATAGCAGCACTTAACAGCCAACACTGGTAACCTTCCCCCGCATCAACCCAAGTCTCAGAGGATATCTAAAGAATAAGCGCCTACTGTCATCGTGATTAAATTCCCGCATCTTCTCCAATTTCACGTCTCACGTCAAACTATTCTTCAGGAATTCCCCCTCTTCCCTTCACGGCTTATTCCACCCCCCAGAGAGGAATAGGAAAGGAGGAGGGTGAAAACAAGACTTTTAGAAAGTCGGGAGCATTAGGGGATTAATGCCAATGTAATTGAAATCATCATAATTGATGCGAACAAGGCAGCGTACTCGTTAGACTTAAAAGCCTTTTCTCTAGCGTTGTTAATACATTTTTACCTCCCTAACCCCACTTCTAAGCATGTTAGCGTGATTGACACCGAAGTGTATTCACGGCGAGTGATTATTTTAATTAATTACAGTTAATTTAGTTAGGTAAAGAGCAGATTTCGTTGCTAGCTAGTAGGGAAAATTTCAATCGTGAAGTATAAGGGGAAGAAAGAGGAGGGGGTTGATTAAGGATTTTTAACATCGATTCGAATTTCTTTCTCGCCAATAATCCTTTTATCGCTGAGGATAAGAAAACCACGTGCTTGGATCTTAATTAATTTTGATTTGGCTTTAATTTTAAAGAGAGAAAATGTTTCTTAAATGGGGACATCAAGCTTTATAGCAACTAGCTAATAATCACTAGAAAAATGGGCACATGGAAGTGAGTACAATTCACTTTTGAGTAAGTTGAGTGCTTAGCATAGCTCAAAAAATATTTTATTCACTTTTCAGAAGCACATGTATTAATTGCTTTTAATATGAATGAAAATAATGGTATGGACCTGAACGCTGAATTTTAACTCCTCTTTTTATTTCATCCTCAGAACCATCCGAACACACTCAATTCTACATCATAATAGTAGAAAATATTATGTTTAGAATTTAAAGGGACAATCGTTTTGCAGGTGATTAGAGTGTTTCAGCGTCCGTGATTGCCTTTTCCGTGATGGGGGGGGGGGGGGGAGTAAATTCTTAAAGGATGTTTTGCGAAATGTTATTCCGTTCAAATTATTTTATATCAACAATGACGATACAAAGAAAATTCTAAGAAAGTAAAAACTTTAAAATTGAATATTTATATGCTGGAAGGAATTAGAGTTATTTAATAGTTAACCTTTCATTATTTTAAATAATCTAATCCAATATTCATTAGTAATGAACAACTTGAAGTATTACTACAAAAGTCTCTTAACCGTTTCTTCTGAGAATTGGAACATAGTACTCTTAATGAAAATCTTCAGTTTTTGCTAATTTTCTATTAGAATGGTATTGTAATTTTAACAGTTTGCAGTATGTTTTATTAAGTTTTAAAATGAAACGTTGCTACTATAGAATTGTTTATAGTTCGTATTGGCATTTGATCATGATATAGTTTGATGATAATTTAATTATAAAGTTTTTTTTTTCTTTTCTTTTCTTCTTTTCTTCTTTTTTTTTTTTTTTTTTTTTTTTCTTCTCCCTTTTTTTTTTTCTCCCTTTTTTTTTTTTTTTAAAAAGATTTGCTGACAACTTTCCAACCATGAATCTCTTGAACTTGATTTACATGCTCAACGACCTATTCATGTGTACAATAATACCTGATCAAGCCGGTACCTACAGTTTAACGTTGATTGCGAACGTTGACACCACAACGAACACCCATGCCAAACCCAGGATTCGAACGCCGCATCTTTGGCATGCGAAGCCAGAGCACTAATCCCACAGCCATCAGGGGGTTCTCTTGAACTTGTAAATACTAATTGCATTCATTACTTAACCCTTACATCAAGTCAATTTTTCAAAGAGAGATTATTTCCATTATTACAGTTTTTGAAGGGCATTAATTGTTTTCTTGTTTTAAGTTACAACCAGTAATTAAAAGTTGTTGAGCTAACAGAGAAGGCTATAAAGTACCTTCTACTCATTTGAAGAAAGTTTGAGGAACATTTTTATCTTAATATTATAAGTTAATAAGGCATGGAAAAAAATCTATGTCTTTACAAATGAAATCTAAAAATAAAAAGACATTTAAAGTATTATACATAATTAGAAATAACAATGTAACCTTATTACATGAACCATGTACAAAATATCTTTAATATAACGTTATATCACAACTTAATAGGAAAAATTATCCCACATTAAAATTACCATCTTATAAATCAATTATTAGATAAAATTTCAACCACAAAACGAAACAATTAACAACAAATACTATGTTTAAAAAGAAAAAATGAATTTTTTTAAATAAAACTTTAAAAATCCTTTTATTTAAATAGGTTATTTTTACTCCCAAACAAAAAGAAGAAAAAATAACCATATGTTAGAATCTAACGATTAAAAGAAAAACAATGCATATTTTCGGAATAATTAAATTGCACAGAAGATTAAGGGAATGAAGCTTCTCCAACTTATATAACTACATACATCACTATAAAAACTTAATACAATAACGGAACTACATCATTCAAACGCACTACTTCCAGGTAAAAGTTCATCCTGCATTCATGTATAAGCGAGTGTGTGTATGTAGGCAAGTGTTTGGTGGGGTGGGGATTTGTTGACAGGTCCGATAATGGCGTCTGGTTCTAGCTATCTCTCAAAGTGACAAGCGACTAATTGAGTTCTATTTTACTGACAAAAGAAGAATGACGAACAACAACGGAAGGGACTGTTATTTGGGGGAACACTGCAAATATCATGGAAATTGTGTAATAGATCGATCTTTTTTTTTTTTTTTTTTTTTTTTTTTTTTTTTTTACATTTTTAAATTTAGTTTAATAAATTTCGGTTGACTGATATTTCATGTTTATCTCTATCAATTTAAAAAAAAAAAAAAAAAAAAAAAAAAAAAAACGACTTTTTATAAAGTAATGTTATTACTAGGTGACTGATTTCATGTGCTTTTTTCTCAGAGAAAGTAATTTACTTAAAAAACCTATGTTTTTTTCAATGTGCATTCAACAGACACTTGTGATTTTACTGAAGTGAGATTTTTTCAAAATATTTTGCTATGCATTTTTTTGTCCAAAAAACGTGAGAACCTTAAAAAATCTCAAGTGGCTTTGAATACAGTTATTTTTTTAAATTTAATAAATGATTAACGTTTCTTTAGAAGAAAAAAAAAAAAAAAACGTACCTACTTGTGTTTAACAAAAAGCAAAGTTGTTTCCTAACTGCTTCATTCGCTGTTTCAATCCCTCAATATTATTGAAAATGAAATATGGTAACAGTACCGCTATGAAAACAGAGAAATTGCATTTGGTATGTAGGTTACGTAAATAGCATTTTTAGTGACACCATTTAATATTCTAATGAACTTATAAAGTGACAATACAAAATTTTAAATTTGGTATTATACATAGTATAAGACAAATGTGAATGAAGGAATTCATTTACAAATACACTTGAATTAAACAAACTATTAAAAAAGACATTCACAAGATATGAATACACTTAAAAATCGTATGATAAAAATTTTAACACAAGGGGAAGTATCGATATGATGTATTTCCCTTTAAAATTTAGTTTAGTAAAACGTTTATCAAGAACTTTTATATTAAAAAGCATGTGACAAGATGTTACACTTTCTGTGTTGAACTTTCATTTACTAACCATATAATTTACTAAAGTTAACCCCTACTGACTATTGATAATTCCATTGGTAATTGATCCACCATTGATAATTGTGACCAGATATTAGACATTCTGTATTGGACTCCCAGTCCAATGTCAGTACAATGCACTAAAGCAAACCTGGTTTATCTCATATTATACCTATATATATATATATATATATATATATATATATATATATATATATATATATATATATATATATATATATATATATATATATATATATATATATATATATATATATATATATATATATATATATATATATATATATATATATATATATATATAGCGCCTTATATAGCGCTTGACCATTGCTAATTGTTACAAGGTATTGTATTTTTTGTATTAGTCTCCCTAATACAAAAGTACGCAAATGTACAAATGTACTCCCTAATACGTCAATGTACTACGTTAAAGTAATCCCGGTTTATACCATTTGCTACCTAGAGTATTTTTATGATTCAACTTGAATTACCAAAGGATACTTTGGTTATTCAAGTTGAATATTCCCTAAGGGGGATTAATCCATCGCCTCTCATTCCACCGATTAGTCGCCAATTCGCGCTATGCGATGACAAACAAAAAGCGTGTGATTCGGTACAGGTGTGAAAAGCTTTTTCCTGCCTACCTGATTTACGAGTGATGGGGCAACACTATTGCTTTTGTCAATCCACAAACGGAGAATGACACATCATTCGCGTGTATTAATCCTTCAGAAGAGAAGATATCTGACTTGAATGAAAAGGATGCAATTCAAATGCAAGGTAATAACAGTGATAAAGAATCATCTAGTCATGTTCTCAATGGAGACGTCCATTCATTGCAGTTCATGGAATGGTTTTTGGTTTTGTCTCGTTTTCATTTTGAATTGGTGTGTGAACTTTTAAAAGAATGTAATGACGAGGCATTCCGTAGACTTTTTGCCACTGGGTAGGTTGAGTGTGGAGCGAAAATTGGCATGATAGTTTATTTTTTTTTTTAGAGAAAATTAGCGTAATTTAGTTTAATTATGCGTGGTATAATTAAATTTAAAAATTTAATTACTAATGAATTATGTATTTTTGTAGAAATATCTCTTGGAATTTAATAAAAATTAACGCTCATATAATTTAAACTAAATGTAATTAAACTTCGTAGTTTTTTTTTTTTTTTTTTTTACAAATTATGCAAATCATAAAAAGTTATAATAGCTTAAAACTCAAAATACAAATTAGGGCCCCTTTGGGTTGTGATAATTTGAGTTTCATTTTTTATTTAAACGTCTCTGAAACTTCGTAAGCATATCAAGTAAGTTAAAGTACGTGATGGAAAAACTTTTATCTGGTTATTTGAATGAAACTGTTAGATATTATTTGAAAATAGATTTTAATGAGATGTTTTAAGGACATAGGCTTAAAATTCCACTTTATTAATTATTAAAAATTTGTTTATTATTTACAAATGATAGTAAACTCCTAAACACACTCTAATTTTGTGTTTGTTTCAGAAATGTAAAGTTTATCTCTGGCACCATGGAAAAAAAAATTTAACCATCTAAACTCCCACATCCACTCAATATCATCACAATGAAACTCATACTAACATAAGAAACTCTCAAAATTTAACTTTAGGAATTTAATTAATTTAATGAAAATTCTGATTATATAGATTTATAAATTATAAATAAGCTTGTACAAACAGACATCAATTTAAAGAACTAGCTTATAATAACCCTATTAAATAACTGATAGGTGTGTGTGTGTGTGTGTGTGTGTGTGTGTGTGTGTGTGTGTGTGTGTGTGTGTGTGTGTGTGTGTGTGTGTGTGTGTGTGTGTGTGTGTGTGTGTGTGTGTGTGTGTGTGTGTGTGTGTGTGGTGGCAATTAAGGAAACTTAGAAGTATTTTTATGCTCCAGGCTTTTCCAGAAATTCCTATAAGTTCCTTCGTTTATTAATTAAAGTGATACTTATGTACATATGTACCGTATATTGTTCAACAATGGAGAGATAACGTTATTGAATTTTTGACTTTATTAATATTCCTACCATATATAATAAATACGTTACAAAAAAAATCAGCGATCACATTGATAGCAAGTTACCAAGAATTAAAAACTTTTTTTTTTCAGTCTTCTTCCTGTATTACAGTCTTATTATCAATGTGGTAAATTTTCCTTAGACAGTAGTACATATTCCAAATCAAATAGCTTTTATGTAATCATATTTTGGATAAACTTAAATCATAAAAATAGAAAAATGAATTGATGAAAAATTATACATTTTCTTATTTTAGTACTTATTTAGTGCATGTAGAGACAAAAAATTGATCTTGTAGTTAAAGAAATAAATAAAATATTATTATTTACAATAATAATAATAAAATACATTTTTATAATGTAATTTAAAATATACCGAGAATCTTCAAAAATGGAAGATACAAAAATCTTAGAAAAAAAAAGGAAATAATTTTTAATTAAAAACAACTTTCTGATCAAATATATATTTAACTTGTATATTGTATTTAACCAAATTACATTACTTTATACATGTAAAGTTAAATGACAAAGTTCAAAACACAAAGTACAGCTTTTTCTTTAAGAAATATGTATTGCGTTCCCGTATTAAGCTCAATCACATATTAAGTCAAACCATCGATATCGATAAACAACTGGATAGACTGCTCCGATGGCAACGCAAGGCGCAAAACGCGGCGGCATGAATGTTTGCTTTCCTGCCAATGGTGGGACGATTTCCTGAAGCATGGCTAATTACTGTGTTGCATATAATTGCAACAACAGCGCAAATTGGGAAAATATCAACAAGAGTTTTCATCCTTAAGTAAAAAATAGTTATTCAAATATGTTAAAGTATTTTTATTATTATTATTATTATTATTACTTTTTTTTTTTTTTTTTTTTTTTTAATATTTAAAATGACACTTTTAACATTGATAGCTCGGGGTTAATGGTTGATCTCTTATATGTCAATTCGTATCCCATAAATAATATATTTTAAATTCAGAACAAATAGTATTATGATCTAGAATAAAACACTTGATTTATATTTATTTAATCCTTGATTTTATGCGTTTTCAAGGGCATTTGGCAAAGGAATGGGAAATAAAATAACTGGATAATTTGTTTTAGATAAGTTTTATTTAATCTGTGTTTTTATACATTTTCATGAACATTTAGTAATTGTATTTAAAAAAAAAAGAAGGAAGAAATAGAAAGAGAAACAATAACTCAAAATGCTATTTTTCTGCTGTAAATTTATTTATTAATGAAACTGCTGACTGCAAACGGCAAAGTTAATCAGTTTCTTTATTACTTACATATTTATTTTAAAAACTAAAGCCTGAAATTATTTAGGTTCGGTAAAGTTTTCCACATTTTTCTCACTTCGTAATTAATGCATCAAATATATGTCTTTGACTTGCAATAAACAAGTTTCAAAACCTGTATATTTAAATTCAAAGTTATATAAAAATATTGAGTATGAAAAATTAATATAATAGTTTGCCTTTGAAACTTAAATTGTTCTTTGTATTACATTAGTTATGCAGTAAAACCTCGTTAACGCGAAATTGAAGGGACCCTTGAAATTGTTCGCGTTAACCAAATTTTGTGTTAAACACATAAATTAACGTTAAGTTTTAAGTGCGGAGAACTAATGCTTTTACTTCGCGTTAAACGGGATTTCATGCTAAGCGATTTCGAGTTAATGGGCTTTGACTGTAGTATAAATAAATTTGTATTTTGCAATCCTATTATAATATATTTTCAACTGGTTTACTGTATTTCTTCAAATATATTTAATTTCTACTTCTAAAATAAATATATTTTTAAAGTCTAGTTTCATTTGTTTACTGAACTCTCATAACGTGGGGATAATAATTTATTTTTAATACATTTATTTTATGCAACTTAAAATTTTGAGAATTAAATTCAAATCAATAAAGATAAAACATGTCTACATATTTTGATCACTTATATTTATTGCTTAAACTATTTTCTTCAATTATGTTTTTTTTTTTTTTTTTTTTTTTTTTTGCTTGGCAAATATTAAAAGTAATGAGAATATACCATAAAGATCGAAGAAAATCCACATCGGCATTACAAATTCCTCCATTGAAGCATCTCGTTACCGCGGTGGCAACGGCTTGTTTCTCCAGCTTTAAGCAGTCTATCCAGTTGTTTATCTATATCAATGAGTCGAACACATAACTCAGAGAATAAGTTTTACAAAAACAAACAAACAAACACAAATTCAATTTAAGAGATAGGTAGCTATTTTTGTTATTTCAAAATAAAAAATAAAATAATTATAGAGAAAACCCTCATCTTTTTTAAGAACAAAAATGTTGAGAATAATGCTATATTTTTTGGATTTTCAATATTTACTATTTAGAATTTCTTTTTATTTAACAAAAAAACTTTCTATTTTATTAGCTCAGAGAATATATGTTACAACAAACACAGTCAAAAACATATTGAGTTATTTCTGATATTTCAAGATCAATTGATATGAGAGGTCTTGTAATTTTAATAGCAGATACGTTGAGAAAAATAATCAAAACCTTTTTTTTTATTATTATTTTTTTTTTTTTTTTTTTTTAACTTTCCAATATTTATCATTTTGAGAGTAAAAGAGAAATTAGTATACATTTGATATTGAACCACTCTCCCCAATTCCCCTAATGAGATATAAGAATATCCCATATTTCGTAAATGTTTATGGTCATTTGTACGTAAAGTTAAAATGTTTTTACAGTTTCATTACCCAACGTCACTAAAAGTCTTCACAAATGTATGAGAATTACAACAAAAAGTGAGTGCGCATAGCTGAAAGTGGGACCTTGATTTTTTTTTTTTTTTTTTTTCCAAATAAGTAAAAACTCATATTTGCATCGCAATGTAATTCCTTTTTGTTTCTAACTTAGATCTGTACTCTTTTTTTTTTTCTCGATAAAAACCATTTGCAGAAACATTTGCATGCCTACACCGCATCTAAATAAACTCATCCAAACCTACAAAACTTTTCCAGAGTTCCCTAAACTTACACGAAGCCCATGGACGCAGCCTTCCAAGTTTTCAGAAAATGACGAAATCCGAAGATTCACGCATCCAAAAAAGCGTGCATCTATAAATCCCATAGATTACTCCAATCGGAAACATTTCTAGCAACAGGCTTTGCGCACAGCTGAAGGCGTGTTTGTGGTAATAAGAAAGAGGGCGTAGGGAAGGCAGTTTCATTAAGGTTCGAAAACGGGGTCGTAGAAGAAAGTCTTAAATAAGAACTTCTTTTATGTATAACAAATCCTGCCCATGGAAGTGTGATTATAACTCCGTTGTACGTCGCTTTTGCTGAATGGACAAATCGCGTGACGTGAGGTAAAAGGTTTGATGCGTGCTCTTTGATGAGGTGACAGTAGTCGCATGAAAGTGTCGTAGAATATGCACACAGAGATTGAGAGTTATGCTTGCTCACAAGAGTGGTGATAGGGTGACGTTTAAAGAAGACTGCAATGTTTTTATTCCTGTACTATAAAAAAGGGAAGCATGTTTACAACTGGTGTAATTTTTTGTGAATTTTACAAAGCTTTGTTTATCATTCAAAATTAAGAAGTTAATATAACTTTTCAGCATAAACTCATTAATGTCACTCTGAATTATTATTAATAACATGGGCAATTTTAATGGTTATAGATCTTGTAATTCATTACTCATTATAAGAGATTTAATGATCTGCTGGGAATAGAACCTTCAATAACCTTGTTATTGAGTTGTTATTATTGAGTGTTATTTAAAATGACTATTTTCTTACTGTTCTAAAATTTATGAGTATATTAAATTGAGTTTAAGCTCTGTACCTAAGAATAGTAGTACTTTTCGTAATAATCATGCTTTTTTGCAAATGTAATATTCATTAGCTAATATAATACTCATTTATTAAGGCCCATCACAGTTTGTTTTGTATTAATTAAGAGTAATTAATGTTTAGTTAAAAAGAAATATGTAAAGTAAAGAATTGTATTTGTAGTTAATATTATTTTAAAATTTAATTAATTACATAATACCTACAACTTATACAAATCAATGCCATATTTGTTAAATATTGCAATTTTTATTCCAGTTCATAATTTAAAATAATAAAATAACTTCATGAAAAATATAAATAATCACCTTTATTAATCCTCTTTTATTTCATGTGATACAACTGAACTTTCTTATTTTTTATTTTTTTATTACATCTTTAAAATGTAAATTTTGAAATATAATTTCAATATCCCTTGTGAAAAAATTCAAATGAAACCACTGATAGGATTATAATTATCAGCAACGTAGCTCTGGATATGTTTACACTCTACTACTCCCGGCATGTTTTCATCAAAGTAGATTCGAAACAAAGAGAAAATTACACTTTTTATTATACACCCATATCTTGATCATCGCTTCGCTACCCTCCTGTGATAGCGATTATCACTACTTCACAAATTTATCTGCGTCAATCCAACACGGCCGATAAACGCTTCAATCCCTTCCGCAGAGTGGCATTGTCATTCCAACAACGCAACCTGTAGAACAAAACGAACCATCGAACAGCATCAAATCAGATTCAGACAAGCGATAGCCCTGATTCATTCGACTCGACATCAGAATTTTATATGAGCCTTCTTAATCGCGATCCACTTAGTTCTGCAAGGGTGGCAACAGGTCTGAGAAGATGAAAGTAGAAGTCTTTGTTCCATCAAAGATAGTGTTCGTTCGATTTATTTTTATCACTTAAACTTTATCTATGATGTGTCATGGATGCAGATAATTCTTTGAGATTATGTGATATTTCCACTGGAGTATAATTGTATATTTGGTAATGTTATTGATTAACATATAAGGGGTGCCATTGTTCTTGGTTGGTTATTGGTTGTGAAATATAATATCTTTATAGGTGACATCCATTGAAATCGCCGACAATTTATTTTCAATATGGTTTCAGATGTGTGAAGGGATTGTTTCACTGAAGTATAAAGTACCTTTCAATAAAAGACAAGTACTAGTTTACATTCATAGAAAAGAATATAACAGAATAAACTGTCGGTCTGCGATCAGACTGAATATATTCTTGACAGAGAGAGAGAGTGTGTGTGTGTGAGAGAGAGAGAGAGAGAGAGAGAGAAAAGCAGTTTAATGATATCGAGAATTATCGTGTTTCATATTTAGTTTCTAAAAATATCAAACTTACGTTAATATTTATTAATTTCTGTGTGTATTAAGAGTAGGCCAAATTTGACTTGACAAATGATCACAAATAAGACAAAAGAATTATCTTAATAGTACAGAGGGTTTTACACATTTTTAAAACGATTTTGTTAAAGGATTAATAAATGCAAATATTTGTATGGGGAACCTTTCTGGCAACAAATTGCAATGATCGTCTAATACCTTCTAACATGGGCGCCGGTAGAACTATTTTCAAAGGCATGAAAGAGGCGCCCAAGGGGGGTGCAAGGCATTTAATTTTTTGTTTTAATCTTGGTTTTTCCCTTGTCTATCTTAATGAAATTTTAATTTAATGTTATGAATTAAATGGCGAATAAAGTTATGCGTTGAATGTTTAAAACGTTGTGTTTTAAAACCTATATCATACTCATGTTTCCACTTCACATTCACACCACTGTCTTCCTCATTATTTTTCATTTTTAAAATCCAGGAGTGTACAAGTTCATCCCCTTCCTGGTGGGGCCCATGCCTTCAAAAATTTATCATTCTTTCAAAATGAGGCAGGCAAGCAACCTGTGGATCGAAAGGTACATTTTTACACTTTCCGAGGTGAAATATATTTTTATTCCGTAATTAAAAAACGTTATGAAAACGCATGGTATAAAAAATGTATAAGTGCAAATTAAGCAATATTATTAATTGGAAAGAGAAAACTCGCCAATAAGTACTTTTACATAGAGTAAAAAAAGATTTAAAATGAAAATAAAAATAAAAAAAATGGTTCGCTTCAAATGTTTCTAAAGTGAAGTCACAGGCTCAACACGAGACATCTTGTAGAACCCAATATGAAAACCGTTTGACAGAAGATAAATAGAAATATATTGTTATCGTTCATAAAGCATATGTTTCCTTAATCGACAAAAAAAAAAGTTCTATTCCCTATCGTAAATGTGGAGAAAAGGATGTCCAAACTTGATTCCGAGAATGCAAAGAAAATTTCAGTAACGGCTTTATGATTTTCGTACTTTTCTCTTACAATGATAAATTAACAATAATAAGAGTGGAAAAAAAATTAAAACAACTCATCATACTACCAAAATGATGTTGTGCGTTTTATATTCAAAGAAAAAAAATCAATTTCTTAATCCTAAGGATTTTAAAAGAGTGAAACTGCACCATAACAAAGACACCAGGTCATATGAAAAGTATTACTGCATTCCTTGAAAAACTAAAAATTGACACAGGATACCTAAACGAAACATTTCTGCGAAATTTCCTGACGCTTCTCCTATAGACTATTCTACCTTTGGTTTACTAAAATGATCTCAAAGAGGAATGTAAGGTCATCAGATCAAACATTTAAAATAATAATCGTTACACTTTAAACAAAAAAAAAAGAAGAAAGAAAAAAAAAAAAAAACGGTTTCGAAATCGTTCTAAAAAAATGTCAGCATCCTCTGTATAAATCAAAATTAAAAATGTATACGTATAATATCTTTTATATAAAGAAATTAGAGAAGGTACGCAGATAGGTCTGATATATAAACAGAATGTCATAGTAATGCATAATGCATTTCAATTGTTAACACGCTTTTATTAGTTTCACCTGTATGTTTGCTTGTAACCGACTCTTTTGGGCTCGATTTTGCCCTACTTTGAGCTATCAGATTCGATTCAAACTTTGCACACTTGTCAAAGACCGATGACAATACAATAATTCAATAAGTTTGTCCTTTTATCACAAGGATTAGCTCGTGTTGCCCTCTCGCCGTTAAATTCCAACCAACAAACCTTCTCCGGAATCGAACCCTGGTGTGCCGTTGCAATCCCAGTAATCACAGAACCTATCATCGACAATTGATAAGGCAGACATTTGAAAGATTTGTCGTGGGAACGACGGTTATACAAAGCGTGTTTTTTTAGTCGCATTATCCTGATCTTCAGGATTAGTGATTTTTCATATTCAGATACTCGGTAGTGTTTTGTGCCAAGTAATACGGCGTGTACTAAGGCATACACATGACTTAAATTTGAGACAAGTATGTGATTATTGGCAGGAACAATTGGAGAGTTTTGTACACTTAACTAAAAAAATTAACTAAAAAAATGTATAGTTTACAGAAAAAATAATTAATAATTTAAAAAACTACAATCACGCCTTAATAGAAAACCAAACTAAAAAGTAGAAAATAATTAATAGTTTAAAAAACTAAAAAACACGCTTTAATAGAAAAGTGAACAAAAAAGTAGAAAATCATTTCAAACTTATTTAAAATTATTTTTTACCTTTTAGTTCACTTTTCTATTAAATCGTGTTTTTTTTGTATTATAACATTTCAATTTTTAGCTAGTAAATTACATACATATTAAAAAAAAATCATGTTTTCTGTATCTACAAGCAAAAATGAAATATTTTCCAGTTATCAAATGTTTAACTGGTCCTTCAACTGTCGAACTTCAATGCGATAAATTTCAAAATAAAACTTGTAAACAGATTAAGAAAATATTGCTTGAACGCATCATAATCACAAGGTCACGTCTATTTTTTAGTGAAATCTATTTTTATTTTTACATAAAGGAAGCAATATTAATTTGAAATTGAGTTCATTTTCCCCCCCTCAAAAGCACATTGAAACAGTTTCATTAATATAAAATAATCTACATTTTTTTAATTTCTTTTACAGGTCTCCTGAACCTCAATCAATCAGGCAGAAAGAAAAATTACAAACCCTTTTGAATCAATATTCAATCAAAAACTTTCATTTCCTGCTAGTTAGAAATAGAAAAATAGACACGTCAATCCCATTCAATAGTAATCCTAATTCCACTTTCGACGCAATAGACAACTCTCAATCATAGCACCCTATCCATCAAGCAGTCAAACAGTCCCACCTCCCCGTCACATATCGTGGAAATAGCATCTCTGGCTACGACTGCTAAGCACCAACAACACGTCTAATCCGGCCAAAGATTCCACATTTAGTTCAAGTAGCCCCTTCGAAAAAGAGCTATTTCCTTTCCCAATCGCTCTTGCGAACAGGATACACAACCCCGAGATTATTATATGTCCTCTTTATGCATCTCTGGCTTCGTAAAGAGGAGTGTGTTTTCTTAGAAGTAATGACGACAGCCAAAGACCAGCTCTTAACTCGTTCACGTGTTGTCAGAACTAAATGGTGGCGCGACTCCACAACTACTGCAAGAGAAAAAGGCTGGACGTGAGTTGGGTGCGGATCGGGCTTTTTTCAAAAAGAAATTTGGTGATGTGCATGCTTGACTTTTTTTTTTTTTTTTAAACATTTTGATTGATGGAAGGATTGATTGAAAAAGATATGGTGAGATACAGTCGATTTGATGGTGAGAGTTTGCGTTGCTGCGAGGGATTGCGTTGCGTATGATCCAGAGGGATTATCGTTTTGATACGCGAGTACTCTGATTTTTTATTATTATCATTTTTTTTTTTTTTTTTTTTTTTTTTTTTACTACCACTTAATAACCTAGCAGGCCAAAAATCAGAAATGAAGATTTTTCCGACAATGTCACAGTATTCCGTTTCTGAATTGGTGTTAAACGAATAATATAGAGACAATAACCGCAATAAGACAGCTTCTACACATGTTTCTATTGTGCGACATCAGTCCTAGAATCAAGCATGTACAAATTAAGGGCATTTAATGATAAAGAAATATCTCTATATTTAGATATAAACAGCCTGATGAAAACCATGTTAATGGGGAGGAAGGTTTTTTTTAACAAACAAAAATATCGCCAAGTTGGAGGAGTTTGTTGACAAACTTAACAAGAAAATTTATATCTTCGTTATAACGTAGGCGAAAAAAAACGAATATCCAACATTATCCATTTCCAACCATGATATGAACTGTTCACTGAGTTACTGTTTAAAATCTCTACCAGTCGGATTTTTAAGCACTTCCTATGAATGTTATGTCATCTTACACACCTTATCCATCCTATCAAGACCTTCAAATTGATAATTAACGCATTTCTGTAATCAATAATGAATTTCAAATTAAATTTCAGTTAAAACTTCCTATTGAATTTTTGTACGAGAACTCATTTCGACAAAACTTTCCACTTGACACATCACACATACAGAACAATTGCAATCGTTTCCCGGCGTCTTTCCCTCTCATCTGGAAACGATTCTGGTGGACATATTCCACAAGTAAATGACGGATTTTCTACCAGGAAAAGTATTAAACTTGCTTAATTAGTTTGAAGCTTATAATTTAAATATAATTGTTAAAATGACACAATTTTACTGTGTGAAGAAAGGAGGTGAGTTAGGAAGTGAAAAAAAAAACTTTTTTTTTTAATAAAAAAAAGAATACAGGAATATCAATTGAACACTGAAACAAATTGTGGAAAACAAACAATGTGCAATGGAAACTTGGTGGAATATGAGATGTAATCCCGAAGCGTTGCCAGATTCCAGCCACTTTAAAATTTCCGCTTGGTTGCAACAGCTCCATCTGCAGTATTTATAGTTGTGTCTGGGAATGCTGACCAAAGATGGTAGGACTGAGCTTTTGTATAATCTTTTCAATGCATTTAAACGTAGAACCTAAATTAAAGATCATTTCTATTTTTTTTTTTTTTCTGATTTAAAAAAAGAAAAGGAAAACAAAAATATTAACGCATGCAGCATACTATGGGTTGTTCCCTCTGTTTGCTAATGGTCGCACAGTCCGAAAAGAAGAACCAAATATTTTCAGAATTTACTTATTATTCAGTCAGCAATTAAATCTAGCGAAACTTGTACTTATCAATTAGGCCGCCTAAATTAATAAATAAGTTGGCTGTCAAGTTATATGGAAATACAATTAACTTAACTAGGTCAAATATACATTTATAAGTGTACATAATTATACAGAAGTGTAAGTGTATAAGTGTTTAAATTAGTGTTAGTGCATAATTATACAGAAATGTTTAGTAATACAAATCTTGTTAAGTGTTGCTTATCAAATTATCGAAAAACACTTCTGTAGAAGCATATTCAATAGCACAATAACCAAAAGTATTTAAACTAAACTAATTATAAAAAGTAATTGCACTTTAGGCCCACTTACCAGTTCAAGCCCTTTCAAATCACATCTTGAGTATGGAATCAGTTGAATAGTGTAGGAAGGGTGACTGTCGCAAAAATACTCCTTGCCAATAAAAATTACATAGAATGAACTTTTTTTGTGTGGTTATTATATCACTGCAACGTATTGGCTTTTGCAACTTTTTGGAACAGTTGGTTCGCTGTTCAGATGCCAGGTTTAACTTTTTTTTCAACACTATTCTTTCGTACTTTTACATTTTATCGTTTAATCTTATTCCGGAAAGTAAGCGAATAGTTCAATATAAAGAAATATATATATTCACATTTCCTAGCTATTTTCATTTGATTTAATTGGCCGTTTGAAACAAACAGTGGATCATAACCTGTTCATATCTACCCCATGACATATGACTTGTAGTCACTATTTTTAGGCTCAAAATTTATTTAAAAAAAAGTTTTTATTAAAAATAAACTAGTTGGATTTTGATAGCAACTGACACTAAGAGAATGCTTTAACATAAGATGTTATTGCTTTGAGGTTAAAAATCTGGTCCAGATACCGAATAGGCACAACTCGATTGGAATGTTAACCACAGATGGTCAGACGTAAAGTGCCTTTGTATAAACTTCTCTCTTCATTAATACAGTGTGGCAGCTAAAAATATTGAGCCATCAATACATAATTTAAATATAGGAATTTGAGATTATACAATTAATCCCGTATTCTTAGTTTTCAAATGCATCATAGTTTATTCTTCAACCTTTTTCTTCCATTAGTGTGGTCTATACAAATCATACGGTGCAGAAGCAAAAAGGTGTCGCTCAAACAGCAGGAGACTTGGCAACGGTTCAAAGCTGGATCGTCCTTTGCTTGGCATGATCAGTGACAGCTCTCACCACCGGATAATGCTTCAGCTGTTTCGGATTAGCCAGAATTTCGGCGAACTTCTCCCTTATTAGAAGATCCACATCCCCGGAACAGTCTTGACAGTTTTAAAACAAACTTTCTTGACAAAGAAAAGAAAAAATGGAGCACAAGGAAAAACAAGAGTCGCCGGGATCCTTTGAAACACTAAACTGCTGTTACGTTGTTTCGAGATTTGACTGAAGGCAGTGTTTGTTTTCATAGAATTGTAAGGGGATAAATTGGGAAGCCGTGCGTTTGTTTTAACTGGAAGTACTTTTTATCCTTTATTGTGATAGGTAAAATCTGAGTCATATGAAAGAACTGTCATTTCCATGGCTAACATTTTTTTTTATTATTCGCAATAAAAGCCTGGTTCGTGGAAAGCGTTTGAAATATGAGAATGAAGTCCCAAACTTCATGAGAAATTTTTTTTAAGTACATGTAATAATAAAAACATGCAAAGAAAGCTGAAACAAAAATTTCCGCTCAATATTGAACATTTTAATAAATAAATAAATAAATAAATAAATAAATAAATAAATAAATAAATAAATAAATAAATAAATAAATAAATAAATAAATAAATAAATAAATAAATAAATAAATAAATAAATAAATAAATAAATAAATAAATAAATAAATAAATAAATAAATAAATAAATAAATAAATAAATAAATAAATAAATAAATAAATAAATAAATAAATAAATAAATAAATAAAATAAACTAACAAATACATTTATGTTACTTTAAAATGCTAATTCTGATTCAACATAAAAATGCAGTTTATCAATTTTTACTGAATACCCATTATTTTGAGGATGCTCATTGTTCAATTACAGAAAGTTAATTTGACCTACAGTAGGGGATTGCAGCCATTATAATTACATGTTATGATTTAAATTATACTAAATTTAGACAGATTTTTAAACCTTGAAGCTCAAATTTATCACATTCCACAAAGTCCTTGCAAATTTAAACTTTTCATATGAGGACAGTAGATAATACAACGATTACAACTTGTCCTAAAAAATAATTATAATTTTTTTAATAAAAGTACAAGCAACCTTTTCTCAAACAGTGGCTCAGAGAGGAGGTAAGTTTCTTTCCAAATAATATTGCACTTTTTTCAACCTGGTTCCATTTGATGGTGCAACCTAAGCAACAAATGGTGCAAAAAAAGATTCATTATGTTATGATCATTATCTTATTCAACCCCATACTTTTTAAACCTTTCAACCACTTGCTTTATCAAAGTATTTTTTGTTTCAAGGACCTAAGTGTTTTTTACTTACATTCACAAATAAACTTAATTTCTGAAAAATTCAACCCCAGTCAAAATGAATTAAAAAATACTAAATAAACTATTTAATACAACTATTTTTGAAATCTGGTTACGATAATTATCACAAAAATGAGCTACATCAAGTTGTACGCGATTACATTTTGTATTAAAGTGTAAGTATTTTAATTACCTATTTACAACTCACAAGTCGAGTGACATTCTATATACTAAGTTAATAAATTTTAAAGTTAAGGGGCACGCAATGTCCTAATCTTTTTTTTTTTTTTAAATTTTTCTTTCTCTAAAATGATGAGATGTCCTCAACGACTTTTCCCTTTAGATTATTGTCTGAAATTCCGCACTTGTCATATCGCAATATTATGTCTAAACGCTTTCATTCATCCTTCATACAAAGAGCCGTCTGTCTTTATTCTTGTCACAGTAAGCATAAGCTGAGAATGTGAAGAATCTGGAAGGGATCTATATCTTTGATGCCCAGAAAATGTTGACTCCAAGAGAACTGTCATGGTTGGTCAACTCAGGGAATCAAATAATCCGACATTCTTACGCCTTGCCGATAACCCTTCGTGAAAGATCAGTTCCTTCAAGCTTCAGCAATTAGTATCATTCAGATTATTACGGCAGAGGTGTTTTTGTATTCGGTCCTTTTGATTTGAAGATGACATCGGTGCTGATTATTTTTGAAATAGCAGGCGATACATTTAATTATCTATTTTTAGCAAGTGGATCATGCTGTAAAGAAGAGAGCATCAACCCCTCTGAATTTAAAAATAAATAATGCCAAAAAAATTCATAAACGAGGAAAAGAGAAAAATTCATGCTCATTTACACTGATCAAATGTTAAATCAGCAAAGGAGAAAGTCAAGTACTACAAAGTAGTAATGCTAGGATGTGTTATACTGTTTGGCTTTGTTTCTAATATTAGCTCAAAAAATAATTATTAAATTAATAAGTGGGTACTTAATACCCATCTAGAACAGCAATATTAGCCAATGTCAGAAACAAAAGGTTTTGGTATATTGGCCAATTCTGGCTGAAACTTGAGCATCGCTCTAAAATACATGATTTATTAAAAATGAACATGCCAAAAAGTTACAAAACGTATCTTTTTCCCTTCCGCCCTTTCTTATAAATAAATTATTTGAATTTCAAAACTGTGCATTAATATTTCAAAACTTCCAGTTTATTTTTTCCAACATTTGGCGAAATGGACCATTATTTGTAACAACGTTAGGTTTATAACGTTCTACAGCGGGATTGGCTAGGTTGAGAGATATTGGTTGTGCTACTGAGGTAAATCATTTTAAGACATTGTAAAAGGTTAAATTATCTAACATAACCCATAGTGTAATCACTTATAACAGATTTTTTTTTTTTTTTGGCAAAATGTCTTATAAATAACACTTATTTTTTCATTTGCGTTACTTTTATATTTTGATATTTATTCAAATATATTGTTTACTAGTTAAAACTCAGTAAAATATGGTGCCTTTAATTTCTGTTTTCTTAAATAGCAAAAAATAAAATTTTAAATCTAGTTTCTGCACTACAATTATTTATTTGCATTTACTAAAGGCCATTTTCTTCGATAGAATTAATTTTTTTTATCTTATCTATAAAATTTAATTTCTTTTGTTAAAATAAAAATATAGAATTTTAAATATAGCTTCTGCACTACATAGTTATAAGCAGACACAAAGACTATGTTCTTCGATCTCTCTGTTCAAGGTCAGTTTCCTCATCCAAAATTAGAAATTGACTGTTATTTTTGCAACCAAAATATCGACAAGCTTGCCAATTCAATCTATTTTTTGAAATTAATTGCCCCTCAAAAATATCGTCATGTTTATCTACTTGTAATTTTTATTTTAAATGAAAGTATAAAAAACACAAATGGTAAATTAAGCCAGTCCATTTTGAAGCACTGAATATTGCCTTTAGTCTTAATTGAAACTGGGTTTTACAACCAATAAATGTCAAATGGTATAAATCTGTAATTTTATCGCATATCGACAGTAAGAGGTGCCGAATACTCCCAACAGGAGAATTGTATCAATTTACGATTTACTACACTGTTAAAAATGTTGTTCCACTTTGCACCAAAAATGGTTCCCATTTAGCTGCAACCAACTTTTGGTGCTTAGTTTCGCAATTTAATGGTGCTTTACGATCCGAGGTAGCACCATTAAAGCGTGAAACTAAGCATCAAATGTTGGTTGCAGCTAAGTGAGAACCAATTTTTGGTGCAAGGTGGATCCAAATTTTTAATAGTGCACTTCCTTTAATTAATGTATTCAAAAGGTGACTGATGCAACTAAAAAAATATATTTTTCACGCATTGAATATCGAATACAATAACATTGTAAGGTTACTTCAAAACTTATCACGCCGGAAAATGTTCTCCGAACTTCTCGTTTGCAACTTCTACTCTTCTTTAATGAAAAAGAAATGTAATTCTTCGAGTCTTTGTTGTTCGTGATCGTAAATCAAACGATCGGACGCCTCGCTATATCGTTTTGCGTGTCGAGCGATAAATCCTTCTCGTCTGTCGTGGAAAGGGGGCGATCGTGGGAGGATGCACACCGTGTGAACCTACCATGGCAACTTATCATCGCACTCCCGTTTGTCTGTATTTCTTCACTCCGGTGATTGCCATCGCATCATCCGTGTCACATTAATGATGACCCGCGTGTTGATTCCTCTCGAAAAGGGTAGGTTTGTGGAGGACTATATACAGGGGAGTTTATGTTGACCATGCTTTTGTAGGTAAGTTTACCAGGCGAATAGTATTGTTTCATTGGCGGACGCGGGAGTCAGGATTTCAGTTCATTACAAGATTGAAAATAAATTTTAAAAAATTGGCAAACCGCACAATCTTAAAAATTCCATCCGAAACTCGAGCATCAAATCAAAACGCGATTTAAAAAAAAAAAAAAAAAAAAAAAAAAATGTTAAATGGCCTTTACAAAACGTTTTTTACCCCTCTGTCCTTTCTCGTAGAAATATGTTCAGATTTTAAAACACTGCTTTAACATTTCAAACTTCCTATACATTTTATCCAGCACTGGGCGAGATAAATTGACCAAGATCCGTAGCAACGGTCAGTCTATACAACGGTCCACATCTTATATGCATTTCATGCATATAGGAGGTTAAAAAATATATTGACCATGTTTGGGGAAGGGACATATTCTACCTAGTTTTTATAATGCAATATGTTATTTCTTGAAAAAAAACAGTGGATATTTCGATATCGCTTGATTTATTAAAAAAACTTAACAGTGTTATTAATAATATTTTCAAATAAAAATGTAATTCTGATGAGTTTCAAAAAAATTTCCCAACCTAAATTGTTTGCTTACTAGAGAAAGCTCCATATATTGACCTTTTTAACTCTAAAGTGGTTCTGGAAGTAAACACTTGAATTGTAACAGTCACTCACTTGTACGTATGTTTTCCTAAATGTGCATCAGGTCTAACTCTCCAGTGATTTCATCCAATATGAATGAAAATATCTCACTTATAAATACTTACCAGTTGCTTTACATAGTTTGCTTTTATAGTTGTGAATAAATTGGTTTCATTTATTAACTAAAATATCCCTCTGTTAATGTTCATAACGTAATGGCAACAAATACCCTGAAAACTTATAATTTAAAATGTTGACAATTTGACTAATTTTGATATCCGAGTCCTTGTATAAGCTTTTCACTACATAATAATGCAGAAGCTGAAAAGAAACATTAAATGTTCTTTTCCAAAAATGTATAGTTACATTTCATGATAATAACTTAGTGTTTATTGTTCTATTAGAGATTCTTAGGTACACGAATTCAAATACTATAATTGTTTTCGTATTTGAATGACATTTTAAAAATAATAGTAACAGGTAGCGATATCAATCGACAAAATGATCGAAATTAAGCCTTTGATATTGTTGGAGTCAACTTATCAGTATCTCTGTAATGATTTTATTCCAATATATTAATTGTTCTCTGAGTTATTTGTATAATAGTGACTTTCAGTAGAAGAGTACACTCTGAAAAAACTTCAGGTGCATTTTTCCAAAAATCAGACGATTGTTTAGACTGTATTAGATTGAAGCTGTCAATTCAATTTTTATTTTTTGAATATATATATATATATATATATATATATATATATATATATATATATATATATATATATATATATATATATATATATATATATATATATATATATATATATATATATATATATATATATATATATATATATATATATATAGCTCTTTAGAAGAGATAGTATATTCCCATTTCCTTGACAAAAAAGTAAACCAAGAAAATATCCTACAATAATTCAAAATTCTTCGATTGTGCGAAATAAAAATTATGTAAAAACAAAGGTTTCCCAAAGCCAGATAAGACATCTCTAAATCGGAATGCCCTATTCCAAAGCACACAGCACATTTAATTTCTGCTCAAAAGTTGCACGAAAACGAATACGCATATTCAAGAATCCAAACGAGGAAGCGAATATCCAAGCCCCGAGCAAAATTTCTAAGTAACGAAAACACAAAATATCATATGCCTTAAACACCCTGTACGAACAAGAAACCGGGTTATTTCCTCATTGAAGATTGCTGGATCATGAAGTTTGCGTGAGCATCTCGATATTTTCTTGGCAACTTAGTTCTGCCTCATACAGGGAAAAAGACAAGAGGTATAATAATTCATAGCGCAATTAGCATGATTTTATTGGTGGTGTATGCATACCTTCGTGGGAGGCTACACAGAAGTAGAGCCTGTCACGATATACATCGAGTAGTTGAAGAGGAATTCATGTTCTCTGTAAATAAGTCCTACTCACGAAAGGATCATTGAGCTACCCTGCAGGACAAAAAACAAGGATTTAAGTAAATTTGGAGTCCTGTTTACGTTCGAATTGACATTGAACATGAAACGAATTCGAGTCAATTACTTGAAAAGACAAGCTGGTTCGATTTGCAATGTCTGAACTTCAAAAGCACATGGCTATTGTCTGTTGAATAGTGGAACGCTTATGTTTCCTGGTGGTTCGAATTATGTTGGCCTTCTTGTAAGATATGGTCGAGTTTCTTTGACCATCATATCCGAGATTAAGAAGTTATCAGTGAAAGTAATCATGCTAATTAAGTGTTGGAATGAAAATTATCTAAATATTAAAATAAATGTGCTTGCTAAAATGATAACCATAATTAATTTATGTTTTTAATAAAAATAGGATATTTTCCAATACAATATATTTTCAAATATATTGAAAATCGTTTTTAATAAATCAAAAACATTAACGATTCATAAATCTCTATATATAAGGCAAGCCCTCACTCATTCACTGATTCACTCACTCATCACTAATTCTTCCACTTCCCACATGTCCACAACTCTAAAAATTGGTGCGAATATCAGTAAAGACAAACGTAGAAAAAGTAAGCTAATCCGATCTCGATTAACCCACTTTAAGGGGTGGAAAAGGGGTTAAACGTTCCAAAAGAGGAATAGTCGAATGTCCCACTTCCGACGTAGCCACAATTTTGAAAGTTGGTACAAATACCAACAATGGTAAATATAGAAAAAGCATGCTATTCCGATCTCGATTAACCCACTTTAAGGGAAAAGGGCTTAAACATTCCAAACAAGGGATATTCGAATGTCCTACTTCCCATTTCGTTACAACTCTGATAATTAGTGCAAGTATCAACATAGACAAACGTAGAAAAAGTAAGCTATTCCCATCTCTATTAACCCACTTTAAGGGGTGGAAAAGGGGTTAAACGTTCCAAACTCGAATATCCTACTTCCCATATGGTCACAACTCTAAAAATTGGTACAAATGTCAACAATGGTGAACATAGAAAAAGTAAGCTATTCCGATCTCGATTAACCCATTTTAAGGGGTGGAAAAGGGGTTAAACGTTCCAAACTCGAATATCCTACTTCCCATATGGTCACAACTACGAAAACTGGTGCGAATATCAATAAAGGCAGACGTAGAAAAAGTAAGCTATTCCGATCTCAATTAATCCACTTTTAGTGGTGGTAAAGGGGTTAAACGTACCAAACGAGGAATATTCGAATGTCCCGCTTCCGACATAGTCACAATTTTGAAAATCGACACAAATATCATCAATGGTAAACATAGAAAAAGCATGCTATTCCGATCTTTATCAACCCACTTTAAGGGGTGGAAAAGGGGTTAAACACTCCAAACGAGGGATATTCGAATGTACTACTTCCCATATGGTCCCAACTCTAAAAATTGGTCCAAATATCAACAATAGTAAGCATAGAAAAAGTAAGCTATTCCGATCTCGATTAACCCACTTTATAGGGTGGAAAAAGGGGTTAAACGTTCCAAACGAGGAATATTCGAATGTCCCACTTCCGACATGATCACAATTTTGAAAATTGGCACAAATACCAACAATGGTAAACATAGAAAAGTTAAGCTATTCCGAGCTTGATTAACCCACTTTATAGGGTGGAAAAAGGGGTTAAACGTTCCAAACGAGGAATATTCGAATGTCCCACTTCCGACATGATCACAATTTTGAAAATTGGCACAAATACCAACAATGGTAAACATAGAAAAGTTAAGCTATTCCGAGCTTGATTAACCCACTTTAAGGGGTCGAAAAGGGGTTAAATGTTCCAAACGTGGGATATCCGAATGCTCCTCTTCCAATGTAGTCATAATTCTGATATTTGGTGCAAATGTAAAAAAAAAAGTTATTCCAGCATCGATTAACGAGTTTTTAAGGGATGAAAAGTCGAAGCAACATTGAAACTATACGAGGATTATCTTAATGTCTCAATTCCAATACAGCTACTACTTTGAAATTTAGAACTAAGAGCAAACATAAACACATTAAACTATTGCAATCTTGATTACGTAATTAAAAAGGGTCCGAAGGGAGTTAAACGCTCTAAACGAGGGATATTCCAATGTCTCTTTCCAATATACTATTCACAAATATAAATTTTGTTAAAAATGTCAACAAAGGAAAGTTCCTATTTTGATAAATCAATTTGTCGGGATCGAAATGAAAGCAAACGTCTGAAGTGTAGAATACATGAATGTCTTTTAATAGCTAAAATGCTAATGGTAAAATTTCGTAGCGCAGCACGGGTATTCAGATAGTTTACTATACATATATTTTCACTGCATTATGACTTAAAAATTCAGCTTATAAAAACTGCCCATGACTTATAGAGGTTTCATCCTAAGCAATCCATATCCATGCCTTCAGCGACATTTTTGCTCAATCTTTATTGTTCTATTTTTAACCCCATCCTTCCAGAAGTAGAGGATTAGGTTGGCCATAGATTTACGTGACGAACCGCGTGACCATTCGAAGCATGTGCAATATATTCAGCATTTTAGCATCTACCCTAATGTAGTGAAATACTTTGTGATTAATTTATAGATAAGATTAGAGCAGTTGAATGAAATTCAACCGAAAATTCTGATCCTGGGGTTTTTACATTTTTGAAATAAGAGTGCTTCCTTTCCAAACTCATGGAAAGTTCCCATTTTGGTGGTAAATAAAGCAGATTTAGAATTTGTTTAGAACTAGCTAAAATCGGTTTAGACCTGACTGTAAATATAAATCGATTTTTGATGTTCATTGACGTTTTTCCATCTCTGCCGCCCAACTCTCCAACTTAGGGATATTTTTGTTTATAAAAAAGTTTGCAAATTGACATTTGTTACCATACAAATTTAACAGGAGATTTCTGTCATTAAAAGTTAAATTATGCATGTTTTTTTTTTAATTTCATTTACTATAATGTGTCAGTCTTTTTAGCAACGGTTACTGTATCAATCTAAATTATATAAAAGAGATAACATTATTATAGTTCACAAGAATAGAATTAGCCTTGTATCATCCCTTTATATTAGAAATATTTTTAAAAATAAGAAGATTAAAAAAAGAGCCTATGTTTCAGAATTTTTCTGTTACTGACTACCGAGTCAACGTGCTCCAAAATATTAACTAGTGGGCCAGTGCACCTTGATCTATCCACCTTTCTACAAATAATTTCTTAGGTCCCAAAAGAGGAAACAATGAATCTCCCCATCGAGCTTTTAACTAACATAAGCTGTAAGAAAATATGGCATATAAAGACGTATAAAATTATTTATGGAAAGGAGTATTGCGTGAGCGAAGCGATCTCCGGATACGCAGGCAGCAACGTGTGTCGACCCGGGTACGTCTCACGGATGCAATTTCCGTTCTCCGCGTATCACATCGCCAACCAATGATTACTACTACTAGGACACTAATCCTTATCAGATGGCTGCATGCATCGAGAAACGGATATCTGGGGACGCCAAATCACTCGCCAAGTATTGCACCACTACATTTAAGTCAAGACTTCTCTGAACATGGCTGAGGTACCTATATTTATGTCCTTTTACTGCTTTGCGTTATTCAACTGTCAGTATTATTAGTCTTCTTGTGAGATATTAATTTTTTTGTTTTTGTTTGGCTGTAATTAGAACGAGTAGATCACTTGAAGCATACCATGAGTATAGCTAGCATCTAGTGATATTAGTTGATGTGGAAACTCATTATTGAAGGAATCTTATTCTATCAATACGAACTGTTTTGAACTTGTTTGCTTCCTCAATGTGCATCAAACAATAGGTGGGAATATAAGGTTTTAGATGTATTACAAATATTGGGGGTTAGCTGTGGTTCACTAAACAAGACATGTAGGAGTAAGCTAGTCAATTTTTTAAAACAACTTTAACTTGAATAAACGTGTCCCTGATATTCTTCTCGTGGCTTTCCGACAGTATGGAAACTTCAAATACTACAAAGTTAAATCATCAATCAATTTTTAGATTTCAAACCAATTTTAGATACAATAGCTTCTCACTGTCACAAAGACACATAAACAGTGACCCTCTTTTATCCTCATTTTATCTTCCATTGCGCAGTGTACAGCAAGTAAAATATTGCAAAAAAGAAAAAGAAAGAAATGATCTCATGTTTTAAAAAATTTCAATTCATTTGAGTTCAATGCTTATTTTTGAAAGCTATGAAAGATAGTTTCAGCTTCATATTTAGGTGTACAAAATGACAAAACTGTATGCATGTCCATTAACGGTCTATGTGAAAAGAAGAAAGTGAAAATTAAAAATAAAGTCATCTTAAAAATCGCTGTTCGCTAAAAAAGCGAATTTCGAGAAATTTGTAGGTTCGTTTAATTTCTCCTAAAATCTAAGTAAACATCGCAAGTAATTAGTCATCAAATGGTTGCTTGGTTGGCTGCTTTCTTTCTGTAACTCCAGTGTAAACCCGTAAGCTAAGCCACTGTGCAGGTAACCAAAAGATAAGATGTCCAAATGCAATAAATCCCTTGTGAATTCATATTAATGGTTATTCTCAGTTTGAAACATTGATAATAGAGGAAGAAAAAAGAGAGTTATAGCCGATTGTGGGAGCCCTGTCCCAATGAGTCTGATGAGCGACTCAAGTTGATGTAGCAGATCCATCGCTAATTTGCTATGATCCCCCTCTCAGCACGCAATTGATACAGGTGTCATTGTCTGGAACGTCAAAGAAAGGACACGCGTTTATGGGCGTCTTTTCAGTCAGAACTTCGCGTTTCGTGTTTCTCTTCGGCCATTGTTATTCAATCTCCACTTCTACTTCAGAAGAAAAAAAAGAACCTCACACGCATCTCCTTTGAGTATAAGCAGATTAGGGTGGGGAGATATTAAAGAGGCATCAGGCATGACACACATATTTAGTAAACTTGAAAAGATTAAATAATTTTCTTTTACCAACAATAATTCAAATAACTAATTTTATTTTAAAAAGGTTTAGGATTGTGTTATTTGACGAAGTTCAAGGACAGAATTTTGTTTCAGGCAATTTCTTCTTTGAAAGTATAAACTGCCTGGAAAGAAAATTTTACATTTCGGCAGAGATTAGGCATTTAAACAAACCTTATCAATAAGGATAAATTCCTAAATACATATCAGAATGACACACATGTCAATGAAGCTTTTAAAAAAAAGTAATAGCTTTACTTTATTTAATCAATACACCTAATAAAAATAGTGTTCCAACAATTTAAAATTCTTTTAAATTTATTCTGTGTTGACTTCTCTCTTTTCCAAATTTTTTTTTAAAACAGCTGTCTTGCAAACGGTAGAAGATAAACATTTATAAAATCAAATAGTTAAACCATGGACTTTTAAAGAGCATGATATTAATAAATGAATTAGAGAACTGCTCTTTAGATCGTCTTCCCCTCTCCTCACTAACTGTTTATCTCTATTAGCCGTTGATGCGTCATTCCATTTTCAGAGATATACATCAAACGGCAATATACAGCCCCAACTTATGCGTTGAATGAATAAAATTGCTTGCATCTACCACGTGTATGAAATAAAAGGTAGGAATATAAGATTTTAGATGTATTTTAAAGATCGGGGGTTAATTATTTTCTACTAAACAAGGCCTGTAAGCTAGTCAATTTTTTAAAAACAACTGTCACTTGAATAAACGTGTCCATGAGATTCTTGGCAGAGACAGATGAAATCTTTTACTACCTCAGTATGAAATCTTATGCTACCTCAAAGGCAAATCATCAATCCATTTTAGGACAGATTTCAAATCAGTTTTACAATAACTTCTTCTAGCATAGAGATACATAAACAATGGCCCCCTTTTATCCACATAACCATAGTTTCCATGTAAACGCAATATACACTGAAAGTGTGTTGTCAAATATATTGATGTTTTACCAAGTACTTAAATGTATAGAAAAATACTCCAAAATTGAGTTACATTTACCTGTATAATGGAAATTTTAACCGGAGTTATAGTAAGCTTCAGTCTTGTTTTTACCTATACAGGGTCTACCGAAACATTTCTTCAAAGCGTATAAAATGTATCACCTGTTTAACTATACCTGTTTAACTATAGGTCATTCATAAAATATAAATGCAAAATATAAATTATTGTTTTTATTTTGAAGTAAAACTTTTCATTGTAGAAAATAACCAATAAACTCCATTAAGAATAATAAAAATAAAATTATAATTTATTCATTTAAACAAGTTGGTATTGTTGCACAAGTTGTCTGTATATAGTGTAAATAGTGACGTTTTATTTTAGAATTCTATTGTAATTTATTTTTATCTTATTTTATTTATTAACAGCGATTATACAGGTTAGAAAAAGGTGGCAACACCTAAAGCAATCGAGAAATTTCCAGATGTTTCTTTTTCGACGAATTGGCTGGAAATTTCGGGAATGTTCTCACGCGCCTGTTATATAAAGACCGGAGATCAGGAAAGTTTTCAGATTGACTTCGGACTTCGTTGAAGGTTGATCGCTTTGTTGACCTATTGGAGTGAACTTGTATAATCGCTGTATTCGAAGCTGTTCTTGTTGAAGCTTGTATTGAAGATTAATAGTGATTGCACTGTTATCTGTGAATAAATTTTGTGAGTTTTCTGAAGAGAATAAATACTAGTTTTTATCTGAAAAACTGTGCCATCATTGCCTCAGTGGAAAAATTCATAACAGTATTATAATTTTATTTTATCACACCCTATTTGTTATCTAATCTAAATATTTAAAGTTGTATTAATAAGGAAAGCGAGCACAAATACTAAACAAATGTATGTCTAGACTTTAACTCATTCATTTTTAGACTGATCAATGTAAGAATAATCACATTTTTATCTTTTTTACTCTAATTTTCAAATGCTATGCATTTTACATGGCAACCTAACTGTCAATACTTTTTACTTTCAATTACCCATATGTAATACATAGGGTGATGAAAGTATATGATTCGGTCAAACAAACAAAAATCGATCCCCCCCCCCCTTTTTTTTTTCTTTCTTTTTTCATTTCCCCACATTTAGGAGCATCCTGATCTCAAAAAACTGTGGTCACCATAACTCCCGAACAAATTGACCTACGATGTTCAAATTTGGTGAGCAGGTTGGTGATGGCCCAAGGACCTACCATTAAGGTTTTCGTCAAAATCGCGTATGCACATAAGGCAGCTGCCATTGAAAAAAAATCATGTTTTTCAATGATTGCTAAAAAACGGCTTTAATGATTTCGATCAAAATAGCTGTGGTAATGCCTCTTAATTGAGTTCTAAACATCCTTACCTCCAAAATTCTCTTAAAAATATTTTAATAGCGTAAAAATTTGAAAAATGAATGCCTTCAACACAAAGTTATCTTTCCTTAAGCATACCTCATCAACAATCGTTTTTTCTTCTCCTCTCAGTTTCGGTTATAATAAAGGATAATATAAGGATTATCGACAAGTATATCGCCAGATCACCATTTTGGCGAATTATTATTATTATAATTATTATTATTATTTTTAAGACCCATACAAGAAGTATCGGCCATTTATTCTAAATGAAGGATGAAAATATAAAAACGGTAAATGACACAAATCCACGTCAATATTATAATGTAATTGAAAGTTGTGCGATGTTCCACACCCCTAGTTTTTATATCTAACAAAGCATGGGTGTTGCGCAGGCAGGACTTTCTACACATGTATGCAAGACTACTAAATTTTGTGTTTAAATCGTTCATTTTTTAAATTGATTGCAATTCCTAATGAAATGCTAATTACCAGTTATAACAATTAAAATTGAAAAAAAAAAATTTCTTTGAGAATATTTTTAAAAAATCAGGGAATATATTGTTGAAAACCACTTCTCTGAAACATATATTTCGTACCTAACGCAGTTACGTTAAGGAAAAAAAAAAAAAAAAAAAAATTATGTTTTTATCTTGTTGTATTCAAAAGACATCTTGTTGTATACAAAGACAGTGTTCGGAACAAGATAACCGAGAACATAAAAATGCAAAATAATAACATTTTATTTCATCAGACGAAAAGGTCGTTTCGCCACTAACCTTTAAAAGGCAGAAACGACAGTATCAATTCTCTGCATAACTTCCTATGGAAAAGTCTAAATTGACAACTTTCTACCATGCTTACGGAACTTAGCATAATTATACAAAAAATACCGAAGATATGTGTCTTTTAGAGAAGAAGAAAGAAAAAAAAAACTGAGTGTCGAGGATAAAAAACAAGGAAGAAAAAAAAATATTGGTATTTCCATAAACACAATGAAAGTTAAGTACGAGCCCGTTTTTGATGTAAAAATTTATGCAAACGTCCAGACCTATCTAAGCTATGGATAATTTGGAAAAAAAAAAACAAAAAAAACAGGCATGTCTACATTAAAATTTGAAGTAATAACATTAATTGCAGGTTAAAAATCTTGATGTTCATTCACTAGCTTCTAAATTATTGTGTTTGGAAAAAAATAGTATAAAAATATCAGGTATAGTTCATAAAGTTAGGTCAAAGTGGAAATCCTTCAGAATTCACAAAAGTTATAATATCACAACTTTATTGCATTTATTTCCCATGATCTTTTCTTGCGTCTTTTGCATGACTACAATAAATAAATTTGATAGTAAAAATAGCCTACTATCTAAATAAATTCAAAAATAGTTATTTTTCTTATAAAAAAAAAATTTAGGTATAGTCAAGAATGCCTTCAATTTCGCAGTTTTAGTGAACATGCAAATGTTCAGTTATTATCACCGAAATTTGATATTGCGAAAAATTTATGTATGTGAAGATGGGAGCATTTTGCTTTTATGTTTTCAAATGTAAGACAGATTCTTAAAATATTGTATTCAATTACCAATCATATGTAGTTTTTACTGTCCATAGAAGCAGAATGTGATATAAAAGCTCATATTTGCTTCACATTTTTTAAAAATTTATTTAGTTTTTACTATTTAACTTTGATATAAAAGTTTTTTTTCAGAATCATCAATTGAAAGAAATGTTGGGATAAGACTACATGATGTTTGAAAGTATTTTCAAGGTAGACTATACCTATATAGTTTCTTAAACAAAATTTTATTAAAAGTATTATTAATGCACCTCCGGTTCCAATAAACTGCTTTCAAGCTATATATCTTCATCATGAAATTTAAAAGTGCCACTGGCCACGCATGTTTACAGAGAAGACAAGTTTCAGACCACTTGACGTGCAAACAAAGGAGAAGTCCAGAGCAAACTACTTGAAATACAGAAGTTCCATTAAGTGTTTTCCCTCCCAAAAAAAGGATTCTACGAAAAAATCATCAACCTGTCACGTACGCTCTTGTCTTGTTGTCCGATCTTGAAAGGCAGTAAAATATCATCTTGTGTTTCAAGGTCTTTTAGTCGATGATAGTATCAGCATAGCACCTCCTCAAACAATTGCCGATATCTCCGTCACAATCAAGATGGCGATTTCCTGTCCACCTTACTAGGGTTGCCGTTCCGATTACTATTTTTCTTTGCTGTGGATGTGAAAAGCTTGCGGATAATGTCGAAATAAAGTGTCTCTTTGTTTCAAGTTACAACAAAAATGAAACCGTGACAAGCTCCTGAATCGTTTCAGATTAAGGTTGCTCGCCGATATTTATTTCGAGTAGATATCGCTGAGGGATGATTGAGAGAATGTGACAAGAGAGATATTGCTTTAGATACTGGATGACTGGAGCTATATAAAATGGAAGATAGAATTATGATAGAAAATTCAATTTTCATATTTTTATCAAAATAGATGGACTTAATAAATTCAATAATAACTTTTTATGTATATTTGTAGCTTTTATCATAATAAAAATTTATAAATAAGTTAATATTCAGTTGTTTGGTTTAAAAATTGAAAAATACCGCTTCTTGTGATGGAAGTTACAAAAATAAAATTTAAAAAATTCGAACAGCTAAACATTGGCTTGCCAATATCATTGAAAAACCAGTAAGAAAATTGTTGAAGAAAAAATGAGAAAAATTCTTATGCAAAGCAAGCACAATATTAGCAACTTCTGGCTGAGACAATTCAATAATACAACTGTTACCCTAAAGGAATTCAGTCACTTGACTGAGAAAGTTTAATACGCTTACACTAAAATTATAAAAACATACAATTTAATCTTCAATACCTATCTGGAAAAAGGAAAGAAACTGACACATTCCTGTTTATCTGAAACAACAATACCATGTGTGTATCGGGTTGCCCACTTATACAAGTTCCTTTGCACTTTTCCTTGATGCCCCTCACCCCCATTCCAACCCCCTCCCCCCCCCCCTTTTTTTTTTTTTTTTTTTTTTTTGCTAGCCGAAGAAGTTTTGATGAGGTGTTACATAGGGGCATTTCAATGCGACGTGTTTTTTTTTTTTTTTTTTTTTTTTTTTTTTACTTTGCATATATCTCAGATCACTAATGGATAGTAAGGGTTATTTAATATGCAATCACATTTACACTAAACAATTTTCGGTAGTCTTCAATAAATGCATTCAGGATAAAGTAACGCATTTTTTAGCTGTAACTACCAAACTTAAAAATGTGCTCAAGAGAAAATAGTGCCATAAAACCAAGCTTTGCTCGCTTGCATGTTTCCTCTGTCCCACGGAGCTGCGGTTCATCCAAAATTCGACGCCTATAACCTTTTTCCTTATGTAGTCCATGACAACTTATCCTGACCTCATTGAATACGCTACAGGGATGTGCGATCCGGTTTTGCTACGCGCTGATTGGCTGCGCAATAATCTTACATATGTCGTCTTGAACTTAGAGGAGACTGGGTTAGCCAATAGTGATTCGTCAAATGAATGACGTCATGAACCACTTATGATTCGTTCAAACTCTTATAATAAACGTGTTTAGAAAAATAAAGTATTAATTAAAATTGAAATTTAAGAGCACTTATTTCTTTTTCTTTATCAACATATATTTAAGTTTTATACAAAACTATGTGCGCAGGTAATCAATATCTTTTACGCTGGAGGATCCATCCTACCGAGTATTCAATAAGGTCAGGATAAATTGTCTTGGTCTATAGTGACGATGTTTCAAGGTCCCGTTTTTCCTTCCTGCAAAACATTACTCCTGCTAAATGATTTAGATAACTATTCTTTAACCAGTTCAGTTCATATTTGTCTAATAATTCAAAGCACGTATCCTGAAATTCAGTGATAAAAAAATACAGTTTTTGAGCAACAACTCACATTTAACTTGAGTTTCTATAATTACGGGTAAGATAATGAATGGCCTTAACCCACTGACGGTTATGGGAATGGGCGAAATTCTATAGTTGTTTTCCCTGCAATAATTTTTAATTATATTTCTAATTCAAATACATATTTTTTTCTTTTCTTTTAATTTATTTTGTTTTAGATAGGTTATAAATCATCATCCTAATAAAAATATTTTTAAGAAATATATATTTTACTTAAAATTTTATTTATAAATTTAAAAATGTTGTGTATTGCTGGAACTATGGGGATCAAATGACGTATATATACGTGCATGACCGTCAGTGGGTTAAATAGACTTTATTAATGAAACAGACTGTAGAAGGCACTAACTCAAAGTGTAACTGATTGAAATTTTTTACAGCCCTTCTATCATATAGCTCCATCTATTAGACAAGGAAATTTTATATTTTTATAATGCATGTTAGACTATCCAAAATTAGATTCATGTCCAACTAAGTTGCGAAATTTTGATAGTTTTACTAATTAAAATAAATTTCTCTTAGCAAACATTTTACTTCAAACCACACACCAATACGGAAATTTATTGATTTTAAAATAGTCTGTTAAAGGTTCCAACGAGCTTTCTGTTCATTCTGTATAATGAATTCAATGATTCCTTCTCAAAAAATAAATAACATAGGGTTTAGGAATAAGTAATAAAAAAAAAGAAATGGTGATAGAAAGAAAGAAGATTAATGAAGGAAAGAAGGAAAGAAAGAAGATAAAAAATAAATAACATAGGGTTTAGGAATAAGTAATAAAAAAAAAGAAATGGTGAAAGAAAGAAAGAAGAATCCTATATGGAGTTGCCCCTACTCACCAAATATATAACACCAATCTGCCTTTGATGAACTCCAGGAGGGAGACTATGTTTCGAGATCCGGGGAAGTAAGTAAACACTTACGGGGAGGAGGGAGGGGGAGTATTGCAAGAGGCATTGTTGTCGATCTTCGGGTGGCAATTACTGGGGTAGGTCATACCTTCCGTCCCCGAGTCAAGAGGACGCTTACTGGAAACACGTCAATCAAAAACTCCATGAAGCGAAAATTGCTCACCAGGATTATGGTTCTGCCAGTTATTCTTTCTGCGACTAATGTGAGGAAACTGTCTTCGAGGTCGATTAGAATGGTTACGTGCGCATTCTCACTTAATATCAGACAGAAAATGTATTGCCCATTGTAACAGTAAATTTTTTTATTTTTTTTTCATTTTTTTTATTTTTATTTTTTTTCTTCTTTCTTTTTTTTCAAAGTTTGTTGGTGTATTATTTAAGACACATTGGGGAATATTTTACCACTTTGGGTGGAGTAGTAAGAAAGCATATTAGAAAAAAAGTAAAAACACGTTAAGTTTTTGTTTAAATAGCAAGAACCTTATTCTCTTTCTCTAAGATAAGATAAAAGTAACTATTATTAGTGATAAATTTAAATTATTTTGTTTAGAATTTGAAAATGATTAAATCACACATTAATTTAAGAGAATTTTGTAAAGATAAGAAATAAGCAAATGATACAATTAGACTTACCAGTTTCTTATCGTAATTTATCACATAAGGAAAAGTTAAGTGAACCTTGGTAAATAAGGAATTTCCAACCCAATATTTTATGGAAAAATAAAGTTATAATACGCCATAGAAAGAAACAACTTCAAAACAAGGACTAAGAGTTTTATGAAACTAGAAATTCCCGTGAATGAATAAGTTTTAAGTGATTGCTGATTCGATTCCATTAAGCAACAAAATTCGGTAACAAATAAGATAATTTTTTTTAAAGTAAGTTTATGCCTAGCAAACAATGCACAACAAGTGTAAAATACAATATATATATATATATATATATTTAATTTTTTTTTTTTAAGTTATTTTATGGCTAGGAAATGTATTTAGAAAATTTAACAAAACATTTTCGTCAAAAACAGAAAGACAAGCATTTTTAAAAAACAGAATTAAAAAAAAAAAATATTCGGATTCTGAACTCAATTGAGTTCAAATATTTGAATTGTTTACATCAGCATAATCGGTTTGTACCTTGAAACAAGATCAACCAAAATTAACATATTCAATTAAAAAATAGCCAAAAGAAAATATTGGAATCATTTGTGTTGAATGATTTGCACTTTACATGACTAAGACAGCCTCAATTTGGCCCTTGTACTGCTCTTGCGCAAATAAATTAAAGTACAACCAATACAATTTTATTTCTTAAGACTTATAAAAACTTAACAAACTAAGTTTTTTATTTACGTGTACTCACTTTGACAATTTTTGACATAGGTTGTTGGTTCAAGATACAACCTATAATAATGATTCATAACTCCTTACCCTTTTAGCGATATCTTTACCATTTCAAAACGGACTCCTATTTTACACCCAACAGGTTCGAATGCAATCTGCCGAAGCGAAACCCTTGACAAGTCTCAATTCTCGAAAGGCGACATCCTCCATGCTCAGTTGCCTAAGCGCGTCTTTTTTCCCTAGAGATCATGCCATTCCATACCCCTTCGAATATCTAGATATCGTCTGCCTTCTCGACCCTTTTGCCACACACACAAAAAAACACTTCATTCCTGATCATATATGGGATGAATTAAGTGAGCCGAGGTAGCATATTACACAGACCAGCATGCCTCGATGGGCATAAATTCGACTTAATGGATTCTCTAGTGTTCTCTGTGACTTTATATTCGGCTATTGGCGATGTCCAATTCATGGCTTTATTTAAGTTTTTGTGAACTCTGAGCAAATAAGAATTATATTAAGCCCCTAAAACATTATTTTATATCAACCTTTGTCAAAACCAACAACCTCATCATGTGTCACCTCATCAACAATGTCATCATGTTTCATATACACTATCTGGCCAAAAGTATCCGGACACCCAGTGGTATGGACTTAGAGCATCCTGAGGCACATATTAATATGATGTTGGTCCCCTTTTTGCATCGATGACAGCCTGCACACGTTTGGAAAGACTTTCCACCAATTTTTGATAGGTGACCATAGGAATTGCCTTCCAGGCGTCCATCACAGCTGAAGTGAGTGCTTGCAGTGAAGATGGTCGATTTGGCTGGCTACGTAATCTGCACTCTAATTCGTCCCAAAGGTGTTCTATGGGATTTAGATCGGGACTCTGAGAAGGCCAGTCCAGTTTTTAACACCCATTTCGTCAAACCACGTCTGTGCAAGCCTCTATGTGTGAATGGAGCAGTTATCCTGCTGGAAGAGAAATTGACCTTCCTCGAAATATTGCCATCGAGTTGGGAGTGCAGCATTGTCCAGAATGTCCACATACATCTCAGAGTTCATGTTTCCAACCACAGGAACTAACGGACCCAGGCCAAACCACGAGAAACTCCCCCACACCATTATGCTTCCACCACCAAACTTAACAGTCAGCACAATGCAGTCACTATAGAAACGTTCGCCGGGCATCCGCCAAACCCAGACGCGTCCATCCGACTGCCAGACTGTAAAGAGAGATTCATCACTCCAAAGAACAATTTTCCACATGTCCACAGTCCAATGACGGTGAGCTCTACACCATTGCAATCGATGCTTCGCATTCTGTGGAGTGATGCTCGGCTTGTAAGCGGCTGCACGACCATGGAATCCCAAGTCTTTTAACTCTCGACAGACAGTCCTGCTGCTAACACTAACGCCTGATGAACTTTGGAACTCCTGAGAAATTTCCGTCAACGAGGACTTGCGATTTTGTTTCACTACCCTTTTCAGAGTTCTGCGGCTGCGTTCACCAAATGTTTTCGTACTATCGGTTCGTTTTTCTGCCTTTTTACTGCCTCGACGTTTCCACTTCACAATTACATCACTCACAGTGGATTTACGCTTCTGTAGAATGTCCGCAGTCTCACGAACTGATTTCCCACAAAGGTGGCATCCCACTATTCTGCCACGATCAAACTCACTAAGCTCCTTTGACTTACTCATTGCCTCACAAACGCATAAATACAATCTGACAAACCACTACCAACACTTTTATAGCTTTCAATTACGTATCAAATTGCGTCACTCGCCAGAACCACTTTTTTAAGGGGTGTCCGGATACTTTTGGCCAGATAGTGTAGTAACAGTATTACTTCTCAAATTGTTAATGCAATTAGCAGAGTTACAGACACTGCAGAATGTCAAGTTGCAAAAATGTTAATAAATTTGTCTATCTCTATTAAACAGTTAAACTAATTATAATTTAGTATTTGCAATAAATCTATTGCACTTCAAAATCCTCCTGTTTGTCCTTTTGGAAATTAGGCACTGGTTTAACTTTGACTGGGATTTTGTGATGTGTCAAAGACAGGGGCGTACTAGAACATAACATTGGTGATTTTAGATTCATGCAGGCCCAAATTTTCTACAATAAAATTTTATTTTTAATAAAATAATTCCAATAATTAAATAATCAATACATTTCATTATTTAAATAGTTATATTTAATAATTAATATATTTTGCAATTTAAATATTCATATTTATAATTAATTTCATTTAACAATTTTAATAATTGAATTGTTGCAAAACTTTGTTTAATCAAATCAAATTTTGTCTGTTTCTACTATTTATATATCCTTGGAGTAAATTTGGTTTCATTAATTCATTGATTGTTGTTTACAGCAAAAACTAAAACAAGAAATCTAAATTATAAATTAATATCCTGAAATTTAACTAGTAGGTTTATTAAAAGATGACATTCTAAAAAGATAACATATATTTAACCTTAAAGGTTATAAAGTAAGTGAAAAGCAATACGATAATATATAAATTTTAGTACATCTGCTTTACTTTGTATATCTCATATCCCAACCAAACAAAAGGTCTCACTGGGGTGGGGAGGGGAAGAGTGACCGGTATTTTAATATATTGAGCTTTAAAAAAACGTTAAGCAAAGCATCTCTATTTATATTGGAATACTTAAAAAAAAACTCCGTACCTGTCCGGTCCATTTTATACAGACACTGACCAGGGGCGGATTTAGAGGTCAATCAAGGGGGGTGCGATTATGACCATGAGTGTTTACAGTGGCGGTGATAGTTTGTCAACTTGGGGGACGGGGGGAGGGGTATCATCAAGGGTTCAATGAAGGATAAAAATTAGAGGGTTTAACTATCTTCTTTTGCACCCCATACAAAAAATTACCCCGAAAATGTAATACAAAATAAAATTATAAATATTTAGTATTTTTTATTAGAGGAAAGTATTTAAGAGCGCAAAAAAAAAAATCTTATGCAGTTCAGGTGAAGTGTAAAAAGTTCAACAACCCTGAAAATTCAACTTTTTTATACAAGTTAATTTACCAATATATTCAACATCATAAATCATTTAGTGCAGAAAAAGACGGCAGATCTTTCACATTTTTAGACAACACTGCAGGTACGCAAAACTCTTTATTTATAAGGTTTTAATAATTTCCGAAGTTAAATAAGGCTTTTCAACTCAGTTTGACATCACATTAGTAAATTAAAATATAAGTTACATAAACTTGAGACTATACACTATAATATTTATCATTGTATTCAAATTTGATATGGTATGATTTACTGTTTTCATATTTTTCTTCATTTAAATGAAAATGGAGAATTTGGCAATATTTTTGGCAATAATTTTTACATGGGATAAGAGAAAAAACTATAAAACGGCGAAATTGGTGATGATATTCAATAGACATTACACTGTCCTTTCTTGTGCGAAAAACAGAAAAATATCAATCGTTGATGGACGATGCTCAAGGGCAAAGAGCTCTGTGTTAAAGACACACGTTTTTCAAATTTTTACGCTTTTATCAGATTTCTTCGGGAATTCCGGATGTGGGGACGATTAAAACTCCTTAAGAGGCATTAGATTCTTGATTTCACCCTTATGCGAATGCGCAACCTTAATCGTAGGTCCCATGGCTCCCACTAATCCGTACACCAAATTTGAATACTGTACGTCAATTCGTTTAGGAGTTATGCTTACCACATAGACATTTTAACTAGACTACTTTTTTGGAATCAGTATCTTTCAAAACTTAAGAAAATGGTAAGGGAGGGGGGGGGGTCGATTTTTTTTTTACTGACTGCTGTACACTTTCATTGCCCTATGTAAACATATGGGTAATTGAAAGTAAAAGCGTGTTTGACTATGATTCTCAATATTTTGAAAAGAAGTACATAACAACATGGAACTCGCTTTAAACTGTTGAGGATAAATGACTTTTTTATAATTTAAGAAAGTAATTTTGTTTGATATTGTTAAAGGGTTTTTATGATTTTGCATATGAAAGGGTGCAGATACAATGCTTATTCCAGCAAAATCAGTTAATTTTTATGAGAATGAAATACTTTGAATCATTCGGACAAAAATGAAATATTTAAACATTTTTCGGAAAAAAAAAATATATAAACAAAATTGTTACTGAAATATCACATTTTGTAAAATAAGAAATAAAATTAAAAAAAAAAAAAATCTAATTAAGGTTTAGTTACCTTAACACTATACATATTGATGCACTAAGACTGCTTTAACTAAATTAATATATATTTGAACTTTAGAGTAAAAAAAAAAAAGAGTGAGTCCGTTCACCTCAATGTGTGTGTACAGTTTTTTAATAAAAAAATTATATTCGAATACAAGATAGTTTTTACTATGGCTCTTACAAGATTTTTTTTTCTTATTTATCATGTAAACTTTCTTTTCTTTTTATTGGTTAAATACGCATCAACAATATTAGTATCAAAATCTACAAAGATTTTCTATATTAATCCAGAATAAATTTCTTTTAAAATTTTAATATGATTCTAATTTGGTTAGAAGATTGCTAATATCAAACGGTATGTGTGCTTTATTTATGACAGCATCGAAAGTTTTTTATGTGAAGGCGGACCATAGTTAAACTGGTGTTGTTTAGATCAGTCCGGAGTCTGTAGAAATTAGTAAATAATTTTGAAATTTTGTATTAGTACTGCTGGGAAAATCTGGAAACATTTTATAAACATTATCATAAAAATTTTCAAATGAAAACTTAAAGAAATAACTGTTGGGAATTTTGATAATTACGCTCCAAGAACAACAATATATTTAAAACTTCATTGGAGTGATTTCATTTTGTTTTAATATTTAATTTATAAGGAATAGCATGTAAAGCTAACAGCCATATAAGCCCTTTTTACCTTAAAGTTACCAAAAATGCTCTAAATAGATGGATTTTAACTATACCCAACCTGTACTTTAATATAAGTTTTGAGATTGGTTTAACATAACTGATGTATGCTTTCTCTTACAAATATGATTTACAGAGAACTTAAATTAAGAAAATGTACTCAAAGCCCATCTTAAACCGTCAACACACAAATCTTCATATTAAAAATAAAGGGGGGGGGGGACTAATACAGAATCAAGAATAATACAGAATATAACTACAAGATAATGCAATGCACCGGGACAACTTTAGATTCTGATTAATTTGTTTACAAAGCAGGGAACATATGCCAGATGGTCTTTCAAGGGGAAAATGGACTTCATTTGCATCTTAAATAAGAGAAACCTCGGAAAACTATCAAGAAATAGCTCAACAATCGACGTCAGATTACTAGTCAAAATTTCTAGAGTGTTTACTCAATCTGAAAACAGACTACAGAGCACCAAATATTGCTCGATCCGGTGACATTTCGCATGGTAGGCGAGTATGAATCTTGAGAGAGAGATTGGAGCATAGCAATATTTAAAAACTTGTTTGGCTAGGATCCTCAATATTTGTTTTTTTGAAAAAAAAAAAGCTGAAAACTCTATGGAACTCACTTTAAACTGTTAAGGATAAATTACATTTTTATAATTTAAGAAAGTAATTTTGATTGACATTATCAAAAGACTTTTATGATTTTGCATATGAAAGGGTGCATATACAATGGGTTAATCCAGTAAAATCAGTTTATTTTTATAAGAATTGAATATTTTATTATAATCTATTCATATACTGATGGTATTGAATTGAGAGTAACGTTGATGATTGTACAAAATACCAAATATGAGAATGTGGGATAAATCACTACTTCTGATCATTCAGTCAAAAATGAAATATTCAAACATATTTAGAAAAAAAAAAGCAAATGCCTAAACTAAAACAAAATGTTAATGATATTACATTTTGTAAAATAAATAGTAACACTAAAAATATCTTATCATGGTTATATATTACTGTCAATTATCTTACACTGCCATACCAATCGAAGAAACAAACAATCTAGGTCTAGACATCGCAAGCACACTCCAACTCAAGCAAGAAAGACCATTCCATCACTTCCACCTCAGAGTCGAGGCTTTTTAGTAATTTTCAAAGCACATGTGAATGGTGCAATGTCACGTGCAAGGGAAGGGATAGTATGACCCCTCAAGTTTTATTGCTTTGTCTGTGTCCTTAGTTTCAAGGTCACCCAAAGAAGGGGTCATTTTTTCCCCCTTCCCTGAGCTGTTTTAAGATTTTTTGAAGAGAACGAGGGGAAACTTCCTGGTCCTAATTTAGTGATAGCGTCTTTATCGGAACTGTAAGTTCTTACAATATTCTGTAGAATTGTAATAATGCTATATACCGATTTGATCAAAGAAATTTTCTTAATTACGAATTAGGCATTTTATTTTCCAATTATAATCACAGGTTTTTTCAAAAGTTATTTTAGTGCACGATTTTTTGTACACAGAATGAAGTTTAGAGGGTGCGATGGCACCCCGATATTAAACCTTTATAATTAATTGACCTCTGATCAAGAAGTAAACCTACAGAATGCTAATTGCAATCAAAAACTTGTCAGTCTTTGGTCCCATCTCATACTCTATACTCCCAAATGAGAAAATCGTGCTGAAATTGAGAAATTTTTTAATGGTATTGTGAGAAATGTTTTAATTTGAGAATCACACCAGGTGTAAAGATTCGTTGACCGGTACATTGCAGGTCATTACAATCCCGATCTACTCGTCAAGTCTCAAGCCCATTCCTTCTACGGGTAATGAAATAAGGAACTCGGTTAGGTGGCTTAAAAATCTGTATTAATGAGGCATGAAAAATATCAGAAAAAGCTTAGTTTTGTTTGCTGATTTCCCATCGATATTGATATCAAAAAAAAAAATATATCTTCCAATTATTAATGAAATTTCAAATTTTTTTTACTTTGAACTCGGTGGAAACTGCTATTTAAAAATAATTTAGACGAGATACTTCATGGGGGGTGCGGTCGCACACCCCGCACCCCCCCTAAATCCGCGCCTGACACTGACTGGCCCGATGATTGCACCGGACAACCCTATGGCCAGTACGCCCCTGGTCAAAGATATTAAAACAGAGCTTTCACAGCGTTTACTTCCGAGGGGTTAGAGTTACAATTGAATTCATGAAATTGATTTATCACACAGAGAAGAGATACCGTCAAATCAAAAACCTTAACTTGAATGTTCAAGAACACGACTTTATCATACTTACCTTAAGTGAGAAGAAAAAAAAGTCCTGAAATGATAGATTTTTTTAGTGTTAAGTGTCTCAAGTTTTATGAAATCTTCATTTATGTAGCTAGTGTATTAGCCAGTGACACCTGTGATTCTTAGTCAAATTGAGCAGGCACCTGTTAGAAAAAACTAGAAAATCCTTAATTTTTCAATTTTCTTTCGAAATTTTGGCTTCGAATCATCATTGAAAGACATTAACATAAATCTTGATATTTTTTAAAGTTAATAATATTACTTAAAAATTAGTAAGCTTCAAAATTAGTACTAATTTTTTCTTAAATGAGTAATTTAAAATCTCTTTAAATTTTCCAATGAATTTTATTGAATTTCCTGTTTCTGGTTTATAAAATACAAATGCATTGTAAACTACATAATAACTTTCAATATCCTGTCATATCGCCATCTATCAGTCAATTTTAGCATTAGCATTCGAAACCTTCCCATTTAATGGTTATAAAGTTTCCATTATAGCGTGAAAGTGATACATTTTACTAAAAAAATAGCTCGGAATTACTAATACTATTATTATTTGTTTATTTGCCCTCAAAAATAATTAAAAGTTCATAAACCTCTTTATTTCCCATTTTAATTTTTTGTTCGCTATAACGATGTTTTTCTCCGAATGACATATTTACTAAAGTGTGTGACTTAATTTAAAGTATAATTTGTCATTGAATGCATAAATGAGTTATTTTATCCCACATAAATTCATATACTTTTTTATTGTCTCTATACATACTACTGATTACTAAGAAAATCTTAATGTTGGTTAAATTACTTTCCATTAGATGGCAGCACTATTGAACTAAGTGCTGCATTTAATTGCAGACCATTCGAATTAAAGTAATTTTAAGAAAGAAGAAAATCATTTCTGCAAAAGTAATTACACTTGAAAATGTTATTTAAAAATCCTAAGTATTTTTATTATTTGTTTATTTATTTCTTTTAAAAATGTAAAGTTACTCGGATAATAAAACGTTTTGCCGCATGAATGAAAACAGGATTGATTTGCAAAAGGGTCCATCAACAATTGAACAAATGTACGATAAATCGAATGGAAGATTGTAAAAGAATTGAAAGTAGTATTTCTCAAAAAATAAACGGGCGACCCCATAAACAGGGAACAAAACAGTAGTTAATTGTTTTATGAAAATCTCTAAGTATATATTTCCCCTGCGAGTAACAGAAAATCAATATATGTGACGATAACATAACAGCTCGACAAAATAAAGCCATATAACATACCTTATGACCATCGTAACAAATATGTACCAGCAGAAACATGTTACAAATTACAAGTTATCCATTCGCAAATTGTTCTCTTAAGTTTTATTTATTTATTTATTTATTTATTTATTTATTTATTTATTTATTTATTTATTTATTTATTTATTTATTTATTTATTTATTTATTTATTTATTTATTTATTTATTTATTTATTTATTTATTTATTTATTTATTTATTTATTTATTTATTTATTTATTTATTTATTTATTTATTTATTTATTTATTTATTTATTTATTTATTTATTTATTTATTTATTTATTTATTTATTTATTTTATTTTTTTTATTTTTTTAACTCTTATATTATTTTATTTAATTTCTTTGATATGTAATATTTTATATTTAATTGCAAACAATAATAACCTAAATAGTGGCACCATCTGTTGTAATAAAATGATTATAGACTTTCTGGCATATAGATGAAAAAATGTGCAAGTGCATGTTATAGATGCAAAATAAATAATCGCAGATTGGAAAACATCTTTATCCAAATAATGATTATGTTAAAGGAAACCTGAAAAGATAGTAAACTGGAAATGCTGAATTCCTTCAAACTTATTGAAACAAAATATATTTAGAATACGCGTAACTTAATCGACTGTATTCAGAGCAAAAATTCTCGAAAATTAACCTCTAAAATCTATTTTTCAAAATTAATTTATGCGATTCAAAACAAAATAGAAGAAAGAAAAATAAAGTTAGAGTGTGACAGTCAAATTGTCAGGAACCTAAAAGTGCCTTTTCGTATTGGTCGTTCGGACAGTTCATGCCAAATGCGGTTTGGCAGACCAAGTGATTCTTTTTCTAAAGGTAATCCACTTCATACACTGTGAATTTCAGAGTGATGTTTGATGACGTATATCCCTAAAAAGTGACTGTCGGATTGGTTTACTGGACTTTTCCAGCCAAATGCGGTTCGGCAGACCAAGTGATTCTTATTCGATTGATAATCCTCTTAAAACTCTGTGAATATTAGAGTGATGTTCGATGGTGTATTTAGGTACCTAATAATTGCACTTCGCGTACGGCTTTTCGTACACTTTCGGTCAAATGCATTTCGGCAGATCAAGTGTTTGGTAGTCAGCTAGCAAATTTCTACATTCTACATGAGTTTCAGAGCGATGTTGTATGGGGTATTAGCAGTCACCTCTCAGACTAGTATATGTACATTGCACACTTTGCATGTAATAGCTTCATGTAGTACAAGCAATATTATATATGTTATCCCCAGTGTGATGTAGAGGGCGCTGCTAATGTAATCCCCTAGCGGCGACTTCGTCGCCAGAGAGAGAGAATGATCGAAGGTGTGGAGGTGAACGGACGTGGAAGTCGCCTCTCCTAGTTTAGGTTTAAGAACCTATTTCTATCTTTTGCACGAATAAACCTGCTGTCCAATTAATTGGCCTCTTTCACTTTTACCCCTTCATCATATAACATGGGGGCTCAGCCTGCTTTTTACCCGCGATCATACAACATGGGGGCTCGCCGTGTTTTTTACCCGCGACCATACAACATGGGGTCTCGCCGTGCTTTTTACCCGCGATCATACAACATTTAAAAAACTGCACTTCCACGCATCCAGAGGTCAAACCAAAATCCTCTTCACGAAAAAAAAAATCCTTTACTTCCACGCATACAGAGGTCAAACCAAAATCCTCTTCACGAAAAAAAAAACTTTACTTCTACGCATCCAGAGGTCAAACCAAAATCCTCTTCACGAATTACCGCAGCAGTCAGCGACCACCAGTGGAATCTACAAAAAAAAGGAAAACTCTTCAACCAGCGTCGTCATTATACAACTGCATAACACTCGCTTCGCCGAACAAGTCCCACTTCAGCCGTCAAGCAGAAGTTCAACGAAGCTAACATCGTTATTCCACATAGCCAGCAAGAATACAGAATCCTGAGCCAACTCGAACCTGCAACCACAACACTGTCGCTTCGCCGAACAAGTCCCACTTCAGCCGTCAAGCAGAAGTTCTACGAAGTCAGCAAAGTTATTCCACATCGACCAACTTCAGCCGTCAAGCAGAAGTTCTACGAAGTCAGCAAAGTTATTCCACATCGACCAACTACTACGAACCAGAAACCAGAAGCAACGAGTACTCTTCGAAAGAGCAACAACATAAAACGGATACAGCTCCAAAAGCGAAGTAAAATCAAGAAACGCAGGTAGGATCCATCTTATTATTAATTATGTTTAAAAATACCAAAAAGCAAGATCTCGTATTTGTCGCCGCTGAGTTAGATATCGTTGTACCGGATGGTGCCACAATTCTAAAATTAAAAGACTTAATCGAAAAAAGTGAAGCTTTCGTTAAAGATCCAGATTTCGTTCAAGATTTAATAACAACAGTTGTAGCTGATAGAAAAACCCAAGAGGAGGATAGAAAAGCCCAAGAGGCTGATAGAAAAACCCAAGAGGCTAATGAAAAACTAAAAGAAATCGAAAGAATTAAGCTTGAAAAGCAAAACGAAATCGAAAAAACTAAACTTGCACAGATAGAACGACAACTCGAGCTCACAGCTCTTAAAAATACTACTGCATTAAACCAAACTAGTACTGGAAGTACCACAGCAACCGAAGCAAGTCCAAATATCGAAAGTCTTCTTCGCAGTGTTCGAACGCTAAGCATGCCAGTCCCGTCGCGACCAGAAAACTACAATTTATTCTTTCAGTCTCTGGAACGCGCGTTTACGTCAAAAAATGTCCCAGATGATGCAAAATCGGAAATTTTGATTAGCATACTGGGCGAACAGGCTAGTTACATTTTACTAAATATTTCGGAGAACGACCTAAAAAATTACGAACAAGTCAAAAGTATTGTTCTGCGCCAATTTCAACCCACGCCACAAGAATCTATATATTTAATAGGCAATACGTTTTTTGGGGTTAGTCCGTCCGCCTAAACTGCTCAACCAATTTCAATGATCAAGGTGTCATTTTAAAGGAAATAAGCTGTAGATTTGCCAAAACGTGCCAAAATAATTTATTAACACTTCATTAATTAGTTAAATTTCAATATTTTTCCTCATTAAGCTACTACAAAGCCTCAATGATTTTGAATATATGAATGGCAACATCCTTACGAATGTAAACAACAAACCCGACGACGCGACGTCCAACGCGAGGCATTTTCTGGATAGAAATACTTCAAAATAATAATTACTCTAATACAAAAATGCTTCAGAAAAACAGAAAAAATCAACTTTGAAACGAAGAGTTTAAAAAAGTTTTAAAATTAGCAACGGGTTTGTTGTTGGTTTGAAATTGATTGAGCAGTTTAGGCGGACGGATGGATTAGAATTTCGGATAAACCAGACTTTTCGAGAAAGTTATCTGCTGAAACATGTTCCGGAGGTCGCCGGGTTGCATTCAGCGCTAAATCGACAACTTTCAAAAAGTCGCTAAGAGGTATTGTGCAGTAAATCTGAACCTATATTCATTTCTAATCAGTACAAATTCAACTATTACGAATTAAAAACTATCAAAATAACGACTAAAACCACCCAATCAACTTCAAAATCTCATATGAAATTAAATTTTTTTTTTACAAAATAGGGTTAATTTTCTCGCCAAATTTGATTTTCGAAAAATTCCGGTTGATTGAATGCCGGATAATTGGCCTTTCTTTGTTTTATTTTATCTTCTAAGAATCGCAAAAAAGATTATGCGAACATATGATTGCTTCGTTAGGAAATTTCGATAAGCAACTTTAATTATTTTGGCGCTTCATACGAAACCAGTCCCGTAAATTTTAATTGTTCAATGAAATAACCGATCTTTTTTAAATATATGTACAATACTGTTTATTTTTGTGGTTTTCCAATAACTTTTTATTACGTTGCCACACTGTCCCTGCTTAAAGCGTCTCGGCAGCAGTAGGATAATGACGTGGTAAGTATTCTCTTCATAAATAACAAAACGTTTTCAGTTTCATGGCATTATGCAGCTGACGCTTCACTTTGAGGCGAGCAAAGCGAGCCAAGGGGATTGCATAGCAATCCAGGGGGTTGGCGAGCGTCAGCGAGCAGGGGGCTGAGCCCTCTAGTGTCTTCTTAATTTTCGAAGGAGCCAACGCATGCCGAACGAGTCGCATACGCAATTTGGGTCAAGGCTATCACAATCATTCGCATATTACTGTAAGGTACGCAACGCCACTGACTACGAAACACTATGTAAATTAATGGTGTCGGATAAACTTTTCAGCACACTTGACCGCCAAACACAAGCACACATCGCCGTTCGCCAAGGGGAAGATTGGCTAGAACCTAAAGAACTTGCAAAAGAGTGTGATATTTACTTTACGTCAAAACGTAAATCTCTAAGCGAAACAAATCATCAGCAACAAACATACAACAGCGGGCAGAATTTCCAAAACAAAAATACGCAAAACCAATACAGAGGGTCATTTAACCTTTAACTGCTGTGATTGGGTGGTTTTGAGGTTTTTGGCGCAAGGGCTACACATGGTCCATACTGCGCCAATCAAATTGGTGGATATCAATTTAAAGTTTAAGAAACATAGAACCAGAAAAATTAATATAAATGTCAAAGATGCGATATTTTAGGGGGTGGAAGCATTCAACAAAAAATTACTCGCGGTCTGTCAGACCGCTTACAGCAGTTAAAGGTTAACAGACCGCCAAGGGGTTCTTACAATCACCGCAACAACAACGATAATTTTAGGCCAAATGCACCAAATAATCACGTCTGCGAAATAGAAACCGGAAGAAATTACAACCGCGATAAATATTTCAATAAGCTACAGTACGAAGATGTTCTTATCGATGATAAAAAAATAAAAACTTTGATCGATGGAGGTACTAATATAACTTGTGTAAAAACCAGTGTATTACCACCCTCAACAGTCTATGACGGATCAATAACCCTCACAGGAGCTTTCGGTTCCACACAAAAAGCGAAGTTGACAAAAATAAATCTAGCTCATCCTAAGAACAAAAATCCAATTCTAGTTACGGCAGCAGCTTGTGATGACTTATGTTCGAATTTAATAATTCCACCTAACGTATACGAAAGCATAAAAAAACAAGACACACTTCCGATTGTAAACGAATTCGAAACCCGCGCGAAAAAAAAATGCTATGTTGCTTCAAAAAAGAACTCGGAATATATCACTTTTCCTGCTGACAAAGATAACGAAATTTTAAATACTTCGCAAATCCTTCCGATTCCGGAAACTCAAAAAGAAGGCACGTGTCAAGGTCATAAAAAGGATAACTCAACGAAAAACACGGGCTCTCCTTTGATGGAGGCGGGGCTTAATGTCCCCATGAGAAAAGATGAACGATCATTGGAAGATCTCGATGAAGTGTGTGTTGTAACAGAAGACTTAGAAAAAAGCCAACCAGCAGAAGCACATGGTCCAGAATGTAAACAAATTGAAACACGTGGAGCATGGAAACAAACAGAAGAGAATTTTTTTCTGTTTACGATTGGGGATAGCGTGAGTTTAAGCGAAGCGGATTTCTTGCACATTAACGAAGATAATTTACGGAATACTGTTATGAATAAGGTCAAGATTTAGAAACCAAAGAAAATGGAAAGTACAAATTTTCAAATGAAGCTTTTCCTACCAGTTGAAACTCCAATCTTCAAGCCAAAATACATCGATGGAATAATTTCCGAAAGTACTTATGACTTATGCAACTCACCGTCTGCTGTTCAAAGATTTATGCAGATTGTTTTTCGTGAACTTTTAGTAGCTAAAATATTAATCTTTATGATGAAGTGCTGGGAAGATACTTAAGTTTCTTCAATTTTCTTCTACAAGAACTTTTTACAGAAGAGACTTTTTTTCTTTTTATGAACTTTTGAATGAAGAGACTTTTTTTTTCTTTCTTTGAAGATACTTTTTTTTCTTTTTATGAACTTTTTAAAGAGAGACTTTTTTTCCCCTTTCTACAAACTTTTCATGGTGCAAGAACTTTTTCCACAAACTTTAAATTTTTAAGAACCACACATTGTGATCTTCAAGACATTAATGTTGTTTAAATTTTATTCTTGTGCTGTATTTTTCAATATCTTTATTTACATGTTTAGTATATATCAATGAGTCGGCGGTCCTCCTCAATCAAGATGGCCGAGTGTTATCCCCAGTGTGATGTAGAGGGCGCTGCTAATGTAATCCCCTAGCGGCGACTTCGTCGCCAGAGAAAGAGAATGATCGAAGGTGTGGAGGTGAACGGACGTGGAAGTCGCCTCTCCTAGTTTAGGTTTAAGAACCTATTTCTATCTTTTGCACGAATAAACCTGCTGTCCATTTAATTGGCCTCTTTCACTTTTACCCCTTCATCATACAACATATATATAAAAAAGGCGTAGCCTCTGTAAAAGCTTCTTACTCTAATGTAGAGCATACTAACAAAATTTTTTACTTGAATAAATCTGATATTGTCCGATAATACTGTTCAGAGAAGAAAAAAAAAATAGACACTTACACAAGTTTGTTATCATATTTCAACTTTCCTTAAAACAATCGATAGTATTGCTTTGCTTAAAATAATCGATAGTATCGAGTGTCTTCGATACTATCGATTTTTCACTCGATTGTTCACCTGACCAATCGATTGTTCACTCGATAGTAAAACAATCGATGTTTAAGGAACACTACTTTCTTCCAAACTGCTTAGTTGCATTTTATTCACATGACTTCGGTTTTAACCACTGCCAAATACGACAATATAATCTTACCTTTTTCCATTCACATGACTAATGTCTCTTTGAATAATCTCCACACAACATATTTAATACAAAATAACGTCACACTTGATCATAAAAATTCAAAGGCTATACTAAACTTCAACTTAACTAGACATCACTTAGACGGTAGATCGTCAGAGTGCTCATAGGTATTTAATCCATTTTGGCGGAGTGAAGACATAATTCTCGCCAAACCTTATAGTCTTTTGTTCTCTTCAGGGTTGTGGTTTGGCGAACATTATGCTTTCAAGCCGCCAAAATGGATTAAATACCAATGAGCACTGTGACGATCTATCGTCTAAGTGATGTCTAGTTAAGTTGAAGTTTAGTATAGGAGTGTGGAACATCGCAGAACTTTCAATTACACTTTAATACTGGTCACATCATTTAAATTTGACACGGATCAGTGTAATTTATTATTTTTGTTTTCTTATTTTCAATACTTTAAAAAAAAAATTGCCAGTTTACTTTTGGCAATAACTATTACATTAACAAACAAAAACACTGCCAAAATTGCGAAATTTGCAATGTGTTTTTCGGTAATAAGCAATAAGTAATTTTTACTTTTTTCTAATTACACTGTTTAAATAGTTAAACTTAAAGTATCAAAGTCACTTCTTGAAATTGAGCAAAAGTTGAATATCTGAAATCCATTGACGTGTTTTAATTAGTCATTATCCGGACTAAAATTCCCAACTTCCGGGATCACTTTTTTTTTGGGGGGGGGGGGGAATGACCCTCTTATGCATTTATTCATACAAAAGGCACTTCCTCTAATCAATCTGAGAGGAATAAAAAAAAAAGAAAAAAGAATGGTCTGACTATATTAAAGCGTTAAGCTGTAGACCTGACTAAAATTCGCAAGCATCGGGATCATTTCTAGGGGGTACAGACCCTCCTACCCATCAAATCATACAAAAGGCACTTCCTCTAATCAAGCTAAGAAGAAGAAAGAAAAAAATGGTCAAAATTCATCAAATAGTTTAGGCTGTAGCCCTGGTTAAAGTTTTGGTCAGAACCAGAAGAATCAGAAGGAAAAGAAGAATCGGTGATTTCCAAAGGATTTTTTTTTTACCTTGTTCCCTTGTTCAATATTAACAATTATGTTGTTATTTTTCGTCCACTCACCCAGGGCAGCACGATGGCAAAAAAAATTAGGGTTCTAACTATAACAGAAGCTGAGCTGTGAGAGGTCAAAAAACGGGCTTAAGCTCTTTCAACATAATATACACTTGCATCTGTCGCTTTGTTATCGGACTTCGAGGCGGAACACTGCCGCGTTCCTAGATAATGTAAGAATTATCGGAAAGTGCATCGCCATTTTAAAGATTTTTCTTCTTCTTTTTTTTGGCCGTCTAAGAGTTATCGCCAAAAATATCGCAAAACTGGTCATTTTTTTAAATAAATGAAAATATGAAATGGAAATAACAAGATTCCACGCCAAATTTAAATGTATAGTGACAAGTAATATAGTGTAATTGAAGGTTGTGCAATGTTCATCAACAGCCCTAATTTTAGTGGAAAGATTCGTGAACCGTTTTGTGTACTTTTTTTAAACATTTAATTTCGTTTTTTCGCCCCATCTAGAGGAGAAACTTCATTATTTTTAACTTAAAACAAAACTTTGGCGTCTCTATTACACAAATCCATTAAAATATAAAAAACTAGGGATGTGGAACATTGCACAACTTTCAATTACAGGATATAATATTGATCATTGCAGTGAAATTTGACATGATGTAACCATTTTTTTTATTTTCACTCATTTCAATAAAAATGGCCAGTTTGGATATATTTTTGGCAATAATTTTTACGTGGGCAAAAAAAGAAAAAGAAAAAAAAAGCCGATATCGTGAAATTGGGGATTTTATTCGATAGACATTACCATGTTCTTGCTTGCACATGAAACGCAAAAAAATTAATATCGCTGATGTGCGATGCTCAAGGGCAGAGAGCTCTGTGTTAAAGGAAATCACTTTTAAACTTTTTGAGCTTTTATCGCATTTTTTTGGGAATTTCGGAGGTAGGTTGAACACCTTCAGAGGCATTACCACAGCGATTTTAATAAAAATCGTTAGAGCCGTTTTTTAGCAATCATTGAAAAACACGATTTTTTTCAATGGCAGCTACCTTATGCGCATGCGCTATTCTGACGAAAACCTTAATTGTAGGTCCTTGTGCCCCCACCAACCCGCACACCTAATTTGAACATCGTAGCTTAATTTGTTCGGGAGTTATGCTGACCATGTACACACAGACACACTGACCCACAGACACAAATTCCTCTCACAAAACGTTTCGCCCCTATAAAATTAGTTAATCGAGATCAGAATAGTTTATTTACCTGTGCTTTCCCTTGACTCTACTTTTCCAAGATCTGACTACACTGGAAGTGGAACTTTTGAATAACCCTAGTTTGGAGCCTTTTGACCTCTTTTAGACCCTTTAAAATTAGTTAATCAACAACGGAATAGTTAACTTTTTCTATGCTTGTCCTTGTTGACATTTGCACCAAATTTCAGAGTTATTACATTGGTGGGGCAGTAGAAGATTCTTCGTCTGGAACGTTTCGGCTCTTTTTCGAATCCGTAAAATTGGTAAATTGGGCCTTGGTACCAAATTTTAGAGTTTTATATTGGAATTGGGGTAATATTCGTTTAGTAAGTTTCGACCCTTTAAGAATGGTTAAACGACATCTGAAGAGTCTACTTTTTCTATGCTTGCCCTTGTTAACATTTACACTCCATAACAGAGTTGTCACAATATTCAAAGTGGGAAAATTAAATAACACTCGTTTAGAACATTTGACCCATTTCCGACCCCTTAGAAAAGATTAATCGACATCGGATTTGTTGATTTTTTCTATGTTTTGCCCTGGTTGACATTTGAACCAAATATCAGAGTTGTGACTACGTTGGAAGTGGGACATTCGAATATCCTTCATTTGGAACATTTAACCCCTTTTCGACACTTTAAATTTGGTTAAATGAGATCAGAATAGCCTACTGTTTTTTTATGTCTGTCCTTGTTGACATTTGTATTAAATATCAGAGTTGTGACTGTATTGGATGTGGGACTTTTAAATATATCTCATTTGGACCATTTGAAACTGCTAAATTGGCTGTCTCTGCACATTACGTGGAGGGAAAGGTTTTGTTGGGTTCCATCGGTTACCATATGGCTACGTCGCAGCCGAAATGCATTTCAGGAATACTCAGCTGCAGATCGGGGGAAGATTACCAGTTTGGGTTGATTGAAAGCGCTTTCATTTTTTCCCCGTGAATTGAATATTAAGGCAATAAGTTTGCTATTGATTGGATTTTATTTATATTAACCATAGAAATTAGATCTTCATTTTAGAAAATTGTACAATATAATTTTAGTTTTGATCTAATAAATTTAGATGCAGCCAGGCTGTACCCCACGAACCGCCACTGATATATTATAAAGTAGTAAATAGCTGATTACCCATGCTCCTCCACGAAATTTTACCATGTCCATTTTAGAAAACAAATGACCCAACTTTGACACCTGAAAATTGGTTTAGCATAATCGAAATAACTTACTTTATTTATGTTTACCCTTTTGTTGACATTTGTACAAAATTTCAGAATTGTAACTATATTGGAAGAGGGGCATTGGGCTGGTTTTATTCACACTGACGGCTTATAAGGACGGGACCTACATCTTAATGTAGATGCCGAACCATAATGGGAATCCATGCTTAACACAAGATTCGAACCCGGCAGCTTTAGCATGCGATGTCAGAGTGTTAACCATGCACATCAAGTGGGCGCGGGGCATTGAGATATTCCTCATTTAGAGCGTTTTCAATCCCCTTAATTGGGATTGGAATAGCCTACTTTGTCCATGTTGACATTTGTACCAAAATTCAGAGCTTAAACTATATGAGACACGGTTTTGAATTTTGAATTTCGATTACTGAAGTATATATATGGTAAAATTCAGCAGCGAAGTACGAGCATGTAAATCGTCACAATATACTTTTAAAATAAATAAAAATATGTTTGCATTCAATTAGCCAATCATAATACGCATTTTATTTTCTGGCGAACCAACATAACAGTTGACTAGTGTTATCATAAGCATTAATAGTGAAGATATATTGAATGGCAACACTTGTGATGTGATTGTGACTAATCACATCGTACATTTCAAAATAAATTAAAATTGTCTCATTCTTTTAGCCAATCACAATGCTTGATTCATTTTTAAGAGGCATAGAAGTGGACTAGGCTGTCATAAAATATATAATTTTCGTAAAAATTTCTTTTAACTGTATCTGTATACATATGCACAAAATTTATAAAAGCAAGCAAGGCTAGAAAACAAAGTTTAATAAAATATGTTTTGTTAGAATTGTAATGTACTCTGAATTATGGAGAAGTATGTGATTAGATTAATTTCTAACTTCACAGCTCTTGCATATTAGCATCACTTTTTCTCAACATTACGGTAAGTAGTTTTGTAAAGCTGATTCTGCTAGCCGGGACATACTGACGTTTCTCTCGTCAGGCAACAAACATGCTTTCCAACAAAATCTTCAAAAGGTTAACTATAAATACACAATAATACGACAGAGTAACTTCAAAGGGGGAAGATATTATATTTGTTGTTGGCTCTACTTTCATACCACCAGGCGAATTAAAAAACTGATTTTTGCGGTGTATCTTCTTCAAATACTATGTTTTACACTAAAAAAGTAACACACCTTCCAGATTTATAACAAATTAGACTAAATTTCTGCAAGTTAGATTTGTAAAAAATTCGTTACTGTTTACTGTGCAGGGTAGATAGCTGCACTTGCTACTCCGATGAGTATTCTACTCCAACGCAATTTTTACCTGTTACTGATACTAGCAACTATATCTTGGGTAATAAGAAATAGTTGCTGCCAATTATCTCCTTAGAGTAGAATCCGCAAGCCTCCTATAGGTCTTTAGTTGACGTAACTTGGCGCCGTTTCATGTCAACAACATGTCGAATCCGCACTGGAGTTGGAAGTCTTACCGGGTTTTAGATTGTTGTGTATATTATTAGCAAATCATTCGATTTTTAAGTTTTTCTTATAATATTACTTATTTTTCAAGGTATATGTTATAGTGAACCATTATATTCTAGACTGTTGGAGAATTAAAATTTGATCAAACAATTTAGGCTTCTCAAAGTTTATATCTACATATATTTAAAGTGTATAAGGCATTACCCATTCTTAAAATTCATAATTTTTCCTCCAACTCCCTTCGTCTTCTTGATTGGGCAACTTGGGCCAGCAGAACTACTTTGTTCCAAATTACCCAATCAAGTCTTTCTGGATGCTTTAGTAATTGTTATTTGACTAACAAAGTAATCAGTCCATATATCTAGTGTTGGGTATAATCGAATGGTGAACAATTTTGAAAGTAAATCGAATGATTTTGTTCGTTGAAATCATTCGATTGTTTCCAGTAACGTTTTGGTTACAGTTAAAATGAGTATCAAACTGAATTGTAAAATATGTATCAATATAATGTTAACACTAGTAAGCACCACAAGTTCTTTTTAAAAACAATATTTTCTTTTAAGCATTTTCTGACCTGTCTCATTCAACTTTAAAAAGCTAATATAAAGAATTCTAATATTAAAAGTGCAACTAAATACATGTAGGAGCTGGTTGATTCGGGTAAATTTTATAGCAAATATTGGTTACAAATAAAAGGAAGACATTTGGCATCAGAAAAATCTAAAATATAAACAATAATATAATAAGTTAAGTAAAAAAAAATAATTAAAATATTAATAAAATTAATTAAGAAAAAGTTAATGTCTAAAGTATAATAAAATAAAAATACAACTTAAAATAAAACCTGTTGACAGATACTGCAGTATCTGGAAAAAAAATAATTGTGACAAAGAAATATGCTATATCTCTCGGGGCTCGATAAATCTATTGCCCGACATGCCCGAGAAGTAGATACACAACCTTTAAAATAGATACCCAAGTCCTCCAATATGTTTTCGGAACAGAAGTTGTTCGTCAACTTCTTGATCAGTCTAGAAAATTTGGGCGAATTTCCATGGGTGTATGAGCACTTTCCAAGTCTTGCATTTTAAAACTTTCCAGTAGTTTGTTGATGTAACCTTCTTGCGATAAAGTTATACTTCCATCTTCATGATGTATAAACTTTACTCCTAGTAAAAATGATGTCGGTTCTCGATGTTTACATTATCGTCCACATAAATTGAAAGTATGATTCTTTCTTCTTTCAATTTTAAGAGTGTAAACACAAGGATGTAGTAGAACTTTTTTTTAACCCGTACAATGCTTTGTTTTATCTGCAGTACACTTTTCCTTACTTGAAGTCAAAATTCCTTCAGATACTTCCATGTAGATTACTTCATCTAACTTTCTGTAAAGATATGCTCTTTTTACATCATATTGATCAATTTACCACTTTTCTTCGACTACTGCAGTTAAAAGTATTGTAATTTCGAAACTTTAAATTGGCACATAAATATCTTGAAGAAAAAAGCATTCTCGTTTGTTTCAGAAAATCTCTTCATTCCTGGGTGCTTTTCGTAAAACACTCTTGTATAGCCATTAACTTGTGGGTGTAAAACTTTGTCCACCTAGTCTTCATACATATGGATTGCGTTTTTTCATATACCTTAAAGATAACGAAGTTATATAGTGAAAAAAACTACAGGAACAACTGGGTTTTCTGCCATACCAAAACTGGGCTCCTCTTCTGACATTTATTCATGCCTGCCATCTTGATTACTGTCTTGAAGGAAGTACTTAGACTTCTTCAAACTTTGAATTTTGTTTGGAATAAAATCTTTCCAAAAATCGCTTTTTTAATATAACTTTTCTTGTATTCCGATTCACCCCGCAAATCTCAAAATCAAAACAAAACATAAAAATTCGTAAAATAAAAAGTTTTTAAAACCAAGCCAAGTTAAATTAAGTATAGCATGCTGTTGTGGATGTTTATACTTATCTAAAAAAATATTAAGTCTTTATCAGGTACAGGTCTTTAACATGTTTGTAATTACAGGATAAATTTTAGGGAAGTTAAAACTCACTGGATTTTATGCACACTGTTTCATATTTTATAAAAAAAACCAATAACAGTGTTGAAAACTCCAAAACATATGTTCCAAGGTTCCAAACACGTTATTCAAATAAAAATATATATATATATATAATTAATAAAACTGCTTTATTTGTATAAAATAATAATTTCTTTGTAATTTCACAAAGTTTCATTCCGATTCACCCCATTTAATGGTAGCTGCATTAACTATGTGTTAATCTTCAACCATGGTTGATTTTATTTTCAAAACCATTTAAATTTTCCTCCAATTTGAAAACCAACCAAAACTAATGATTGAAAAAATTATGGGTTTTATTAAATAAATTCTAAATTTCCTTTAAAGAAATTAAACAAAATTAAAGTTGGATGAAGTGCTTTTGAATAATTTGTAGAAGTTAAATATTATCAATCCTATTTTTCCAACTTCTTCCACATTAACTTTCTTGGTCGAATGACTGAAACTAATTTTTTAATTTTTTTAAAATTGAAGTAAGAAAAAAAAGTAAACTTTTGCTTACGATAGTGAAATTATCATGTTGTACAAACAATTACCCTCCTCCCACTTTCATCCATATAACAGTTCATTAGATCATCATGTTGTGCAAACTTCCTCCTTTCCCCAACTTGTGCCAAATAAATTCTATAAATCCAACCAATCAACCTCCTTTCCCGTTGTATGTGACATAATAGAATCTTTTATAAAAATTATTGAAGTTGTGAACAAACAATGCAAAATCTATTTCTGAAAAAAGAGGCCTCTTGAGGTGGTTCAAAAGAAATTTATTGAAAATATAACAGTTTTGAATTTTCTTGCATTTGCTAAAATTCTATAAGTTTAATTCTGATGAATTGAATGAAGTTTAAATAATTTTTATTGCAAAAACAACTACAAAGAATCTTGAGAGTATATTTTCTTTCTTTTTGGAGTTGTACAATTATTGTGTAATAAACAAGTTTTAGAAAAAGCAGCAAAACTTGTTTTTTTATTCAAAATGTTAAGTCCAAAATTTGTTATAATGGAATAAAGAAATAAGAATTTATTTTCTTGATAATTTTTAAGAAAATAATTCACTAAATGAAATATTTACATTCTTGGTACTATAACTGATTGACTGATGTTTTTGTAAATAAAAAATTATACGAATACTATAGATAAAGTTCTAATCTATTTTCAAATAAATCTTGCATTTAATGTCTATTGAACAATAAGTTTTTAAATGTAATAGATATATTAATGTTTTATAATTATTCAAAATTATTAATTAAACTTTAATTATAGTCAGCATTTTAAATTTGTTTCTAAAATATAGGTTTTGTGTTTTAACATTTTATTTCTAAATCTTTAAAATATTGTTTTGAATAATTTATCACTCACCATTACTGATGAATTAAGAGCAATATTCCATCTATTATGTAATAAACAATTATCATTGTATAGTACCTCTCAATAAAACATTAGAATTATGATTTGAATGTCTGCATAAGTAGCAACAATTGTTTATTTAGTTTAAATTATTTTCAGGAGGAATATTAATAGTTATGTGAACATTAATTATTCTAGTTATTGTCAAATTTTATTTACAAATATGTATCCAAGTAATTAGAAAGGATTTGAAAAAGAAACAGGTTTAAACCAAAAAAAACTGGTTTATTTGATTTTTTTCCAACCCTGGTTTGTCCCTCACTCGACCAATCCCGTTACACATTATTTCCCAGCAATAAAAATAAAAAAAAATTGCAATTTTTTTCCATGAATTCACTTTTTTTTTTTAAATTTTTTTTTTTGGATTTTCAGATTGAAATACACTACAGGAAAAAAGTAGGACAGTCATATTTTGTAATTTATGCTTTGTATTTCGATCCTCCTGATCTAAATTTCTTTTTTTATGTAGTTTGGCTATTTTTTTCTTTTTTATAAATGAGTAAATTTTATCTAAATTATATCTGTAAAAATTAAGGAAAACAGTACTTAACGATTTTTGGTGTGTGAAAAAAGTAGGACACGTGCTAAAATAATTTGTTTTGGAATATTGTAAACCTCAAAAGTAGGTGTTTCATTCTTTTTAACTGTTTTTGTTAAGAAAAACATGCTATTTTATTGAAAATCCGTCGTTTTCATCTTTTTAGAATGCCTAAAGGATAACCTTTAAGTGAGTTTGAAAAAGGACAAATTTATGCCTACAAAAACGATGGCAAAGGTGTGAGAGAGATTGCACGCCAGCTCCATATTAGTCCAAATGCTGTTTCAAACTATATAAGAAATCCTAGTAGTCGGGGAACCAAAAAGAAGACTGGCAGACCTAAAATACTGACTCAACGCGATAAAAGAAAAATCATTCGGGAACTAAAAAAACCGGATGGAAGTATTGCCAAAGCTCAAAATAATGCAGGCATCACACACGTTTCAAGGATAACTGTCTACAACTACATATAAAGGTCCGAAAATTTCGTATTCCGAAAAAGGAAGCACCATCCCAAATGGAATGAAAGGCACATTGAACACCGACTGCACTGGGCTAAAATCCACATGTCCTGGACGTCAGAATGGACCTCCGTTATATTTTCTGATGAGAAAAGATTTAATTTAGACGGTCCAGATGGCTACAAATACTATTGGCACTGTCTCGGTACTGAAGAAAAGACTTACTCTACCCGACAGATGGGAGGAAGGAGTTTAACGGTTTGGTTGGCAGTCGGGTACGGAGGAGGAACAAGCCTAGTGTTCCTGAGTGGCAGGCAGAAACACACGGATTACATCCAAGTCTTGAATTCAGATCTCCTTCCCTACGGCGTTGAGCTAGGCGGAAATGACAGGATTTTTCAACAGGACGGAGCATCAATTTACACAGCTAATGGGGTTAAAAATTGGTTTGCAGCATATAATGTTCGGGTTTTGCCATGGCCTGCTAAAAGCTCGGACCTCAACATCGTAGAGAACATATGGGCAATGATTGTTCGTCGCGTTTATGCGGAAGGCAAGCAGTTTGAATCTATAGTTGAGCTTCGGAGAACTTTGAATTATGTATGGGACAATTTCTGCCAAACAGAAATTCAAACTTTATATGATTCGATGCCAAATCGAATTTTTGAAGTAATCAAAGCCAATGGTGGAAGAATTCCCTATTAAGACTTTTATTTACATTATTTAGAAGTGTCCTACTTTTTTCACAGAGTATGATCAAGTCAAAACTGATTTATTGCTGTACTTGACCTGTATTTTTTTTTTCAATTTTTAGATACAGTTATCTGTTTGTAATTAGTAATTTAAAGTGTTACTTATTAAATTGTTATAAAAAAAAATCAGTGTTTTTTATTTATAAAAAAAAATCATGTGTCCTACTTTTTGCACGCAGTGTATGTGCAAATGTTGAAGAGGACACTGAATGACTTTTTATGATAAAATCTATTTCTTTGCCGTATATAATTTTTATATATTTTAGATGTAAATTAATATTTTCACAATAATTTTATCTAACATGTTTAATCTGATTATGTTCATTGTGTTTAAAAACTATTTTAAAAATAAATTTGAGCCGTCAAAGTTCATTTCAATAATACTTTTTTATTCTTAGTTGTTTTTTTTCAAGTTATTTTAAAAATATTTTTTTAATTTTTACTTTGTTCTGTTAAAAAATGTTGTTTTTAATTAAAATACCCACTTTGATATTTGGTAACAAATTTAATGGTATGCACAAATATCTGAATTTGGGGGACATTTGTCCAACACACTCGACTAACCATGAGACAAAAGGTCGCTCGACTAACGAGAGGTTAATATCGGGTATGAGATTTTTCCGCCTTACGGCGGATTTCCGCTTTTTTTGTTTTTTATGTAAAATTTTCTACCTTTTTGTCCCTGTTTCAAGGATTCACATTTTTTCCGAATTAAATTATTTTTTCCAGCAGAAAGTGCTCTTTTCGTCATGCCCAGACATGACGATAAGACGTTTCCCACATCGCAGATTACTTCGCAAGTGCTTGGCGACCGGGTTGTACTTCGTGATTGGTTATTGAACTTGCATGACCATCTCTGTGTTTTGGGAGTAAAGCATTCCGTTTTGTTTTGTCTCATACTGGATCTAATAAATCTTCTCTCTCATCCAATTTTTACTCACTGAAGAAAAAATAATCAAGTTATTAATTATTATTGTGTAATATTTTCATCATGTTGCATATTTTGATGTTTTATTTCTGATCTTTCACTTATGAAATTATGGTACACATTTCTTGCTCGTGTAAGATTTCAGTCATTTTGCTTTTTTGCCAATCACATCCTTGTAATATCTATTAAATAAAAAAAAATGTAAGTCTTAGTCTTGAGGTTTTGAGACTATTAATTATTGGTTCTGTACGCCTCAAACTATCCATATTTCTTCCATAAAATAACAACCAATCAACTATAAATAACATGTGTACCAATTCTTTAATTTTTGTTTCAGATTCTCCTACAATGGCACGAATACCTCCTATTCTTGGAGCGGGTTCACCCACAACTGCTCCCAATTCGGACCCAGTGGCTCTCATGAACACATATCGTTCCTACGTATCTATGATTATCGATCCAGGAGTCAGTATGTATTTAGTCCGCACTAACACATTGGTTCTCAACCTTAAAATGTGACTGCAGGCCATGTTGAATATATTTCTAGTTGACTATTACTTGCTTCCTACAATTTATTTTCTTCTCCTCTCTCTTCTAGGCAACTTTAGAATCCTTGAAAACATTTTTTTTTACGTGTGATAGATAAATGAAATAAAGCCATTAAAAATACAAAATTGAATTTTTTTTTATTTAAATTGAGATTGGATTTCTAGTGGTATTTCGAAGTACTTCGAGAAAAATAGTAAAACTTATTTTCTCAATGCACAGTATTGCATAAATTAAATCATTCATAAACACACATTTAAAATATAATGCATATCGAGTCAACGTGAAGTTAGTAATTATTTCTTTCAATTACCCATATGTTAACTTAAGGTAATAAAAGTATTGCATTCGGTAAAAATGTGATCAAGAAAAATTGTGCAAGTGGTTAGCATTATTCCCGAGCAGCTTGATCTGAATCTATGAAGTTCAACTTTTGTACACAGTTAGTGGTGGCCATGGGTCCTGTCATTAAGGTTTTCACCAAAATTGTGCATGCACATAAGATAGCTGACATTGAACATTTTAGGTTCTTCAGCAATTGCTAAAAAAAGGCACTAATGATTTTGATCAAAATCTCTGGTAAGGCCTTTTCAAGTGATCTAACATCCCCACCTCCGAAATTTCCTTATAAATCTGATAAATACGTTAAAATATGAAAAATTAATGTCTTTAACACTGAGTGCTCTTTCCTTAAGCCTCGTCCATCAACGACTGTTTCTCCTCTGTTTTACTTATAAAATAAGGATGATGTAATATTCATAAAGAAACGTATTGCCATTTTGGTGGGGTGTTTTTTATGACAAAGTAATAATCATCGCCAAACTAGTCATTTTTAAAATAATTAATGAAAAGATCAAAATGATAAATTATACAAATCCACAGCAAATTTAAATGATGCGACTAGTATTAAGTGTAATTGAAAGTTGTGTAGTTTAAGACCCTAGTAGTAAGACCTTAGTTTTTTATACAAGAATTCAAAAAAATTTGAAGTATAATCATGCCAATGGAATAGTTGTACAACTAATATTAATGCAAGTTCAGCTGATTTAAAAAGAAATAGATCAGGTTATTTAAACTTTGAGGTATACATAATGCAAAGGAAAAAAAAGGAAACCTGAAATGCTCTGATGTCTCATATTTTTTTCCTTTTTATTGTATCTAATATGTATAGTTTAATACCCAAATTGTGGTAGCTTGGTGAACCACTTTTGACCTCCCTTCTGATCATTTGTGATTAGCAGACCACAGGTTGGATAAATTTTTCTTATTTTCTTTAACAATGTTTAAATTTCAATCTTTCTGGAAAGAATAACCGCATTGTACACAATTTTTTGTTAACCAATAGTTTTTATTTTCAAGCATTATAATAATGCTTAAAATAAAAATATTTGTACTGGTCACAACTGTATACAATTGATTTATTTTTTGTTTGGTACAAAGTAAAAATATTTTTAGTAAGATTTAACTTTAGTCTCAATATTGAATCTAGTTATAACTTGTGATGTTAAAATTGGTCCAATAGTTTGGACTCCAAGATATTTCTTAAAATAAACAGAAGCTGTAGTTTTTATGTTGAGATTTTTATCTGTATATTTTTACTTGTAGTAAGGAGATTTTTTTGTACTTTTAGTCTGTAATGCATCCTCAAAAAATGTCCTCCTTGACTAGTATATGTCTGTTAAATACTTTTTAATCAAATTCTTTCTGCTCTATTGAGCACTGCTTTTAAAAACAATACAAAACATTATAAATGTTTTGCATTGTTTTTAATTTTAAAGAGCAACACATCAAAATTGATTTGTTGATTGATTTATGTATATAAAGGGTCCTGAGAAAAATAATCTGTAGGAATCAATTTTGAGAGAAAAAAATTATATTTTACAATCTCATTGCTGTTGAATGCTTTTCTTGCTTATAATTTTATGTAGGCTGATGCTTTGCATTGATTATTATTGTGAACCATCACAGTTAAACTCGTTAGTTACAAGATGACACTAACAATTGTTATAGGCCTTGAATTTTCATGTGCCATCTCGATACATTTTTTAAATTTCAATTTCAGAGGATGAAAGCAAACTGAAGGCTCTTCAAGAAATCAGTACCGAACTTGAGGTATATGCATTGTTTTATCTTTCTTGCCCACTTCTGAAGTTGTTTTTTTTTAAAGTCTGAATTTGATGGTAGTTATATTAAAGTTAGCTAATGGTACAGTTTTTGTGCTTATTGTTGTTTCAATTTCAATGAACCTTAATACTTTGGTTAATGATTTTTTTTATTTTTTTTATTGTCCTCAAAATTAACATACCGAGACAAATTATTCTGAATTGGAATGTTTTTATCTGATTGGTTTTACAAAGATATAAAGTTTGCAAAGAATACCAGGAAAAGATTATTAATTAAATTCTTTGAAACTTTATCGCCTGGAAATCAAAATTAATCTATAAATCAGAAGTAAATGCCAGTGTCGCATTCGCCCTAAAATTCCTAAGTATTCCTTAAGTTTTTTTGTTTCTCCTTAAAATTGTTCTTAAATTTTTCGATAATACTTACAAAAATTAAAAACCTTAAAAATTCCCCGACTTTTCCTTCACAACCTGCAAAAAAATCCAGATATTCTTCCAGAGGAGAAAATCTTTTCTGAGATTTTAATTATTCAATTTTTTGAAAATTGGCAGTATATTGAGTATTGCCAGTATTAAAACATGCTTTGAAAAGAATGTCTGTATTGGGAACCTATGTCAGCTTTAAAAGAAATATTACTAAATTTTTTAGAATTGCCCCTAAATTTTTGAGAAGCATCTCTAAATTTTTTATAATTATCTCTAATTTTCTTTATAACCATCCCTAATTTTTTTTTTGTAATTATCCCTAATTTTTTTTATAATTATCCCAATTTTTTTTATAACTATCCTTAATTTTTTTTTTTATAATTATACCGAATTTTTTTTATAATTATCTTTAATTCCTTTATAATTATCCTCAATTTTTTTAGAATTATTCCTAATTTTTTTAGAATTGTCCCTATTTTTCTTGGAATTGTCCCTAATTTTTTTTGGAATTGTCCCTAATTTTTTTTGGAATTGTCCCTAATTTTTTTTGGAATTGTCCCTAATTTTTTTTGGAATTGTCCCTAATTTTTTTTGGAATTGTCCCTAATTTTTTTTGGAATTGTCCCTAATTTTTTTTGGAATTGTCCCTAATTTTTTTTGGAATTGTCCCTAATTTTTTTTGGAATTGTCCCTAATTTTTTTTGGAATTGTCCCTAATTTTTTTTGGAATTGTCCCTAATTTTTTTTGGAATTGTCCCTAATTTTTTTTGGAATTGTCCCTAATTTTTTTTGGAATTGTCCCTAATTTTTTTTGGAATTGTCCCTAATTTTTTTTGGAATTGTCCCTAATTTTTTTTGGAATTGTCCCTAATTTTTTTTGGAATTGTCCCTAATTTTTTTTGGAATTGTCCCTAATTTTTTTTGGAATTGTCCCTAATTTTTTTTGGAATTGTCCCTAATTTTTTTTGGAATTGTCCCTAATTTTTTTTGGAATTGTCCCTAATTTTTTCTGGAATTGTCCCTAATTTTTTCTGGAATTGTCCCTAATTTTTTCTGGAATTGTCCCTAATTTTTTTTGGAATTGTCCCTAATTTTTTTTGGAATTGTCCCTAATTTTTTTTGGAATTGTCCCTAATTTTTTTTGGAATTGTCCCTAATTTTTTTTGGAACTGTCCCTAATTTTTTTTGGAACTGTCCCTAAATTTTTTTTGGAATTGTCTTGTCCCTAAATTTTTTTTGGAATTGTCTTGTCCCTAAATTTTTTTTAGAATTGTCCCTGCAATGTTTCTGAATTTTTTTTAACTATCCCTAAAATTTCTATCTAATTTTTTTAGAAAACTCAATGTGCCCCTGTAAATGTATTAAATTGAGGTATACCGATGCAAATAAATGTATGTCTTTGTTTCAGAACATTGTTGCAAATCCACAATATTCCAGTTTTTTGGAACACATGCTCAATGTGTTCATCCGTATACTCCAGGAGGGTGATCCCCACTTCATAGCAGAGCATACTGTGCATGTAAGTGTTTAGTGTCAAGTGTATACCAAAAACAAGGATTTTTCTTTTCTTTTTAATGGCTGTTTGTCGTATTCTGTTATAAAGCCATTCAGGTGCTGTACAATAAGCTTTTTGTTCTTGTATAAAATTTCTGAATCTGAATTTAAAACAGGAATACTAGTTTTTTATATGTATATAAATAAACAATTAATTTACAAAAAAACACGTTTTTTTATCTATAACAAGATTCTCGCACACCGGGAAAATATCGAAAACCGGGAATTGTCAATAAAAATGAAAATGCCCTAAAACATCAGAGAAAATCGCCAATATTTGGAATATTCTGGAAAAGTCAGGGAATTTCGTCTCAGTTTAAAATTTACGCAGAAAAATAGAAATTTTCAATGGATCTATAACGTCATCTTTTGTTGACCGCACCGCTAAATGGCAGTATTCAAAACCGAATTTTTGGAGAATGGCTTATTTTTAGTGGTGGAGCAGTTTTTATCTTCAAGTGGTTGGACTTGGATTGGAACACAGAGGCTTGGAATTGGACAGCAGTTTATGTTACAAAGAATTGGACGTCCCCCACAATGAATGGCCATAAAAGTGAAAGTTGTATAAAGAAAGTTGAAGTTTCGATTAATTAAATAACGTATATTCATAGTAGCTAACTTTTACGGATTAGCCATACTATGTACGAATTTCTACCATTTTGATAAGGTTTTATGAAAAGCTCATTAAACTGCCCGAACTTCGCATTTTTTATGGAAAACACATTCGCTGCCTCTTAAAACTAGTGTATGATCTTAATCGACACACACCTTTTTCAGTTTTGTTGATAGCTTTTGTTGCATGTTATTAACATCAAGATGACACTTTCCATCTGATTTTGTACTCATAATTTTTGACAAATTTACGAATTTGGAGATCAGTCTACAATAATTGTAAATTTTTCTGGAAAATCGCTAGTTTGCTTCAACTACGCATATGGAAAATTCTTACTTTAATTAGTTGTTTTGAATTTATAGGTGTTTCATGTGTACTGATTGCTAAAATCTGGTATTGAAAACAAAAGTTTACGAATTAACTGCGGACTGTGCTTTATTTTTAGAGAGTTTTGCAGCTGTTTAATGGTACAATCGCCGTTTTTGATGTGTGTATCTTTCCGATTTTGAAGATGAAAAATTCGGATTTTATTGCGAACTCTGCCTTTTCAAGTCTACACTCTGCCGCTAATATACTTAAAAAAAAAATTGTCCTTTGTTCTCCCCGTTTTTCCCGATTACTAAGACAGTTTTCTAATCTTATGAGTTTCTGCAAGTTGATGGGATATTTTTAAGTAACCAGTCAAATATTTGAGCAGACAATCATATTTGGCAAACAATCTTCATTTTGTTTCAAGCTTGTATTAATAACTAGCTGCGTGGCCCCGCTTTGCGGTGATCTGTCAATATGCCAGGTCTTTATAAAAAGTATATTGCTACATTACCGCCATTAATTCAACCTTTGTCCTTCTAAACCTTTTCCCCGTTAATGCCCTCCCCCCCCTTCGTCTCCCTTGAGAAAGTAAAAAGATGTATCTTTTGAAAAATTCGAAAGTTGCCTCCTTCCTCAGAAGAAATCTAAAAAAATGAAATTTCCCTAAGCATTCATTGTATGACAAAACCTAAAAAAAAAAAATATGTAGGAATACAAAGCAATTAAACAGCCAAGTTTAGATTAAAAAAAATATAGCACTCACAATAACGAATTTCTTCTAAGTATAAAAAACTATGAATGAAACAGCCAAGATAAGAATAAATAACAATCGCAAAGATTTTAGCCGTGCCATATGCTGGGAGTTTTATTAACTAATTTCCAATTACCTTTAAGTTAAAACAAAACAATTTAAAAAAAACTAATAAAAATTTTAATATTCTGTCTGTGTTAAGCAAAATTGGATAGTAAAAACTACTCGTGTTTAAAATTTCAGAGTTCTGCTCATATTGGAAGTTACTTTCTATAGACTATTGAGTAGACATACTTTGCTTTCTTAGTGTTGATAAAGTTTACTTAGCTTCTATTTCACACAATAAATTATAAACTGATTATTTCAATCAGAAATATAAATATTACGTAGGAATTATAATATCTGGTATTGAATTTTTAAATTTGTATTTATATATTTTTTTTCCTTTTGAAAATACTGGAATTTTTTTAATATCTTCTGGAAAACAGGGAAATGTCAGGGAATTTTATTTTAGATTTTGTGTGGGAACCCTGTATAAAATCAAGTAAAAATTTTTTGAATTATTGTTAATATGTTAAAAGATCAAAAAATAAATTTTTTATGTATAAATAATGTTTAAAAATAGAATATATAGTCCGTTAATAAAAATATTTAATTATAAATAGGAAAATATTGAAATTTGCTTTCTGTACTGGCTTTTGCATGCATTTAATTTGTTTTAACTGTATATCGTAAAATTTTGGAACTCGTCTATCTAGCTTCCCAATGTCCTATTGACTTCAAGCTTAGCATATATGTATGTGTGATCTTATAAATACAATAGCATATATATGTTATCTTAATAATACAATATTTAGTGATAGTCATAATTACTTATAAAATGAATTATCAATAAATCCATATTATGGCTATTACTATTTGATTGTCAAATGACTTACCAATTCTAAACATCTTTTTAATCATTTTATATGAAAAATTAAATGTAAAGAAATGTGTTGTATGACTTACGATTGGACTTAGCTTGGAATATATATATATATTTTTTGCCATATCATTTAAAGCTTCTAAATGTTTGATATTCAAAGAATATGATAATTTAATGATGGATGTTTTAATTTTTTAGCAAATACGCAAGCTGATATTGGAAATTATTCACAGAATACCTACTAACCAGACATTTGTGCCACATGTAAAGAATGTGTTAAGTTTAATGTTTAAACTTCTTGAGGTAAGCTTTATATATTTATGTATCCTTTTATTTTTGCATACCTTATGTAATTTAACATTTAAAGAAAAGTGATCTTTTATCTTTTCTTCACTTTAATATAGTATTTAATATTATTTTTAGATGTCTACGTTTATCTCAAATGGATTTTTCCCCCAGCTCCTTTTCAAAACAAATGGTTAAATACAAAATAAAAGTTTAAAAGTGTATAAAAAAAATCTTGCAAAAACAACTAACAGAACCCAAATTAGGTTTAGGTAACTGTTTAATCGTGACTGAATGTTAAAAGTTCTTGTATACAAAATAACGATTGAATAAATCTTTTTTAATAAATTGATTTGAAATTAATGAAGATTGTTTGTGACATTGGAGCCTTTGGCAGTGAAGGCTAAATGTTATGCATACAGCTGAAAAAAAAAGCATACTTTCCTTGGAAATTATTCATTCAGTTGAAATTTTTTTTATTGCTTTTTCCCACTGCAGTGTGCTAGTCCTGCTAAATTTACTTTTACTATTTCTATATTTACCTTTTAAATGATAACTTTTCCGATCTCTTTACCAGTCTTATTCAGTTCTATGATACAATTCTACTTTATAAAGTTTTTCGATTTAGCCTAATGGTTAAAATTTGCCTGATAAAAATCAAATATATATAATGTATTTCTCGTAACTTATCTTTTTATTTTGCATAAGCCTTTTCTGGTGTTACCAGTCTCCGTACAACTTATCATGAGCTGTTCCTTAAATTTGGCTGTTTTTTTTAATTGAATTCAGTTTAGACTGGTTTTCAAGTAGTGTCATATCGTTTGTGCATGCGTCGTCCTATAGGTCTGTAATGGCTATATTCACAGTCGAGGAATAAACTAGGTTAAAGTAGGAATACAAAATCCAGGAATTGAGGATAATCAGTGATTTACAGTATAACCCTATTCAACGTCTCATTTTAACTGCGGATTTCCTTATCCGCTTATTATCTTCGAATTACAACTGCTAAAATGCAAGGAGAAGCTATAATTGATCGAAGCTGTACCACATGATATTGTTTACAATTCAAGGTTATTTCTCGTGATATTCCAAACTATATGCGTGTGGATCGTTATTGGGATGGAAAATGTTTCTAATAATGAAATTGCCTCGTTTTCTTTTATTCGTAATGGAGGATTTTTCAACAATTGTTGATATCACCCTTGAAGGCTGAAGCATTTAATTTGTTTTGATTGAAACTAAAATACTATAAAATATTCCTCAATGTTGATGCACATGAAAAGTAGGAATAAAACTTAAATTATGTATTTCAAGCCTGCAAAAAGCAAAACAATGCTCTAGTTTAATCTCAATTTACTGTCTTTTGAATTCAATAAAAATGCATTTTATAATTTAACATTGACATGTTTCTGTAAAAGTTAATTTATTTTAGAATCACAGGGTACTGTATATCTAAACGTTCTGCAACACAAAACAAGATATCACAGGATTGACATGGCAAGCATGATGAAGCCGCATGTTGTTAAAAACAAAAACTTCGAAAACCATAAAAAATCGTGGCTTTTATAAATCTAATGAGAATATTTATAAATTACTTCATCACATGTTTGCGATAACACAATTGCATGCAAGTTTTCATGTAGAGAAAAAAAACTGCTTATTATGTAATAATATTTGGAATAAAGTCTTAACTCCAGAGTGTATTAGAAGATAGTTTAATCTATAAGAATTTTGTACTATTATTTGACGAAAGTCGTAATGGATCACATTCAATATTGGCGTAATAACCAAATGAGGACTACCTACTTCTGTTTTTATGAGACTTAGTGCTGCAGGCCTAGCAATAGGTCCTTATTTTCCTTTCAAGTCTTTTTTTTTTTAAAAAAGACCATAAAAGACTGTTTTTTATGAAAAGGGTCCCCTTTTTTGCTTAAAATATCCAATTGCTTTATTCCCCCCATATCTTTACATTTCCGGGTCGAAGTGAATATTTTTGACAATTTTTGCGATGCTCAAAAAGGCACACATGTGCTTATAAGTCTGATGATTACAGAACCTGCATGCATTCAGACTTCCTCAAACTTCTGATGTAATGACTACTTGTTGTTATTTTGCCTAAATCCTTGATTAATATTGGGAGTTATGGACTTAATACCAGTTTTATTATTATTATTATTTTCGAAGCAAGGCTACTATGGTGACTTTTTTCGCCAAAATTGGCCTAAAAGCTACCTTTTTGGCTTATATTGTTACTTTTTAAAATATTCGCGGACTATTTTTAGAAAAACATATTTTTAATTACAAGTAAAAACGCGGGAGGAACGGAAATGAAATTAATCATCCAAGTTTTATCATTGCGTCAAAAGTTAATGGTCTGTTCTTGGTCTGTGACTTCCACCAATGACGTCGCACTTATGGAATTTGATTGAATCTGAACTGAAGAGGATTGAACGTTTTTCTTCAAGAGAACTTCTTTTGTTTTCTGCTTTTATGGGTTCTGTGATGAATCACTAACTTTTGCAATGCATTTTTCAGAAGTTATTTAAACGGCATTTGGATCAAACCAAAACCTAATGATCACATGACCCTCTAAAGCCTTGGGTACTATACAAGCGGCAAGCTGTTAGTGACTGGTGGCAGAACAATGGAGCGGCACCGCTTGCGTTATTGTTTACTTTGATTACAATGGAAGTATGGGGCCTGTCGGCTATGATGAACTTGAGCGTCTTGACAAAACATGTTGCCGCTACCCTCAAACATTAATTTTTTTCACTGCCCAGAGTCTTTTCAGTTCTGTAGAAGCTCTTGTCCAATAAAAATGGCAGAGAAGAGAACATTGCGAGATCTCAAGTGCGAGGCTTTGATTTCGGACGTTCAATACATTCCCTGTTTGTGGATTGACAAATGTAATGATTTTAAAAATATTGTTTTGATTTTACATTAAATCAAAAATGTTTTATTTGGAAATATAATTTGAAATGTTATTTTATCATTTTTAAAAAAAACTAATGATTATGCGATAATCAATCATAATGAAGAACTTGGCTAGTTCACTGGATGACGTCATCTTAGGAATTGAAGGGAAATACCACCTTCGCTCTTATCGTAGCCAGTGCCACTTACCGTTCTATCGCTTATGACACTACCGCAAGTCGCTTGCCGCTCGTATCGTACCTGAGGCCCAACGCCGACTTCACTCCTCTTGCGTTGCACCGGAAATGACGTTATGTAAATTTAAATAGGAAATCAGAACTCTAGGTCATGTGACTTTGTTTTTTATTCTGATATCATATGGTATGTACAGCAAAGGTCAAGCGCTGCATTTTTTTTCCTTTTCTTTTTTAGAACAAATTTTTTTTTAAATTTACTATATTAAGTTTATTAATCTAAATTTTTTTTACAAAGCAATTTCAAATAGGGGTGCAGCTCTGGAATATTCAACATAAGTAGTTTTGAATTTTTAGAAAACAGAATGTTAAAGTATTCTCAAAGGGGCTGGGGGTGATTGTGTTATTATAATAACGGGGAATATTTTTTTTTTCTCGACTGGAGGGGTTCTAATATTAAGGCATTTATATAGCAATTAAGCTTTTAACGAGTGAAACGATCTTATGCTTATGCAATGAACCTTTTAGAGAGCAAAGCAAGCATGTTATTGAATATGTTTCATTTTTTACAAAACGATTTCTAACAGGCATAGAGCTCTGTAATTTTCAACATGAGTAGTTTTAGCCTGCTAATTAGACTTTTGATAAGCAGAATGTAAAAATTTTACATAATACAAAAATTATCAAAAGTAAAAAAAAAATAAGTGACTTCTAATAGATGTACAGTTCTGAAATTTTCACAAGAAGTGTCAAAAGTTGGAACCTATACACAATGACGGGTTCACTGCCAAGCAGCAAATTCAAAATATAGTTTTTCAGAATCGTCATGCCATTAATTTTAGTATTTGAGGATACTATTTTGGCCACTATTTCTTACACTAAAGCAACTATTTTCAATGCTATTAAGCTGTGACAGCCCTGTAAAAGAATTTTTTGCATTTACTTGATTGGAACATGCACTGATGTTAATAAATTAAAAAAAAAGGAAATGTATTTGTGTTAACATATCCTTGAAAAAGGCTTGAAAAGTCCCTAAATATTTTGCTCCTTCAAATGTATGAATCATGGGAATACACAACGTGTATTGTAACCAAAATGGTTTTATTAGATACCTTTCCAATGTCGCCATTGACTTGTCACTTGGTGGGCTGTTCAACAACTTTTAACTGCTGACCATCGACATGCTGCATCAGTTTTGCGATAAGAGATATTGCATTAATTGTAAAGAAATTGTAAAGAAAATTTATACCCAGGCATAACATTGCTTAACATACATTATAGATAAAAATAAAGATATAATGAAAATACAAATTTATATTAAAATACTGATAAAACAAGCAACCCGAGATGTTACAAATGATGTCTGTGGACGTATTTTTTAATGTAAAAAATATTTTTTTAAATTTGTTTATTGTTTTGATTGCATTAAAATATATCCTATTATGTTAACAGAAATATCCACTTAATCTAGTGCTGAAAAAAATTGCTGTTAACAAGCTTTTGCACACTTTACAGATAATGAACTTATCTATTCAAAAGCTTTTGTTGTATACTTATTTCTATTTGATGTTATTTGATATGAATGAATTCATTTACAAATATAACTTCGAATTTTGACTGGTTTCTATTAATCTAATAACTTAAAATTTGATCTTGAAAAATCAAATTCTTATTTATATATAACTATGAAATTTCAGTCTAATTACATTTTTTAGGCAATATTTTGATGCATAATTACTGGTCAATTAAAAAACTGTATTAAGTTAACAAGAATTTTACTAAGCTGAAATTGTATAATTTTCAAAGGGAAATGCAGAGTGTAGATTTATATTTTTCAAATTTTGTTTAATTTCTTTTAGCTTATTTTATTGGAACCATATTTTATTGAAATGAAATCTTATCTAATCGTTTACATTTATAGTTAAATTAGTTTAAATTGCTGTTTGGCAGGATGTTCACTAATTTAAGTTCTTAACAAATATTTTTCTTGCCTTTATATTTACCCTAGTGAGGTAAATGTTTTGGATTTTTTGGCTTGATTTTGTTTCTTAAGTTTTTCAACCATTGTGAAATTTTATCGTTGCATCATTTTATTTGTTCTTGTTGTGTCTTTAGGTTGAAAATGAAGAAAATATCCTTGTTGTGCTAAGGATAATCATAGAATTCCACAAAACTTTTAGGCCTCCTTATAATCCAGAGGTGAAAGCTATTTTTCCCCTTTTAAATACTTTCTATTTTATTTATTGAACATAAGTTTTTAGCTGTATTGTTACTGAAATACCTCTTACTTTTTTTCAATGTCTTTTATATTTTTATGATGTTGCAAATTGTAGATGGTAAACATTTGCTATATTGTGTAAAACAGTGCTGATCCGATTGCCTTTGTCTTTCCCGTACACATTAATTTATGAATCAATACTAGTTGTGAATTAAAACAAACTATTGAAACTGTAGAAATGAATGTTAGTTTTAAATGCTGTTTTGGTAGTTGCTGTTTGATATTTTTGATTTTGATATTTTTTGCTAATTTTTCTTGCCCCCGATAATTTGATCTTATTATTCATTTATTTTTAAATTCTTCATCAATTGAAGTTATTAAACATTGGCAGTATTACATTAAAGTTATTATTGGCCATTTCTCTAGAATTTCAAACCTTTGTGACAAAAAAATGTAGCTGAAATTTTTATATAGCATTATGTACTAATATTAGAATTTAGCAGCTATTTAAATTTTAAAATAAGTACAGTTATTTTACTTATGTTACCATTGCTTTAAAAGTGATACTAATAAAAATTCTCCATATTGAGTTAAGTGTGTTATGAATCACAGGCTGGCATGTATTCTGTAGCTAGTTGAATGGCACAAATTTGTTTGCGAGTTGAAAATGACTTATGCCTTTCTTTCAGCTTCAAGTCTATTTAGTCTGTGATTCTGTTCTCATATTATTTCAAAAATAAAGAATTTTGAATTGTGTCTTTTTTGAAGCAAGTAAAAGATGTTGAAAAGGATGCAATATGCAAGTTAAAATCATATCCATGAAAAATTTGCCCAACAAATTGTAATGAAGTATATTTTTTATTGTTTACCGAGAAGACTGGTACAATAAACATTTGAAAAGTTTTAAAAATTGTTGTTTTTTATGAGTAATGTTAACATAATGTTTTGATTTAGCCATTTAATATGATTACATAAAAGATTTTTGTAATTCTGTTCTACTGAATCTTTTATCAGACATGTTACATTACTCATTTGTACTTTTTAAAGTTCATATTTTCACATCTAAAGGAGAATTTAGGTTATTTGCTTTTTGTTTTCAAAAATTAGATTGAAATAGTTTTTTATATTGCTAAAGTATTTGGTTTATAGTATACTTATTCACTAATTGTTTTAAAATCTTCAACAGATTTCAGAGTTCTTGCAATATGTGAAAAACATTTACAAGGAGTTACCAAAGCACCTAAATCACATATTCGAGCCTCGCCAACCAATCAAAGTTAAAGACATAAGTATAACTACTCTGACTCCTATTTTAAATGAGACGTTCACAATTGTAACTGTACATTGTGATAGACGAGGCAGTGATAATGCCGAACAGCAGTTTAACCTTATTCCGAAAGCTACAAATTCTTTGAAAGCTCTTGCCGAGTTACCTATCATTGTTGTCCTCATGTACCAGCTGTACAAGCAGAATGTTCACAGTGATGTTGAAGAATTCATCCCTTTGATAATGATCACCATTTCACTCCAGCCTACTACTCAACAAAGGTAATAAAGAGCTCCTTATTTTCATAAAGACAATTCTTTTATTAGAAATGTTGGCCTTTAGAAGCAATTCACCTAAATAACCTATTTCAAAGATTTACATGTACGAAAACAAATAAATTTTATTATCCCTTTGAACTAACCCTCTTCAAAGTACAATCAAACCCTGTTAACACAAAGTTGAAGTGACTGCCGAAATTTTTTGTGTTAACAGTCTAAAAACTTTTTCATCTAATTAATGCAGATTTAAACTACTAGCTGTATGTGTATCTAATACTGCTGATTTTACTTTGCATCTTTATTTTTGTCAGTCTGCATCCTTTTCGCTGCAGGTTCAAATTGATTTACAGCATGAGTCTCTTCAATCTTTTCTATGATGTTCCATACTTAGCAGAAATAATTTTTTTTTTCTGTTTTATTTTAAAGAATGTTATCAATTTCATTTCAAATTGTTTGCTTTGTTTCTAACGAAAAGATTGCCACTTGATTGACGAGATTCAACATGCAAATGCTATTGAGTTGAGATTATGCGACTTTAGTTTCTAAACTTACTGTTGGATATAGGAGAGGTACATGACGTCACACAACCAGTTTCAGGTGGGATGCCATCTGAATTATCATTGAAATTGATTTATTTCATAGCAATTTTCTTGAAATTTTATCACTCGGGCATTTTTTCTGTTTCATAGGGTTTCACACTGAGGAATATTTTCATAACTCTTAAATATCATCTCAAATAATGAAAACCATCTAAAAAAAGTGCTTTGTAGAGCAATTTTTTTTTCGTTTTAAGCGGAATTTAATTTTATGTGATTTCGTGTTAAATGAATAAATTAACGTTAAGTTTAAGCTTTGTCATACAGGAAACTACTAATATTTAGCGTTGTATGGGATTTCATTTTTAGCGATTTCGCATTAACTAGGTTTAACTGCATTTTTAAATTGCACGCATTTGTCATGGGTGTGATTAAACTCTTTTTTAATTCCACCTCCTTGTGTTAATGCCTAGTAATGTAGACTAAATCACAAACCTCATCAGAGATTTCATTGCAAAGTTTACATTTTATTTATTTTTATAGCCAGGTAAGAATTTTATATTATAATTTCTATTCTGCTAAAATGTAAGTTTATTATATTTGAGAGTAATTTCAGATTATAATTTTTTTTTCATTTGTAAATGAATTAGCATTATTTCAATATTGCATTTATAAGTATTGACGCTATTTTACTTTATGAGTCATAGGAATATTTGTTCCGTAAAAATTGTACTAATTTGAAAATGACAATGTTGGCAGGTATGCATTGGGTATGGGTAAAGGAGTGTGATAATCTTTTTAAATCAATTCTCAATTTATTGTCCAAAATTATTAATTTGTTGATTATTTTTCTGGCAATTTTCTAATTTAAGACTGGCTATAAGAAAATCTATGCTGCATACAATTACTATGTATTTTCTTGAGTGGCATTAAAAAGATGGATGAAGATTTTTTTTATTACTCTTTGTATATTTACATTTTTGTGTGTCTTATATATATTCCTTTTCTTTTTTAGGAACCATCCAAATTTTAATAAAGAAGTTTTTGTTGATTTTATGGCTGCTCAAATTAAAACTCTGTCCTTCTTGGCATATATCGTTCGTATTTATCAGGTAAAGCTGCATTTTTCATGGGAGTTTTTCGTTATTGAAATCACTGTTCTTTTCTATATAATTCAAAACCATGGATTTATCATGAGTTTTCATGGGAAAATTGATCCAGCAAAAAATAGAACATTATTTATTTTGCAAAAAAAAGCCTAATCGACTTGATAAAACATTTTTTTTTTGTATAAATTGAGAAAAAATTTCCAATTCACATAGTCTATTTTTAATGACGAATGAAATGGGTTATTGAATTAATAATTGACATTTTTCTCAAATTTTGACTTGATCAGTTAGTTTTTCCTATAAGCCCACAATATCCATTTATAGTTATTTGAAATGCATCCAGAAAATTAATTTCTTTTCAAAATTTTGAACGATAAATTATCTTAACTCGCCATTCCCTTCTAATTAAAGATAATCTATACATCATTCTAAACTTCCATTTGTAGGCTTCTTTTTGAAATCAATTTTGTGGTTTGATAATTAAATTTCTAAATCGCAATGCTTAATCAAAATTACAGTATACATTTAAGTAATTAACATTTGGACTTTTATAAATGTTTGACAAATGTACAGCAGGGTTACCACGGTCATTATAAGTGCTTAATATTTTTTAACTTGTTTTCAAAGTCTTGAAAATGCTTAGAGATCCTTAACACTAGAAAGACTGAAACTTAGTATATACCTATATTGCCCAAAAGCAGTCAAAATGACTGCATTGTGAAATAATAAGTAATATGTAAAGAAATTTGTATAACGCATATATATACCGGAAATGAAGGAGGGGGAGGTAACTACAATTATTAATAAATGCATTTGTATGTTGTACAAAAAGTCACAAAATTCTAAGAAATTGTGTCATTATATACATAGTTGTTTTTCTAATTGAAATTAAAAAGCAGTCAAAATGACTTCCTTGGGCAATCTAGTGTTAAAAGTCCTTAATTTTTGCAGATATTGTGCCCAACTGCAAAATTTATCGAAATACAACTGACTTGCTATGACCGCCACTTATCCACACCGTGTGGAATTCTAACATATTTGTATTACACACCTGCCAACTTGTAACTTTTTTGGTAGAATATACTTTATTAAAAATTTATATATAGACATGATGACTGAAAACAAATTTTCAAAGGTGCTTAAAAAACATTATTTAAGTCCTCAAAAGTCATAGATTTTCATTTTGTGATTTAGTGGAAACCTGTACAGCCTTCAAAAGATATTTTTCATCTATACTAGTAATCAAACAAAAAAACTAATTCAAGTTAAAGAAGAAATTAAATTTTGTTGGCTCCATTTCTTAAACAAAACATTTTTTTAAATTTCTACTTGTAGTTTGTACAGTAAAATATCTCAAATCCGGAATCGCCAGGACTTCAGCTATTCCGGATTTTGGAACAAGAAAAATCTTTAAATAATTTTATGTTTTGAAAAACACTTGCTTTAAGGTTAACTATTTTAATAGTTTTGATTAAACTTTCCTCCTACTTTGTGAATTGCCATTATTACCGATTCTGAAATAGCCTCTTTGCCCTAGTTTAATTGCAGTGCCTAATACTTCAACTAACTGATTACAGGAAATTTTTTCCTCAACTAGTTCGTTTTCACTGTCATCACTTTCGGATACAGATAAAGTTCCGTTAAAAGAATTTTTTTTTTCAAGAAAGAATTGCAGGAAAGGGTCTGGATTTTAGAAGGCAAGATTCTGAATATTTTACTGTATAGTGTTGACCTTGGGCGTTTTTTGAAGGATGGTGACCTTCCTACCTTTTCCCTTTGAAATTAGTATGCTTTCTGTCTTTTTTAGAAAAAAATATCGACCTGCCTTAAGCTGTTTCTTAGTAAATTTCAAGTTTTTTTCTTAACTGAATCCAATATTTAGATGGCCTCTGCTGAAATTGCCTATTATGCATGCTCATTCATTTTCAAATTTGCAAAGTAAAGCATAGTAACTTATTGAAATCTTGTTCGTTATCACAAGGATTTTATAATCGTGCAAAGGTGTAATTTACAGTCCAAAATAGTTATTTGCATTCCAAACCAAGCAATGAAGTGCACACTTTGCACTCCAGTTCTGCCATGTAATAATGAACCTGTTCTGCCTGTTTACAATTTCAAAAATGGCTAAAGTGATATAGATCATAATTTCATGGTTTTTTTTTAATAATTTAGTGCAATCAGCTTCTGACAGCAATAAGCAGAGGTTTGAATCAAATTTTTGTCTTGACAAAAAGCTCCTGATGTATTGTAACTTCAAAAAAACCATTTTAGAATCACCCGAATCGGTAAACTTGCTATCTTGCCATTCCACATTTTCGATGTTCGAACCTATTTCGACCCCTGAAAATTGGTTTAAAATCGGTATTCCTTTGTTATAACTCTGTTTGCCCTTGTTGACATTTGTTTCAAATTTTATAGTTGTGACTATATTGAAACTAGGGTTTTGGGATGTTCTTTGCATATGGAACGTTTTGACACCATTTTGACCTTTTAAAATTAGTTAATTGAAATCGAAAGAGTTTGCTTTTTCTATGTTTCACTTTGCTGATATTTGTACCAAATTACAGAGTTGTAACGACATTGGAAGTGGAACTTGTTTAGAACATTTAGACCCCTTTTGACCCTTTAAAATTAGTTAATTGATATTGCGATAACTTACTTTATTCATGCCAGATATCAAATTACAGAGTTGACTTCTTTGGATATGAGACATTGCGCTATTTCTCATGTTGAATATTTCAACCCTTTAAAATGAGTTAATCGAGATCTGAATAACTTTATCTATGGAACCAAATTTTAGAGTTGTGACTATTGAAAGTGGGGTATTGGGATTATTCTCTTTTGGGGGGGGGGGGGGGAACCTTTGGATTCCTTTTTTCGATTTAGTTAAACTTTATTGGAATTGTGTATATATGCTATGCTTGTTCTTGGTATTAAATTTCAAAGTCGTGACTGTTGAAAGTGAGGTATTGGGATATTACTCGTTTGGATTATTTCAATCCTTTAATATTAGTTAATCAAGATTGCAGTAGCTTACTTTTTCTATTTTTGTCCTTGTTGACTTTTGTACCAAATTTCATAGGTGGAACCTTATTGGAAGTGGGAAATTCGGATATTTCTAGTTTGGAATGTTTCAACTCCTTTTCAACCCTTAAAAATTGATTAATCAATTTTAACCTAGATTTAAGCTGTTTTTTAATAGCAGCTATTACAAATATTTGTAATACTATTTTGGTGTCATTCTCTTCCGCTGATACGATAGCCTCTAGGATATTTGAGAGTTGCTTCGTGACTATTGCGTATCGTGAGGATCGGTTTAACTTGAACAAAAGCACTGCAAAAAAGTTGCAAATAATGTAAACTGCATATGATGAAATTGACAATTCGAAGAAGAAATTGTGCAACCTGAAAATAAAATAAAAATGTTGTAACCTCCAATCCCACCACATTTAAGTAATTGTTGATTTCAATTTTTTTTTAAATTTCAAATATTTGGAAAATAAATTAATGAATATAATATAAAGTATTTGCTTAATGTTCATCTACTTCATGGATAATAGTTTGTCTTTATTTAAAAAAATTGATTTAGAAAACAGCTAATTAAAGATGAAATTTGATCTTGGAGTCCTCTTTTCTCGAGAGTAGACTGTAAGCAATGGAAAAAAAGTGATTTAAAAATATAATGGCATCTGACTGACCCACATAATCATTCAAAATCAGATAATTTATTTTCAAAAGTCCTTAAAATGTCTCAAATGTCAATAAAAGTCCCTAAGTGGACCTACAGATATTTTGTATACATTCTGGAAGTCTAAATTCGGTAAATTGAAATAAAAATCTTTCTAAATTAACTTATGTTCAAAGCAAACTAAACTTGTTATACATCAGCATCATTGCAAATGCATTTTAATTAAAGAAGCTTTTAATTGCTTACATGTTTTCATTGATACATTGCTCTTATCGTTGTAATAATTGTTTTGTGTGCATGTATACCCTAGACTAGTATGGTAGATGCTTTATAGTATTGTAGCTTTTAAGAGTACAATTTTATCTCATCTTGGTATTCAGGCTTTTGTTTGATTTTATAAATTAATGTTTTTTAGTCTGTGATAAATGAGCATTCAACTCAGTTAGCAAGAGGAATGATAGGACTTCTATGCCTTTGCCCTCAAGAAGTAGCTCATCTGCGTAAAGAACTGTTGATTGCTGCGAGGCACATTCTTGCAACTGAACTTAGGGATAGTAGGTTATATGTTACTGCACCATTTTTTAAAGTTGAATACATATGACTCTTTCCTTTTAAATTTTTTATTTTTTTATTTTCATTTGTTAAAGAAAAAAACTATATATAAAATTATTTTTGCTTTAGAAATTGCTTCTCTATGAATACTAAATAAGCACATAACTCTATCAAAAGTAAAAAACTTGTAGGTCATATTTTTACCAACTATTTAAATAATCCACAAACCATTCCACCCAAGGAAGAGAAAAAATATGATGGGAAATTTCTTCATAATTTTTCATCACGGAAAGAAACATCAATAATAGAAAAATTACAAATGTAATTATTTTATTCCGATCTCTTTTGTTAATCTAACAAAATAATACTAGCCAGTATTACCAGAGCTATAAAATTTTATCAATTAGAAAATCTTTATCGCCATTCGACGAGAGTGACTGATATCGGAAAGGATTTGGCTTTACATCTAGCACCCTCTTATACCACAAAAAACGGGCGGATTAATGGCCAAAAAAATCTTAAATAGTTTGACAGTAACTGTTTACACGATATTGTATATAATTTCCTCCTTAAATTATTTAAAATTATAAAAAACACTTTTATTATTACTGAGAACTCTTGGGATACTTGGATGTCAGAAAAAATAAGCTACAATGATTTGAAATTTATTTTGAGAGGCAAGCTATGCAAGGACTATCCTGCTCTTGGAAATCTCGTGATTTTGAATTTAAAGGGAGGGGCAATGCTTCCTAGGCATTCAAGAAGAAACTGCTTTATATTTGTTTATCAGGCCAGAGAAATCTTTTAAAACTCTAATAACCTATGTGATTGTTTGGCTGCTGTGTCTACTCACATTTAAAATAGATTGCAGTGCAGAACAAAGCATGATTCTACAATTTATACTCGATTTACGCAATCCCAAACATTTAAGGTGCTTTCCAGTTCAATTATTTTTTGGAAAATCTAAATAGGATTTTTTTTTCTTGTAATAATCACCATTAAGCACCAAATTAAATAACTATTTTATTCATAGCCTTAAATTTATAACTTTAGAATAGATGCTACAATTCTTAATAAAAAAATAATACTCTACAGAAGCATAGTAGACCTTAGTATAGTATGCGTCAGCAATGAATAATCTACCAAGGCCCAATTGGAGTACAACAAATATTTCAAAACTTACAAGAGAATGGAAAAACTTACTTTGGTAGAATTTATTATTAAACGTACGTAAATGCTTGTACTTGAATTTTTAGTAAGCTATTACGGGTGCGTAATATTTTAAATGAATAGTTAAAATATTATCCAGGACTTTTTTTATTAAGAGGGTTTTAACTGTTTCAAATATTTTCTCAATTAACAATTAGTGAGTTGAATATACAAACAGATCCATAAAAATGTGTTATTATTCAGAAAATGATCCAAGATTTCCTATAGATGAGATAAAGTAAGAATACTTTATTAGATTTCTTTTGATAATTAAGTAAAAGCATTTTTCTTATTTTTAGTATTGTGATAAACCAAATCAATCTGCTACATAAAATATCGATTACTATAAAAACATCTTTGAACTATTGTGTTCTCATCTCTTCAATTAAAATATTTTATTTTACAATGCTATTTATATTAATACTTTGTTTTGTTGCTGTTTTGGTGATTTAATTTGCTGTGAAGTTTAATGTTTTCGTCTACATGTTTTACAGAATTTGTAAATTCTTTGGAGGAACTATTTGATGAAAATGTGTTGATTGGTCCTGGATGGACCGCTTATGAATCATTAAGGTAAAGTATGATTATTTTGGAAATTCTTGTAATAATCGGTTGTGCAATTTTTACTTTCATTTGCCCATTTGTTAACATAGGGTAATGAAAGTATTGCATTGGTACATGTTTTCTAACATGCTGAGTTTATACAAGTAGTCTAGAAAGTGTTAGTCCATGATTGGCATAACTCCAGAATGAATTGACCTACGATGTTCAACTTTTGAGTACTGATTAGTGGTGTCCAAGGCACCTGTCGTTATTAAGGTTTTCGTCAAAATAGTGCATGCATATAAAGTTGCTGTGTAGTTGCCATTGATAATTGGCGATAATTTTTCAGTTGGCAACTAATTTGTTAGATAAGACTATTATTTCAATCCCTACTAATTTTTCTCTTAGTACAAATTTTGTTTTATTTTGAAACAAAAACTAAGAACTTGGTACAATATATTTTCTTGATTATTTTTTAAACAGTCTAGAGCTGCACTATAGACACCTGGCATAATTTGTTGAGTACGTTTAACGGTGTTTTGTACATGTTAAAAAAAAATTGAAATTTTAAAAGGTAAAATTTTTCTGACTGGATTAATTTATATCTAACTTCATTTGATGAGAGTGAGTCAAAATATATATAGAATCTAATTTAGACTCAATTTGGCTTCATCACTTGCAGCCTCAATTGTAGATTCGCCGAAGATTATTGAAATTCACTGAACTTTTAAAACCTTTCGACATTTGCTAATATACCGATAACGAAAAGAACGAATATAAATGCTAAGTATAGAGCATCTGCCGCTAAAAGAGAAAGAGCATCACCGCTGCAAAAACAGCAGCGACTGGTGTATGATCGAGTACTCTATTGCAAAATGAACGAAACCATGCATCTGTTATAGTACATTGGAAGCTGATAATCAACAATTAATCTAAAGATATTCTGTGTTTATGTAACACAGAACTGATGGATGTCCTTCTAACTGGTCCTCAGCAGCGAATGCCACGTAACTAGTTTAAGTATAATTGGAAGTTGTGCAATGTTCCACACTCAATCTTGTGTAAATAGTTGGAAATTGGATTATTGGGAGAATTTTATATTATATCTCAACCGATACAATACGGTAAAATTTAGTTATATTACTTACAAACATTTAATCTGTTTGCACTTTATATTTGACTGCTTCAACCTCTTATGTTTTGCTTAAAATAAAAATAAAAAAAATGTACAATTTATATTATACAAATTGTTTTTTAATTAAATTTTGCTCTTTGTTGTTGAAATGTAACTTGGAAGGTTGCTGCTTGCTCATAGTTTGACAAATTAAAAAAGATTTGACTTTCAGTTTGTATTTTAACCTTCTTTACCGTTCCAGCATTAATATCTGCTATTTTAATTACTGACTTGGCAGGACTTTAATGTGTTGTTAAGTTATTTTACAAATACTATCATGAATTTAAGCATGCTTCAAATAAAACTAACCACCAGAAGTGGGTGCCAGCTGTCAGGTTATTACTATAAGGTTTGCTATAATCACAATAATATCTTTTCCCTCACTAAATGTATATTTTCTTTTTGCAGGCCTCTAGCGTATAGCACATTGGCAGATCTAGTGCATCATATCCGTCAGCATCTTCCCTTACGAGTGCTGTCAAAGGCGGTGAACGTCTTCTCCAAAAATGTGCATGATGAATCGCTTGTAACCACAATACAAACGATGTCTTGCAAGTTATTGCTTAACCTCGTTGAATGTATACGAGCTCGTTCTGATAGGGAAAGTGGAAATGTGAGTACACTTAGTTTATTCTCTTATAGTAATTATTGTGAAAGTATAATGGAGGTCCAGTGATAATGTTAATTTTTTCTTTTATCCTTTAGGACTCATTTTTTTTTCTTTCTAAAAAATGTTTAGGTACTTTTTTGAGCTGTGAGTGATAAAGTAATTTCAAATTGTATACAATTTTCTTTTTTTGCTAAAAAACATACTTTTAGTGGGATATGTTGTGTATATTAAGTAGAACTTTTGTGTAGGTTCTGTACAAGTAAACTTCATTGCAACCAATCATTTCTTTATAGCAATAGTTTAGTTGAAAAGTAAAATAGTTTTTAGCAGTTAGCAGCATCTTCATATGTTATTTATTAGGGTTTTATTAACTTATGTGTATTCATTGTCTTTTCCAATTATGTTTGGTAGAAAAGTATGAGGATGCCATCTTTTCTTGCTATAAACATTAAGTATTCATTAGAAATTCATAATTTTATATACAATTTTTTTTTTCAGCCATTAGTTTTTCAATTAAAATTTAAAAACATTGTTTTTATCTCTTTTTTTTTTATGTATGTGTGTTTTATGTATTACTAAATAAAAAGTTTTGAATCTGAAAAGGAATTATGCACATAAAAAATCTTGGTAAGAACACTGATTTTATCGTAAGTAATTATTTAGTATATTCAATTTTACCTTAACCACCTTGTTTGTCTTTCAACGAACAGATAAGTTTCGTGTTATTTTGATAAACAGTGGGAAGGGTTTTACAAAATGTTTTCCACTTGCATCAAGAAATTTTTCTATTCATTTTCCAGGGTCGGGAATTACTGATGAGATTGCTAGAAATTATTGTTATAAAGCTTAAGACAATATCAAAGCTCCAGCTTCCAGTATTGATAATGAAAACGTAAGAGCAATTTTGAAAGTTTTGTGAAATATAAATTGTATATAAATGAGTCCATCAGATGCAAAGGGAGTATGTTTACTTTAAGTGATTTTGCAAGGAAAGACATTTTTTTTCTCGTTAAATTGCTTAACAAATGAAGACTTTCAATTGTTTATTTAATGCATAAAAATTTATCTTAATCTTTTTGCGCTTAATTTTTTGCCAAGGAAGTATTTAAAAAAAAGTCTCATGAGTTTTTGTAGACATGTTCCCTTTTGTAACTGAAGTTCTAACATTGAAGTAAATATTTTACTTTATAATAAGTTTGAAGTCCAAGTTTTTAAAAAAAAAATACATCCTCAATTTAAGAACTTTTTAATTGGTTCTTGGGATCAAAATATCAAGGGTTTAGGCTCTTTAAATATGATACACTCTGAATTTAAGCTTTCACACTTTTCCCAGGTCTAATAAAGTATCCTGACCTGTCAATTTATATAGTGGTTACCCCAGTGGCGGATCTAGGTTTTTCCTGAGGGGGGGGGGGCGCAACACCTGTGCCTTAGCCAGGATGAAATCGAATATTTAAAAAAAGTTTTAAAAAAAAATCTATGCAGTGTTCTAGAAATATACTTCAAGATAATCTGTATCCATTGACCCCACCCCCCTCCCCCTTTTTCGTCACATTTCTGACTCGCTATCTTAGTGTAAGGTGAAATGCCCAGGTTATACCAAAATTACTTTTCAATTTAAAAAAAAAATATCCCACCTTCCACTCCTCAAAAAACACCCTTCTATGCTAGATATTTTTACGAACTCCTTTGTTTTTTTTTACTCATGACAAATAAAACGTTTTTGCAATGTTTCATGAACGGACCAATTTTTTATTTTTTAAAGTCGTATTTTACCTTTCTTGGATTTTACATGCGTTTTCGTTTATAAAAAAGAACTAACTTTTTTAGATTAGTTATATTGTTTTGCTTTTTTTCATTCAATTCAGCATAAAAAAAAGTACTCTAAAAACATGTGTCACATGCCTAGATTGCTCCAAAATTAATTTTTCAGCCACAAAACCCCCTGACCCCTCCCCCCCCCCAAAAAAAAACCTTTGCTAGATATTTTTATGGACTCATTTGAATATTGATTTTCATGACAAATATAGAACATTTTTGCCAAGTTTGATCAACGAACCAATTTTTTTGTTTTTCTTATGGTCTTGGGTACTATTTTACCAGCACTAATATATATATATTTGGTGCTATTTTATACATCCATATTTTTTTTACTTTCAATTACATGTATGGTATAAAAGTATTGAATTCGGTAAAAAAAAATCGATTTTATTACATTTCTACACGTTTTGGAACGTTATGAGTTCAAAAAAAATGTTTGTGCCCGTTAGTTATCAGCATAACTCCAAAAACGGATTGACCTGCGATGTTCAATTTTTATGCACAGGTTATTAATGGCCATGTGACTTGGCATTACAGTTTTTGACAAAATTGCACATGTGCATTAAGTAGCTGATATTGAAAAAATTACGTTTTTCAGCGATTACCAAAAAATGGTTTTAACGATTTTGATTATAATCGCAATAAAAATGCCTTTAAAGGTATTCTAATCATTCCCACCTCCGTAGAAATGAGATAATGCGAAAGCCCATCAACGACTGTTTCTGCTCTGTTGCACTTAAAAGAAAGGATAATGCAGTGTTTATTGAAAAATATATATTACAATTTTGACAGTTTCAATGGCGTTTTTTTTAGAATAATCGCCAAACTGGGCATTTTTTTTTTTAAATGAAAACAAAATAGGTAAATTATATCAATCCGTGACAAATTAAAAAAACATCGCATACTGAAATATTTTGTTCCAATTCTTCAATTATAACTGGAAGAGAGAGATTGTAGGAGGATCATTGTATTTAAAAAATTTTAAGAACTTCATTTTGAGTTGCAATATCATTTTACTTCTTTCACGAAACTTTTGAACAAGAATCAGAAGTTTCATAAAATATGTTTTGGAAGAATAGGCTTAGAATAAAATTAGAGTAATCTTAGCCTTCTCTAAAAGTATGTATATATATATTATGCCGTAAGCGTTATAATTACTTATAAAGTACAATATTTCTTGCATTACTTCTGCAATAACGAAAGAAAAGAAAAAAAAAATTAAAGTATGTCCAGGTGAATATTTGTACAAAACTTTTCAAATTATCGTAAAAAACATACACATTTATTTTGTTAATTCATTCGTTTAATTTCGTACAGGGTTTGAAAGCGATATTTTTTAAATAATTATTTCTGCTACTGTAGTGCTACTTTACACAGATAATTCTTCTTACAAAATTGTTTATAAGTCTATTTTATGTAAAAAAAACAATTGGCATACCTTTCCAGTGTAGTGCAAGAGAGGATTGTTAATCAAAATTAAAATATGACGCTTATTTACAAGCCGAAACAGAAATTAGTACTGGACAAGTTCTTACGCAGTTAATTAATAACCTTTCTCTTCCTTTCTTTCAAAAGTTTTAAGTTTAGCCTATTACCATGTCCAGTTGAATGGGGGTGGCCATTTCCGGGGGTAATCCAAATAGTCAACCTCTCATTATTTTTTCCCGCATGGTTGGCGTTGGACATTACGCATGCGAGTCAAAATCTCTTCCTCCAACTCGACAGAAAAGGGATCGGGTATCAGGGGTCCAAGATATCTTCAAGGTCAAGAGGGTGGAGGTTTGAATACTTGTACAGTCTCTAACATCCGTTTGAATGGGAAAAGAGAAGGCTATAAATAGAACCTTGGTACAAAAATAAGCTTTTTTTTTTGTTGCTTTTTTTGGAAATTAGATGAAGGTTAAAATATAATTGTTGCGTGAACTTATTGAAAAAAACTTAGAAAAAAATATATATTTATTATTATTATTTATATATTTTTCGAAATTGTAAAAAAAGACTCCACCTGAGGAGGGGGTGCACGCCCCCTGGCTGGATCCGCCATTGAGTTATCCAGATGTGATGTCCTGGATTTAGAGTTTGTTGAATTGTAGTAATTTTATTAATAAAAAAAAAAAAAAAAATCCAAGCTAACATCAGCTAGGAATAATTATGACCACAACACCAAAATAGAAGATTAACATTTTGTTAGAAAACACCAATATTTTAATGATTTAATTAGTAAGATTAGGTGTTGGAAGTGTTGGGTAAGTATGCGACATTTCAAATAGGATAAAGGATAATGAAAATCAAATAGGAAAATGGGTTAAAATTTAGCACAAAATGAGAAGATGCATAGTGAAATAAATGCTTCTTTGTGTAGACGTCAACAGCAGCATGTTGGAATGCAAGCTTTGCCCAGTCCCCAGGTACAAGGTGCAACAGCAAACTTACCTGGTGCACAGATACAACGTCCAATTCCAGGTACTGCCCCTCCTGGCTTCGTCCCTGCTGTGGCAGAGGTCAAGTCTGAATCGAAAGAAGACTCCAAGGAGCACTTCAAGGTTGGTGGCATTGATGCCCAAGATAAGGTAAGCCTACACTTTCCTTGTTCATCATTCCCAATTACAATAAAATGTTAAAAGAAACTGGGATTACCCAGATAATTTTCAAATTCCGAAAATATTATGCAAAAGTCATTATTTTTCCATAAGAAAATGCAAGTTTCTCTTCAATACTGTGATTGAGTGTCGAGACCTTTCTACATGATATTTCAATTTTTGGAATAACTGAACCATTAATTGGAGAAATTGTCTGAATAATCGGTGATATACTTTATTTTTTGCTACATTTTTGTTAACATTCTGTATAATGGAAGTGTGAAAAACAGGATACTATTAAGAGAACTTATGATTGTGTAAATATTAGAATAGTATCATAAAAAGCTATGAGAAATTTGAAAGGCATTTATGAATTCCAGATAATAAAAAAAATCAGTTGTTGCAGGAAGAATTTACTTTTCCACTCTTCTATATAAGGGCAAACTTGAAGAGTACTGATAAGGCTATTGTAGGTATAATAAATCTGGCTGAAACGAACACAGTAAAATCATGTTTTGTTTAATTTCAACCAAACAATACATACATACATATATATATATATATTTTAATAAAATATTCACATTTTTGCATTCCTTACTTTTGATCTTAATTCTATATAAATTGAACCGCAGTTGTAATTAAGTTTTCAAAGATTACTTGTTAACAGGATTGGCATGGTTTAAACCAAGTGGTTTTTTAAAGAACGATTTAAAATTATATTTCTATTTGTTTATTTATAATTAGACACTTTAAATTATTTGATGTTGCAAATAACTTCTAGTTTTAACCAAAAGTTTTCCATTTCAAAAGGAATTTATTGAAAATTTAATAATTATAGAATGATGGCTAATGCAAGAAAATGATATAAAAAAAGTTTATTGCTGATGTATTGAAGGAAGTTTAAGTAATTCTTATTGCAAAAGCAACTGCAGCAAATGTTGAGTGAATTTTTTTTTTTTTTTTTTTTTTTTGAGTTGTATAATTGTTTTGTAACAGAAGACTTGGTTTAGAAAAAGCTGCAAAACTTGTTTTTTATTTAAAATGTTAAATCCTAACTGTTAAATCTTAAACTGGTTTTTAAACGGGGATAAAGAAATAAGAATCTAGTTTTCTTTCTGTTATTTTTTAAGAAAATAAGTCACTAAATGAAATTTACATGACTGAGTGATTTTGTAAATGAAAAATTATATGAATACTATTGATAGAATAAGTTATAATCTAATTTAAAATAAATCTTGTAATTAAAGACTATTGAACAGTAAGTTTTTATATTAACTTAATAGATACATTAATGTTTTATAATTGTTTAGAGTTATCAATTAAACTTAAATTATAGGCTGCATTTTAAATTTGTTTCTAAAATATAGGTTTTGTGCTTTAACAATTATTTCTAAACTTAAAAAATATAATTTTGAACAATATATCACCATTACTGATGAATTTAAGAACAATATTCCATGCATTATGTAGTGAACAATTGTATCATATTCTATGCATTGAATTTAAAGAATAGTATCTCTAAATAAAGTATTAATATTTAATGCGATTTGAATGTCCACATAAGTAGCAACAATTGTTTATTTACTCAGTTTAAATTATTTTCAGAAGGAATATTAATTGTTATTTGAACATTAATTATTCTAGTTAATGTTGAATTTTATTTAGAAATAAGTATACATGTAAATAGAAAAAGATTAAAAAAAAACCCTTTTTTCCCCCCCAACCTTGCTTATTGACCAGAAGTACCTTTAGTTAATATATAAGAGTTCCAAGAGAGATTGTTGAAAGGCATTAATGTGAAAGAATATTGGTTTCCATGTTAATTATCAATAACGAACTATCATTGGCAGGTTAACACAGACTTGTTTCTTAATAGCGACCTGGTGAAGTGTTGTCACGAAAACCTTTGTTCCCTTCACTGAGCTGTACTTGATTCTATTTGCAGTGTTCAGGTGGGGCTTTGTGACCCCTCATACCTTGTAATTCAGAGAAATCTTTGAAATGTCTGCAAATTTTTTTGGGGGAAAATATGTAAATTAAGGCATTATGAAATAAAATTTGAAGCGCTGTTTAAAATAATATAAAGATTACTAATGAAAAAGTATGTTGCAACAAAGCAGGGATGAGATTCTTCTGCTTTTTGGTGGATTTCCCCTTTTTTGTAATTTAATTAATTCGATTTCGTGTTAACAGGGTTTGACTGTATAACTAATGTAATAAAAAAAAAAACAATTTAAGTTTTAAAGGCAAACTATTATATTAATTTTTTATACTCAATATTATTTTATAACTTGTGAATCGAGATTCGCGCTGGTATGGTGATTTCTGGTAAATCTATTGCCAATATTTAAGTTGGAGTAGTAGTAATTTTCATCTAGGGTTAAGCTGTTTTAAAGCAGCTACTGCCGAGATTTGCAACGCCATTTTGGTGTCGTTCGCCTCGGCTTTAGCTGATGTTATAGTCGCTATGTCCGTGATTAGTGTGCTTGACGATTGTGGAAGGGATCCTTGGAAAATTTTTGGGATGAACCTTGAAATCCATGAAGTATGCTTTCTTAGCTGCTAATTTTCATCAAAAGGTTATTAAATAAAATTCTTCTCGTATTTCTTTTGGGTGAATGTTGCATCTTGTTAATGTACAGGTCATAAATATGTTTTAATGCCTAATTTCTGATGGCGTTAATGTGTTAAACTTGTTTTTTTTATTAAACTTTTACTGTAAATAATTTAAATATTTAATATTTTTCTTTTTTATACTTACTGAATAAAAAATAATTAATTATTAGTTGTGTAATTTTTTATCATGTAGCATATTTCGATAATTTACTTCTTAAAAACATTTTTCGCATATAAAGTATGGTGCAATTTTTTTGCTTACACATGATTTCAGTCTTTTGGGTCTTTAGCCAATCACATTCCTGAACAAAGAGATGTTGCAAGCACTTCATCATTATGGCAAACTGGTTAAGATCTTTTGATTGTAGCAATGCTAGATTTAGTTATCTCCGCTTAACTTATATAGTTCAATAGTTTAAACGAAATTTTTGTGCCACATATTTAATTATATTAGGTAATTGAATTTCAATTTATTTCCTTTATTTTAATTTTTCTTCCTATTGCACACATCTCATTTTTTATTTTTGCCATTCCATTGTGAAGAGATTTTGGTGGTAAGAAAATAAGATGAAATTTCAATTTGTTTTATTCTGTTATTAGACTATGTTTTAAAAACTATTGGCTTTAAGTTTATGTTAAGCTTTGAGTTCCTGTGCATTTTTCATGTCTTCTGCAGATCTTGTTTTCAACTCCCACCGCTTCGACCCGTTTTGGCTTCCCCACCTCTCAAGCAGCCAACTACTCGGTTCCGGACTGCAGAAGTCTTGTAAAAACCATTATATGTGGATCCAAGTCCGTTGCATGGGGCATCCAAACATGCAAAGTTCCTGGATCAGGTAAATACTTGAGTATTTAGTCACTCTAACTTATGTCAAAATGCAGCAAATTTTTAAGTTTTCTCCATTTAAGAGTGGTTTTATTACTCATTATTTGATCCAAGGCACTATGCCAAAATATTAGTTAAAAGAGAAATGATTTTTAATATATAATGCTGTAATGGATTCAAATTTTTTTTATAACAATTAAACATTTTAATTCAAAAATAAAATTTTAAAAATGAGAGTGTGCTTTTTCCCAACTGCTAGTGTAACTGCAGTTTATTATCCCTTCAAATTTTGTAAATCGGCTTCTATTGCTTTCATATATGGAACAAATGTATGGAATATTAACCCTTTAGGAAAAAGATATTGACAAATGCTCTTAATTAGCAGGAAACCTGATTCGGCAAAATAAATTGTATTAAATTGGAATAGTGATTAAATATGATCTTCAAACCCATGATTCAACTTTTTATTATTAATCCTTAATTATCATAGCTTTGGAAAGGTTGTTTAAAAAAGTTAGAATTAAAGTATGAAACTGGGTATTAAAGGTACTGTGCAGCTGCAGTTCTGTTATTTATCTAGCATCAATGGAAGTACAATCAATGGAAATTAAAAATGGGTGTTAAGATTTTCATTGATCTTCATACAAATTTGATTGTTGGTTTTTAAAAATTTGTAATTATTTCACTTTAGTTAGGATTGGGCTACAGGGCTCTAATCATAAGTTCCCTATTTTTTTTTCTATTTTTTTTTCATATACATGGTTAAGAATCCAAAACTTGTGTTTCCTAGGGGGAAATATAAAGACTTATTGGCTCTGTTAGCTAAAAATGAAATAATGTAAGCTTATGTAGAATTAATGGCGACTGTTGCATGTTAAATTCGCTGAGGCCTCCATGTATTTTGGTTGTGGAAGTGAGAGGGAAGTGCTAGCTTGCGTATTAATGCCTCGACATTTGATCAGGTTAAAAATTACGAGGTATAATAGTTTTATTTTTATGTCAGAGGCCCTCACTTGCAGCCACGTGTGTAGCCCTCCAACCAGGAATCTCCCAAATTAACTTACCTAGGGAAAATAATTTGTTTTATATTGTGTTAGATTCAAAGATAAGTGGGAAAAAGTCTCTTTTGTTGACATATACATACACATATTCCCTTCTGTTTTTTGAGTGTCAGCTACATAATTTGAATTGATACTTCAAAACTCATTTACAACCAATTTTGGGCCTATAGTGTACCCATTTTCATAGTCTATTCATTTTCAACTACAATTGAACTGAAATATAAAGCACCTTTTGTGATTGTATTCTAATCTGAATTGAATTCCATTCAGCGGAAGTTCCTCCTGCTGCACCAAACAAGCAATTTCACCCAAAAGAAACTCTAGTCTTCATTCGACTTCTCAAGTATGCCCTGCAGGCTTTGGATGTTTTCACAATATCACCCACTGTTCCAAGTCAAGTGCAGGGAAGACAGATCCCATCGTAAGTACTGAGCATGACCCAGCGGTTCCCAAATGTTACAACTTGTCCGTTTTTTTTCTTCTATATCATTGAGCGTGTTTTCATTTAATTTTTTTTTTATATATATAGTGGCAGCCAATGTGCTAATTTCAAACAATTTTTCTCCAAGAAGTATCATGTTGATCTATTACATTGGATTGGAAACTACCATGTTACATGACACCTGCAATTCCTTCCACTGAAATTTCTGAGCATCAAGGTCTGCTTTTGACCTGACAGTAAAATAACATCAATCCTTTCAGCTATAACAAAAAAAAATTGAATGATGAAAACAGAAAAACTAAAGAGGAAAATGACGTTACTTTTTATTATAAACACATAATTTTTATTTAGATTATAAATGTTAGTTGCACGGGATGAAATTTTTCAGGATTTTTTTTTTTTGTGTGTGGATTTCCATAATTTTTTATTTTCGATTATGGAAGTGTTAGTGCAGAAAAGTTCCACTTAAATTCTTGATTTTTAACTAACTGATGGAATGGGTATTTTTCTCCCATATTTTTTTGTCTAATGTCATACCAAAATCAGCATTATTTACGTTAGTATGTGATGACCCTTTTGTTGAGTGTTACAATGCTGAAATGGCTGATATTCTTGTGAATATGTCGAGCGCTACCACCAAGAATCGTGTAGTTGCATGGTGATAATTTTCATCGGATGGTACGCCTGTATAATAGCTGACATTACTGCAGAAATTTAAACTTGCCAGATATGGTACAGTTTTGCTAAAATATGGATTTCAGTTCCTCTTTTTTACTGCAATTTCGATCATTCGGTACAAATCTGCATTACAATTTTATTGAACTTGTTAGCAAGTCCAACAACCACAGAATCTGGGTATGTTAAGACTTCCCCATACCTCCGATGTAATGATAACTTTTTTTTACAAATTTCCAGTCTCTATCAACTTACTTACATTGATATGTGACAATGATAAAATGGCCAATGTTCTCGTAATTATAGCGGTACGTCTGGTGTTATGCCAATATAATAGTAACTTACGTTATTGCAGAGATTTGCATCAGTCAGACATGGTACAGTTTGGCTGAAACACCTATTTTAGCTCTTTTTTTTTTACTGAAATTTCGATCATTCCTTAAATCGATACAAATTTGCACTACAATTTTATTGGGCTTGCTAGCAAGTCTGGCAACCATACAACCTGCTTGCGTTTATACTTCCTTAAACCTCCGAGGTCATGTCCCCTTTTCCTGCAAATTTTCAGCCTCTATTGCTGTTGTTTACTTTGATGTGTGATGATTATTTTGGCCGATTATTGCGGTGATGCAAGATCTGCTACTATGGTGGACGCCATCACCGAGCATTGTTATAGTTTTCATTTTTGGCGAGTGTCACTCCAATATAATGGCCGCTATTCCAAATAATTCTTCTATAATTGCCGCTATCCAACATCATCCTGGTTTTCGGAATTTGTGGGATTTCGGGTCCGTTCCGGAAAAAAAATGGCAGCCATTTTCTCTTAATGAAAATATGTGCTTCCCCCTCCACACTGACACTTCCCGTTCATGAAATATGAATAATTATAAAATTCCCCATTCCGGATCATATGAAAATAAATGTAAACATTACCTGCCTCCTTCATGGTTGTCAAAACATTTACTTTGCTGAAAGTAATTGTGGATGTCCTAAGATGGTACCGTCCACAATAAAAGTGTTCTGGGACACTCAGGGATTAGCAGCATGAAAGAAATCAGATTTGTTCAGGCTTTTTAATTTGGCGCTGTCATTGTCTTTTTCCAATATTTCGACATCGAAATGCGATGGCGTAGGGCGATACAATGACGAAAAACTACTTCCGAAAACCGTTTTGTGATGTCAGAGGAGGAACAGAATGCGCTCTATAGTTGAAGAGGTAGGTCACCTTGCCATCAATCTTGGAATGAGGGGTTAAGCTATTTCTTATCAGGACTTGCATACAGAATCAACTCTGATGTGACGTCATAGAGCTGCCCAATCGCTCACTTGTACACCAAATTTCGAAAAAAAATCTGTAAATGTGCCGGTTTTGGGGTTGCTGGATAATGGATCTGTTACTGTACTTGAGATTATCTGTATTTAATCTGTCTAAAGATTATACTTTTTTTTTCCGTTTGCATTATTCATTCTAATATATTACCAAGTTCAAGGATTTTCATATGGAACTATGCCAGTCAATTATTTGCTAAACAATGAAAATAAATATATTTGAATTGCTTACAACTTTTAAATACGGAGTTTATCAAATAAATGCACTGTTATAAAAAAAATCTCATTTTGTTGACTTGAAGTGAAAAGATTCCAATTCCTTTTCTGGTCCCAAATAACTTTTTATGTTTGGAAACGACAATGAACGATCATGCAAAGCTCGTTTTGCTACCCAACACAGCTGTTAAGATTATGCCCAACGGATGCTTTAAAAAAAAGAGAATTTTTAAGGCAACTTTTTTTTCAATATATGGTTCTGATTACATGTATCACACTTCAGTAATATTTTCAGAAAGAAATGGTGCAATTTTTTTTTTTCAATTAGGACATTGTCATGTTTCAAATAGGAAATAACTGTTTTAAATAACAATTGAATTAATCCCTTTTTTTTTTTTTTTTAAATCAGAAGTAAACTTGTTTGTACTAAATTAAGTTTTCAATGGCATGAATGCAACTTATCCGTTAAGCATCATTAAAATGCAGTTGAGTATCTCAAGTCCAGAATCGGCCGACCAAACGGTATAGTGGTTAGCTTGCTAGTATTTAGACCGCGAGGTTGCGGGTTCGAGTCCCGTGTTAGGCATGGGTGTTTGTAAATGTATGTTGGCTTGTCTAATGACAAACGTTTCGGCACATTATAGCCCTCGTCTTGCTGGCCGCCCCAGATAATCTGAAAACAACCAAATCCAGAATCGCGGGGGCTTCGGCGATTTCAGTAAATTTCGGATTTTAGAATATATTGTACAAAATCAATGAAATAAAATATATAAATGGAATAAACTTAGAAAAAACCTTATTTAACGTTATGTGGTTTTGAAAACATTTTTTTTTTTTTTCAAGTTAGCTGTTTTAATAGTTTTGACTAAACTTTTCTTCTATTTTGTGAATCTCTATTCCGATTCTGAAATAATATTGTTGCTTTAGCCCTTTAATTGCATTATCTAAAACTTCAACCAACTGGTTCTTGGGGATTTTATCCTCAATCACTTCATTATCACTTACGAATACAAACTTCCACAAAAAAGAAATTCTTGTAGAGAGCTAAGTGGGGAAAAGTTCCCTATTTTTGAATTAATTTAATCCTTTAAAATTATAATTTTTACACATTTAGAAGTATTAAAAGGCATTAACTAAATTTTATTAAATAAATTTCACGTAGCACTCTAAATTTTTTAGTTTTTTAAAAAATTCGTAACATTTAAAATCTATCTTTTTTTTTCATTTTTCAATATTTTTCCTGATTCTTGAAAAAAATTTACCTAGTAATATGCTGCAAACTTTTAGGCATCTGATTTTAAATGAGTAAAATGGTTTTGGCAAAAAACCACAAATACTATACCTTTAAGTAAAAAAAATCTTTAAAATAAAAAATAATAATTAAATTACCATTTAAATTTGTAAAAAAAAGATTACATTTTATTAAAAAATCCATGCCTATTTTTTGTCAAATAGTTCTTTAGAATGACACAAATTTTTTTAAGTCATTTCATTTGTATTTGCTGGATTTTTAGCATTTTGAGTAAGGTGGGAATTCTAAAAAACACACTGAGGAAAATGTTATTGAAACATCGAAGGAACTATTGTAGCTAGCTAAATTCTCCTTACAAAAATAAAATTTTTATTGAATTGCAGTTATCATATCAGTTAAAAAAAACTTGCCAGAAGAAAGTTTCATAGATTATAAACAAGCAAAAAATAGAAAATCTATATTTTTATGATTTTTTGTGGAAAGAACAAAGCCCCCTTAGAATGAACTTAAAATGATGCTCTAATTCTGCAAGTACGATTCTGGTTTTGTTGCTGTAAGATTCTTTTGCAGGAATTTGCACATTTCCAAACAATATCTGGTCACTTGAAGTAGCTTTCAATCGAATATGATTTTAAAAAACTAAACTATTAGGAAGTTTCGGCATTGAATTAAAAATAGGTAACGGTCAGAGCTTTAAGACTGAACTTCATGTGGGAAAAGAGTATAACATCAACTCGTAGATTTGGCAAGTGTTACAAAAAAAAATCCTGAATTTTATTTCCAACTCTTAAATTCTAAAATTGTGGTTTTCTTACAAAATTGAAAATCGGATTGTAAATCATTAACCTAAATTTAAAGAAATTTTTCCTACAAAACATTAATCTGGAGAAATTTTTCTAAAAATATTTAAAATTTTGATGAAAAATTGAATTTTTTTATTGCTTTTTTACAGATGATTGTAAAAATAAAATTATTTTTATTTAATTGCAATTTTTTTAAATTTCAATAAGATCCATGATTTTCCCAGAATTGACCACTCTGATATTTTCTCTATTTTCCTAATTTTTCCTGTAGCTGAAAATCCTGAAGTGTGATTATATTTTTAGTATATTTGTGATATAAAAAGATCTCTCTTCACCAATAAAATCTGACTTCTCAAAAAAGATGAAAAACTATGGACACTGAAAATTTTCACCCCTGTAATTTCTAAGTTATAAATCCTACTTCTATTAAAAAAAAAAAATCAATAGAATTCAGTGTTTGATGATTTATTTTTTCTTACTAGGGGGCTCCGCCCCCTGCTCGCTAACGCTCGCCAACCCCCGAACCAATTAAATGTTATATATTAATAGTAACAATAACAAACAAAATATTGTGAACTGAAACCAACTAAATATTATAACTAAAATAGAAAATGGGATAAAAAAGGTTCATGCATTTGTAATGCTTCTTAAAAGGAAATCTTCTTAAAGGCGCAATACAGCCGATTAATACACAATAGTACGAGGATTTTTTTAAACTTTGTACATAACCCAAAGCCTTTATATAAACGGAACAGATGTCGTAACGGTGCAATACAGCCGATTAATATACAATAGTTAATAACACACTTAAATGAGATACTTGGAAAACAGAAACTCGCGTACCTCAAATGTTGTGTCTAGCTGCAAGTTTCCGAGCTCCAAATTCCAATAATGCTCCTTTCCCTGTATACACAGCGTCCAGGTGTCCGTATAGAAGTTCGATCCTAAAAAAAACACCAACCAATTAAATAAAAGTTATTTTACTCCAAACTATAGCAAAATCAAAACGAATGTCCGTTTTGAGTTTTGATCCTAAAACAAAACCAACTAAATGTATATTAATACACGATAGTTTTTTAAAAATATTATTATTTCTGGCCTTCAAGTATTGTTTTGGCGAGAAAAAGTTATTTTACTCTAAACTATAACAAAATCAAAATATATAAAAGAGAAGGGATAAACACAGCTAACCAACTAAATATTATAACTAAAATAGAAAATTAGACACAGTATAGGGATACTTACCCTCTACCGAGTTTTTCGATCCTAAAAAAAACAACCAATTAAATAAAAAAGTTATGAACAAATATAGAGCAAGATATATAACACTAAAAAAATTGCAGTTATAGAAACCAATTAAAATTTTAGATTATGCAAATTTTTGAAATGTGTTGTTAAAAAACTAATGAAAAAACCAATTAAAATTTTAAATTATGCAAATTTTTGAAATGTGTTAAAAAACTAATTAAAAAATCATCCAAGTAAATGTAGTAATAAAAAAATGCAAAAACAGAACATAGTATAAGACATCCTCTCAAGAGTTTAAAAAAAAAAATTACATTCAAAATATTATTAAAAACAAACCAACAATATTTACTCCAAAACAATAGCTTACGTTAAAAACAAGATATATAACATTATGCCATATCCACTTGCATCACGACTTACTTTAAAAAACAGAAATAACTAATATATTATTAAAAACACAAACCAACAATATTTTACCCCAAAACAAGTCAATTAAAGACACTGTTTATGGAAGAACAAAATTCCAGAACATTCTTTTCTTCCCAAAAATTATAACACCTCATTGTAGGATGGCCGATTTCAAAATAACCGAACGTTGCCAATTGAGAAATACAAAAAAACTCAAGGACATAAACAATAATTTCAGTTTATGCAAACTTTTAAAGTGTGTTGTTAAAAAAACTAATAAAAAAATCAACCAAGTAAATGCCGACAATCAGTTTTTAGCAGAAAGTCAATTAAAAATATTAATGAGCTTTATACATCGTATTTGATTTTTATGCATGAAGATCCATTTATGACGTCATAATTCACCCACCCTCACACACGCTACGGACAAAAAACGGGAATTCCCCGTTTTGAGGGGAAAAGGATGCAGAAAAAATGGGTGGTAGTGCTGTCTAAAACAGTATGTATCTAATTGAATTTTTCATTTAACGAAATTTTTAATTTCATCCCCTAGAGGACATTTCAAAGATTCGAACCATATTCTTTTCAATCGAAAAAGTAAATATTTCGAGTAGTTATTGCGAGAGAGGAGTAGGAGAAAAAATGTGTCCTATTGGATTACCATTACGGCCAAATTTTAAAATTTAATTAAAAAAAACTAATTAACAATGCAACAAATTTTTTTTCTTTTGAAACTAAATGAGTGCAGAAACTACTTGCGTTTCAAATTTCACGGTTCTTCTTGCACCAGAAATCAAGATACACGAGATACAAAATTTCATTCCTAACTTTTTTTTAATATAGATAGAAATTTTCAAAAATAAATTAATTGCAATTTAATGAATAAGTTATTTAAAAAAAAATATTGTAATAAATGGGCTAAACAATGTATCGAAATATTTGGTTCAGGTATACAATGCTAGTAGACACTTACTTTACCAAATTACAATTCACCATTTATGGAGGATTTCTGTATTGAAATCAAAGTTAAGATAAGTTTGTGCAGTTGGTACTGAAGTTATATATATATTCTTTTAGTGGTATTGACTGGTAGCTTGTTTATAAATATTGTACTTCATATTCTTTGAAAAAGTAAATTTTAATATATTGACTACAATAACTCTTTCCTTCTAGTGTGACACCTATTAGATCTAAAGACGAAAAGGAGACGATTGAATATCTTGCTGGAACGGTATGTATTTTGTAATGTTATCAATTGAAAAATTTTGGAAATTTACGTTTTTTTAATTTTTTACTTCAGCAATGACATGTTTTTAAAACATGTTGGTATGCAAGCCTTTTCATAGAATGATAGAACAGCTTCAGTAACTTCTGTAGCACTCTTGTAAACAGTTTTATTTTGAATTAGATGATGAAAGAAATTTGCAATAATTTATATTGCAAATCTCTATAAAAGGTTCTCTAAGTATGGAATTACCTATTTTTACCTTTTAAAGTTCGTAATACTACCATTGTCTTGTTAGATTTTTTAATAGAGGTGTTCAATTTATCTTATATTAGAATTATTTATGTAATTTAAAATTCCTCTACAAATGTGTGAACAGTCTTACTATAAATTCAATTCAAAATCTCAAATCCTATTTTGTGTAGAGTAGTTAAAAGGACATGCAACTAGTTTTTAAGAAACCTACTGAAGTACCATAAGCAAGTTACTTGCTTATAATAAATCGAAAATATTGTGTTTGTATATTTGCAAATATTAATTTTCGTGCATTATTAAAAAATGTGAATTTTATATTTTTAATGTTTTGTATTGTTATGTTTTTGTTTTAGTTTACGATCATGCATCCCTTGACATTCCGCGAAGTGTTCTCTACCACAATTGATGTAAGAATAGAACTTAATTTAATTTGAAATTTCTAATTACTTAATATTTTACTTAACCTCTTTGTGATTTCTTTTTTTAGTTCTTTGTTGACCGAATGTACAAGAATCCTGCGTTACAGGTGAGATATTTACTAATGTACTATAAACTACGTAAGAAATTATTTGAACTTTCCAAGATATCATCAGTTGACAACTGTTGATGGGTATTTTTTATATTTAAAATGAAACGAATACCTTTTGTAATAAATAAATAAGTTTTAGCTAATAGCAACAGTAAACCGAAGCCATTTCATTTAAGTGCACTGGTAAATTGCCAAACTCAAAATTACATTGAAGTGACCAAATTTAATATTTAAGAAATGAAAATTTTAACTTTGTAAAATGCATATAAATAAAAGCTAAAAACATTTTTTTTAAAAAATGGTAAAATTTTGCACAATATAAAGAAAGTTGAAAATATTTCTATATTTTTTTCTGCATATCTGACAATGATTTACTTTGTTAATAAAATTTTAGGTACAGATAAACCGTGATGTGATTGTGCCTGTAATAAGTACATACTAAAATTTGTTTGTGTAAACTTGTATTTATTTTTTTACTTTTCCACAAATGTTTTCTTTGTATTAAAATCAGTACTCACTGACATAAAATGTCTTATTATTTAATTTGTGCATTTATTACTATACTAGAAGGTCATTTATAAATTACCTCCCAAAGTTTTATTACGTTTTTTTTTTTTTTTTTTTTTTTTTTTAATTTATTTTACTCATTCTCTTGTAAATATTAAAATGTTATGTTTTTTTGGGAATTAATTATTTTTAATGTATTGATTTTTTAATTAAAAACATGAAAACTTATGCAAAACATTATTCTCCTGACTTGGATCTAAAGAAAAAGCATTGATGACTTTGCTTCTGATCTTGCCAATGTAAATAATTCATCACAAACTACTCACTGCCACAATACTAGTGATATAATGCAGAGAAGAAATGCACTATTGAAAATTGTTTTTCTCAAAGAACTTAGGTTTTTGCATTTCTTTTGTACAACTTAAGACTTTGTATTTCATTGTCTTTTCTATTTCAGATCATGGTGAACTCGTTTTTGGCCCATGATACTAGCTCGCACATATTTGCAACCATCTTGGTAGAGTATCTACTCAAGCGTATGGAGGAGATGGGTTGTAAGTAGACTTAACATATTTAAAAATCTTGGGCAATTAAATCACGAGTCTAAGAATTTAATTTTAAAACATAAAATTGACAAAACTATTAATTAATGAACAAAAATTGTAATTTATAAGTAAAAAAAATTCCTAGTTATTAAGAAATCATTTTTCTTTAATATCTTAAATATTTTTAGAAAATGTATGAAGAAATTTGAGTGCAAAAAATCCTTTAGTTTTGTTTTTTAAAATTTGCATTGTACATTACAGTTGACTAAGAATTCTAAGAAAAATGCTAGGGAAATTGAAAGTGAACAGAAAATGCTTGAAATTTTCTAATTCACAGTACTTGTAATTTGTTTTTATTGAATTTTATTCTTAAAACCAAATGAGGAAATGATGCATCCATGTTTTCTAGATAAATTTCTTAAAACTCAGTTCAAAGCTATAGTGTAATGCATAAATTTTATTTTATAAATTTACATACTTTTACTTTTGTACCTTTTTGTACTCTCAAATGTTTGTCCTATAAGAATTCATTAATTTTATTTTTTATTTTTAGCAAGTATGGAAAGATCAAATTTGTACCTGAAGTTATTCAAGATGGTATTTGGTTGTGTATCGTTATTTGCAGCCGCAAATGAAGAAATGTTAAAGGTAATTTGTATTTAGTGAATTTTGTAACAATGTTAAAGAAAATGAAATCAACGAAAGAAAAAGAAATGACTTTTCAAGAAAAGGGAATGTTTATTGAAGATGCCTTTTTATAGATTAAATCTTATGACTGTTTTTGTCAATTTTGGTTTCTATTAATGTATGCAATGTTTTATAAAGAGTTAACTTTGTTATTACAGAGACTTGTAAGTGTGAGGAGAAATAATCAAAATTTGTTTTAATATTTTCTCTTCAGACGAATTAACACCCATTAAGAATTCTCTGTTGTACGCGCAGGGTATTTTTTTTCACTATTCATAAACAGATTGGAATTCTAAAATTATGATAAGTCTAATAATGTTTTTGTTTCATATAGTATTAAGAGGTGACTAAGTTTGTATCGGAAAAATATTTTAACTATGCTGTGTGATATTTAACTATCATTTAAATAACTGTATACATTTATAACAACTGTCATACATGGACACGCCCTTGTGGCAACCACTGACAACTGCCCTATTGAATCCAATTGAACAATTCACAATCGCATTTTATAATTCTTTACATCAACTTTGATTTTGTGTGTGTGGCGGTGTAGCTGCTGAACAAATCTATGGAGGCTTAATTAGCACACTTGCCTTCATGTGATCGGCTTAAAATTGATTGAAAGTCAATGACAATGTATTCTATCAAGTTTCGGGGGCTATTACTGTCACCTTGAAGACTGCTTTTACTAATAAACCTATTTCCCGTCATCCAATCGAGCGGAAACTTTTAAACTTGGCATGTACGCTCATGGTCAATGACGATATTTTCTATCAAGTTTTGGGACTGTCGTCAAGGTTCATAAGCCTCAGGGAAATTAAATCAGCCTTAATATCTCAGGAAAAGAAGAAAAATCTCTAAAACCTGGAAAAAATCATTGTTGTTACTCTGGAAAAAAATCCTACTCTTCCGTGCTCTTTGTTTAACCCTAACTCAAGGAATTAAATTTACAGAATTGCTTGATAACAGACATACAGAAAGTTATTCTTAAAGGAAAAATATTTGTTTGAAGTTATCTGAAGAATTTGTGTAATCAAGATTAGATTATATTTATGTGGCTATAAATAATTTACTCAGTGATAAAAAAAAAACCACTCTTGAAAACTCAGGGTAATTTTTTTGAGAAATTAAGTATGAACCCTGGTCGTGCAAAGGCTGCTTTTATACACGTTTTTATCGTCTTATGTCAATGGAAATGTGTATATAACATGGTTCTTACGTTTTTAAAAAACTTTGAAAAGTGCCTGAAAACCTTAAATTCTGTAAAAATACATTTAAAGTGCTTGAATTTAATTTTATTTTCTAAAATTATAGCATCTTAAAAACTTTTGGTCCACAAAGTGAGCAAAATATTTTTAATTAAGTTTATACAATACTTCTTCCAATAATCATGTCCCATAAAAACAGGTTTTCTTTTTCAATTGTAACCTTAAAATTTTCTTTCATTAAAACATAATAAAATTAAAAAATTATTTTCTTGATTTGAATGTGCACTGTTTGCCAATAAAAAAATTTGGATTTTTTTATATGTATTTGTGTTGATAATGCATTCTTGAAAAGTGCTTAAAAAGTCCTTGAATTTTTCTCCTTCAAGTGTACAAACCATGTATAAGCTTTTTCTCGCCTTCTATTACCCAGATACCAATCTTATTTCAAACAAGTTCTATTTAATGTCTGTAATCTTCTCCTATTAAGATTGATGAGGCAAAATTTAAGATTAAGCAATCCACTTGTTCATCTAATCCAGCGTCAGCCACTAGGCGGCCCGCGGGCCGGATCCGGCCCTCGACAGTTTTTTTCTCAGGCCCGCAGGCAGTACAGAAGAGCAAAAATCAAATTTTGCGGAAATAATTTTAAATTGTCTACGATAGTATGTGTTTACTACCAAAACCTCGTTTTCTATGAAGTGGCCCGTGTCAGTAAATCAGAAAAGTCTTTTTTTTTCTGAGACTACCAGAAAAATAAAAAAAAGCAATAGTTTGAATTATTATCAATGACGCATTGTTTAGTTTTGTACTTATGATAGATACCCTACCCCCTCGACTCGTGAATGGCACAGTTCGATTTCTGCATTTTTGAATGTGATCGGCAAGAGTTGGGTGTTATAATGCATACTGGCCTCTTTTGTTTTAACGTGAAAAGAATCGCGATCTCTATGACTCCAGTGCAATAATAGCATCGAGGACTAGTTTTAAACGCAAAGTAGATAGTGAAAAGCGGACCAGCCGTCATCGTCTCGCAATTAACATCGACTAAAATTACGGATTTAGGAGGTATGGTTTAAATATCTTTATTGATTACGAGTGTATGTCAAGTCACATTGTAATATTGTCACTAAAGATTAACTTCTTTTATGACTTTGATGTATAATGTAAAGAAAATTATTTTTTTAATTATTTGAAACAAGAATCAAATATCAATTGTTTTTTTATTAATATAAAAAAGTTAAATTATTGTTTCAGTTTTCAAAATAGTTTTATATTGTTAAACCTTTAGTAATTATCACATTTCTAACATTGAACATATGTAGTAAAGCAATATATTTATTGGCGTATTCGGAATAAATCTGCGGCCCGCGGAAAGTTCCAACATAAGTCATGCGGCCCGTCTCTAAAAGTTAGTGGCGAACACTGATCTAATCGATCTGAATCTTGGCTGATAGACTCGTTGTGGATGACAATGTTTTCAATCAAGCTTTGAGGGGGAAAAGATTTAGTAAATAGTTCAGAATAGATGCTTTTTCGTCGTGATCAAACACTATGAAAACTCGATCTGAGCTCAATAAGTTGTATTTGCACATAAAAATTTTATCATTTACTTTTACCATTGACTCTTTATGACGGCTGAATTGGCAGCTATTTACCGTTTCTTTCAGCCTACATATTTTCAAAAATTAGCATTCAATGATGAATCCTTATGCATATTATTAGTGGTTATTCAGTAAACTTTTGGTGTGAACTGTCCAGACACTATTTGATTTTTGTAAGCTAAAGTGTAGCTAAACATATAAGGGAAATATGTTTCGTGATTGATTACCTCAAAGAGAAATTGTTGAATTTTTTCAAAAAAATTTCCTGAATATAACACTAAAAATTGAATACTAGCAAAGCAACTGCTAGTTAAACAATTTCAATGAAATTTTTTTCACTAATAGTCTAAATGCTGAAATAAAATATGTATATATAAAATTAAAAAAAAACTTTGTTTATTTGGTTTTGGTAAGGGAATACAACGGGGGGAATATAATAAGGGAATATGGGAATACAACACAAATCGTACCAAAACCAATTGAGCAAAGCGGTTGGTGTTTTTTAATTTTTTATTTAATAATAATTTAAATAACTAATTTTTTTTTTTTTTGTAAATTTATTGAACAACAAACATCTAAATAAATTTATTATTTTGGATGTTTGCCTACAATGTCTAAGGGGTGTCTATTTTTCAGCCCTACCTGCATCAGATTGTTAACAGGTCCATGGAACTGGCATTAAGTGCCAGAGAGCCATATAACTATTTTCTTCTCTTGCGAGCGCTGTTTCGTTCTATTGGAGGAGGAAGCCATGATCTGCTATATCAGGAGTTTTTACCACTTCTGCCAAATTTATTGCAAGGTAAGATAATTAGTTATGTTTCTATGATACTTTTTACCCTTCATCTAATTCTTTTCATGTAGCTTCAAGGAAATGTCTATTTCGAAGGGATCAGTTTGTTCTTTAAACAAACCGACAACTACAAGTACAAAATTTCTGCTCACATTTTCGTAGATTTTTTTTATGTATATTAATGTTACATAAATATAAACTCAATTTTATACTGACACCCAAGTTATTGTACTAAATAAAACTGTTTATAAATTAGTAACTCTCGTAAAATAATTTTAAATATGTGTTAAAGGTATAGTATTAGTATTCAAAGTTCTGCATATTAGTGATATTTTTTCACATTTTCCTAATGACAGGGCACCCAGCAGTCCTACTTTTCCTACTTTTTAGTAGGAAAAGTCCTACTTTTGGAAAAAAAAGTCCCACTTTTTCAAAGTTTCTTTTATATAATTTATACTACGTGACAATCGCACACCATTTTTTTTTTTTTTTTTTTTTTTTTTTTTGCTTGTGGTTTCCCTGGAAGCTGGGTTTTGCAATCTACACACAGTAAATATTGGGTTTTGCAATCAACACATAGTCCACAATGTCTTCAGAAAAGCAGTAAATGATTTCATTGTAGACTTGCACTACTTCTTTAAACAGTCCCCTGCCAGAGTTGAGGAATTAAAAGATTTGCAAGTTGAACTTGGATTCAAGAATCTTAAGCTTGTTGAAAGAAGGTGGCTGAATCTTGATCCTGCATTAGACAGGCTTGTCTTTTTGGCCCGTGGTTTCTGAATATTTTTTAAAAAGGTTGCCCAAAAGAGACCTAAAGATTTCTGAAAACGCTCGTTATTTGAGGATTGTGATGTGTCTGAAAAGGCCCAATGCTACTTTGGTGAAAGTACACTTCCTTCTCTCCTTGTCAAATACCCTGCAACCTTTATTAGCTCTTTTTCAATGAGAAGGACCTTTGATACATCTTGTGTATGAAAGGATGGATTCCTTAGTAAGAAAGTTGTATGGCCATTTCTTAAAGATAATGAAATTTAAAAAAAAATGAGTCTACAAGAACTGTAGCTGTTAAAGTTTCCGGCAATAGACTTTGAACTTGACGAGGATGAACTTGAAATTGGTGTTCAATCTCAAAAGTATTTGACAAAGGTTAAGGAAACTCTTTAAAAAGAGTTGACAGTATTAATGCGAAAATGTCCAAAAAATGTAGCTCAAGAATTTCTAGAAAAAACCCTTTCACTTAATATTGTGATAAAAGAAGCAAGGTGTCTGAAGCCAGAAAATATATCCAAGTTCTGGCCTTTAAAAGCAGTTAAAAATCTTTCATCCAATGTTCACCTAAGCCCTCCGTTAAATGTTGACTTAATAGGTGATGAGTGATGGAGGGTTTTGCAATATGAGAACATTCCAAAAGACTGGTACACGTGCGAAATTGAAGATGAAGTATTTCTTAGACGGATTGATTACTTCTTTAATAACATCTTCTCTCTTGGGAATGATCTAGGACAGGAAAATATCCTGAGCTTACAAGATTGGTTAAGGTTACCCTCGTGCTTCCGCATGGAAATGCAGATATGAAACGAGGGTTTTCTCAAACGTCAAACTTCTTGAAAGACTCCAGAACGGGTCTCACTCAAGCTTTAATAAGTGTACTACAAACGACAAAAGATGGATTAACGTTATACAATAAGTGTCATTTAGTCCGAATTCCTAGATGTCGTAGTGTTTATTACCACTTAAATATTTAGAAAAGAAAATTATTACTACTCAACGACCTCGTACCTAAAATGGTAAGTTTTAGACTCTTCTACACATAAACACAATAATAACCTACTAATAGATCAAGAAAACACCACTGTTTTTACCAGATAAAAATGTAATTTATTAATCATTAATATTATAAGTTGTCAGACACGTCTTATTCATGAAACAGTTACACAACTCAAAACAAGATGAACCTTAAGGATTCAAATGAAATACCCAAGAGGGCAAAGAGGTTGTTCTTCGCTCAGGAGAGGTTGTTAAAAAAAAAATCAAATTAAATAAAACAATTAAAACTAACAAATTAAAATTAACCGGATAAATAAATCCTGTCTTAAATTCCTAATGGAAGAGAGCCCTGGCCGTTCTGATATAAATTAATTTCATCAAAAGAAAATAAAGAAATTACACGAGTCTGTTTTGGTTAAACAGACTACCTGTATGAACTAAAACAGTTCCTTAAAGGCTGGAATCCGGGAGGATGGAAAGTGGTCAGAGAGTTGCTGGTGACTGGGTGCCTTCAATGGCGGACATGGGTATAGATGAAGATGCTAAGTGGGCCACCATCTTGGATGAGGTGGTTCTCTGGATAGGTTAGGATACTGGTATCATCCTTCGGAGGGTTTGGTAATTAGTTAAGTTAATGCATCATTTTATGAGATGGAGGGAAACCACTTCCCGAGGCATGGCTGACTTCGCAGCACATTCTCATGCATAGGGATCCGCGCTCCTTTGCGACTATTTGGATCGGCAGCAAAACCCAAGAGTGACTGTCCACGGCAACGTTCTTTCCCCTTTACGGCGATTGCCCGACCAATCAGATGTCGGGAATCGGGCTATTGCATCAGCTCTTTTTTCAAAAACAGAAGTAAACCGGTTCAAGGACTCTCGTTTGTGGCCCAAGAATACACGGCGTCGTTCACAAATTACGCCAAGAAAAGATAACAAAACGGCTACTACCTCGAATTCTCAAAAAAATACAACCTCTCGTTGAACCAAAAACAACCCCATCGGCCTCCAATGGATGGCATTTTGAAAATTAAAAACGCTAACACCTCGGCATACCTGTAACACGTTCAGGCACCGAAAAAATAATTAAATACGATGTTTTAAAAGAATACTACGAGGTAAACAAAAACTTAGAAAGATTAAAATTTTTGAAGCAAGTGGGAAAAGATACGACTCTAAAAATGGGAAAAAGTAAAAAGATCGCCATTCAAAGGTGAATCAACTCTAGAACATAAAGAATAAAGTCCTTTTTAAAGTTTAAGATCTGAATTAAGAGATGAATTTTAAGCTGTTAGATCCAATTAAGAATTTACTTTTAAGTTTAAGCTAGAAATTAACAATTGAATTTTCAGTCATAACATAGAGAATTTATAAAAATGGTTGCATCAGCATATAAGTCATGTATGGACAAAATTGAAGATTAGAGGATTGCATCTGAACTAAATCAGCAAAAGGAATTAAGAATTGACTTTTAAGTTTAAGCTAGAAATTAACAATTGAATTTTCAGTCATAACATAGAGAATTTATAAAAATGGTTGCATCAGCATATAAGTCATGTATGGACAAAATTGAAGATTAGAGGATTGCATCTGAACTAAATCAGCAAAAGGAAGGAGATCAGAAAGAGCTTGAAAGAAAGAAGGTAGATATGGAGAAGAAAACACTAACTGCTAAGGAAGCAATTCGTAAAGAAAGGTCATTAGAAAAAGTAAAAAAGGAAGCAACAATTGAGATGGACACTTACAAAACATTAGTTGATGAAGTGAATGAAAGAATAACTAGGGGTATGGAACATCGCACAACTTTCAATTACACTATATTACTGATGTGAATTTGTGTCATTTACTGTTTTTATATTTCCATCATTCGTTTAGAAAAAATAGCCAATTTGGCGATATACTTTTCGATAATTCTTAAATTATCCTTTCTTGTAAGGGAAATTGAAAAGAGGAGAAAAAACGATCATTCATAAGCTATGTTCTAGCAAAGAGAACTCTGTGTTAAAGGCATTCATTTTTCCACTTTTTACGCCATTGAAGTATTTTTGAGGGAATTTAGGAGGTGGGGATGTTTATGACGCCTTAAGAGGCATTAGCACAGCAATTTTTGTCGAAATCGTTTGAGCTGTGTTTTAGCAATCATTGAAAAACAAGATTTTTTCAATGGCAGCTACCTTATGCGCATGCACGATTTTGACGAAAACTTTAATGGTAGGACATTGGGCCTTCACCAACCTGTTCACCAAATTTGAACATCGTTGGTCAATTTGTTTGGGAGTTATGCTGACCACGTGCACATACATTTTTTCTAGATCACTTTTTTGAGATCAGGATGTTCCAAAACGTGGAGAAGTGCAAAAAAAATCATTTTTTTTTAACGAATCCTATACTTTTATTACCCTATGTAATACATATGGGTAATTGAAAGTAAAAAACGCACTAAAAAATCAGGATTTAAAGGGTGTGAAAACTGGACAAACAATGCTGGAGGTTGCTTGCAAAACAGTTCAGGAAGGGATTTCAAATTTAAACCAAATCAGAAATGAGCAAAAGGAAATTAAAAAGACTAAAAGAACAATGTTAGACTTTTTTTACTCTAGTCAAAGTTAAAAACAAAAGAAGTAAAAATAACATTTTTATTGTATGGCTAGCTGAATACCCGTGCTTCGCTACGAAATTTTAACGTCTGAAATATTTTAGCTAGCTATGAGACCTCGCGTTGCGGAAATCCATCATTGGTGTATAGGACCCAGTTTTTGGCGCTTCGCTCGCTGGAAGGTTCATTGCAACGCAAAATCGAGCTCGGTTCATTCGCTGAAATTTCATTGACACATAAGTACAGGCTTACTTCACTCGCTGAAAGGTTCATTACTATGCAAGAATTGGCTTGCTTCTCTCGCTGAAAGGTTTCATTGTTACATAAGCAAAAGCTCGCTTCACTCACTAAAATCTATAATTGCTACCTAAATCCTTAATATTAGAAGCCTCTCCCTTGTCGAGACACAAAAAAAATCCCCCTGTTAATACAATAATACAACACCCCTTTAAGATTATTTTAACACGTGTTTGTGAAAAGCCAAATTAGAAGGCCAAAACTACTTATGTTGAAACTTTTAGTGTTCTAGGCCTGTTAGAAGTCGCATTTTGTGAAAATATTAATTAAAAAAATTAATCAAATTAAAATTAATTTTTTTTTTGTCAGTAGTTCAATTAGAATGCCAAAACTACTTGTGTTGAAAATATCAGAACTGTAGCCCAAGTAGAAATCGTTTTGTAAAATGTTTGTTAATTAAAAAAGAACTGAATAAAAATTTGAAATTCTGTTTTCAAAAGTCCAATTAGAAGGCTAAACTACTTATGTTGAAAATTTCAGAGCTGTAGCCCTATTAGAAATCGTTCTGTAAAATATTTATTAATTAAAAAACTAATTAAAAAAGAACTAAATAAAAATTTAACATTCTGTTTTTCAAAAGTCCAATTAGAAGCCAAAACTACTTATGTTGAAAATTTCAGTGTTGTATTTCTATTTGAAGTCACTTGGTAAAAAAAACTAATTAAAGTATTATTTAAAAAAGAACTAATTAAAATTTTAACATTCTGTTTTACATACATAAAATTGAAGGCCAAAACTTCTTGTGTTGAAAATTTCAGAGCTCTACTCCAATTTTAAGTAGGTTTCTATAGAGCCACAGACAGACAAACACACAGCTTGTTTTAATATTATAGATTACTAAGGGTTTGCTTTGCATTAAATGTTCCTTCAGAAGTCATCCATGCCTGTTTTTTATTTTTAAGCTTAATTTTATATTTAACTAGTATAATCTATCCAACTGGTACCAAACGGGCACTTTTGGTACGAGATTTGCATTTAATTCTTTTTTTAAATATTATATTTAATATACATTTCACTTGATCTCTAGAATGTTCATTTTAAAATAAAAATATTGTCAACAAATTAGTATGCATTTGAAATAGACGTTTTTGTTTGTTTCCTACTTTAAGGAAAACAAATCCTACTTTTCAGCAAAAATGTCCTACTTTTTGAACTTCAAAATCCACTGGGAGGCTTGTAATGACTGACTTTAAAATTAAATTAAATATATCATCGATATCTATTAGCAGCAACAAATAATTGAATGAAAGAGAACTATAGAATGAAAGAGTTGGTGTAAAATTTAACTTTTGCTCTTCATAAGATGGTTGCATTATTACATTAACTTTTTATTTGAAGTTGACATTCCCGTGCAAAGATGCACCCATACAAAAATTCTATTGAAAGTTCTTGAAATTTTTACATTGACAGATTTTAGTTTTCTAAGTTACAGCAAATAATTAATAAATAACTAAGAAATAAACAATTGGAAAAAAAGCATATTTGTCATGGTAACTTCGTCAGGGGGTGACTACCATAATAGACTCCAAAATGAGAGAATTGTTCTGTATATGCTATGGCAAAAGCCTATAACATACAGTGGCATAAACAATTGAGGATACGCTTTGTTTTTTGAGAAAATTAACACTTTATATGGTGAATAATGTGCCAAAAAATGTAATTATAACAAAACTTTTTAGAGGCATTAAATTATGGACATTTTACTTTGTATATGCACTAAAAATATAATAATTTCTTAAAAATTATATTATTCATACAGCTTTAAAACTTTATTAGATAAATTTTGCAGTAAAAAAATTGAGAATACACTTATGAAAAATATGTTTTAACTACCCTTAACTATTTTATACTTGGCCACTATTTTAATGTAAATTGGCGTAACCTTATCCTTAACCTTTTCAACGATAATTTTTTTGTGATGAAATTTGTTAGGCAAACTTAAATCCAAACTTTTAAATAGAAAATTGCTCTTCGAAGAGAAACCAGTATTGATGTTAGGAAATTCCTATTAAAATTTTTTTTTAAAAAAAGAAAATCTCTCTGAAATATTTAAATTGTTGGTAGAAGCCACGCGTTTGTCCAGAATATCATAGGAGCATTTTAAAATGATGGATTGATTGAAAATAAAAGTAGAAGGAAAAGGAAAGGAGTGATATGACAAAAAGGAAATTTTTTACAGAAATCAAGGATTATTATAAAGTAAATGCAGTCAAACTTGCTGTAGAAACTTAACTCAAATCATTGGCAGAAATGTAAGTGCTGAAACTGTGCAAAATGTAATTAGACAAGCTGAATATAAATGTTGAGTTGTTGGGAAGATACCTTTCGTCAGCTTACAAAACCTGAAAAAGAGTTTGAAGTTTACAAAAACTCTTTAATTGAAGACAAATAACTTTTGGAAGAAAGTACTATCTAGTGATGAATGTAATTTTCAACATTTTCGGTAGTAACGGTCGTTGCATCGTATGTTGAAAGCCCAATACAGCTTGGGATCCAAAAACATTACGTCCATCAGTTAAACGTGGTGGTGGCTCCATCATGGTTTGGGATTATATGGCTTCAATGGGGTAGGAAATTTAGTTTTTATAGATGGCATTATGAACCATCTGGTTTACTTGGATATACTTCACAACAATCTAAATTGAAGTGTTAAGAATTTGGGTATACAGTAAAAGCCCGATTATCCGGAATCTCCGGGAAATTAGGATTTCCGGATAATTGAATGTCGACGTTTTTTCGCCAAATTTAAACGGTAAATAACGCTGGTGATGGCATCTAACATTAAAGTCGTCACAACCGGAATATTTAAAAAATATTCTACTTAGCTTTTTTAGTTAAAATGTTATATTTTACCCTTATAATCGGCAATAATTTGAATGTTACCAAAATTAAATCATTTTCAAATCAAAATTCCGTAAAAAAAATACAGAAGATTAAGCATTGTAAAATAAAAAATCTCTTGATTGTACCAATTCTAACTGAACCTATATTTTAGGGTTACCGGACCCGCGCGGACAAAGTGGACTATCGCTATTTCAGTTCCGGAGGGGAAGTTTTCTTGAGTGCGTTTCGCCATCCGATTCCGAGAATTCTGGAAAAGTAGCTTTTGTATTTGGAAACCAATGTGATTCCATTGTCTTCCCCCTTCCCACACACAACCTACTTTGTACCCTAAAGTAAAATATGCTCGGGAAGACGACCTTCGTTTTCAAAGATAGACTATTATGTTGTATAGAAAAAAGGAATAGAAGAATTGTAATGCAAATCGCCATGAAATTCCGGATAATTCACAGACTATTAAGTTTTGAATTTGATTGTCTGGTTGTTGGCTAATCCTAAAATAAAATTACAGCGAAACAGATTTATTTTTTAATTGATTGCAAAACACGTTAATAGAATACAATAAAATATAACCCATACTTTTTGTACACAAAAAAGAAACATTTTCTGTTTTGTGTACAAAATGATTGACTAGCCTACAAATCGAAACTTTGATTGGAATTATTGGGGGAAATGCATTTAAATAAATGGATGCAATTCGGTTTTATTCTGATTGATCGTGAAAAACGGATATTTTGTAAAGAATAATATGTTTAGAATAGTTAAATTCGGCCGAAAAGCACATTCTCCGGATGCGGTTGAAAATTTACAAATTAAATCGCGGGTACAAATGAATTATGGATGCATCGATACTGTATGGAATAGAATGTTATCCATTTTACATGATTTTAAATTTTGTGAAATGCATGTTCCATATGTAGATCTAGCCTGCAAACCGAATGATTAATTTTATCTGGATTTTGGTCAAACCATTAACAAATTTTGAATTTCTTATAATTACTCTTTGCCGGATGCAGTTGAGAACGTAATTTCAAGTATAAAATCACATTTTTTGTTATAATTACAATAAAAGTAGTCCATAGATTTATAGATTCCGCACATACAAATTGCACATATTCCGGAAACGAATATAAATTTTTATGCAATAAACGATGCAAGATTAAATAGATGCAAAATGTGTAGTTTTTTTTTAATTAGAATTCCAGATTAACCAAATTATCTACTGGTGAATGTTTTCCCGATGCTGTGGGTAATAGAATTTCGATTACGCGACCCTCTTTCTTATTCAATTGAAACAAGTTAGATTTGTTTATAGTTTCGGAAAATAACCACTGTGTATGTAATTTTCCGGATATATTCCTGAAAAAAAAACATTTTCCATTAAAAATATTAAGGTTTTTTGCTGAGAATTCACAGTTGTTTGAATAAGAACTTCGGCATTCCGGATAAACCGGAATAAAAAAAAATCCCTTTTTATAATAATACATTCATTTCTAATCGGCTCAAATTCAGCTATTTCGCCATTACAAATTAAAAACCATCAAAATAAAGAGGAAAAAAAACACTCAACTTCGAAATCGCTATTGAAATTTAAAAAAATATTAAGATTTAGCGACTTATCGCCGTTTTTTGGCGAAATAATGCCAATTTTCTCGCCAAACTTGATTTTCAAAAAATTCCGGTTGATTGAATGCCAGATAATCGGGCTTTTACTGTATATTGAAATTCCATATTCTAGCACCATAACGATTCCTAACACACAGCACGCACGTCAAAATGTGGTGCCTTTTTCATTGTAAAAAACAGTTACACACACCACCACAGTTCTCGGGCATCAATATCATGACTTATGAATAGGGGTGACTCTACCGAGTACCAGCTCCGCGACTGAAGTCTATTGTACTGAAACCTCCTATTTGATCTAAAGAAGACCGGTTGCTGAAATAAATTTCAGTATAGACCTGATTGGAACATTTGACAGTTCCCAGGGGTCGATACAATGGTATCCCAGATGTTCAAATCTTTGGGCAGAGTAGTAGTCACATTTACATAACACATGTGTAGAGCTCTCCTCTGTCCTACAACAGCCCTTGCATCCTGGGTCATCTACAACACCTAGCAGATTAAGATGTCTATTTAAGTATTTAAGGTGCAGTGTCCAGTTAAAAGGCCTACAGCAACCTTTATTTCTCTTCTGCTCAATTTTAATAGCTCCCTTGATCTAGTCCAGAGTGACTGTTTATTGAGCTCTTTGGCTTGTCTTTGATCTTTAGATTCAAGCCAGGCTTGATAGGATTCAGTCAATAAAAAGCTTTTGATAGTTTTCCTGACCGCATTGTGGGGCAAACCCAAAACAGGTTCTGGACCAACAAAGGATAATTCAGATCCTTGTTTAGCTAATTGGTCTGCCATTTCATTACCTTCAATGTCACAGTGACCAGCGACCCAGAGAAGATACACCTTATTTCCCTCAGCCTGGTCTTCAAGTGCATTGTGGCATTCCCTCACTGCTTTAGAGGTAAAGCATTGATTCTTTAAGGCCTTAAGTGTAGCTTGGCTATTAGAGAAAATCTTTGATCCTCTTAACAACCCCCCCCCCCCTCCCATCCCCATCTAGACAGTTGTAGGCACAGGCCGTGATTGCAAGAACCTCAGCCTGAAATACAGTAGCCAACTTGCCCAGAGAGAAAGATAGCTTTATTTTTCTGTTAGGACAGAAGACACCTGAACCAGTGCCATAAGATGTCTTTGAACATCTTTGTACCAAATTTCATCTCCTCTCCTGGTCAGATTGGAGGGAAATCTCCAGTCCTCTCTGGTCGGAAAGATAATATTGTATTGGCTCTAAAGCAATATTGCTTTACATCCAGTCAGATCTCATTTTTAGAAAGGGATGTTCTTTTATCTGTGACTGAATGTTTTTAAACAAAGGTAATTCATAGGGTGTTTTCCATAAACCCATGAGTTTTAGCCGTCGTGAGCACAAAACAGCCTCTAATTCCAGTTGTTTATGTAGAGATAGAAAATCTAGGAGAATTTCTAGATTCTGTGAGGTAGTATTTCTCATTGCACTTGTAATTGCAATGGTTGCCTTTCTTTGTAAATTAATGAGTTCTTTTTTCACTGTTTCATTATGGGTTCTATTTCCCCAGGCAATGGCCCCATATGATAGTAATCACTCCTGTGTATATCCAGAGCACCATTTTTGGTGACACGCCCCAATTATCAATATCATAGAAAGTCTGTGCGCCACACACAAAACTGTAGTCCAAAAGCGCAAAATTAGAAACAAAGTCCATTTAAAACAAGTGTTGCAAGAATAATTCGATAAAATATATTCATATTCCACCAAGAAGTTGATCAAATCGATACCACGACGTTTGGAGGACATCATAAATGCCAAAGGATGGGCACCTAAATACTGTCAATTTCTTAGTATGCGAGATAAAAAAAAAAAATCACTGGTGTATTCTCAATTTTTTTAGGTAAAAATCTGCATAAGTTTATTTAAAATGCTTCTGAAATTTGTCATATTGGAAGTATTTTGTTGATTGTTTATTTTTACTGTAAATTAAACCATTTGTTATGTGTAAAATTATAAACGTGTTTGCACTTCTAGGTATTATGTTATTTATATTGAAAGTTGGGTTTATCAAGTAAAAGTAAGGTGTATTCTCAATTTTTTGAGCTTCTGCATGTAACCCCAAAATTCTCGTTCCACAAGATTTGAAAGTCAGAAACATTAAAATGACAATGAGAAAAGCAAACTGAAACTTAATAAAATTTTAATCCGAATAAAGAAAAACTTGTAAAGATTCGAATTTGCCGCATTTTGAAATGGCTGAATCTGAAATGTGTCCTTTTAGAATAAAACTTTAAAATCAAACGATAACATCCTGCGCCATCTATCGGTCTAAAATGTATACCTCAGAAAGCTTGTCAACATTTAAAAAAAAATTCCAAAATTGTTCATAATCAAACTATTCTTAAAATTAGTTTGATTGGCACTTTGGCGTCGATTATGGCAGTCGCCTCTTAACAAAGTTACCATGATGGTCAAATATGCCGTTTTTCCAATTGTTTATTTCTTGGTTATTTATTATTTGCTGTAACTTGTGTAACTACTAATGTTGTCAAAGGACTTTAGCGCCGATAACTTAATTGGTTGTTACTTTAATTTGCTTACTGAGGCCATGTTTATTTTTCACTTTTAATTTAAATTTTTTATCTTTATATTTCTAAATAACTCTGAATTGGCAATATTTTTACTATCAAATATTGTTAGCCTTTGCAGGCTTGTAATAAGAAAGGGAAAAGCAATTTATGTATTCCCAAATTAAATGCATAAATCCAAATACAACTGGATGAGCCAAATTTAGAGCGTGTTTAGGAAATTCTGATTTTGTGATTGTGATAGTTGCACTCTATCTTGCTTTTCTTATGTTGTTTCATGCCAAGTAGTTAATCTTCTTGAGAATGGTTCTTCTTTTTCTTGTTTAAAAGTTATCAATGTACATGTTTTTTTTTGTTTTTTTTAAAGACATATTTAGAATAATGTTTTGGAAATATAGAAAAAAAATACAGCCAAATCGGTAATTGTGAACAAAAATATTAATATTTTCCAGTTTTTGCTAAAAATGTTGATCTCTTGCATATTGAATATATTAACATAGCCTTTGTACAAGCTCATCAAAAGTGTTAGCTGAAGAAATTAATTTTCAATTAAATACATTTATTTAATTGAAAATAATATTTTGCAACAGAAAATAAAATTAGAACTAAAGATTTTTACTATTCTATATCCATTGTTGCAAAATGTTTTTGTCTACCATTAGCTTCATTATTACCAAGTTTAAAAGAACAAAAATCTCCTTATGAGTTTGCATATCCATACTTAAATATTTGTTTGGATCCAATTGACACCCATCCTCAGACACTCTTCTAATTTCCTTAAAATCGATTAAGTATTTTTAAGATTTATGGATGGTACAATTACTAGCATTGATGAGCCGCAAGACATGCAAATGCCAAGATTTTTAGAATCAATGACGCATAGTAGGCAGGCGTACATAAAAAAAATGAGGTTCATATTTTGGACAATTAAAGCTATTACTTAAACTTGTATGTGTATATGAACCGAAATATCAGAGCCCAAATTTGTAGCCCGACATTGCTCGATAAAACCAGGTTCAAATTGGTTCAGTGCATCTTGAATTAGTATATTACTCCTTTTCTTCCCAATCCTCAATTTCAACATCTTTACCACAAATCATGAAATGAAATTATTTTCCTGATAATTTGGATTAATCAAGATGCCTGTAGAAAAAAAGCCTACTTTAAATTAGTTCAGTAGATCTTGTCTTATGATCATACTCCTTCAAAGATTGGATAGTGAAAAGGGAATTTTCAAAATCTCATGTCAACTCTATAAACAAATCACTCGTCTTTATTTATATATACAGTAAAATATCAGAAATTCTGATCTTTCCCGATTTCTATCTTTAAAAAACATTTTTTTTTTTTGCCTTGAAGTTTGTTTTTATTTAAAAGTGATCACAGTGAAAACAGAGTGGTCAATGATAAAATTTCCATTGATCCGTTGTTGAAGTATTAGGCACTGCGATTAAATGACCAGTGCAATGATACTTCATTTCAGATTCAGAAATAATGACAATCCACAAAGTATGAGAAAAAGTTTAGCCAAAACTATTAAAACACCTAACCTTAAAACAAATATTTTTCTATGCCAAATAAAATTGTGTAAGGTTTTTTCTTGATTTATTCCATTTATATAGTTTATTGATTTTGTGTATGAATACCAATGTGTTCAAAAATCCGGAATTTTACAGAATCGCCGAAGTTCCGACGATTCAGAATTTGAGGTACTCTACTACGTATAGATTCTTATCTGATTATTTCTTGCAATAACCGTTGTTTAAAACAAGTTCTAGGAAAATTTAGAGTAAAAAGAAAATTTGAAATTTGAGGTACACTTATTTTTTAGATTTCTTTTTTAAAAAATGCCTATGTTTCAAAATTCTTTTTTCTGTTTAGGATTGAATAGCTTGCAGAGCGGTCTACATAAGCAACACATGAAAGACCTTTTTGTGGAACTTTGTCTTACTGTCCCTGTACGGTTAAGCTCACTTTTACCGTACTTGCCAATGCTGATGGATCCATTAGTGTCTGCTTTAAATGGATCACAAACTTTAGTTAGCCAGGTAAAAATTTCCAAAGTATTATCCAAGTTAGTTTCATCCTTTTAATCCAACGTAGAGTAATTCATAAGAGCTTTGAAGTATGATCTAATAATCTTATGTTGGAGAATCCGAGCTTGTGTCATAACATTTTCCAAATTCATTAAGTTTTCTAAAAGTAAGAAGAAGTCAATGAATAATTAATAATTACCACCAAAATGTATCTTATGATCAACATGAAGGATTCTCTTTTTATAATGGTAAGTGCACAATGTTATTTACAGTACCTGAAGCATGAATCACAAGCCATTGTCACAGCGAATGTTGACCATTGCAATAAGAAAATGGCATTGTAAAAAGAAAGTTGATACAATTTTTTTTTTAATTTTTAGTACTGAAATTGCTGTTGATCTACTTTTTGCTTGCAATTTTACAAAGGGAAAAATCTCATAATAGGCATTCATTCATGTATGTATGTAAAATCCCTATAAACAAAATGAGAAATTAGAGCATTTAAAGCAAAGTTTATTCCAGTATAAATTGTAGGAATTGTATACAGTTCATTGTATATAAAATCCTAATTGTGAAAGTACAGCTTGGTGTAAAACTGCCTCATAAATATTGAAAGGAGCTATTACAATATACAGGGTCTCCGCGCGTATGGAAAATCGGGAAATGTCATGGAAAGTCATGAATTTGTACATTGAATCAATTTTGTCATGGAAAGTCATGATTTTGTGGAAATATATATATATATATATATATATATATATATATTGTGATTTAATTTCTTGAATCATGGAAAATTATTTCTTTCAGTCTTGAAAAGTCATGGATTTGTGACATTTTATTTTGGCAGAGATCTTGTATGCAGCATTGCTCAAAAACAGGAGCTAAGTTTTAAAGTTTGAAATTTCGCTGTGTAGTCGGCTAATTTTGTTCTCCCACCAAAAAGAAAGTTATGCTAAATTTGATAAATATTGGGCATTATTTAGAAGTGACGATATAATCTTGAATTTTAAGAATACAAATTTTACTTAAGAATTAAGATAATAAATATTTGTAAAAAATTCTGTTGGAGTTCTTTATAGTAAAATTTTTTTGTCTAGAACTTTGTCATAGTAATCCTAAATAAATTCTGTTACAAGTCTTGCGTTGAATTATGTACTTGGGTTGGAAAATTCTGATTTGATTAGCTAATTTGAAAAGTGGCTTACAAAGTTTCTAAAGAACATATATATTTCAAATCAAATAGTCTTGTTACATTAATATGTGCAATAATGGACATCTAATTATTAAATATATATTTTTCATATAGTTTTGATTGGATGATTATAAAACCTCATTTCAGGTGCATGCAAAGTAATTTTATGGGATAGTGTTATTCGGGTATCGGAATTATAAATCAACTAATAAAAACAAAATTTAAAAAAAATAGAAACGAAAATTAAAGATAAAAAAAAATCATCTCTAAAGAAGATTACTACAACACCATGGTTGTACTGAATAATTTATTAACAATGTTTACCAATTCTGTGATTTCTGGTTAAAAATTTTTTGTTTTGAAAAACATCATGCATTTAAATACTAATTGAATGTTTTTGACTTATATCTTCTTAATTGTTTTGTCTCTATTTTCTGTTCCAAATTTTTTTTCTCGCATTATATATCCTTAAACTTTCAGGGATTGCGCACTCTGGAATTATGTGTTGATAATCTTCAACCAGAGTTTTTGTATGATCATATTCAACCAGTAAGAGCAGAGCTTATGCAGGCATTGTGGAGAACGCTTCGCAATCCAAATGACAGTGTTGCTCAAGTTGCTTTTAGAGTCCTTGGTAAATTTGGTGGAGGAAATCGTAAGATGATGATTGAACCACAGAAGGTATGTCTTTACGGTTTATGTACATAAGAGAAATATCATAACTTCTATCATTTGGAGAAAAATTATAACTTCTATCATTCACTCTATTTTTTCTGTTTGAAGTATAAGTAGAATATATAGCTTAACTCTGCAATTCAAATAAAATTGGGCTACAACTCTTTCACAAATGGATATCCCTTCCAAAGTAGATGTAAGAAATTTAAGTATTTAATATTTTTCTTTCTCCCCCCCCCCCCTCCCCCCCCAAAGAAATTCAAATGTCCAATCTTTTTCTAAGGGTATCAAATGTACACTATTGGTGATATGTATAGATAATGGGAAAACCTCCTAATGAATTTGCAAAAAACTTGCTTTATTCATACTTTCGATAACTTGCCAATGCAACAAAATTATAGATAATATACTTCATGATTAGTTTTCCTGCAAATTTTTCTATCATTTAATTTTCTTTAAGACCTATAAAAATTATTTTATGTTAATATCCTAACATTGGTAAATGGATAAAAAGTTGGAAGCATTAGTAAAAGGTTACCTCATCATTTCAATACTTTTGAGTTCTTAGAATTAGTTTAAGACATTTGTAGCATCTACTCATATTAGAAAGTTTTTTTTTTGTATTTATGCAAATTTTGTGCAAGTGATGTTTTCATTATTTTTAGTTGGACTACAGCTCTAGAGAAAGTATTGGACCTTGCATATCTGTTCACTTCCAAGAGCATAAAACCAATATTTCTCTTCCGATAGGAAAAGTAATACTTTTGTTTTTTTCTATTAAAATTTTACCAAAATATATTTTTGTTCTAATATTCTAATAAATTAAAAAATGCTTCATATGTAAAAATTATGTTTTGCTTTAAGTGTTCTCCTTTAAAAATTTTTTGTATTTTCTTATTAAAATTTTTACTGTTTCTATTTAATATTCAGAATTTATATTAATATTAATTGAATTACCACTTACATTAGAATTAATGGTTGTTTTTTCGCCCAGGTTGTTTGCCTGCTAAGAAATGTATTTATTAGTTGTTTAAGTAAAATATTCATATTTTCAATCAATTTATATCTTGTTTAAATGAAGTTCAATTTATTTTTACAGGTTATTGAAACGGCTTGCAATGCTCTCAAAACTAGTAGTACAAACGAGTTTTATAGAAAACAGTGTTTGGGGGTTATTAAAGGATTCTTATCTGCAAATATTGAATTGGACAATGATAAAAGCAGTATTGCTCAGTTGTTTCAGCATCCCAGGTGAACCCATTATTTTCCCTTTTTTACTATGTCAGAGTTGACACATTTCCTAGGGAAACTCCTAGGATTTAATTTTATTGAGGACTAATAAAATTCTGAAATTTACTTTTTGCTCTTTTAAAACTTGAAATTTTTTATCTGTTGAAAATTTATATTTCAATCAAATTTTTCATTATAAACAGCAATTTGTCTCTGTTGAATTTTTGAAAAAAATTTCAAGAACATAACATATTTAAAATGAAAATATAATTTAATTTATATTAGTTATATTATGATCAGCAAAATTATTATTAATTAGTAATGATAATTTTGAAAGAAATTTCAATAACATAACATAATTAAAATGAAAATTTCTCTGTCTCATTTAACAAAAAATTACTTCTTGTTGATTTTTTGACGTCTAATGAGTGTATTTCTCCTCATCAACTTAAACTTGAAACTTATTTTCCATGTTATGAACTCCGCTGCATGTTTTAACAAGGAATTTTTTCTACATTTTTAGTTTTGTGTGTAAATATCGGACATGATACAGTTTAGTAGATACTTCGATTTCAAGCGAAATTTGCATCATTCCTGAGATTGATGCAAATCCGCATTAAAATCGTATGGGGGGGGGGAGGGGGTCGTGCACTTTCATTAATATTTACGGTGCTATGGTTATCAATTTTCCGAGTGTTGCTCAAAATTTCATGTTATTTTGCTACTTTATTTGATACCTCATGGGCTGTACTTTCGAATAAGGAAATATCCTTGTGGATTGTTGTTGAAAACAAATGCTCTTTTTACTTGTCACAGTATACTCCAAACTTAAACGTTATAAAAAAAGTCTGTGTGAGCCAATATTTGATATTTTTCAACCTTGTTGAAATGTATGCAGGGGTGAGAGTTTTCATCCTTTTTGTTTTTTTATGTAAAATTTTTCTTCCATTTATCCCTGTTTTGAGGATCCACATTTTTCGGATCTGAACCAGTTTTTTCTGCAAAAAGTATACTTTTCCTCATGCCTAAACAAAAGATTTTCCCTCTTAGCTCCCCTTTCCTCACAGATTACTTTACTTCACAAGCTCTTAATATTTTAAATGTAATTATTATGTAGTATGAGAAATTTCATTGTATCTTTAAAATAATTTAATCATCCTTCCTGTATACTTTTTTGTTGAATTTTTGTGTATTCTTTCTACGAGCTTTTTTGACAAAGCTTTTGGATGTCCTCCCTTCTGCTTGCTTTTTTAACGAATTTTTGGATTTTCTCCTTTTTGCTCTCTGATCACTTTCATCCTTGAATATGGCAATTCTTTTATTTGTGATTCAACATAAATAAAATTGCTGCTAATCAATCAAAATTAATATCATCAAGAGTTATACTATGTGTTCAAACTTTGTTTCCATAGTAACTGTTTTGGTATAATTTTTTCAGGATGAGTGATTCTAAATGCTAATGTTTATATAATTTTTGTACCATATATTCCTGATTACTTGACTCCTGATTGTACATACCTTGTAATATACAGCCTTGTTCAAAGTCTCTTTAAAATAAGTTCAAATAATTTTTTCCCACAATTTGGGATAAGTTTTATGTTAATATATAGTTTATTATTCATACTGTGTAGGCTATATTACTTTGCCTTCTGCATTTAAGTTGGACATTATAAAATGTACTGTTTAAATTCCTATTTATGTAGCAAGTCTTTAAACCTTAAAGTACATAACATTTACAATATACTGGCCTGTACTAAGAAGTAATAAAATATTAATGAAAGCTAGTTTAGGTATAAAATGTATTTTTAGATGGTAGAAAATTAGTACTATTTATAGAACTCTAGACTATTCAGCTTTTTTAACTGGCTTACTCATTCGTCACGTTAGGGCAAATAATGTGATGTTGACTGTGTGTGTAAAGCAACAAATTTTTTCTTAAGGAAACTTTTTTCTAACTATTTTTCTTGTTTTGTAGCTTTATTAATGGAGAGATACCTTCTCTGCAGACACCCTATTATATATGTCCAGATTCTGAATCCAGAAAAGTCCATGAATTAGCTCTAACTGGAATGTTTGGTGAGCAGGATTTCAGGATTATTTGGGATATCTTAAACTAATTAAATACTATGTAAAAGAGATTTGTTGTGAAATATTTTTTTTTTTTTTTGAGCTTCAGTTTATTGCCTGCATTTTTGTTTCTAAAATTGTTAATTTTTATGTGCATGAATTGTGTGGAACTTGTAATTTTAATAAAGTTATGCAGTTTTCAAACTATGCCAAAAATATTTGGAAACAGGAACTCTCATTACCAAGTAAATTTTTCTGTGATCCACTTTTTAGTTGCTACATTTTTGTATAAAAAAAATTTAACTGCCAAGATATTTTCCCATTATTTTGTTGCTCATATTTTTTATTCATTACCAATTCTTAGATTTTAGGTCGTATTCAAGATTACAATTGGATGTGCCTCGTTTCCGAAAGAAATTACAAAAGAAGGCTTGTAATTTTGATTGAGAAATATTTGTTTACTTAAAGTTTCCATTAGTTACTTAAAAAAGGCCACATATTTATATTTTTCTTTAGTTTGATACTTTTACATCTGACATGTTCCAGTAAATTGTTTATTTGAGTAGCAATATTTTGCTTTTGTCAAAACAGCATTTAACGCTAAATATAATTTAGTGTTGTTGATTAACCCAGTATTGCGAATGCAGATCTGTGATATTTTCATCCCAAAGCAATAACAGAACTCAATTCCTTTCCTTAGTGGCTTCTGCAATCAAGGAGCTCCGTACTGTGGTCCTTCCCTTTATGCCGATGGTGGTACGTCACTACACCATGGTGGCTATCTCCCAGCAGGCTGGTCCCTTTGCCAGTGCAGCAAGACAAGCAAGGACACAGGGTATGGACCCCCTAGTATTAGTCGATGCCATTGCGGCCATAATGGGACATGAGGAGAAAGAACTCTGTAAACCAGGGAGCCTAGCACTGGTTGTCATTATTGACACTGCTACCATTATCCTCGGATCCAAAAGGAGGGTGAGTCAGATTTTTATTTATCTGTACATGTTTTTAGCCATTTTATTATTTGCAATAGTGTTGTGTTACTGACATGAAACAAATTGTCAAGTTTTCTACTTAGTTTTTTTTTATTATCGGCACAATAACTTACAATTTTACCACTCTAAATTAAGCAACTAGAATACTTCAGAGCATTGTCTGAAAACTATGGTTTAACAAATTTCAACTTTTTACATGGTTCATACACTTTTTAAAAATAGATTGAAAGGTGTTTGAAAAAAAAAAATTTACGCCTCAGGGTTAACAGGGAAAACTCGGGGAAAATAAATCAGCCTTAAAATCTCAGGGGGAAAAAAGAAAAACACCTCCTAAAACCTGGAAAAGGCTGTTTTCTCTGAAAAAAAAATCTACTCTTCGGTGCTATTTGTTTAACCCTAACTCGAGGAATTGAAGTTATAAAATCATTTGATAACATAGACTCGCAGAAAATTATTCTTAAAGAAAATACTTTTTTCGAGTTATCAAAAGAATTTGTGTAAATGAGGTTTGAATATATTTATGTGACTAAAAATAATTAATTCCGCAATAGAAAATACGACTCTGGAAATCTTAAGAAATATTTAATGAGTATGAACCCTGAAAAATCTTTCATTTTCAAGTTCTTGAAAACCTTGAGTTTTAGTTATTTTCAACATGATTATTATTTTTAACTTATTGCATTTGAATGTGTATTCTAATCACAACTATATAACCTGAGCAAACTGTCTAGTTAGTTCCAAATAGTATTATATAGTTTATATATTTTAGTATTATAAAGAGTTCCTGATGGTAAAATGTATAGTTTGTTTTCATTTTTAAATTATAAATTATTGTCATTTTGGAAACTAGTTTATGGATATTTCTATTAAATACAATAATCTTCCTCGATTTTACTTGTTGGTTTTGCTGCCTGCATGTATGGTTAACGAGTTTAAAGTTGTGAAATTAGGTGGTGTTAACCGATTCGAAGCAGTATACACTATCTGCCCAAAAGTATCCCGACACCCTAAAGAAGTGGATCTGGCAGGTGACGTAATTTGATGCATATCTGAAAGCAATAAAAGTGACTGGTAGTGGTTAGTCAGGTCATATTTTTGCGTTTGTGAAACAATGAGTTTGTCAAAGGAGCTTAGTGACTTTGATTGTAGCATTATAGTGGGATGCCACTTTAGTGTGGAAATCGGTTCGTGAAATTTCGGACATTCTACAAAAGCCTAAGTCCACTGTGACTGATGTTATTGGGATGCGAAAACATTGAGACAGTTAAACTGTAGAAAAACCAATTAACAGGCCGAAAAAGTTAGTGAACTCAGCCGTAGGATTCTGAAAATGGTAGTGAAATAAAATTGCAAGTCGTTGTTGGTTGAAATCACTAGTGAGTTCCAAAGTTCATCAGACGTTAGTGCTAGCAAAAAGACTGTTCATATAGAGGGCAATTCCATGGTAACTGGTCCTGATCATCTCAAAATTAAATTTTGGAATTATGAAAAAGTTCAGGTGCCATATTACTCGGTATAAATGATATTTTGATATCTAATAGATATTTTCCTTAAAAATAACTTATTTTTTGTTTTTTTAATGTAAAATTTAAATACTTTACTGTTGTGGAGGGAATGCTGCTGTGACATGGATTTTCCTATTTTAAAGGATATTTGACTTGTGATTTAAAACTTAATCATAAGCAACATTTTTACTGCTAAATATATTTGAGTTAAAATATTATAACTAGACTCTATAAATTTGTTTTTTTAAATATCTGTTATAAGTATAGTGTCCCCTCCACAGCATTTTTTATCCTTTTTTTTTTTACTTTGAAACCATAAAAAGAATTATCAAAGTGTGTTGAGCTTTAGCACGCAAATTTCTGCATGAAATAATTTCTAATTAATTAATTTTCAAAAATTGTTGCGGAGGGGACATATTATTTGTCATTTCGGATATTTGCATTCTTAAATCTACTAAAAAGCTTAATATTTAATGTGTCTAATATATAATGGCTACCAAGGGAACCTCCTGTTTTTATTTTTGAAGACCCAAGTTGCCACACAAAAAAATATTAAAGTTATGTTTCTTAAAAACAGCAATGAATCGGGAACAATTTGCTTCTCCTGGCAAAGAAGATAGGAATTGGATCTGCCATTCATGCAAAACTTGGCTGAAACAGCATTTGATGAAAAAAGATATTCAATTGCAAATTTTCAGAACGTGTAACCAATATCTATAAATGAACCCTTTGCAAAAAAACTTACATTTTAAAGTGCAAATTGTAATTTTGCATGCTTTATACGAAATGGCCACTACGTCCCCTCTGCAACGTGGTAACATAATTTCAAAAGATAAATTACAAGTGAAATAAATTTCAGATTTTTTTTTTTTTTCATACCATTTTCTCAGTAACTAAATAATCAATAATTCAAATAATTTTTTTTTCTACTGATCTAACTATACTGATGGAGCAGAGATTCCAGCTGATAAGTAAACACAATAAAAAGTTAAATTTTTCAGTCCTCTCCGCAACAATTAGACTTAATCTTTAATTTATAATAAATTAATTTATGTAGAAAAAACTGACTAATAATTGTTTTACTATCTTATCTTATCACAAGAACTTAATTAAAAATATATGAAACGTAATATTCTGTAAACTTTGTAAACAAGAAATAAAAAATGATCGAAAATGTCCCTTCCGAAACAGATCAGTTACCACAGAATTGCCCTAGAGTTTTAAAAAACCTGGCATTCCACAGTCGTGCAGCCGCTCACAAGCCTAACATCACTTCCCAGAATGCGAAACGTCAATTGCAATTGAACATGTGGGAAAAGTATTTTTTTGGAGTGATGAATCTTGCTTTACAGCCTGATAGTCCAATAGACGCGTCTGAGTTTGGCAGATGCCCGGCAAGTGCTTCTCATGTGACTGCATTGTGCCGACTGTAAAGTTTTGTGGTTGTAGTACCATTGTGTGTTTTTCATGGTTTGGTTTGGGTACCTTAATTCCTGTGATTGAAAATGTGAACTCTGAGATGTATATGGACATTCTATACAATATTGCTCTCTCAACTCTGTCAATATTTCAGGGAAGGCCCATTTCTCTTTCATAACTGCTCCATTCCCACATTAAGACTTTCGCAGTCATGGTTTGATGAAATGGGTGCTCAAAAGCTGGACTGATCTTCTCAGAGCCCCAATCTAAATACCATATAACATAGCCTTTAGGACGAATTAGAATGCATATTATGTATTCAGCCAAATTGACTGTCCTCACTGCCAACACTCACTTCAGTTGTGATGGGCACCTGGAAGTCAATTCCTATAAAAAACTAGTGGAAAGTCTCCCCAGACGTATGTAGGCTGTCATCGATGGAAAAAGGGGAACGTCATTAATATATGCCTCAGGGCACTGAGTTCGTACCATGGGTGTCCGAATACTTTTGGCCAAATTGTGTTGAACAATTTTGAATTAAACTTTTTTTTTCAATCAACATATTTTAGCTCTGTGTTAAAGTAAAGTTATTTCTTTGTTACTTCAGGCTTGTTCCTTGCCCTTGATGGAATACTTAGCAGAAAAGATGTGTGCGCTATGTTATGATAGAGCTTGGTATGCTAAACTTGGAGGGTAATAAATATTATTCTTAAAATTTTTGTACTTATTAAATTTACCAACAACTTGCAAATTATTCAATTGCGGTACATATTACCCTGTACCTGGAAATGTCTGGCATATTTGAAATATATCTTAACTTTTAGAAGGACCATGTACTTTTATTTAAATTCTACAATGTACTACTGTATTGTATTAAAAGCTTAACCCAATTTTAATACTTTACAGAAATACTATTTAAAAAAACATTGTTAATTTTTCTAATTTTTTGTTCTTAAAATGGTTTTTTGTTATTAGTCAGATGTTTAAAAATTACACGAAAAATGCAAAGCTGCCAGTGGGGACTAAAAAGGCTACTTTATTTTAACGGCTAAGTAACTATGGTGATTATTTCGATGAGAATAAGGCCCTAAATGATTATTTTAAGTAAAACCTATTTTTTTAAGCAAAGTGGTTTTTTTTGTGTGTGTGTGTTTGGGGGGGGGGGGGGGAGCTTTACTAGCAAAATGCGAGAATTTTTATATTTACTGATTCAGTGGTCGCTTTGTTAGCCCAAAGGTAGCATTTTCCAGGTAATTGTGCACACGGTTATTATTTTCAACATGTTTTTTTTTTTGTTTTTTTCTCCAACGACCTATGTTCTACAACTTTTGCCACTCAATGCTTAACAAAATTCCTATTATATCCTCAAATATCAAATTATTGTGCAGTTATTATCTTTATCTTGCAAGATTAATGAAAATGGGGGATTAGTCGGCTGAATATAACGTCCTTGCAAATTGCTTTCTCTTGTAAAAAAAGTGAAAATTAAACTTTGCACTTCTCTACTTTTAATTTTCATTTCTCCTGCTTTTGTTGAATTTTAGATGCCATGCAATCAAGCAGTTATATGAAAATTGCCATCCTATATGGGTTTATGCGCATCTCTACAGTTTCTTAAAAGCTCTGCTCTTTGTCATGATGGATCTCACTGGAGAGGTATCTAGTGGTGCAGTGGATTGTGCCAAGTATGTATTCAAAAGTTGACATTTGAACTTTAACAGTTTAATTGTAAATTTCATCATGCCCCTGAAAGCTTTTCATTTGATTAATACAGTTTTGTTCCTAGATGGATCGTAAAATTTAAAATATGTGTAATCTTATTTACTTCAACTTCAAGCTTAGCATTGTTGTATAAGTTAAAGTAAATTTCGAAAAAAAAACACTTTAAAACGTTCCCCTACATTTTCCATAAAAGAATTAAACATTCAGCTCTCTAAAAATATATTGTTGGCTAAATATTGCAAGCACTACACTGCCATCATTAGTTGAAAGGTCCTATATCCAAAAACATTTAAATACATGTTTTTGGCACTTTCTGGTTAGTCTTTAAAAAATCTTATTTCATGAATAGCTCAAGTTGTTGGGTCATACAAACCTTTACATAAAAAAATAGATGAACAATAAAAAATGGATATAATTTCAACGGATGAACCAAAGTGTTAAGTTATGAATTTTAATTTTTTTTTATTTATGGCTATTTAACTTATGGCAGTAGTACAATCAGTAAAATTTCTTGATGATTATGTATGGTGATTTACATTGGAGAGAGGATTATTGTGAAGTCTGACATTTTTAATTTGAACTTTTGTTTGCCCATTTCCTGATTATTAATAAGGCAAATAATTGACTAACTGAAATTTTAATGAAAAAAGGTAATGTAAACTTACATTGTCTTTTATGCTTCATATAACTTTAAATTACTGTTAATGCCCATTTCCTATTTATTACTCTTTCAGGACTTACTTGGAAAATATGTTGAAGACTTACTGTAAGCCTTGTATTACCGAAGAAGTGGACGTTGTGGAGGCCCAGACCAAGGCAATAAATGAAGTGGTGCAGGAATTAGTGAGACAACTGACTCAGCCAAACAACTGTGTTCGCGAACAGGTATTTTTGGAATGAATTGTTACAAGTTTTTAAATCGATTAAAATTGAGAATTTTGAAGAAAAAAACTTCGAAAAAGCTTATTCTATGTGTACCAAGTCTTTAAACAGTAGTATAATGTTTGTATTACAAGTCAAAATGTTCACTTCAAGTCAAACTTTATAAAGTAGTAACTGGTGAAAGATTGAACTTGAACATCTCCTTAAACAATATCTGCATTCATGCTTTTCTTTCTTAGTTATGAGCCGACCAAACGGTGTAGTGGTTAGCGTGCTAGCTTCTAGACCGCGAGGTTGCAGGTTCGAGTCCCGTGTAAGGCATGGGTGTTTGTAAATGTATGTTGGCTTGTCAAATGACGAATGTTTTGGCGCATTATAGCCCTCGTGTTGCTGACAGCGCCAGATAATCTGAAAACAACCAACCTTTCTTAGTTATGAAGACTAAAAATATATTATTTACTAAACAGTATTCCTAAAATCTTGCTTATGTAAAACGTGAATACTTGAGGGTGTAGGATTTTACAATAAGTTATGCCAGAATTGGAACTGTATACTAATCACCTTTGATTTTTCTTCGTTTTAAGGAATTTTTTTTTTGTGATGTAGTAAATTTTTTAGTTTCTAAAATATATATTTTTATTAACTGCTTGGTTTCCTCCCTTTTTTATTTCTTCTGTTAAGTATTAATCCTTGTAATAGAAGGATATAATTTTTTTTTAAATTTAACTTAAAACTAACTATTGCTTAAGTAAAATGACCTTGCAATGTTTTTCTTTCTATAGGCAATGCACTCTCTAAAAGTTATTGCAGAAGTTGGAAACAAAACTATCACACAAATAATAGAACCTCATAAAGACTTGCTTATTGATTATGTTCCACTACGGAAACATGTTCTTCGTCACCAACCAGTGATGTGTCAAATTGGTTTACTGGATGGCAACACTTTTTGCATTACTTTGGAACCACGGTTGTTTTCATACGGTAAAGAATAACTTATTTATTATTCTATGACCTCTCTTTATATACTTAATAGAATTGTTCTTGTAATCTAAAATTTTAAAAAATATTCCACTTGAATTAAATTTACTGATTAGTACCTTACTTGGCAAGAGGTTGAAGTGTAACAATACAAATTTTAAAAGTGTGAATTTTGTGAACATTTGGTCAGTTTTACTTATGTGTTCTATCGATAATACTTGTTCTATCCACTTGCTGCAAGAACATATTAAAAGCTTTAAACTAAGCAATGTCTCAATAATTAGTGGTGTAATTTTATGGAATAGCCCTAGGCTCATTTTCGGCTGTATTAAAAATACTAAAATTGTTTCTGTTTGCATGTTGACCAAGGTTTGGTGAACCAAGAATTACTGTTGAAATGTGTTTCTGGTGTATCACAATTTAAGCATTGTTTTCATAAATTGGATGATTCCAAACTAAAAACAATTAACAATGTTAAAAATGGGTTCCAGATAAATAAAACAATTTTTTTTTTTTTTTTTTTTTTTTTTTATTATTATATTGCACTAAAGTAATTTTCACTAAATAATACTCACTGTAAAATCACAGTAGAGCATAAATTATCCAAATAATCAACTGAACGTTCCTTTAGCCAAAAAGTTCCTGTAGGCAAATTAAAAATTTTGGACTTTTTGTAAACTTTCAACTTTTAATCTGGTATTTCTAAATGTAAAATTATTTGTAAAACATGTGTTACGAAATATAATTTTGTGATATCAGTTTCATATTGTTCTTATGACACTTGTAAATTTTTTTTTATGTAAATGATCTGTTATCTGAACGCAGTGTCCAATTGTTTTTGACAAACAATACTCTACTGTAAATGTACACTGGTGTGCAAAACTTAAGCAACAATGTAAATATTTAGCAGATAGCCATGAAATTGCAGAAAAGGATGTCTGGAGATCAGTACAATGAACACGCAAGTCAGTAGAAACGTCATGCGTATGCAAATATCAGGAACAAAACGTCAGAGGCGACGTGAGCGTACGCAAAACGCATGATGCCGGCGCGCGCAGCTCAACAGTAGAATAAAAGAAAGGACGAAGACGCAATTCAACATATATTCGCTGCAAGTGCCAGTGAATCAGTTCGTGAAATATGGCAAAAAGAAATCACCTGGACGACTTCACACGTGGAAGAATGATCGGAAAGCTAGAGGAGGGGCGTACTGTCACCAGTGTAGCTGCAGAGTTCGGAATCAACAAAAGTGTAGTTTTGCGCGCTTGGAAAGCATTCCAAAACACAGGTACAGCTGTTAGATATGTTGGTGGTGGCCACCCGAGGACGACAACTGCAAGAGATGGCCGATATATTGTCCTGCAGGCGAAAAGAGGCCGACGGCTGTCAGCAAGCGCCATTGCTCAGCAACTCTGTACAGCAACGGGGCGACAAGTGTCGCGGTTTACTGTGGCCAGACGCCTTCACAAAGGGGGCCTGTTCGTCCGCCGTCCTGAACGCTGCCTCCCGTTGAAAGTTGGCCACCGTTTACAGTGGTGCAGAGAGCACAAAAACTGGACAACTGATCAATGGAGTTGTGTCCTCTTTACGGATGAGAGTCGGTTCAGTACCGGAAGCGATTCTCAACGCGTTTTGATTTGGAGAGAGGTCGGGACCCGGTTTTATCCCAGTAACATCAAGGAAAGACACAGTAACGGTGGTCCTGGAGTTCTTGTCTGGGGAGGCATAATGATGAACGGGCGAACTGAGCTCCACGTTTTCGACAGAGGATCTGTAACCGGGGATCGCTATTGTGAGGAGGTACTCCTTCCCCATGTGCGTCTGTTCCGAGGTGCCATTGGCCCAGACTTCATTTTTATGGATGACAATGCATGGCCACATCGGACTCTTGCAGTTGAGGAGCTACTGAAAAGTGAAGACATCACTCGAATGGATTGGCCAGCATACTCCCCAGATTTAAATCCCATCGAAAATGTGTGGGATGCTTTGGGGAGACGAATTGCAGCACGTTTACATCCTCCGGAGAACACCCAACAACTCAAACAGATGCTGATTGAGGAATGGGCACTCCTACCGCAAGAAATGTCGCACCAGCTGGTTCCGAGTATGCGGAGATGGTGCGAAGCAACCATTGCAGTGAGGGGAGGGCATATCCCACATTAAGGAACATCTGCTTGTTCTTCCTCTTGGATAGACAATCGTGAGTCACGATACTATGCGTTCAATAAAGCTGGTTTTTCTTTGATTCCATACAGTATGCATTGTATTCCTTTTTCAGCACCGATACTTTCGCCATCCTTTACGTACATAATACCCCGAAAGCAGAAAGCGCCTAAAACTGCGACGTACGTCGCAGAACAATCGGAGTCCTTGCAGAACAATTTTAAGTTTGGTACAAATGCCCGCGAGTGAGAAAAAGAATTTCACCTACGGGATGACATGTTCTGCAGAACAAAACGACTGTATTGTCCCCTCCCCCCCCCCCCTCTCAATTTTCTCGGGGGATCAATCACGTGTCCGTTTCCCGTTCTGGAGCGCTTTTCTTGCTGCAAGTCATTTATAAAGTTACAAATTTTGAATGTATGCCTTTTGGTTTAAAAAATAATTTTTTTCGTCATTGTCATTTTGCAATAAATGTGTAGTATTAATTTTATGGGTTTTTTCTTTTATGTCATAATGGAAATTTTGAAAAAATGTCTGCAGAACTTTTGTAACTGTCAAAAGTCCTGTTGCAGAACATTATATATTATTCTGCTTCTGGGCATAATACTCTCCCTCATTTCTGAATTTCATGTCTCTCAGATGATTTCTCGTGGAGTTATGGCAAAAAACCTACCTGTTGCCTAAGTTTTGCACACCAGTGTATTTTTACTGTAAAATAATTATTTCTTAATTTGTAATCTTTGCTCATAAACTCATAAAAAAAATATTAAAAAAAATTTACAGAAAGAAACTTTGTTTCAAAATAAAACATGCTATTTCTCTGTTATCTGGTAGAAATCTGTTTAACTTCCATGTGCAATTTTCTCAAAATTTCATTTCAAGTATTCTCTTTGAATCCAAAATAATCAATTGATCTAGTTTCTCAGTCATTCCTCTGAAAATCAGCCTTTCTTTTCAGACCTGACCAACCCTGACCACAAGACCTTCTTCGATGAGTTGGTGATGCTGTGTGAATATGATGACTCACAGTTGCTCAAATTGCCATGTTACAAGGGCATGAGCAGCCTCATTCCAATTCGTAAGGCCATGCTACGGCTGCTGGCTGCATGCCACTACATGCCGGATAAAAGGCGAGACATCTTCCAGCACTTGTACAAAGCGCTTAGTTCTCCTGTTACAGATCTTCAGGAAGTTGGCTATAATTGTATAAAGGATGTTCTTACCAAGTATGAAGTGGATATTGAAATGGTGAGGATTTGCTTTTTTTTTTTTTTGTAATTTGTTTTCATTGTTTTTTACATGGCTTTTGATCTAATGATAGTTTGTTACAAATTTGTTTTTTGTGTGTGTAGTGGCCACAGAACCTTGAAATCGGGGAAATTTTCTATTCTTTTGAAGTTACATTTTCTCGTTCATCTGTATTTTGACGACATTTTTCTGGAGAATTGTGGTAATCGTTAGAAGTTTTATCTTACAGTATACTTTAAACTTTCATTACCGGCAAAACTATTTAAAAAAAAATTGACATATTATTGCTTTGGCATGAAGGATCTATTTGGTCTACACATCTGGAAAAATTGGGGGAATTTGGAAAAAAAAAAATTCTCTAAAATTGGGGAATTTTTATAAATCTATTGGAGGGAAATCGGGGAATTTTTATCCTTAATTTTGTGGCCACCCTGTTTTGGGAAGGGGACTAGAATGCTCCAGTTACAGAGGAATAAGTTTCCTATGTTGCTGCCTATAAAATACTTTCAAATATCTTATTTAAGTCATCTTAATTCATCGGAGACTATCAATATGGTTTTAGAAATAAAATATCCACATCAAATCAAATTTTTAATAATTGACAAATCCTAGAAAACTACAGTATAATATTGATAACACTCCATTTATGTCTTGATTTTAAAATAACTTGTGATAGCTTTGATAAATTGATTTCTGTAATGCTATGATAAAATTTAATATTCCAGATAAGTTGGTAAGATTTTCGGGGCTAATCAGGGATAATTTTCCTCCTTTTTGGTTTTCTATGTACATTTTCCTTCTCTTTATCCCTGTTTCGAGGATCCACATTTTTCTGATCTGAACCAGTTTTTCCTGCAAAAAGTATACTTTTCTTCATGTCTAAACAAAAGATTTTCCCTGTTAGCTTCTCTTTCCTCACAGATTACTTCACTAACTCCTAATATTTGAAATGTAATTATTATATAGTATGAGAAATTTAAAATTATTGAATCATCCTTCCTGCATACTTTTTTTTGTTGAATTTTTGTGTATTCCTTCCTCGAGCTTTTTTAACGAATTTTTGGATTTCCTCCTTTTTGCTCTCTGATCACTCTCATCCCTGTGAAAGAGACTAGGTTATGAATTCAAATTTAGAGAGATTTTTGTGAACCAATAGAAATGAAGAATGGTATGGGGCAAGGTGATGCACTGATCTTCTATATAATGTTTCATTACAGAAGATCATTTGTTGGGAATTACGAATAAGTGTTCTGCTGCCTGCGCGCATGCGTGGGAAGAAGATAAAACCCCTTCCCCTCCCATGTAACTCTCTCTCTGTATACGTAATTAAAATAGATCGGACGCGCGTCTAGGCGCTCCGTTCTTTACGGTGTTACCCAATAATAAATATATGTTTCATTTTTACGAGTTTGGTACCGTTGAACCCATACGACACACAACATCATCCTGGATAATTTAAGAGTTTATTTACGATTAAGAACATTTGGCATCCCTGCCGGGACGACGTTAGTACGTTTACTACGAATATAGGTACCTGCTACGAATTGGGTAGACATATTTTACGCACTTACGAACTGTTGTTTACGAATTTATGGATTACGAATATTTATGTGCGTAGAACTAGATTGCATAACCGGTTAACAATTACGAATTACGTGTCGGTGATACGGTTAATTGGATAGAATTACGCTGTGATCATCATGTCTCATGAAAATCTGAAGCAGAGAAGAGCGGCGAGTAGAGGATCTTTTACTCGTGCTCTGACCAAGTTTGATGGTCTTTTAGTGACCGAACCACCGGATCTAGTGCAACTGGAGATTTCCATGGACGTGCTATTGGAAAGAGCTGAACAACTGCGGCTAGCAGATGAAGCGGTTTTAGCAGAGATGCAGACCACTGGAGTGGATCAAGTGCAATTAGAGACGGAGTACGATGCCATAGAGGAATACCAAGAAAAGCTGTCTACGGCGAGAACAAAAAGGAAATTACTTCTCCAGCAAGTTAACCAGCAGGCCACCTTGTCCATCACGACCAACGAATGCCCTTCTAATGGCCCCAGCAGACAACCCCCTACGTCTCATCTACAACGGCTGCCGGAGTTTGAGATAACCAAGTTTGATGGCGACCCCAGGAAGTGGATCACATTCTGGGCGCAATTTAAAAAAATACATGAAAATCCTCAGATTGATCCCGCATACAAGCTGCAACTTCTTCTACAATCCACAAAAGAGCACTCCAAACCGCGAGAAATCGTTTCCAGTTTTCCGGGAAGTGGAGAGAATTACGAACATGCAGTTACTTATTTAAAAGAAAGGTTCGGGCAAGACAAAGTTTTGATACAGGTGTTCATACGAGATATTCTGGAGCTTGTGATGAATAAGACCACTAATACGGATATTTCTACTTTATTCGATAAATTGCAAACTCGGTTACGAGCACTGGAAGCTTTAAATGTAACAAAAAATAATTACGCTGAGTTTTTATATCCATTAGTAGAATCCGCTCTCCCTAGTGAAGTGATAAGAGCCTGGGAACGTAACAGAGGTAAGGTTGATGTTAATACTAATAAATCTGATCTTGATCTTTTGATGGATTTCTTAAAAATTGAAGTAGAAAGTGAGGCTAGAATACAAATGGCCAGATCTTTTAACACTCCTCTTACTGCCCCCTACAATAATTCTAATAAAAATAATTATGTAAATTATAAGAAACAAAATAATAGAAATGTTGATAACTCCCGTAATAAAAATAATCCTGTAGCTCATGAGTTATTAAGTACGTCAGAAAAAAATAATGTGTATGATTCTAATGCATATAGATCTAGAAAAATTGAATGTAAAGCATAAATGCATTATTTGTAAAAAAAGACACTTTGTAGTGTTATGCCCAGATTTGCCCGTGAAAGAAACGGAAAATCTTACGTTGGAACCAGATCGTTCTACAATTACTACGTTAAATAAGGAAACACAATTCTCTGATGTATTGTTACAAACTTTAGTTGTTAGATTACATAATGGTAATGAAGAGATTTTAATACGTGCAATTTTGGATTCCGGAGCGCAGCACTCTTACCTGTGCAATGATGTAATTAAAAGTTTAAATTTTAAATCTAAAAGTCAAATAACATTGCAACAATCTCTGTTTGGAGGTATTGAAGTACGTGAAAGAATGTACGAGTCTTTTCATATTGAAATAAGTAATATTGATAGATCTTATAAATGTATTATTTCTGTGTTAAATCAGCCACAGATATGTTCAAAAATAAATCGCATTTCCTCTTTCAGTATTGCACAAGAATGCGAAAGATTAAATATTCCCATTTCAGATTTCGCAATAAACGATGGAGCCAAAGCAGACATTAAGCTTTTGATTGGCGCCGATTACTTGTCAAAAATACTCACTGGTAAGGTTATAAATTTAACATCTGGCCCCATCGCAATACACAGTAAACTTGGATGGACTTTAATGGGATGTTTTGGAAATATGGGCATCAAGCCGAATATTAATGAGGGCGATCATCAAAATACAGTCATTACTCACGAGAGTGTTATACAAACGAATATTGCATCTCATGTAGTGAATCTTTTAACGAAAGATAGCTTGTTGACTGATTTGTGGCGCCTCGATTCTTTGGGAATTTGTGATCCCATCTTGAAGGATGAGATCCGACTTTCTCAGGAAACTGAGAAATATTTTTTACGCAGTTTACGAATTGATAAGCAAAGTCGATATGAGGTAGCGTTACCATGGATTAATGATCAGAAACAGTTAGAAACAAATTTTCTCTTGGCAAAAAAAATTGCGATAGCCACCAAAAGGAAATTAATTGCTTCAAATAAAACGAAGTGTTACGGTGATGTTTTTGAGGAATGGTTATCCCTTGGTATTATTGAACAAGTGACTGATCAACATTTAGATGCAAATTTAAGTGGGAAACATTATTTACCTCACAGACCAATTTTTAAGGATAATGCCACTACGAAAGTTAGACCAGTTTTTAATGCGTCTGCTAAAACAATTAATTCTTTGTCACTGAATGATTGTTTAGCTACGGGTCCAAATTTGATTTCCCAAATTCCTTCTATTCTTAATAGATTTAGAGAATATAAATGTGCAGTCTCTAGTGATATACAACGAGCTTTTTGTATGATCGGAATTCAAGAGAGCGATAGAGATTTTTTACGATTCCTATGGTGGGAGAAAGACAATTTTGACCAACTGGTAACATATAGGCATAAACGTGTAGCGTTTGGTTTAACCTCCAGTCCATTTCTATTGGCAGCCACTTTACGCTATCATTTGAATACGGTTTCCGATGATTTAAGAGAATCGGCTGAAATTTTAAGACCCTCTTTTTACGTGGATAATTGTTTGACGAGTCTTAACTCTGAGGTGGATATGGATAAATTTATTAAAGAGTCCCAAATAATTATGTCTAAAGGACATTTCAATTTACGAGGGTGGCAATCCAATGTTCCTCTTAAGGTGTTGGAGCAGTCAGCACATGAGGATGAGGTCACTGTTTTAGGTATGTTATGGGATACGGATAAAGATACTCTTTCTTGCAAAATTGACCCAGTATCCGAGATACAAGAGCAAATTACGAAACGAGTTGTATTGTCTAAAGCTCATCAAGTTTTTGACGTAATAGGGTTTACCGCACCCGTAATTATTATTACCAAAAATTATTCTACAAAAAACCTGGGAGTTAAAGCTTAAATGGGATGATGTAATCCCCGAGAATTTAGCTAAAAAATTTAAGACATGGCTTGCTCAGTTGCATTTGCTTATGAATATACGGATACCCAGGTGGTTGAATATTGAACCGGGTAATCAATTATTAAGTTGTCACTTATTTTGCGATGCAAGTCAATTAGCATATGGTTGTTGCATATTTTTGCGCATTGAATTAAATGAACAGGTTAAGGTCAATTTATTAAGTGCACGTAGTAGAGTTGCCCTTCTAAAACCAACCACTATTCCTCGTTTGGAACTTTTGGCTTGTTCCATAGGAGCTAGGCTTTTAAATTCGATTTTAAGTGATCTCCATCTTTCAGAGATAGCAATCCACTGTTGGACTGATTCCTCCACGGCTCTAAGTTGGATTAAAAGTAATTTAAATTGGGGAAATTTTGTCCAAAATCGGGTTAAAGAAATCCAATCTTTAACTTCTCCTTTGGCATGGAAACATGTTCCTGGAATAGCCAATCCGGCGGATTTAGCATCCAGAGGTTGTTCAGTGGAACAATTAATCGAACGGCGTTGGTGGGAGGGACCAGATTGGCTTCTTCTAAGTGAGGAAAATTGGCCTAAGTCAAATGAAAACCCAGATGAATGCTTAGTTAATTCAGAAATGCGTAAAACAGTTGTTACGAATTTGACCAAATCTGTGGATGATTTAAATTGGTATTATAAATATTTTTCTTCGTATAAAAAGATAGTAAGAATGATTGCATGGATTTTAAGGTTTTATGATAAGTCAAAGAAAATTAATAATAACTGTGAGAAATATTTGTCTTTGAATGAAATAGATAGAGGAGAAAAATATTTGTTTAGACTCATTCAGCAAGAGTCATTCACGGGTTGCTCTGATCCTAAACTAAAAAATCTCAAACCAGTGTTAGACGATGATGGATTGTTGAGAGCTAAAACTAATATTGTATTTAGAGAGGATACACGGGATTTTAAGTATCCTATTATCTTGCCTTCAAAGCACCCCGTTGTGAAATTGCTGATTATTAGTGTACATAAGGATTATATGCATGCAGGCACTTCTATGTTAATGTCAAATTTACGCGAAAAATTTTGGATATTGAAAGCTCGTAAAACAATTCGTGATTGTATAAAAAAATGTGTTAAGTGTCAGCGTTTTACAAGTGACCGAGGTGAGGCTCAACCTGGAGTTTTACCTGCGGACAGAGTGCGCGATGCAGCAATTTTCGAAATTGTAGGAGTCGACTTGGCTGGTCCTCTTTACCTTAAAGGCGGACGAAAGGCATATATTGTTCTATACACCTGTGCAGTATATCGCGCGATTCATCTTGAGTTGGTTACTCTTTTGTCTACTGAGGCATTCCTGCAATCACTAAGACGTTTCATTGCTCGTCGTGGCCGTCCGAAAATAGTATATTCCGATAACGGTTCGAATTTTTTAGGTGCTAGTAGAGTTTTGAACGCCATTGATTGGAATCATGTTAGTTCACAAGCCATAGAGCATAAAATTCAATGGAAGTTTAACCCTCCTTCCGCTGCTTGGTGGGGCGGATGGTGGGAGCGACTTGTCCGAATGGTTAAGCAAATATTAAGAAAAATATTGGGACGTGCATCACTTAATTATGAAGAGTTGCTTACTATTTTGTGTGATTGTGAGCGAGTTATAAACACCAGACCTCTAACTTATGTGTCCGAAGATATTGACACAGTTTCTCCTTTGACGCCATCCATGTTTTTGCATGAATTAACGTCAGGTGTCCCAGACATTGATGAAGTGGATCACGCTCAATTAAGTAAGCGTTCAAAACATCTACAAAAAATACGTGAATTACTTCGATCAAGATTTCGATCCGAGTATTTAGGACAGTTGTGTCAACAATCTCTTAAAAAACAAATTAAAAACCCAATTTCTGTCGGTGATATTGTTTTATTAGAAGATACGAACAGAAAACGTATCTATTGGAATTTGGCTTGAGTGTTGCAATTAATGCCAGGCAAAGACGGCCATACGAGGCTTGCTCGAATCAAAACAGAATCTACTGAACTGTTGAGGCCTGTCCAAAGACTGTATAGACTAGAACTGGACAGTCCTATTCATGATAACAATGAACCATTATTTAGTAACAACATTTTGAAAACTAGAAGTGGCCGAATTTCTAAACCACCCTGCCGTCTGTAAAGTGTATCTGTGTTTCTTATATTAATATCTTAATTGTAGTTAAGAATGTTTTGTTTGTAAATTCTATATTGGTTTACTATATTAATATTTGATTTTGAGTTTGTATCATGTGTAATTTGTAGTTTTATATTTGAAAAAAACTCCAAAGGTGGGAGTATGTTGGGAATTACGAATAAGTGTTCTGCTGCCTGCGCGCATGCGTGGGAAGAAGATAAAACCCCTTCCCCTCCCATGTAACTCTCTCTCTGTATACGTAATTAAAATAGATCGGACGCGCGTCTAGGCGCTCCTTTCTTTACGGTGTTACCCAATAATAAATATATGTTTCATTTTTACGAGTTTGGTACCGTTGAACCCATACGACACACAACATCATCCTGGATAATTTAAGAGTTTATTTACGATTAAGAACACATTAGCAACTGATAAACAGCATAGGAAGCATCTTTATTAAGCCTGCGCAATTCGTAGCATATGCAAATGATATAGATATCATTGCTAAAAATCCCTTTAGAATTAAAGCAGACTTTTTCTAACCTTGTAGGAGTAAAGCAATGAAAATACATCTACAAATCAACCAAATATATTCCACTAGAAAAACGTTTTACATCAATTCTTTTTTGCAAATTTGGATCACGCAAATTTGAGAAAGTGAAGAACTTCATTTACTTTTGAGTCTTAAAGTTAATATTGGGGACAATATAAAACTGGAAATAAAACTACCTAATAGGGCTAAACATACATTAAAACTTACTTTTTGTCAGGGCAGAAGAAGACTGAAACCTAGGTAGGTGAACTGTACTGACCAAGACTATCATTTGCAAGGTCAAATATTCAAGAACTATAGCTAGCAACAGGTCATGATGAAACAAAATTTAGAAGGCCAGTATCTACTCTAGACTGTTGAGCCACAAAAAAGGAATATGAAAACATTCTGAAGTTATTTCAGATGCATAATCAAGAAAATCTTTGCAAAGTGATATTATGCTATGAAACTGAAAACGTTCTATTATTTATGAAGAGCTACAATACTTGTTGTGTCATTATCCTACTGCTTATGTCGAGACTCGTTTAGCAGGGACAGTATTCTTTATTTTAATGATTTTCAATTCGTAATAACTGAATTTGCATTGAATAGAAATGAATATACGTTCAGATTTACTGCACGATGCCTCTTGGTGACTTTTTGAAAGTTTACGATTTGGCGCTGAATGCAACCCAGCGACTTGTTTTTCCGGCAGCCCCAGTGATCGTTTAGATTTGGTAACATGATGTTCTGACGCCATTTTAGATTTTGCGACACACCCATTTGACTTCATTTTCAATTTGGCGACTTTTTTAAAAGTCGCCAAGAGGCAACATACGGTAAATCATAACCTGAATGAATATATATTATTATAAAAAGTTAAATTCCAGTTTATTCGGAATGCTGAAGTTCTTATTCAATCTACTGCGTATTTTCACCATAGAAATCTTATTCTTAAGGAAAATTCTGTGCTCAGTTTTTGTAGGGATATACCTGTAAAACGTTCACATAAAATATGTTACAGTTCTTTGCTGAATGTAAACAAATCTGGCTAGTTTTAATTGTATATGAAAGAAAGTTTTGTGGTCAAAATTCTATTATCCAATGCACCCGGAACGGTTAGAATGTTCTGTACGGTTCCTACTTTTTTTGACGATTTTGGTAACCCGGCAGCAATGTGGTTCCATTCTAACTTGGAATCCATTTTTGAAAATCTGTAGTTTGATGTCGATTCAACTTGCTGCAATATTGCTACAAAAAAAAACACCTGTGTAACGTAAAACACTTCCTACTAACCTCTGGAATATGCTCCAGCAGATAATTTTTCAGAAAAGTAGTTTATCCAGAATTCTAATCTAAAAGAAATATACACCATCTTGGATCTATTTATTCTTGCTTCATCTTAAATATTAAATCAATATGTTTTAAATAGGCAATAATTCATATCAGTACAATAAGAAAAACAAAATATGGTGAATCCAAGTCGCTGGCAGTTGCCAGATGTATTAGTCGAATTTCAAAAGATATTTTGTGATTGACTGGATTACTTAATTTGGAAATTCATGCATAAAGAATATTTAGAAGATGTGTGATTGGATATTTAAAGTCGTTGCGATTCTGCTCACAAAAATACAGCTGAATTTGGGCGGCACAAAGAATGGACAGTTCCCACATTTTTAATTATTTTTTTTTAATTTTTTTATTCGATTCTAAATGTCTTGAAATGACCATTAACACAAAAATTTCTATTCTACACGCTTTTTTTTTTTTTCCATTTGCATTTTAAGTTTGCCTGACAGATTTTTACGGAAAACAAACTCTTTTTTTTTTTTTTTTGCAACTCCTTTGTGACGTCATTGCATCCTAAATATCTCTATAAGTCACGTGGCGGTTGTTAAAACATTGTTATCGTGTAAATTTCAAATAGTCTTCTCGTCATTTTGTTTTGAGATTATTTGATTGAATTTTTTCTTAAAATGTCTAAAATTTTCTTCAAATATTGTATCGTGCCAATGTGCAAAAGCACAACCATAACAACTCCTGACAAAATTTTCATTTACGTACCACGAATAAAAATACTCGAAAAAAGTGGTGCCAAGCGATGAAGAGAGACCTTTGAAAAGTATAGGCCACTGTCGACAAAGACAGTACATTATGTTTGTGAAGATCATTTTGTTAATTTTATATTAGGAAAATTAAAGAATGTTTGCCTTTTAAGTTTAAAACAAGCTATATGTTAGGAAAGCTATTCTAAATTTTTGTAAACATCAAGTGCAAAGTAATGGGTTAAAATTTAAAGTCCGGGACAGATTCTGCGCCAAGAATTGTTTACATAAAATCACGCCAAACTATGTTCACTTGTCATTAAAAAAAAATGACGGTTCAGCCATTTTTTGGCAAAAATCACCTTGGGGAAGAATCCGTACCGGACTTGGATGCTGACAACGGCCCCCTTTAACTAAAAAATACTGATTTTCCCACCAAACTTTTTATTCCAAGCACAACAAAACCATTCAAGTTAATTAAAGCAGGGAATCTTGCCTATTGGCTTTTACCCCACGGGTTTCCTCTGTTACAAAATCCATATTCTTGCCGAAATAGACAGCCATCATTGTTCGAGTCAATTTTTGGCAAATTGTTCGATTAGCTTCTTACAAAACCAGGTTCAATTTTGGAATTAAATAAAAAACAAATGCCTACAAAATAGATGACCAAAAATTTTTGAAAAACGGCAACTACTAAGTAGAAACCACAGAGTATATAGCCGACACTTTGTGGTAGAAACCTCACCGTAACAAACAGAGCAAAGGGCCTCTCTTGACGTCATACTCTAAATCGGCCCGTTTTGAGCGGATCGCAATTTGAGGTTTTTTTTCGCATTTTCTTTTCTTAATATTTAAATAACTAAATTTTTTAAAGAACTTTTATTTGAATATTTAGAATCGGAAAGAAATTCTTTATAAATATAAATCAATTTCATTCGTTTTCAAAAAATGCGGGAATTGTCCATTATATATATAGATTAGCGAAATCTGATTTATTACCTCTTCAAAGCCCGAGTATTGCAGATAAGGAGCTTCTGTGCTTGTGACAACACATTTTTCATTGCAAGAACTTCTACTGTTCAGATTTCTTGTCGTTGTGATAGCAGAAAAATCTATCTGCTTTATTTACATCCTGTATTTAGTTTGAAATAATAATAAAATTAGAGTGGATACTGGATTGTTTTGAGAAAAATACTTTCGATATAAAGCGTCCTCATCAGGGTTTGTACACCTCGGGGATAACCTGGAAAACTCAGGGCAAGTAAATCATCCTTAAAATCTCAGGGGAAAAGGAAAATTCCCCCCTTTAAAGCATGGTAAAAGTCGTTGTTACTCTAGAAAAAAATCATACTCGTTTGTTTAACCCTATCTCGAGGAATTGGAAGTTTCAGATTTATTTGATAACTTAGACTTGCAGAAAATTATTCTGAAAGAAAAATTACTTTTCTCGGGTTATCGGAAGGTTTGACTATGTGCAGGGGTCGCAGACGTCCTATATATCCTATAAATCCTATATTTTTTTAAAAATCGGCAAAAACGTCCTATATTGTCCTATATTTTACAATTGTCCTATATATCCTATATTTCTATATTAATTCGATCTATATTTTCTTCGAATTCGTAATAACGGCGCCGTTCGTTGCCATTTTTTATATTTCGGATTCTTTGCCGCAATCGTAGGTAAAAACACCTGACAAAATCAATGCTTGTAACGTCGGAGTTTTATCTCTTGTGATGTCACGTGCTGTATAACCTGCAACTCAACTCCACTGGAACGGCGGGAGTTGTAAACATGTGAATTTTTCCATAGTACGCGGACTTGAATTTCTGATGTGATTAACTTGCAGGGCTACTAAAGGACATTTTGAGTGCTCAATCAATAATTGATGAAGGAAACAAAAGGGTTAAGATTTACTGTATGAAGTCGGAGGACGATTTTTTTATTCCAAATCCGATACGGATTCTGCGCCACGAATTGTTCACATCAAACGGCACCTAATTAGGGCAACCATAGGTAGTTCTCTTGCTCTTAAAAAAGTGACGGGCTGCCATTTTTTAGCGAAAATCACCTTGGCGCAGAATCCGTGTCGGATTCGGAATATTAGCCACGATTTTTTCATAAAAGTCGCCAAAATTGAAAATGACGTCAATATGTTGTGATGTCGAATCCAGACGGTCATTACGGTTTCCGGAAAACCAAGTCTCAGGTTCGCCACATTCGTCACTAAATCTCCCACTTTTCGCCGCCAATCCAACCGACATTGAACAGTAAATCTGAACCAACAAAAGACTGCAAATAGGAATAAAAAGAAAATACTTAAAGAAATTGGAGCAGTTCAAGCAGTTATAGATACTGGGAGCAAAAGACTCAAGATTGCAAATAATGTAATTAATAAAACTTGATTTAGGGATGGAATATTGAGGCAATAACGGATGACATATTCAGAATCAGGCTATTTCTTTTTTTTAAAGGTGTGTTTTCTATTCTCTTAAATACAGTATAACGAGTTTATAAATGTATAACTAGTTAATTTTTAAGTTCAGTAGCAACTGTGTGCAGTTATTTGATGTTTTAAATTGTCCTATATTTTTTTTTTAAAAATCCTATATATTCTTATTTTGTCACTTTGACCCCTGTATGTGGCTGAAAAAATTGTACGTAATGGTCACAGCAATCACCACCGTTTTCCTCTTTTTTTTTTTAGCTTTGCACAAGGGCAGTGTCATAGCCAAAGTAGTTCTACCGCTGTTGCTAGTTGAAAACTTTTTCCTCTTTTAATATACAATATTTATTGTCCTTCAGTCTTAATATGAAATAATTATTTTTGTAATTAGTTATTAGTCTGGAATAGTTCTGTAGACATATAAATATTATTTAACAGTATTATTTTGATATCAACTTTGACTGAATCCTTTTTTGCAGGTTCATGGCACTATTCGTCCCCTTCTTATGAAGCTTGGTGATCACCGTTCTCTCAGCCTTCCGGTGATCCACCACCTGAGTTACCTTACTCTACTCTTCCCTAAGCTGTTCAACGACAAGCTGTGTGAGCAACTTCTCACCCACCTCCACAAGTGCATGGAGGCAGCAGAAGAGACCGTCAGGGCTAATGAGAGAACTGCAACGCCTACTGAGGTCAAGATATGTTCCAGCATCATCAACATATACCACCAGGTGAGAGTTCTTCTACTGTTTCTTACTAAAGGTTTGACTGGTATAATTTCCTTTATGATAAGTGATTTAAGGTGAGGAATCAAAGCCTGTATCAGGGATGCGATACCTTCTTCCAAACGGTGGATTTCCGCTTTTATTTTTAATTTCTCTATTTTTCCAATTTTTTAAAAAAAATTTCTTATTTTCAGATTTTTTTGCAAAACACTTGATGGTTATAAACCTTAAATAAACTATTGAACAAATGCCGGCGACACCTCGAAAAAGATCGAGCAAATGACGGAGAAGTAAAACTTGACAATTTACGATATCCTGAATATCTCGAAAAAACACCCTCAATAGACATAGATAATAAACTTCTGAACCAGTCCTACCTGTGCCAAAATAAAAATCCTGATTAAACTTACTGACAGCATAGTATTAATCTACATTTTCTATGAATTCATGCATGAAGTTACCTTTTTTCTCTATTTTATGCAAGAAGGCATGGTAAAAAGCCGTCAAAATACACTTAATTAAGGAACGTACAAAATTATATTTGAAAATTGTGGGACACTCTATTACCATCCACCTACTAATGCAGCATGTGGTATCAGCAGTCTGTTAGTGACTTCAGTCCATCACTGGTCTGTGCGATGCAATTTTGAACATGAATGCGTATGCATAACTGCCGATTTTGGATTAGTGATCCGTATACTGCATTCCGTTGGAAAATAAAAAAAAATTGTATTTTTTCAGAAAATAATGCTATTTTAAAAGAAAAAGGGCAGGGGGTTGCACCGTCCTTCGTAAAACGACTAGGATGATTTCTGATTTTATAAAATGGAGAATTATTTTTAAAAATTTAACCATGTTATGCTCCTTCATGAATTCATGCATGAGGTTAATTCTATGGGGGGAAATTGATTTTCAATGCATGTTCATGCAGATTTCATGCATTTTAGCAAACTCTGTTAACTAGTGATGAGAATGACTAGTTACATTGACAGTGATGAAAATCAACACGTAAACTCTTGCATACTGATAAACTTTAAAGCTATCAAAAGTGTTATTGAATATATAGAACAATAAGAAGCAACATCACTATTCCTGTTATACTTAAATAATGGTGAAACATACCTACAGAAAATTTACAAAATAATGTAAACAATTAAGGGCCTTTTTAAGTAAAAAACTCTTAAAACTATCATAATATGAAATGCATATGTTGTATCCTTATAACATTTGTATTTGTTAAAATATACATTTAAACCGACACGATTTATTTTATTTACAATTTTTGCTTTAACTGTTTTTCCGTTATCCAAGTTAGTCTTGGTCCATATTTACTCATAGATGATCAGGATTCTACTATATTACTAAATATCTCCTAATGTAAGATTTTTATTGCAAAATTCCAACAGCAATTTTATTCAAGCTCTTCCAATCTACAATTTCGAATGCAGTAGGGTGTAGAAGTAACTTTTTTTGTGATTGACTGTCCAACTAAAAGGATACATAAGTTTTAAATATTTTTGTTCCAGATTCCTGCTGCAAGTACTAAATTCATTGAGCCCTTACTTAATGTGGTCTTTAATACGGAAAAGAATCTAATGATGGAAGCGGGGAGCCCTTATCGAGAAGCTTTAGTGAAATTTCTGAAAAGATATCCTGCCCAAACTGTTGATCTTCTGTTGTCCGATGCCAATATCCAAGATGAGCAAGTGACTCGATTTTTAGAGGCAAGTTTCTTTTATTAGATATTCTGTTAGAGGTTTATATGTATTACATTTTGAAATTGCTTTTTTACTTATTCTTTAAAAAGATTAATTAGTTTGTAAAAAAAAAAAAATTATATTTTTTATTGCTGCATCATAGTAGGTCCTTCTACAAAGTCCATTGAGTAGTCATGTGCAGAGGGAACACAGGCCATTGTATCTTGCCCTATAGAAATATTTGCTTCTCTTGTAGTTTCTGTAAGCATAGTTATTTTTACATGGATGGGTGTTTAACCCATGACACAAGCATTTATTCCGGCTTAAGACTGGCATGGAGATGGGCAAAAGCCCCACTTATGGCAGAGTTCGTTATTTAATAACTTATACCAAAATGAGATAAAATTTAGCTGCTCTGCTGTAAAAAACTTGTTATTTTTTTTATGAGAAGAACTTGTTTCCCAATCAATTAAAATGAACTTGGTTGTTTCAGGGAAGGAATTGGGCTTTTAAAGAGAAATCGTTAATTTTTTCAAAGTTAGGAATAATTTTGGTTGAAGGATATGTTGCAATGACTCTCAAGACTCGGACTCTGAGAAACTCTTTCAATATTTGATAAATTAAAAATCCAATATTAGCCTAGGTAAATAGTCTACAGTTAAAGCCTTTATAAGTATATCCATTTTCTTACAGTATCTGCTGAAGGAAGAGCAAGGTCGTCCCTTCAGGGAAGTCTTGCAGGCCAATCCAGCCAAACTAGTGACGATGACTTTCCCCACAAATCAAGCCTCCACTTCTGCCATTGGTGTCTCTACTACCGGAGTTACCAGTGTACCCTCTCAGTACCAGATCCAATACCAGGCAATCAGAATCGTGAGTTTGCTTTCGAAATTGGATGATCAGTGGCTTTCAGACCAGCATCAACTTGTGGCATGCCTGAGGAAAATCTGGATCTCAAAGGATTTTCAGGTAGGATTGTCAGGGTCTCTTTTAGAATTATTGAGTCTTTAAAATCATTTATTCTCATTAATTTACTGTAATCTTTTAAAATTATGTTATCCCTAATCATCACTTAGTGCCAAATGTAGGTTCGTCACTTGGTGCCAAACATACATATTTTCCGTTTGCTGCCAAGTTTGAGTCAATTCCAACTAAAGACAGGAATTTCAAACCTAACGCTAAATAAATATACATTATAACGATACATATTTAGTTCTATAGCGCTACTTTTGTGCAAAATTACTAATGGGGCTTCATTGCCAGCAACCTTTACAAAATTAGGTTTTTGTATAACTATTTTTAAAACTGAAATATTTAACAAAAAGTTGTTTTAAATCCTAAAACAAAGACCCTATTTCAGGAGAGACATTTGAAAGCAGATTCAGTTGACTACACACAGTGGAAAGAGCCAAAATTGCTGGCAAAGTGTCTTCTAAATTTTGTGAAGCACCATCCTAGCGAAGTGGAGCTACTTTTCCAATTGCTCAGGGCCTTCACAGGTCGCTTCATCCCAGACTTTGACTTCCTTCGAGACTTCTTGGAGAACACAGTGGCCAGCAACTATACTGTTGATTGGAAGCGAACTGCTTTCTTCAAATTTGTGGAACTCTATATGGATGATGCATTTCCACAGGTAAGCAATTAAGAAGTTATCTTGATACAAACTTTTGAGTAGAGATTATGCTGTAGGTGCTTTTTTAGCAGAATATTAAAACTTTCTTCAATGCTAAAATTCAAAAATGTCTTTTAGCATTATTATTTAAGCCAGAAAATTGGAAAAATCACAATTTTTTTTATCCGAAAATTAATCTGCATAAAAAAAATGAAGAACAAAAAACTACCTGTGTGTGTTATTTTTTTCAGCATTTAAAATGATTTTATTGGGAAAAGTTTCTTTACTAATAATAATTCCTTTAGATCAATCTTTAAAAATGATGTAGCTGTTGCTGAAAGAAAAAATCTGATTTTAGCTCAAACCCAATGTTATGTATTCCCTAAAATATCTGACAAAATTGATTTGAAGTTGTGTATTAGATGAAACACTTGAATCTAATTAATGAAATTCCACTTTTACTATATACATTTGAAAATTTTGTTATTTACCTGTCGTAACTTTTTTAGAAAAGACATAAAATATTTTATTGCCTTTTCCACAAGTGTTTCACTGTCATTGAATTCGCTTTAAGTTAAATTTTGCTTATGTTTTTAAAATAGGTATATATTAATGCCATGAGTACTCATTAATGTGTATAAAAATTTAAAAAATTTCAATTTTGATCCAAAGAGTGAATACCATTTTTTGTTAATACTATAACTTGTATTAGCATTTGATGTCCCAGTTATAAATTTGGCAATACTGAGGGTTTTTGAGGGAAGGACACATGCAAGAACCTGCAATTGTAGATAATGATTCAAATTGCCTTAAAAAGTCTGCAAAGTTTCAAACAATAAAGAAATTCTGAATAAATATCTAAGAAAATTTGAGGATATTTTCTATTTAGAGTTTATATTAGAGTAATAAAGTTATAAAGAAATGCATGATTTTCTTGAAAAGGGATAATTGGTAAAACATAACAAAATTTTATGAATTCAATATTTATTGAATAATTTTTATGATTTTCAAATTCAATCGATGTGGAAAACGATGTTGAAAGAATGTAGACGTACGGGCTGCCCATCATGGTTCAGGAAAAGATGCCCTCGCTAGACACTACATATTACAAATGAAAAAAAACTTGCAATCCTTAGAGACCGTGAGTTCTAGAACAACGCATTTGCTGACATCGCCCTGGAAAGGCCAGTTAAATGAAGATTCCAAGCGCTTCATAGTCAGAATTCATTATTTACTTGAAGGTCCAGGCAATCGAAATGGCTTCATCTCGCGTACAATCCTTAGGGCGTTTAGCTTTGGTCCCTTAAAGTACCTTTTTTTTATTTTGGTCCCTTTTGTCCCCTTTTTTTAATGTTTGGTCCCTTTAGTCTCTTTTTAAAAATATATTTGTACCACGTGACCAACACGAGCCATTTCGTCAAGGTCAAAGGCCATGTAATCGTTAGGTAGCTCGTAACCATCACAGATTCTGCGGACTATGTTTTTTCTTTTGATATTAGGGTTCCCACGGGTCCTTGAAACTCCTTAAGAACTCTTTGATTTTCAATTTGAAGAGTCGAATCCTTGATTTTCTTCGACAATATAGCACGGTTTTTATGTGTTAAAATAAGTTTCCTTTAAAATTTGCGACTTTAAAAATAGCATTACACTTAAATCAAAGTTTTTTTATCTAACAATTAAATATAGAGTTTCATGGACGGCTTTCGATCTGGACTTGCGTTATTTAAATTTTGTCTAGTACTTGACCACGTAACCGAACGAGATAGTTTTTAAAAAAGCTGTTTGCATTTATTTACATCGATGTATATTTAGCAATTAAATATATGATTTTAATGGATGGTTTTCAATCTGAACTTATTTTTTTTTAATTTCGTCTAGTACTTGACGTTTGTGACCGATCGAGATCATTTGTAAATAAATGCAATTAGATTTTATTTTTTTTTTCCTTTTTAAGTTTCGTCTAATACTTTACTACATGACCGATCGATATCGTATATTGATAAATGCGATCACAATTTTTTTTCAAATTGAAGTTTAATCTATAATAATAACAGAGTTATAGGGTCTATAGAAAGTAACTTCCCATATAGAGCTCTGAAATTTTGTACATCTGTGGTTGTGGTCTTCTAATTTCCGGACTTTCAAATCAGACTGTCAAAATTTTAATTAATTTTTTTATTCATTTTTTTTTTTTAAATTATGTTTTTAGCCATACAATCCAAAGTAATACCTGCAGAACTTCGAAATCTGAAACATAAGTGCTTTTTGCAAATACAACTTTATAATAATTACATATAATAATTAACATGATTATAAATGTAATTTTGCAATAAAGAGGATTTTTGTGTTAATATTAGTTATTTTATGAACTTTTCTAGTTTGTAGAATTGGTGCATAATGAATATAATAGGTCCTAGAAAAAGAATTTGGTCCGTGAAAACTCCTCGATTTTTATTTTGAAATGAGAGTGGGAACCCTGGATATTCTTTAGATGTTTTGATGAATTTCAGAAACCATTATGTTGCACCAGTAATTTTTTGAAAGCCGGTACAACGGATCGATACTTTTGATGATCTTTTCAGATGTATTTTTAAAATTTAATTGCTATTTATTCTATAAACTAACTACTGTTAAAATCAATTTCTGTTGTATTCTGCTGCGGCTTATATTGTCATGTATCTATTTTAAACTGATTATCAGACGTCAATTTGAATATACCATCAGCTTGTTGAGATACCACTGATCAACTACGGACAAATAAACGTGAGTGACAAGCAAAACAGGCCAAAAATTTAAATAAATGTTTAAAACTTTTAAAAAGGATAAATGCATCAAGCCTTTATTGAAACCCACGATGTAGTTCTTAAAATAAATATTAGTAACCTAAAAGTACATTTGCTTGTCATTTAATACATTTTAATTAACACTACTTTATTATTTTATGATGTTATTATAACTTATAGTTCAATAAGGAATCAATTGAAATTGAATTCTTAAACTTTTTCAATGATAAGTAACAGTCACTTTAAAAAAAAAATGAAAATTATAATTTTAAGTTTACTAATATAATTAACATGTTTCAGCCTTTACATGTTTTTATGTAGCTCTCTTCTTAGTTTGAATGAATAAGCACTTTTTGGTGTTAAATATAGGTTTGCTGCAGATCCTAAGAATTCTAGTGTTCAATCATGTGTTGAAATAATACGATGCAAAGGTGAAATTTGCACTCCAAAATTGTTATTTGCCTTCTGTCTGTTTACAATTTAAAAATGTGGTAATCATAATTTTCAGTGTTTTTTAGTAATATACAGTTAATAATTAATTCTTTTCTTTTTAATGTGAACTCCAGATGAATGTTTGGAGTGCAAGGGTTGCACTTGGACAAATAATTTTTAATTCAACCCCTTAAATTGTAGGTACTGAATACTAGGCATTTTTTCTATGCAATAAAAACAAATTTTATTTAAAAGTCCCTTTTTTTTTAAATTTTTGGTTCCCTTAGTCCCTTTTTTTGAAGTTCCAAGCTGCTAAACACCCTGAATCCTACCTCCAGGAACCAACCACCGGAATTTAACGATGGACACCAGCCTGCGCCATTTTGCCAAAGCAACTCCTTCCAACGGACGCCATTCTCGCGCTCTCCAAGTAGAATCAACGCACTCCCGCTTGCTTCGGTGCAGCAACCAGAATGATCGAGGAGAAACACAATTTCTGCTGACCTGCTCCACGCTCTGCCAATCACAAGCCTTCATTTTGGGCGGCAAGCCAGAAAAGGTGCTCCCACAATGAGTCATCAACCGCGTAGGGATGCACGGCGTCTCTTTCGAATCGGTTCCACTCACAGACTGGTACTGGGGAATATTATCAAATTACGAGAAATACTAACGGGACATATACTAGAAAACCGATTGTTAATTCGTCTCCTGTTATTCAGCCCTTCCCTTACAGTAAAATTTAATTGAATAAAAATTGAGTTTGCAACCCCAACATGAAATAGGTTGAAGATTACTATAAATAATCAATTAAATTAAAGCATAAAATTGTAAAATGACATTTTAAGAAAGAAAAGTGCTTTAGATATACAATAAGAAACCGTTGGGGAAGCCTTGCATTTATAATCACAACAAAAATATTTTTTAATCCTTCTTGTAAAGTATATTTTACTAATTACTGATGCATGCACATATTCTATTAGTGGGCCACAATATTTTTCTTACAAAATAGGTGATCCGCACAACTTAAAAGATTGGAAACGGCTGATCTAGAATATTACACAAAAAAATCTGTTGCAATTATCGCTAGAAATGAAACATTGTTTCTTCCCTCTCTTCAGGACCTAAAGGCTAAAATCCTTCAGTACATCTTAATCCCCTCATTTGCGGTAGCCTTTGAACGCGGAGATGGTGAACGACTTATTGGGGGACCCCCAGCACCCGACCAGGACATGAACGAGAACGTAATGAGTGTCTTCATCAACAAAGTCATAGATTCTGATCACCCATTTCGAACATCGGATGCAGTCAGAATACTGCTACTGCAGTTCTCGTGCTTGCTGGTGGAACAGGCTTCACCACATATACATGATGCAGCAAACAAGTAAGGTCTTTAACAGTCGAAGGTGTTTATTTTAAGATATGTTATAACCAATATATCATGGAAAATACTTTTATATCATTTATATAGAAGATTAGATCTACATAATTTTTTTAAATTGAAGATTTTTTTATTATGGATTTTTCATCTCTCAATTACAAGACAAAGCCCTCGCTCATGGACTCGTTACAGATTCCCCAACTTTTACTTTTCATATAGTTACTATTACTTTTCATATTGTTAACTATAAAAATTAGTATAATTGTCGATTAGAACATAGAAAAAGTGAACTATTCCAATCTGAATGTATCTACTTTAAGTGGTTGAAAAGGGGTCAAATATTCCAAACGAGGAATGTTCAAATGTTCCACTTCCAATGTAATAACTGATATTTGGTACAAATACCAACAATGGCCACCGTAAAAATATCAACTATTCCTATGCCGATTAATCATTTCTGAAGGGATCAAACATTCCAAATGAGGGCTATTAAGATGTCCCATTACCATTATAATCCCAACTCTGAAATTTGGTACAAATATCAACAAGGGCAAGCATAGAAAACTTTTCTGTTGTCAATTAACTAACTTGAACGGTCCGAAACATTCCTAACAAGGAATATCTTGACCCCTTGCTTGCCGTGGGCGTATAAATACGCCTATCCGAAGTACGATTGCAATTTTATTAAATTAATTTGATTTATATTAAATTAATTTTATTAAATTTTCATAACAATTTGCTCTTAAAATGGTGTTAAACATTTCCTAAGATCATTTTGGACATCATCCAGTGATAAAAATATTTTCTTACCTAAATTTTCATAATAATTAGAGGTCGTCGATATATCGATACGATATTTTTATCGATATTTGAAAAAAATATTAATAAATAAAATATCGATACAAGTCATCGATGTATCGATATTTTCAAACATTTTTAGTTTTTTTATCGTTTTTTAGTTCCATGTGTTTTTTTCGGTTTTCTTTATTCCCTTTTCAAAAACTTCAAAACTAAAATTTGGACTTGGTCGAGAGACAGTTAAAATGACACCTTAACCAAAAAGAAAACATAATGTAATGGAAAGATAAGATCATTTATTAGTAGTCATTAACATAGCGCTGATTCTGTTGCCAACGTGTGCCTGGAATTTGCATCGAATTTTAAATGTTAAAAACATATGCAATAAACTACTTGTCGAAATTTCTTCTTTAAAAATAAATGTGAATTTATGCATTGGTATCCAGATTTATTTTATTTATTCTGATTGATAATATAATTTATTTACTAAAACAATTTTTATAATTTATTTATTAAAACAATTTTGGAATGAATTCATGAAAAGTAGAAATTTGGTCCGAAAATCTTCGATTCTGGCAAAATAGCAAATCTCAAATAAATAAAAAAATCATGTATCGATATTTTTTTATATGCAACGATATTGTATCGATATTTAATTTGATCGATATTTCCAATCTCTAATAGTAATAAAAAAAAATTCATAATTTTTAATTTTGAAAATTTCAAAAAATATTTACATTTAAAATTGCTTTAAACATTTCCCAAGATCATTTTGGCTATCATTCGATGTTAAAACTCATATTTTCTTGCTTAAATTTCTAAATATACATAATTGTTAAAAAAATCAAATTTTTAAATTTTCTGCATAACTGCACGCGCCTATGTGAAAAATGGTGGCACTGTGGAACGAATCTCGGTAACTTTTCTTCAGTAGATCCTGGTGTATAAATGATGTCAATTTATACTTCATTAAGTATTACATAATATTTATAAATATCTTTCTGTAGTATGAATTGTAATGGTAGTAAAATATTAAACATATAAAACCTTCAACTTGGGTCAAGTATCCCAATGTATAGGGATACTTGACCCAAGTCATATATTTGGGAGTATTCAATTTAAAATTATAAATGCAACACTTTTACATTATAATAACATAACTCCCATTAATAAATCCGATGTTAATACTTTTCTATACTTGTTCAATAAGGGTCAATACTTTTTCTTTTTATTAGCTATGTTAATATGGTGTCAACTTTTAATTTTTATTATAGAAATCTAAAAATATCGGCAGTTTGAGAGCTATTTTTGTTCGCATGCAAGTTCAAGAATAAGAAAATAACTATTTAACTGCAAATGTAAACTCACATTAAAACCCGAAATTTGTAATTCTATCACTCTTCATTGAAAACTCCGGTGAATGAAAAATAATCTGAATTTAGACGTGTATGTGTATCTTCAGTTAATTTGTGCATTGAACATTATAAAACCTTTTGAAAGTTGAGTAAACTGATACACCTAATGGTTGTGGTCTGTGAAAACAATGTGGAGGGAATTATAATGCCGTTAACTCGTGTAACATTGATGTTAGGCAACGACATACAACTTTCAAAAATATCCATCAATAACAATATCTTTTTATCAACATACTTAACAAATCTCTTTATCTTACATACTTAGCAAAATGGTGTAAGAAGAATTAAAAAAATATCAATAAAACCTGCCAAATGCATTTGAATAGTATCCATATCTTGGGTCAAGTATCCCTAATTGTACATTTATTACATAACCCTAAATTGCAACCGTTCGCAAGTAAGTGGATAAACACTGTTATATATGTAATTATAGCTAAAAGTATACATACAAAAAATAAACAATTTAAATAAAGTATTACTTTTAAACAAAAACCATTTTCACATCAGGATTACAACACGAAGATATTACTTTTAGAGCATGGACATTTAATTTGTCTTTTAGTTTAAAAACGGATGCTAAGATTCAGTTGTCATTTTCACCATGTAGTTTCCTAACTGAAGGGCAAGAAGTGATACCACTTCCAACTTATAAAACCTTCCCAATTCTGAGAAAAAAACTTTTAGTCAAGTATTGCTGGGGTCGAGTATCTCTAGTTCTCCCTACATATTCTGGAACAGAATATATTTTTTGTGCCATAGACAATGCAAGAATAAATTAATGCAAGATGTGTAGATTTCTTTTGGATATTAGAGGTCTGGATAAACTAGACTTTAGCACACACAAAAAATATCTATTTGAGCATTTTTTTCCCAGGGTGCTATGGATAATAGAATTTTGATTACAAAATCCCCTTTTTTTTTATAATTAAAACAAGCCAAACTTGTTTAGATCCGTTATATAACCACAAAATACTTAGATTTGAACGTTCTCCAGTTATATGTTCAGCATTCCTGATAAATCTAAATTTTGCCCAAAAAAATTACTTTTTATAACATTAGTTTCTAATCAGTGCAAATGCAGCTAATTATTTTGCCATTAAGAATTTAAAAAAAAGACATCTAAATCAAGAACAAAAACCCCGATCAACTTCGAAATCTCTTGTGAAATTTTTTAAAAAATCTCTAATTGTCAACTTATCGTCATTTTTTAGCGAGATAGTGCCAAATTTTTTGCCAAACTTGGATTTTCGAAAAAATCTGGCTTTTACTGTATTTACGATATCTGCAGTTAGAAAAGCTTGGAAACCTGCATAATTTTTTTTAAGGTGACCAGACTAGAGAAATGACAATATGTGCCCTTTTTTACAATATGTGACAAAATTTTCTGAACCTTGTATAATTGTAACTCTAAAAATCTTAAGAGGATATACATGTATATTTACTGTATGCCATTCTTTAAAAAAAAAAACCTGCTTTATTTTGTAAAAAGTTATGGTATATTTTACACAATTTGTTTTGTATAGTACCACACTAAAAATAGTTGGTACAGCTTCTTTTTATATGTAATAAACGCTTAATTCCTTCAAAGTTTAGCTCTTTATCAGCATAACAAACAAAATAACTAAATTAATCTTAATGTAAGTTACCATAGAATGACTCTGCACATGTGTAATTGTGATTACCAATAATAAACTTGTATCGCAAAAATCTAATGGTATTGAATTACTTTTTAGTAGATTTGCATGTATGTTGGTTATTTAAATGCTGCATTATGATGAGGTATTTTAAGATTGCATATGGTTTGGTGTTGAAATGTTTTATGTTGTCAGTATTAAAGGCTTAAAAGAAATTCTCCTTGTTCAATTCATGTTAAAAATAGATTAGTGGAACCATACAATACTACATTGACAAACTAAAGCATACATAGAATTCCTACTAAAATTTTATATTCTTGGGTTATGTTAAATGTATTTATCCACCTAACATTTTCCTATTTTTTATAGACGTCAAGGCAACAAATTGAGAAGGTTAATGACGTTTGCTTGGCCATGCCTTTTAACCAAAAATTGTGTAGATCCTGCAACAAAATACCATGGTCATTTACTCCTTGCAAATATTATAGCCAAGTTTGCTATTCACAAACGAATCGTTCTACAGGTTAGTTTTATATTGGTGCTATTGTGATATCATTAAATATTTCAATAACTTAAAGGTATAGCCTTTACTTTCAAATTTAGTTGTCCATTTACTATATGGGATGTATAAAAAAATGTCCCAATTTCAAACCATAATATTGTTTAATGGAGAAGTATACAAGTGCAACGAAGCGAAGTGTAAAAAACTTGCGAATTAACTAAAGTTTCATTAATGGTATTATAAATATTCCATTTGTCTACCTCTAGCAGCTTGTATGAACAAGACATTATGTGAATTTGTCCAATACTTTTTGCAACGTGATGGCATTAACGGATGCTACTGCTTCTAATATCCTGGGTTTTAGGTCTACAGTGTTTGTAGGTAACAGTGGTAAAAAACACTTCCTTCATGCATACTCTTAAAAAAAAATTTAAATCCGACGAGGTAATGCTTGGAAACTGAAGGCCATGAATATAGGACAGTGTCTCGGGATCCTTGCTGCCATTCCACCATTGTGACAGAGTATCATTGAGGAATTTCCAAATCTAAAACTCTAGGGCATGCCTCGTCCAACAACATAACTTTCAAGATATCTTGGTCACTTCATAAATATAACAATTTAAAATTCGTCTTTGTTTATACACCCTCGAATGTTCATCTAGGTAGTTTTGGACATAAAAATTTAAAAACTCTAAATTTAATGTGTCATTCTGAATTTTTTTCTATGGATGTATATTGAATATAGGTCCAACATTTAGTATTCCATTTTATTTATTTTTTTATCAAAATATAACTAACAAGGGAAAAAAAAAAAATTTATCCAATTTTTTTTTTTTTTTTAAAGTTTCCAAAACTTAAATACTATTACATTAAAATTCTTCTTAAAAATTCTAGAACAAAAACAATTTAAAGAAATATATTTATAACCAATATTTCTAGAGTTTTATTGGTTCAGACCTCAAAAGGAAAACGATTTTGAAATAACAGTTAACTAGCTATAGTAATGATAGTAATTATTTAAAATAAGTTCTTATGTGTGTAAAACTTAACTTTTGATTTCTTTTAATTCAAATCTGTCAATACTTTTAAATAGTAAAAAGAAGTTGTTACATTTTAACAATTCTTTTTCCTGTGCCTCCTTTAAAAAGTTAAACAGATTCAGAATTACCCTTTTATTTTGAATTCTATGAATATCTTTAATGTACTTGTGTTGTTCTTTTGTATGTATTTGTTTCTTTTCCCAAAATTTTATAAATAATTGATTTCGAGTTTACTATTGTTTATCAAAATTTAAGTTCTCCCCTTTAAAAGGATACCTCATTTGTAATAATATCTCAACTAGAAGTATTTTTAATAATTTTTTGAAGACAAAAGTGGTAACTATTAGTGTTAGTAATGTTTTTTTTTTTTTTTTTTAATGCATTTTTCTCAAAACTACATTATTCATGTATCTTTTTCTCAGAAACTGAGCAAACTATCTTCCTGAAATTTCTACCACATATTCCTTTTTGTATCTGTATATTCTGAAGATTTTGCTGTTATTTTAAAAATATTTTTTGTTTTGGCTTTTTTGACAAAAAAAAACTTGATTTTTAACAAATTTGAGTGATTTCCATAAAAATTCATTTATAAAAATGTAAATAAATCACAATCAAAGGCTAACTTCAGTTGAGTAACAAGTGTGCTAAATGCACTGAAAAAAAATTTAGGCTTCTATATCAAATACTTTCTGAGAAAAAGGTACATGAAATAAAATATCTCAAATTAACATTACCAGTTTAGAGGATACCAATTCCCCTTTTAAAAATAAGACGCCTCGAAATATCAAAAACAATTAATGGATTGTTAAAATATTAAGCAATTGGGATAATGCTAGAAATTAACAATTGCATAATGAGCAAATGTAGCAAAACTTAATCAGATTAGTGAAAAATTAAATGCAATCAAATTAAGGTAAGTTTTCTGACTAATGCTATTCTTATGATAAATAGGCTTCTCTGAATTCATTTTGTTGCAGGTTTTCCACAGTTTGTTGAAAGCACATGCTGCCGAGGCAAGGGCAGTGGTGCGTCAGGCACTGGAGATCCTGACTCCAGCCATGCCTGTCCGCATGGAAGACGGAAACAACATGCTCACCCACTGGACCAAGAAGATCATAGTGGAGGAAGGACACACTCTAGCTCAGCTCGTACACATGCTGCAGCTGCTAGTCAGGCATTACAAGGTATTGTATAGTCTAGTATTCCATATGCCTAATGTTAAGAGTGATTGTCAAGTATTTTCTTGCATTAATAGTCGCCATATTTTTCCATTTACGTCAGCCGAAATATTGATTTAAATGTTTAATATATATTGGTCACAGTATTGCATTCAACTATTTTAATCATAACAGTTTAATTTGTTTTTGCTAGTGAAATAGAAGTAAACTTTTAAATACAAATAAAACAAAAAATTGCACATAATGTTTATATGTACTAAAGTTAGCATTCTGAAAAAATAAAATGATGAACAATGAGCCATCTATTCTGGATCACATTCACAAGTCGTGTAAAGAGCTGAAACGGGGGTAGAAATTAACTTTTTAAATCAAGTACACTTGTCTGGTGACTTAGTGTACATTAACTAACAGAATAGAAGGTAAACTGCAAAGTTAAAAATGGATAAAGTGTAAGTGCAGCAATTACATTTAAACATGTAAGCTAAAGAAATACACAACTTTTCAAAATAACTGAACCTTTTTTGTTATTAAAAAAAACAGCACAAAGTTTTTGTTTTTAATCAGAGTAAAATTAGTATGGTTTTGAATAGTTAAGTCATGGATCTCGCACCTGCGCCAAATACAAGAATCTGCTCCAACTGCTTTATTTGAACCATACTTGCGCCAGAACGCGATATATATATATATTTTTTTTTTTTTTTTTTTTTTGCACGTCGAAATTCGATACTGTTTGCTGCTGTAATATCGCTATTGTTGAGAAATATTCCGGTTTATTCGGCGCTAACACTGATATTTATGTTGGTGAGTTGGTTATTTTCCCAGAGAGCTACGATGATTTGCGAGGCTAATGCTAACATTATTGTCAAGTTTTACGTTATGATGGTCATTTTCGTTGCGTCTGTCATCGATATAATAGCTCTATAGTATTGAGAATTGCTCCAGTTAATTTGAAGCTGTTGCTGATATTTTTTGTTGGTATGATGGTAATTATTGCCGAGTGCTATGATATTGCAATGTCCGAAATTTGCACCGATATTACTGAGAAAATGTAGATGTTACTGCGATGATTTACGACTCTAATGCAGACATTATTGCAAGTTATTGTGGTGGTCATTTTTGTCGAGTCTTTCACCGGTATATTAACGCTGCTGTTGAGAATTGCTCCGATTTATTCGGCACTATAGCTGATATTTTCATTGATGTGACAGTCATTTTCAAAGAGTGCTGTGCTTTTGTAACGTACGATATTACCGAATCTTACACAAACATTACCAAGAAAATGTCAATATTACCGACATTTGTGCCGATATGTACATTTTTGCGATGATCATTTCTGCTGAGTCTTCAATTTACTTAATATCCTTTGTCTAGATTTTCAACGGTATTGTAAGCGCCATCGCTAATATTTACGCTAGTGTAGTTGTCATTTTCGCTGAGGTTTACACAGATGTAATAGCAGCTAGTGCCGAGATTTGTGATGCTGTTTGGTGACTATAAAAAAATACGATATTACTGGGATTTTGCGCCGAGATTGCGATGGTATGGAGGGTTTTATCCCCGATATTTACGTTGGTGTTATATTCGTTTTCACCAAGGTCTATGGTAATGTAACATCAGCTATTGCCGAGATTTGCGACTCTGTTTGGCAACTTAAAAAAATACGATATTACTGGGATTTTGCGCCTATATTACCGTGATTGCAATGGCATGGTGGGTGCTATCCCCGATATTTACGTTGGTGTTATATTAATTTTTTCCAAGGTCTATGGTTATGTAATAGCAGCTATTGCCGACATTTGTGATGCCGATTTGGTGACATTCTTCTTGGGTATTGCTGGTGTTATAGCCGCTATGTCTGTGATTAGTGTCTGCTTGAGATCTCCGATTGATTTCTCTGTTTGGTTTTAATTGATTCGATGTAGAATGACTAGAACTTTATGTAATCTAGTACCTGAAAATTTGTCCCAAATGTCATTTTACTGCATAATCAGCGTGTAAAATTGTAACTTTAACTGCAATTGTATGTAAAATTGTTTCTTTTTATTTCATCAAACGAAGCTTAAAGATATAATTAATAGTTTAAATTTTAAAAGTTGAACTATTTTTTCAGTACTTAGACTAGCTTAAATATTTAGGAAACTGGATTTAATTAAAGTTGCCAGTAATTCTCATTATCATAATTGTTTGAAGTTGTTATGAAAAAGAAAAATTAAGTTAGTGCATTTGCAAATGTGAGAGATATGTTTATGGCATTTTTCCGGGAATTCTATATGGCATAGTGAGAGATATATGGCATTTTTCCGCCTACTTAAACTTGCTGTTGCCTGTTCCGAAAGGCATTTTTCCTGCTCCAAATCTTTCTGAATGAGTCGGAGCCCTGTTAAGTGTATTGCATGCACCCATGTTAAAAACTTACGTTCATGAATAAAATTTTATATGCACCCACTAATTTCGAACCCTGAGCAAAAAACGCCTATATTGATGTTGCAGATATTTCGAAAGAACCACTATTCTGCAAATAAAAAGCTGCTTCTTTCTCCTGGATTTGAGCATAAGTACCAGTTAGTCCAATTTTCTCACCATGTTGCTATTTTAAAATTTTGTTTCAAGGAGGCTTAAAATAAAATAAAAGGATCTCTTGGAATTCCTTTTATGTAACTAAATCTATGGGCGCGACAAAGATAACACCTGCACCCCCCCCCCCCCAGATTTGAAAAATTAAAAATAATGTGGAGGAAATTGGTATGATTCGCTAGAAATAAAAGTATGGTATAGGCTTTAAAATATTCAATGGATAATACAGTAGAGTCCTGATTATCCGAGTTATTGTGGACAAAGACCAACTCGGATAACCGAAAAACTTGGTTAAAGTAAAAATTAAAAATAAAATAAATAGTGTCTGTTTAAATGTATGTTTTGACCAGTACAAATGTTATACTATAGGTAAACCACATGCAATTAATAATATATAGTAATGCTTAAAGAGTTCTCTTACTTAAGCCTTAAGACCTTGAGAGACACGATAGGAGGATCAGTGTCATACAATGAAAAGGAATGTAAACATTTTGTTTTCTTGAGTGTTTGAGAGATCAAGTACCAATTTTTTTTGGTATTAGTTTTGACAAAGGAAAATATCAGGGGTAAAAAAAAAATTAAAGAAATATTTTCTGGCTCGGTTAAAGCGGAAACTCGGATAACCGGGGCTCAGATAATCGGGGTTTTACTGTAAATTTAATATATAACTATTAATTAAAATTTCATTAAGATAGACAATTGAAAAATCAAAGTTAAAACAAAAAGTTAACCGTCCTGCATCCCCTTGAATACCATCTTCAACCCCCTGAAAATCTGCTGACACCCATGACAAAACCTTTAAAGAATGTTTCTAACTGCAACATATGAAAATATTTTCCAGATTACCAAATATGATTTCTCGTTAATTTGGTAGTTAAACAAAATGGAGGGACTGAAAAGCAAAGGGGTCTAAGTGACTTTTCTTAACTTCCGAGAAAATATACTTTACATTTAACTTATTTATATTTAATTCTCTGAAAACTAGTGATATCTTCATTCATAATAATTGTTAGAATTTGAACAACAAATAATTTCCATTCAAATTTAATATAAATAAATAAAAAATTAAAGTTGTTTTCTCAAAAGTTAAGAAAAGTTACTTGGACTCCTTTGCTTCTCAGGCCCTCAATTATAATGCCTATTTGTATCTTATAGCAATTTTTTCAATGAATATTAATTTTTTTAAGCAACTTTGGAACACTTTTAAATAAATGTGTTGGGCGCTTCTAGCACATTTTGTAATGGGCCATCTTTAGATTAATTTTGTTGTAAAATAAAGTCTCCTTCAAAACCAAAGCTTAAATCTCTAAATTTTGAATATTTCATCCTATTTCTTTTAAAGTATGCATTATCTTCCATTAGGTGTACTATCCCGTACGCCATCATCTCATCCATCACATGGTAAGCTCTGTCCAACGTTTAGTCTTCACTCCTAATGCTACAATCGAGCACAAGCGGCTTGCAGTTGACCTTGCAGAAGTCATCATCCGATGGGAGATCCAAAGGCACAAAGAAGATGCAGAGAGGGCACTAACAGGCATAGACAAGAATGAGGTATATATTGCTGCTTTTACAATTTTATACCCCAGTGCCAAAGGATACGATCTGCTTTTTATGTGTCTTGTGTTCCTTTTAAAGTAAACTTTAGCTGGAAATGAGAGGTAATCACGAAAAGTATTACTATTGGCCATAACGTGACGCAACCCTTCCTCGTCATTCCCTTTTGGAACGTTTGCTAGATTTGGAAGTGGTTTTTTTTTATGGCTGATTTAAGTATGATTTTTATTTTTAGAGTTTTTTACTCTATGACAATTAAAATCATTCGTTGGAGTGGTGAATTAACAAAAATTTACATTGGAAAAATTTAAACATCTACAAATTGATTGCAATCTGAACTTGGGTTTTATAATGCAAATTTGAAGGTTTCTGTAAATATGCATTTCAACTTAAGAAAAGCATTTATAACCTTTTGTGATGTGTGGAAGTAAAATTAATTTTTAAATTGTGTAGCAGTGTTTTACTACTATTACTTTTTTTTTTTTTAGGTGAAAGGCGTTTATATAGTAAATACATAAATTTTAAAATCAGTAAGCTTACTTGGAGATTTTTTTGCAGAAATATTTCATTGAAACTGATGTGTACTAAATTTGGTCTTTATACCATTTGAAAATTTTATTAACACTTAAAAAAATTTCAACTTTACCAAAACTTACAAGTACGAATTAATAAAATTAAAGCTATTACAATTAAAATAATTGTTTAAAAACAGCAAACATTTAGAAAAACTTTTTGTTCTAGTTTGCAACAAATTGAAATGATTTAAAATTTAAAATGCGGGAATTGTCCATTGTGGTTGTTGTGACGCCTGATCACTGTAAATTAATGGTGCTGCGGTCGCTTGAGGAGCGAACGTAATTGTGAAGTATGAAGTAATAAAAGAGAGATGAAGTTACAGTCCACTCGTGTAGTGCTTTATTTTAGCTATGTTCAAAAAAGAAAGAGATAATTTTAATTAGAGCTATCGATGGCCCAAAACATTGGTCCGTCGAGCCGGAGGAGATTCAGTTGTGAACCATGAAGGTTGAAATGTGTTAAAATATGAGAACTGTGAAAATTTGAGAACTGTGTTTTCGCGTGTGTTGTAGAAGCTTTGTGCAAATGAGCTTCGTATGACTACTAATGACGATTACAGTTGTGTGTGCCTGGTCTCGTTAGCAGTCCTAGCGTGAGGTAAGATCAATATGGTCTTCCTAAATTTAAAAACTAATTAATTTCGCGTGGAAGTTAACTTTGTTTTTTAAGAGAGCATAACTTTGTTTTATGAAGTACATTACTTGTTTGAGTATAAAGTAATAATTGTGTTAATATTGTTTATTGAGAGTGTATTATTTCCGGTTTTTAAATAAAAATGTCAGGAATTACAAGATTAAATAAAGAGGAATTAAAATTCGTCGCGGAGGAGATAGGTTTATTAGTACCAGAAGGTGCTAAAAAGATTGAATTAAAACTTCAAATTGAGGAGAGTGAGGTATATAAAAAAGATATTGAATTTGTACAAACCATTATTGATGAAGTGCTCGAGGAAAAGAAAAACCTTAAGTCCGCTCATGAGAATCAAATTGAATTAGAAAAAATTAAGTTGCAACAAGAAGAAATTATGAGAGAAAGGATTAAATCAGAATTAGAATTAGTGCAGTTAAAAGCTAACCGAGAAAATAGCGTAAATTCAATAGATTACGAACGTAAAACAGAGACTTTTGAGTCAATTGATAGTTTAATAAAAAGCGTTAGAATATTAACAATCAAAGTGCCGAGTAAATCGGAAGGATGGGGTTTCTTTTTTACTTCGTTAGAAAGAGCGTATATTACTAAAAGTGTGCCTGAGAAGTATAAAGCTGAGATTCTGAGGAATTTATTAGGGGAAAGAGCTTCTAATATTTTAACCTATATTACCGAGAAAGATTTAAACAATTATGAGGAAATTAAATCAATTGTTTTGAGAGAGTACGAACCGACACCCCAAATTGTTCTAAAAAATTTTAAAAGTGCTTCAAGAGAAAATGAAACACATATGCAGTTCGTTTCGCGATTAACGACGAGTTTTGATTACTATTTGAAATTGAGAGGTGTGTCGGAATTCGAGACCTTAAAACAACTGATTGTGTCAGATAAATTGTTTCAGACGTTAGACAATCAAACAGCAGCTCATATTAATATAAGACAAGCCGATAACTGGTTTAAACCGTTAGAATTAGCAAAAGAGTGCGATTTATATTTTACTTCAAGAGGTAAAAGCATGTGCGAACAGAGAAAGGAGCAGAAAATTTACAACAATAAATTTAAAACCGCTTCGAAAGTGTTTTTCAATGAGGTAAAGAATAAAAATTGTGAGTTATGTTTAAATAATGAAAATCACCCATTATACGCGTGTCCTCAATTTAGAAAATTATCGGTAAACGAACGAGTTCAAATTGTAAAGAATAAAAATGCCTGTTTTAAGTGTCTGTCATACAATTGCAGTGTTAAAAAATGCGGGTATAAAAATTGCTTCTGTGGAAAAAATCATCATAGATTAATTCACTATGCTCCCAATGAGAACAGAAATGTTGAGTCTAGGAATGAGGCTACAGACCACGGGAATGATATACAAACGGCTGCAAAAAGCAATGAATATGTCCCTTTTTTCCCCCCCACGGGGCCTCAAACTATGCCATTTGTAGCTTGCGCCAGAAAATAAAAAGAGTATAATCTTGTCTACTACAGAATGCTTGATAAAAGATAGATTCTCGTGTTATCAAAAAGTGAGATGTTTATTAGACGTTGGGTCTCAAGTATGCCTAATGAGTAGAGAATGTGCACAGAGACTACAACTTAAGAGTGAAAAGATAAATCAATCTATTTCGTGTTTAAATAGTGCCTCTTTAATCGTAAATCGTAAAATTGTGGCAACCCTTGCGAACAAAAATAAGAGTTACGAAAGAGATATTACGATGCTGGTAGTAAAAAAAATAGCGGATTTAATTCCGAATCAAATTATCGATGCATGTGTTAGGATTCCCGATTCAGTTAAATTGGCCGATCCTAAATTTAATATTCCGGGTAAAATTGATGTATTAATTGGAGCGGAATATTTTTATGAAATATTAAAACCTGGAAAATCAAATGTTAAAAATACTAGCTTGATATTACAGGGTTCTGTATTTGGCTACATTGTAGGGGGTAGTATACCAATTTCCGATATAGTAAGACCTAATTATTGCGGTTTGATATGTGAAACAGAAGATCTAAATTCGAACTTAAAGAAATTTTGGGAGATTGAGGAGGTAGTAAATGAATTGCCTAAAAATAAGGAAAATTTAATTTGTGAAGAGCATTATGCGCGAACTCATGTTAGAGATAAAACGGGAAGATACGTTGTGTCCATGCCCTTTAAAGAGCATTGGTCATGTCTAGGAAATTCTAAAGACATTGCTCTAATGAGATTAGAATCGCTATGGACTCGCTTGTCAAGAGACCAGGAATACTTAAATTTATATCGTGAATTCCTTAAAGAATATGAGGAATTAGGACATATGAGTGAGATAAAAAATAGTATGGAGCCAGACACCACCTATTATATGCCTCATCATGGTATTTATAGGCCTCAAAAGAGTACTACAAAACTGCGTACTGTGTTTAATGCTTCAACAATAACAACTAGTGGGAAATCATTAAATTCCATTCAATACAACGGTGGGGTAATACAAGATGACTTGTTCTCCCTATTAGTAAGATTTCGTAAACATGTCTTTGCTTTCACTGCAGACATCCGTAAAATGTACCGAATGATAAACATAGAGGAGAATCGAATAAATCTTCAGAGAATAATGTGGAAGGAAGACATTAATGGTCCAGTTAAGGTATACCAGCTAAATACTGTAACGTATGGTACGGTTAGTGCGCCGTATCTGGCAATGCAAACTTTAAAGCAAATTTCCATTGACGAGGAGAAAAACTTTCCCATTGCGGCATCGGTTCTCTGCAAAGATCTATATATGGACGATGTTTTAAGTGGATCGAGCACACTGGAGAATGCAAAGGCCTTGCAACATGAACTTATTGACATTCTCAAAACGGCTCAGATGTCGTTACATAAGTGGTGTGGGAGTACTTCTGAGCTTATCCCTACCTCTGAAAAAGAGTACGAGTTTGCTTCTACGGAGGAAATAAAAACTTTAGGTCTGGAGGGCTAAAGTTGACTGTTTTACATTCAAAGTAGAAGTGGACAAAAATGCTCACCCTACAAAAAGATCGGTATTATCCATTATTGCCAGACTGTTTGACCCACTCGGGTTACTTGGTCCGGTGATAACAAAAGCCAAGATTTTTATGCAGCAGTTGTGGCTGCTTAAAATTGGCTGGAGTGAGAGGCTTCCTCTGAAAGAAGCAAGTGAGTGGCAAGACTTTGTGCGGTCTTTAGTAATTTTAAATGAAATCAACATTGGGAGGTGCATAGTGATTCCCAACGCTGAAGTAATTGAGATGCATGGATTTAGTGATGCTTCCGAAAAAGCATATGGCGCGGCGATCTACGCCAGATCTATCACTACAGATGGAGAGGTGAAAGTGAGGCTTATCACCAGTAAATCTCGAGTGTCGCCTATCAAGCTTGTAACCATCCCTCGACTGGAATTATGTAGTGCCGTCTTACTCGCAAAGTTAATGCATAAAGTACAAAAGGCATTACAAATGAGAATGACGTCCGTCTTCTACTGGACTGACTCGACAATAGTTCTATCGTGGTTGAAAAAGGAGTCTAGAGATTTGAAGACATTCGTGGCTAACAGAGTAGTGGTTATTCAAGAGTTAACAGATATTAATCAGTGGCATCATGTTCCTTCGGAACAGAATCCTGCAGACATCATTTCAAGAGGTCTGGATCCAGAGAAAATTCCCCAAAGTGATCTATGGTGGTTTGGTCCAACATTTCTGCAAGACAGAGCAATGAAGTTCCCTGGTGCTTGCAATGAAGTTTACAATTGTGAGTTATACCAAAAAGAGTTGAAAGATAATCGAGGGGAATCAGCTTGTCTATTAGTGCAAAATATAGAGATACTTCCCATCATTAATAAGTATTCTTCGTTCACAAAATTACAAAGAATTGTAGCATGGTGTGTGCGTTTCAAGGAAAATACCAAAAATCCACTGGAGACAACCACTGGTAGTTTAAATGCATCTGAATTGTCTGCATCTTTGATGTGCTTAGTAAAAAATGTGCAATTAGTGTATTTTGCTAAAGAAATTCAGTGTATTGAAAAGGGTCAACAATTACATAATTCAAGTAACTTGTTAAATTTATCACCCTTTTTAGATGAAAAAAACATACTTCGGGTTGGAGGACGATTGAGGCACTCCAACTTACCTGCAGAACAAAAACATCCTATGTTAATCCCTAACAATAATCAATTTTGTGATTTGATAATTAATCATTTTCATGTTTCTTATTTTCACACAGGTACTGAAGCAACTTTGGCCAACATTCGAACTCAATTTTGGATTATTAATGGCAGATCAAATGTAAAAAGAGTTATTAAGAAATGTTTAATATGTTTTAAAGCAAATGCTAAGGGTAAAAATCAAATAATGGCAGATTTGCCTAGTGCTAGAGTTAACATTTCGAGAGTATTCACCAAAGTTGGATTTTTAAGGTGTTCTTGTGAATGTTAATTGAATACAATATTGTTATTTCATTGTGTATTATATATTCCAGTATGATGTAAGGAGTGATAAGAGATATTTGTGATTTGTTTTAATATATATTGAAAATTTTTTTAAATGTGTCAAGGCGGGCGGTATGTTGTGACGCCTGATCACTGTAAATTAATGGCGCTGCGGTCGCTTGAGGAGCGAACGTAATTGTGAAGTATGAAGTAATAAAAGAGAGATGAAGTTACAGTCCACTCGTGTAGTGCTTTATTTTAGCTATGTTCAAAAAAGAAAGAGATAATTTTAATTAGAGCTATCGATGGCCCAAAACAGTGGTAATTGTTAGAAGTTTCATGTAAACAGTATAATTTAAATTTTTCATTTCTGCCAAAACTATTTTAAAAAATTCACATATGATCTCTTTGGCATAAATTTTCTATTTGATTTACACATTTGGGAAAATTTGAAAAAAAGTGTGCCGTAAAATCAAGGAAATTTTTAGAAATCCGACAGGGGACTTTTTTTCCTGAATTTTTACTGTTCAGGCTATTGATGACAGAGGATGGTGACTTGCTTTCAAAGCGAACGTCGTTGAGTAAGCACTAGAGCTCGTTTTCGAAGGGAAGAATTGATGAGATGAACGTCGTTGAGCAGGCGCTAGAACTTGTTTTATTTAGAAAAGAACTGTTCTCTCAAAGAAGAACTGAAAAGGAGAGCATCCACCGGCTTTCGAAGAGTAAAATTGTTCTCGCAGAGAACAGATATTAAGAGCATCTGTCATTGCAGGAAAACCGGTATAGGGCTGGTGCTGATCATCAGAATCAGAGTGACTGACTGCTCCGAAGAAGAATGAGGGGGATCTCTCCACCCTCCTAGACGAATTTCTTTTAGTTTTCCATTTGACACGAGAAGATGTGCACACTTGCTATTTAACGGGGAAAATAGGTATTTGAAGAAGACGCTATTTCACGGGATATATTCTTCGACACAGTGGATTGAGTTCTGACGTCGAACCAGGGTGAAACATACCTCCAGTGGCCCAAAAAAGCAGGATTAAGTAAAAAAAACGTTAGATGAATATTGGAGAGGTAGCAGCATGTCCCACGGCTCGCTCCCTGTCCGCTCGGAAAGACTTGAATTCACTAAACATCCTCCAGTCAGTTCTCCAACATAGCCACAGTTTAGCCATTTTTTTCCTGGACGTCCCAACGAAAACTCTTGGTCATGAGAAAAAGCACTTCTGTTCCACAATAAAACAAAGGAAAGAATGACTCAAGGAGCGCGCTTGACTCGGAACCCAGACCGGCTCCACCAATCAGGCGTCCACGTGGAGGGAGGCCAACGGATATTTCAAACGGCTCTTCCTTTTTCGAAAATCCTGTCCGCTCACGGGATGGTATGTGGGATATAGCCAAAATAAAAGAAAGCCGAAACGGGATATATACTGAAAAAGGGCTTGTTATTTCCCTTCCCAATGGCCAAGTGCTCTTTTTACAATTAATCATGAACAGCTTAAATTAGAATTTGATTATACAAGACTTGCATACATTTAGTGAACTAATTTATACCAGTTTGTGAAAAATGGTGCAAACACTTATAAAACAGCCTAAAAAAGAACCGTTGTGAATAATGGGGAAATACCACCTCAACACCACTACCCCAATTACTGTGTTGCTTAATTTACTTCAGAATATATCTATTGTGTTTTATTTTGTTGATTGTGTGTGTGTGTACACGCTTGTTTTTGGAAAATAATACTTTTATTAAATAATTTTTTAAGTATATTTTTAAAAAATTCAGTGGTTTATTTTGTTAACAGCGTTGCTTGTATATAAAAAGTACTTTATTTTAATTTGTAAGAAATATCTAAATGTGACGTTATTCGAAGTTCAAGTTGTATTGTTGAAAGTTAAACTAGACAAGGTTTTTTTTAGTAATTTTAACTTTTTATTAAAATTAAATGCCTAACCATGTGTTTATCAATAGAAACTTGTCTTTGAATTTGATATAAACTAATAAAAACGATAATTTAGATTGAGTTTTCCGAACTTCGAATATCCATTTTCATTCAAATACATGATTTTCTTTTTACAATTTAATTACCTAATTATATATGACACTTAACCAGTACTTTAAATTGCGTAGAAAGATTGCATTGTGCTTCAAATCTAAACAAACAAAAAAAACATAGCTAGTGGATTCAACAATCAACATTGCCACTGAACGAAGCTCTCCGTAACAGTATGGCTCTAACCTCGTCCTTGATAGTCGCATGATTTCCGGTTTCTGCTCGCTTCCGAAACTACTTAAGTTTGAATTTTAAAATTAACATGCGAAAGATGGGGGGGGGGAACAAAGTTTTTTCGTAATTTTGGGACATTTACAAGCGATTTAAAGCAATGGGGGAAAATGCTGCAATTCTCTATTGAATTTACCTAAAATGATGGTTTGTTTCTTCCGTCTAGTAATTCAATAATACATTTGTAACAAAAATAGTAATCAATTGATCAGTGTTTTTACAAAATTTTATCAATGATTTCCCTTAGTTTGTAAATCTCCCCCCCCCCCCCCCTCCCCATGGGTAAAATAGTTTAATTCAGTGTTACAAAAATATCCTTTGTTATAGATGTTAGTCTTTAATTTTCTTATGATGGAAATGTTAAAAATTAAGGTAGTTTATCTAAAGTTTTTTTATTTCGAATCTTTAGTCTTTTTTAATGAACATTAAAGCAAATCTAATGTCTTTTAACACCTTGCATACTCAATTGGTAAAGTATTTTAACCAATGCATTCCTGTATTACACATGCTACAACTGTTTATTATTGTGAATGCAGTTTCCCTAATTTAAAATAAGTACCAAACAAAGGCTGGCTGGATATAAGTTACAGAGTATTAAAAAAAAAAGATATGCATGATCTGTTTGTGTTGTGTACTATTTCATCTCTTATTATTCTAAAGTAAAGATTTCTTGCTTACTAGCAACCACAAGAAGTGATACAATCTGCCATGATCAACCTGAAGAGGAACAGCACAGACTCTTTAGACATAAAGCGTACCAGAAACCCATCAGGGCCTCCAGCTAAAGTCACAGATAGATACAAACCTGTTGATAAGGAACATGCGGATTCTGTTGTAAATTTTCTACTTAGGATGGCATGCCAGGTGGGTTATTCTTGTTTTTAGTTTGTCTTGTATCCAAAGAGAGGTAATTAGCAATAAAAAAAAATATATGGAATTGTGGGAATAAGTAATTCTGGAAATCGGAGAATTAGAGACATTGTAACAAATTAATGAATATTTAAGACACTTCAAATAAAAGGTAATAAATAAAATTTTACGGTTGAATTTGTAATATTTTTTTAAGTCTCTTGCGAAATAAAATTGCAGTGACTTGTTGTATAAGTAGCTTATTTCTTTCCAGGTGAACGAATCGTCATCTTCATCCGGCACCACTGGGGAATTGCTGTCCCGAAGATGTGTGTCGCTCTTAAAAACGGCCCTGAAACAAGATGTATGGCCAAATGCAGAAATCAAACTGGGATGGTCTGATAAACTCCTCAATACGGTTAAAGTATGCAAGAGTTTTAATCACTTATGAAATTTTATTCATTCTTTCCTGTCAAACGTAGCTTAAAATCAACTTTGTAATATACTATAACTCAAACTTATGAATTTAATGTTTGTGAGAATTATTCAATTTATAAATGTCATATTTTGTTATCTTATATTTGTAGAATTTTTATTCTTTTTATCTAATAATGCACCCTATTGCACGAGAATGGTCTTTCAATTGTGACAATTTATTGCAAGAAGTCTTTTTATGATTATTGGATAACTTGAATTACAATTGTTCGATTTTTCTTTATATTACAAAAAAAAACTTTTTATTTTAAAAATGACTGTCCGAAATATTTAAAAATCATTGTAAATCATCTTCTGCCACTATTGACTTAAAAACAAGAAAAAAACTTAAGTCTAACAGATTTCATTCATTATTTGCCTGTATCATATTAGTTTCTAACATAGATACTTACCTTTATGTTAAAAGCATTTTTATGCTTAAATAAATGTTTGGAATTGTGTAAGAATGTGTTAATTCTAATATAATTTTCTTTCTAGGAGACACAAACTACCCCTAACATTGGAAACATTTGTACTGCTTTAGAACTCTTGGCCTTTTTAGTTAGCAATTTAAGAAAAGAAGCTATTTTAACAACTTTCAAGCCTCTACAGAGAGGCATTGCTGCTTGCCTGTCCTGCAATCACATCAAAGTTTGTTTTTAAGCTTATCTCTTTTGTTTATAGTATGTCTTTGGACGGTTTTATATATTGTCCAGGATAAAATGATCAATGCCACAAAAAACTTAGTGTTAAGTTATTTATACATTATTAAAAAAATCCTGTTCAATAAATATGAACCTTGTTTAGTTATCAAAAGTTTAAGAAAAGACTAAGACAATATTTGCATAATTTTTCAATCGTTTTTATTAAATCTATGTTGATTTAAATTTTTCTCTTTTAAAGAAGTTTGAAGATTATAAGTAAACTGATTATACATTAATCAATCATACTAACTCTTTAATAACTATGCATGTTTTCCAAACAATGAATGAACATATTGTTTTCTATATAAAAACATTCTGTACAAAAATTTCAAAATGTTGGATTTTCATACTTTGATGCATTATTCATTTATTATTTATAAAGTTTATCATTTCAGCCAATGAAAGCTTATAAATTTAAATTTTTGATCAACATTTGATCAAATATTGGAAGCCTTCTATTGGCATGAAAGCTTTTTTTTTTTCAAATTCACTAATATTAAAACTGTGTAGTTGTCTGAGAGGACTACAAAATAGAAATTAAACAGACTTTGTTGGAAATATCTTGGGCACTAATTGGTGGTTGTTGTGTCAAATACTATTTTTTTACTTTTAAAAAATATGTTTTATTTAAGTTTGTTGTACATATAGAAGTTTGGGGAATAAAACTATTTTTAAAATATATGGATTTTTGGCATAAAATCGCAGCTCTTTCGAAATTACCTAGATCCTAAACATACGAGTTGGCTTTGGACCATTGTAATTCTTTGATGAAAAGTTTGAACTAGAAAAGAATATTATACATGCAAAACTATACAATATGCAGTAATTAAATACTTAGAATTCTTAAACCATGAATTTAAATAAACAATGAAAATTGTCATTGCTAAAAGATTAACACATTAAAAGCTTTTTCCAAGTTGGATATGTAATTTAAACTTACAAAAACAATGGGGCCAATCAAACGAAGTTTCTTTATTCTGCGATTCATTCAATATGAAAACAATTAAAATATTTGTCTAAGAATATTTGGCAGCTGCCAATAGGAGAATTATATTTAACATTTAAATTATTGCTATACAAATAAATGATGATAAATATTAATTGCAACATTTCTTCATGGAATCAAAATGTCAAACTAATAATTTTTCATTTAATTTAAAAGTTTCTTAGAAAAGTGGTAATCTAAAACTGATAGCATATACAACTTCACAGATTTATGCCAAGAGAGAAAACATTTCTGGTATGGCTGTGTTAATGCATTGAGATTCTTAAAAAAGTTTTCAATTTAATAAAAAAATTTACTGATCTTTTTTTTTTTTTTTATATATTCCTGAAATGGCAGTGGTTTAAATTTTGTAGTAATGTTTCCATATTTTTACTGTTGATGGACACTGTAAGCTTGCATAAAGTAGGTTTTGAGGTATCATACATGAAGTTTCTTGTTTTGTTGAAGAATGCAAACATACAGGTGAACCATAGACGATAAGTGTTTAACATGAAATATATGTTTATTAATAAGAGTCATTTCAATTGTGTTATGTTTGGTTACTGGTACGACTTAAAAAATAAGGTATTTGCTCTACTCCATATTGGTTATTAAAATACTTTTTGTCGATACACTTTCATAGATCTCTTGATATTTGGCTGAAATATACTTATACTATGATTTATATTATAATAGATTATTAACTTTTAATCATTAAGTATCATTATGGAAGTAAGTGGCTTGCTTTTATGCACTTGTGGTTTACTTTTTTTCAACTTACAAAAGTTTGCAAGAGACATCATGCCTTGGAAATTGTGGCTAACCAACACAATATTTTTTACTTCTAAAAGGGTGGATATTTTATATATATTTACCTTATTATATATTTAGTATAATTTAATTTGATATAATTCAGGCTTTAATTTGTCTTTTTACAATTCCTCTCCTAAATTACTTCCAAACTTTTTTTAAATACTAACTTATAATTCAAGTAGTAGTTATCAAAATAGTGGAAACACCTGTAAATAAGTGACATTTAAGAATGTGCTTCATAAGCATTAAAATATAATACTAGCTACCAGGGGTTTATTACTATAAAAAGTATATATCATGGTAAGTATGAGATAGCTTTAGAAAAGTTCTTGGATTTTCTTGGATTTTTTTCCCAAAAACTTAAACTGTCAGACGTCACAGACTGTCAAAAAGGCTAAATCGTAGGAGCCTGACTAGCTGGAGCAACTGTGACTGAAACATCCCAGCTTTTAGATGTTTCTTGAGGTGCGTTGTCTAAAGTTATGACAGCGTAAACACAAAGCGGCAAGACATGGTCAGCAGAGCAAAATAGAGGACGGAAGGAGAAGCTGAGTAAAAGAGACCGACAGATTTTGAAGTGGACTGTAATGTCTAAAAAGAAAACAACTGCAGCCAAAATAACCGAAGAACTCAATCAGCATCTGTATTCTCCAGTGTTAATTACAGTTAGTAAGCACCTTTATAAACAGAATATTTATGGCAGATCAGCAATTCCTAAGCCATTTTTCACTGATGTTAATGCTAAATGTTTGTCTGCAGTGGTGCCACAACCACAAAACCTGATCGATTGATAGGTGGTAGACAGTTGTATGGTCAGACGAATAATCTTTCACACTTTTCCCCACTACAGGACAGGTATACGTTTGTAGGACATCTGCACAATAGGGTAGAGTAATAGTATAGGCAAAAATATATGATTTTTTTTTCAAATATCAGTTTGTAATAGTACGGAAAAGTTATCATTTTATGCCATAAAGATTAGGCTGAAGAAGTTTTATTCTATCTTTTCATCTTGAGGTTCTGTTCTGAGGTTATATTTTACCAAACTAGCTGATTATTGGTAACATTTGGTAAAAATCAATTTTTTTTAAATCGGGTTTCAAATTTTTAGTATAGCAAAAGTGTAAATAAAAATTTGAAATTGCCAATATAATTATAAACTTAATATTTATAACTTGGGAGCAGTGCCTTGTGTTTGCTAATGCTTGTCAACCCCCAGGAATTGTTTCACAAACAAGTTGCATGCGCCTGCCCGATACCTCTACTCTTGTGGGTCACGGGATTGACAGTAAATAAAGGTATTCATTAGTTGAGTAATGCATTATAAAAAAATTATTACTAGTAGCAAAGTTAAAATAAGAACAGAACTGCAGTAAAGAGGCATGACAGTGTGAGGCATGATTTAAAGCTTTATGAAACAATGAAAGAGCCGACCATTCAAGAACCTGGCAAGAAATGAATTTAAGTACCAAGAGCATAATTATCTAACAGAGACTACAATACTTGCTGATAAAATTAGTCTTCTGATATGATGGAAGGAATGTCAATACTGGAAGAAATTGAGTAGTAATAAGGCTGCCCGAAGTATTTAAAAAAAAAACTTTCAGGGGTTTGTATGCCAGTTCTTTTCAAACGAGCTTCCGCTACGACATCTAATGCAACTTTTAGGACCTTGCACGTTCTCTGGTATTACTGAAAAAGCATTGACTAATTGTCAACAGTTGGCATTTCTACCGTTTGAAACAATTTCAGTAAGCTTGCCACAAGTTGATAGAAAAGAATTGAGCATTGATCTATAGTACTTATTTGATGTTTGCCAAACTGTGGTTAGTGGACTGTGCTCAACAACTTTGTCATGACGAGAACCTGGGGCATTATATTCAAAGTTATTAACAACTGCATTTTGTATTATGCTTTTATACATGGCAAACAATAATCCATCACAGAATCTATACATGCTAGCAGAATATGTTATAAAAGTTTATGCTCCATGATTGGTCTATGCATCATGGTGGCTCATAACTAAAATTCACCATGGAACTGAAAGCTGTAATCAATCCTGTGATTTAATGCAATGGTTTCTTTGGTAGTCCAGAATATTTACTATTAACTATGATTATAAATGATCGGAAATTCGTCAAGGAGCTTGGTCCACATCGAATCTTGGCTTCAAATGCTACATTGGAGTATGTAAATTCACAATTCCTGATTTCCTACCTTGAAATCATCAATTGCCAGAATTGAGAAAGAACTGAATGGCTCAATTTACCATGGACATTTCTGATGAAGCTTTCAAAGAAATCATGCTTGATGGCAAACCTGAACTGTGAATTACCAAATTACCTATGTGATATTCAATCAATGACCTATATCAAGTTTTTACGCATTATTTGTAAATTTCATGCCCTGAGCGGGACCTCTCTGTATTATATGTACCTTGTGTTGCCTTTGCGCCATAAAAAAAAATCTGTATTATATGTCAATGAAATACTTTTGCATGCTAAATAATATATAAGAAATACTACTTTTCCACACTACTACTTTACATTTATCAAATTTTCATTTTTTCTCTCCACCCTACTTACTCATGTGTGGGATCATGATTGTCTCATTCCAATTGCCAGATTTGGAGGTGGATCTGTCATGGTATGAGCAACCATGTCGTGGTTTTCTACTCACCCAATCTTAACCCTGGAAGGAAGGATCACTGGAGAGAAATGTAAAGAAATTTTAGTTGACCAGGTCCATCCTATGGTGCAAACTTTGTTTCCTACTTTAGATGGAATTTTCCAGGATAAGGGTCCTCATACAGCAGGACTTGTCCAATCATGGTTTGATGAACACAAGGATGAAGTGAAACATCTACCTTGACCCACACAGTCCCCCGACCTCAATATAATCGGACTGTTATGGTCTATTTTAGAGTGTTCAATCCAGAATCAATGTCCTTCACCACATCTCCCCCTGGAACTATCACAATATCTTCATGAAGAATGGTACAATATTCCTCTAAACACTATTCAGCACTTGTATTATTTGATTCTCTTGTGAATCCAAGCTGCATTACATGCTAACAGTGATTCTATGCCATATTAGTAAAGGATTCTTTATAAATCTAGGGTGTTTCCATTATTTTGAACCACCTGTATATTTCAACGAGTTCACATTAATACTAGCCATGAAGCTAGTTGTTTATGAGAAATGTAGAAGGTACTTGTGATTTTTTTTATAGTTGAATCCTCATTTGAACTTATTAAGAAAGCAGTATAAAATCCAGAGAGAACTATTATGGTTGAACTTTTAAAGTTATCTTCAAAATTTATTTGAGATGCTTTTTCCTTGCTTAGATGATTTTTCCCTTATACTTTCACTTCAAAGTATAGTGATAGTTCAACAATAAAAAAATTGTCTATGATTGTATTCAATTGTTGTTAATTGTTTTTCATGTATTTAAAGATTTGAAATTTCACAGCCAGGTTTCTTGCACAAACTAATTGAATTTAAATAAATTTTTAAAGCTTTTGAATTGCCTCGCTTGTGTAATGGTTTTGAATGTAAGACTGTCCAAAGAAGTGGTTCTAAAAAGTGTTTCATAGCATATTTTATGATTTCCATTATGAGTTTATTCATATGTTTTTAAGAGTTTGAATTTCTTTTTAAAATGTTAGTAACGTGACATACCATTAAAATTATACTAAATATAATTCTTATAGGTCATAAAATCTGTTCATAATTTGCTAACACGTCTTATGAATCTCTTCCCCACTGAACCAACGAACTCAAATGTGGCCTCTAAATATGAAGAACTGGAAGGCCTCTATGCTGTTGTCAGCAATGTTATTATGGATGGTTTGACAGCTTACGAGAAGTAAGTTAATATGATTCTGTGAAATTACTGACAAAGTTTTTTTTTTAATTGGAACATTAAGTGTATATGCAATTTTTAATAATGTTACGCATTGCATAGAAAATATTTATGAACTCTTGCCTTATTTAAGAAAATTAACCATGCCACATTGCAATTAGAGGGTAAAAGACATTAAAAAAAATTCTAGGATTTTTTGACAGTAAAGATGATTTCATTGTTTAAATGTAAGTAAATAACTTAATTTGCAAACTTTTAAAGTAGGATAATCGCAGAGCTTAGGAATATGAATTGAATATCATCATAACTGCTGTATTTGGGTGGTGTTCACCAGCAGCTTTTGTTGAGATGTTTATAAATTGGAATTTGAGCAAAACTGAATTCATGTTGTAGGTTAGAAGGGTGAAAGTATGCTGGGTAGAATGTTGTATACAGTATTGTAAAGGGGAACAGTGCAAAAAATTGTAAAACGCTTCAATCGGGGACCATGTTTTGCCCATTCTGGGAAATCTATGCAAAGACACAGTATTAACTCATTCCATCCGGATGACATGACAGCTGTGTCAAGGCCAAACGATGCAACATTTGTGTTTTATCCCTTTCATTCCCCACCACCACAGGCATAAGAGGAAATCGTTCCAACTTTCTCGGTCTCTCACTCAGACCCCAACTGTCGGAACTTTTCATGGTGTATACCTGTTGACTCAGCATTTGTCATTATATTTTTGAAAATTTACAGGCAAGGTTGGTAGAACAAATTACAAAAGGGGTTAATTGCTCAACAGAGCACTAATAGATGTACATAATAAGTTTTCTACTTGGTGTATATTGCTTAATATTTTGCTAAAATTATGCTTGCTTAGCTATAAGTAACAAGTTTTTAGATAGTTTGATTAAAAAAATTTGAATTTCCATATAGATCTGATGTATAAATTTTGTTTATTTGGAAATTTATACTTTTATCAAGGTCTCCTACAAACACACCACAGACACTCTACTCAACCCTCATGTTCTTGAAATCTGCTATTCTCAGCAATCCTTGTTACATCGATCGACTGATTTCAACTTTCATGCGAGTACTTCAAAAACTGACTAAAGATCACTTAACCCCTCCACCTGATGAAGGTTAGAAAACTTCTTTTTTTTTTAATTTCTAAAACTCCAGCACATTTCTTTGTTGACAGCTAAAGAGATTTTATATTTTTAAAACTAAAATTACCAATTTACTTGCAAGTAACAAGTTATGTTGAATGCTGAATATTTGGAAGGAAAGCACTTGTAGATTTTTAACTTTTTTGTTTAAACAAAACAGAAGTTTAATAAAAGTTTATTCTTTTTTATGTTATTCATTCTTATTCTAAGAAATTATAAATTTGATCAACTTAAAAGAATTGCATCTTTTATTCCAGTATCATTGGTAACTGTGGTTGGAATGTGTTTAATTTTTTTTATGCAAATTCTTTTTCACCCTAAATTGCATATCATTCCAGTGGGCACAGACATGCTAATCTTATGTCTCGACTTTGTGAAGAACCGAGTGGGTGTAATGGGATCTGACATGCGCAAGATCTACATCGGCACCATCCTATGCAGCCTTATTGAGAAGTCCAGTGATGTGAAGGTTCTCAAAGCCATCACAAAAATGGTGGAGGAATGGGTAAAGAGCAAATCTACTATTGCGGTCAACCAGGGCCCCAATGTCAAGGAGAAATCCATTCTCCTGGTCAAGATGATGCAATTCATCGAGAAGAGGTTCCCTCAAGACATGGACCTAAATGCGCAATTCCTGGAGTTGGTGCATTATGTGTACAAGTGAGTGAAAAGATTTACGTAGCAGAAAAGCTTATTTTTTATTTGAAACTCTTGTTAAGTTACTAATGTTTACAACAGCTGGGCAAACATACATTTTGTTGGTTATTTTATATTTCCCAATGAAATGTGCCACTAATAATTTAATATTCATGTCAACTACTAATTGATTGATTTAGTATATAAATCAATTAATTAGTTGCAGAAATACTTGTATTATTAGGTTAGAATTGTTGCTGTAAGCATTTTATGCACATGTTGTATCAATAAACAGAATAAAATTAAAATACATTCTTAATAAAGATGTATTAAAAATAGTTTTTCTAACTTCCAATATCTTATCCAAGCTTTTATGCAATTCACAGTAATTTTCCTAACTTTTTATCTACAAATAAAATACTATTCTTCAAAAAACATGTGTTTCCACTATGTAACAGAACCTGTTGCACAACCTTGTTCATCTTTTACAAGTGAAATTTTTCAAAAATACTTAACACCAAAAGTTTTTTTAAAAAAATGTTTCATAAGAAAAAGTTCTTAAAACATCAAACATTCAAATACTTAGTTACAAAATTGACAGTTCGGCATGAATTGGGTTTCTATTTTGCAAGTTTGAAAAAATTTGCCTTTGCTTGTACCATTGAGGGTAAATAAATCCCATCCTGCTCCAATAGAATTTTTTAACTTGTATGTGGGGGTTTTTTTGCAGTAACGAATCTTTAACACTAAAAAGACTGAAACTTAGCATATACCTATATTGTCCAAAAGCAGTCAAAATGACTGCATTGTAAAAGAATAACTAATATGTAAAGAAATTTGTGTAACATATATATATATATATATACCGGAAATGAAGGGGGGGAGGTAACTACAATTATTAATAAACGCATTTATATGTTGTACAAAATTCTAAGAAATTGTGTTATTATATACATGTTTTTCTAATTGAAATTAAAAAGCAGTCAAAATGACTTCCTTGGGCAATCTAGTGTTAACAGAGTGGCTACAGAACCTGGAAATTGGGGGAATGTCAGGGAGCTTTCTGATGCCGGAAAAAATCAGGGAAATGTCAGGGAACTTTTTAAAATTTCACAAAAATCAGGGAAATTTTCTTTTTTCCAATGGCATGTTTCCCCTTTCATCTGTATTTTGGTGCCATTTACCCTGAGAATTGTGGCAGTAATTGTTCGAAGTTAATGCTACGGAAAAATTTTAACTTTTCATTACCGCCAAAACTATTTTTTAAAAATTGGCATATTATCTTTTTAGCATACATGTTCTTTTAGATCGCACATCTGGAAAAGTTGGGAACATGTGAACAAAAATTTGCCGTAAAATCAGGCAACTTTTTATAAATCTATCGGGGAATTTTTTTTCATGAATTTTGTGACCACCCTGTTTAAGGAACAATGCACTATATAATTTGTAAACATGCAGGCTTTAGAAAATGAGATAATCGACCTTAATTTCTAAATGACTTCTTTTCCAGAGATGAATCTTTGAAAGGGACAGAGCTCACTGCAAAACTCGAACCAGCATTCTTAGCTGGCCTTAGATGCGCACAGCCCCACATTCGTGCCAAGTTCTTCGAAGTGTTTGATAGTAGTATTCGTCGCAGACTGTATGATCGGGTGCTCTACATCGCATGCTCACAAAACTGGGAACTAATTGGCCCACACTTCTGGATTAAACAGTGCATTGAACTTATTCTCGTTACTGCAACAGATGGAGCTGCTGTCCAATGCTCAACACCAGCAGCCATGTTGCCATCTATCACTTCAGTTATTGAGCAGGCAGATACTCAGGATAAGGCCGTTTTTGCTATGGCCTCACTGGCTGTGAAAGAAGAGCCTACTGATGTGGTAACTGTGGAAAAGCGAGAGGTAGGGATGTTCTTGTTGTTGAATTGGAAGAGTTTGAGGATTGTACTTATCTGTGGTCTTGTACGTCTGTAAAAGCTTTGTTATATAACTTTAATTTTGTTTGAAAAAACTGTATAAATAATTTTCTAAAACTTATTATTTTCCTATGTGTGTGAGTTTGTTTAGCAATTTTATTAATGTATAACAGAAATATTTGTATATTTGGTTCAAACTCAATATACTAATACACCATGGTAAATACTTTTGCAGTTATGCAAGTTATTGAGGGTTCGTTCACTTCCTAGAAATTAAGGCCTTGGAAAATTCCTGGGACTTTTTTGGAACTCCTGGAAATATTTAAAAATAGCATTTGGACTCCTGTAAATTATTAATTTGCTTACTTATTTAATGATAAAGGAAGATATTTTTGAAAATTTTAAGAATTTTTTGTATTTTATTCCAAAATTTGAAAATGCAATTCAAGTTCATAACTTCCCCACTAGGTGGCGTTAAGTAGTAATTAAAAAAGATTCCTCCTCATCTCTCGCTTGAGCTTTAAGACAGGGGGTTGAACCAATAAGATCAGTGATAACAAGCATTGCTGGTTGCTCTAGGTGTTGCGTGTGGCTTAAGAAATAACAAATATGGAAAACAAGTTACGTGAAGTGATGGTTATTTCTTGAGGTTTGCCTTTGCTTTCATTTTTTTAAGTAAATATGATCTTTTATAAAAAAAAAACTTAATGCAGAACCAGTTCTAAAAAATAGTGTAAAATATTTTATGAGAACCTATAAGTTTTGTGAGAAAATTATTTAAATTGTGTTGTAGGATATGTTTGATTTTTTTTTTTCGGTCAAGTATCTTCTAATAAAGCTACACTATCACACATGTGAGATTGTTTTTTATGCTCATATGAGGGGGTCTATGCAGAAGGAAATTTGGGTCAGTTTAATGACCCTTCACAAAATTCTATGACCAACAAACAGACCGTTAACAAAATTCCATGTTCCAGAAATGGACCTTTCACAAAATTCCTTGTCAAAAAATATGCATCAGTGATTGAGATATTTAAATCATCTATGAGTAAATGGATATCATTGTAAATATTTGTTGTATCCACTCATCATTAAAAATGTTAAACTTTTTTTTATTATTGCATGAAAGCTTTACAAATATGTATATGAAAGGAAATTATTAACAAAATTTTTTTTTTTTCACAAAATAATTTTTTTCCAAAAATTGAACCCTGCAAAAAAAAACCTGGATAGACCCCTGTATGTATACATGAAAAATTGTGGCATGTGAATGTAGTCAATGTACAGAGAATCTCATTTTGTCACAATGTTAGAGCATTTTTGGAGAAATCTAAATACATTTTCAGCATTAATCTCATTTTAGATTTTAAAATACTTTAGCTTCTCTTCCGACTTGTGTGATAAAAAATGCTTCACTTGCTTCAATCTCTCTCTCAAAAAAAGATACCTTTATAGCTGTATTAAAGGTCGCCACCTTTGGAATTTTATCATTATTCTTGTATTGAAATTTTCAAGTGTCATTTCATATTCCAAGAAAGCATTTTGTTCACACAATACTCACATTCTGAGTACATGCAAATTTTAGGATTGCAAACAATTTGATTTTTAAATGAAGAAAATTCGGTGCTTAGGCTAATACATATTTTCAATGTATGTTCAAGAAGAGTAGTTTTATTTTGGTAGCCACAAACACATACATTTTTAGTATTTTGTCAAACTAAAGAATACATTTAAAACACAAACCTGTGTTTTGGAAACATTGGAATAGTTTTTGCAAAGCTATTTATATGCTTCATGCAGGTCTATGACAAGTTTGTAAAAAATTTATATATTTTAAGCAAATGTCAATGTTTTAAGCTAAAAAAAATTATTAGACATTAGTGTAATTAAATGTAACATTAATTATGAAATAATCAAATGTTGGATGCAAGTTTTTATGGGCAACACCATGTTTTTTTTTTGTTTTTTTTTTTAAATATCTAATTGGTCATCAGTTTCTATTGTGGAAGTTGTAATACTAAACTTATTTTCTGTGATATACTAAAGGTCTACCTTCAAAACAAGCCTAGTATTGAAAAGTATCCGTCAAAATTTAATTCATTCTTTTTACTTTCATTGAAAATATGTTCCCAAAATTAACTTCTGGCTAATACCACTGACTTTAAAATACATTTATCTATTCCCATCAGGAAGACATTGACATTGAAATGCCCCCAGCCGACGAATCCAACTCCAAAGCTTCCAAGCTCAACACTCAAGCTCTGTTGAAAAAGCAAGCCAAATTCCAAGAGATTCTGTGTCAAGTGTCGACCATGAGTCTTCTCAATGCCACATCTCAGCTGTGTCACCTAGATACGGCACTAGCTAACCAGCTCTGGGTACAGATGTTCCCGAGATTGTGGAAGATATTCAGCGAAAAGCAGCAATCGGTAAGTGTGAATTTAAAATAGCAATCGTCTATCTTTTTTTTTTTTTTTTTCTTTTTTTTTTTTTTTTTTTTGCTATTAATGCTATTTTTAACAAAAGCGGTTTGTCGAAATATGGCTTCAAAGATTGTTTGAAATTTGTTTCAAATTATAACTACAGATGGTTATCGAAATAATGGAAACACCCTAGATTTATAAGGAATCTTTTACTTACCTATCGTAGGACTCGAGGATGAGTTTTTTCCACCATGTGGCGGAATTACGCTTTTTTAATTTTTTAGAAAAAAAATAATTCTGCTTTTTCAAAGATAGTTCCTCTTTTCTAATTATTGAAAAAAAAATCTGTTTTTTCCCGATTTTTCTATGCCACAGATAAATAACCTTTTTTCTAAGGCTGAATCGTGAAGCAGCTTCCCTTCCGCCCGATCGAGAAAAGCGGAAATCCTACGACATTCCTGCTCCAAATACAAAAATCTACTGAAATGCATCTTTTTAGTTACGTTGGCGCTTAAACTTGCATTTTATACTTTTTCAACTGCGCCGAAATTTAATCCTTTGGTGCCATTTTTTTCTCTTCTCAAAATGTAATTTCCTTCATACTAATTCACGCGATTAATGTATACAAATAATGTGTTTGCCTTCAAGTCTGACATCCACGGAATTATCGTTTGTTGTACGTGTTGGTATGTGATGCTCGTTTTCGCCAATCGTTACGTGATGTAATGTTCACTACTGCCGAGATTTGAGTGGCTATGTCATGCGTTATTGGTAGGATTTAAGTTGCTGTGGTTTTCATTTTTGCGGAGTATTACACCAATATAACGCTATTGTTGAAAATTGTTCCGGTATATTCGGCATTTTGCACTAGCATTACCAAGAGAAGATCGATATTACCGAGATTTGTGCCAATATTGTGGATGCTATCACCGATTTGCACGTTGTTGCGATGTTCGTTTTTACCGATACCTAGATTTTTGCCGGTATTGTAAGAGATATTACTTATAGTATTTTTGTTAAAGTGATGGTCATTTTCGCCGAGGTTTACGCTAATATAATTCCAGCTATTACCGAAATTCAACACCGAATTGTAGCCATTTATCTAGTTAATGCGATAGCCGTCATATTCATAATTAGAGCCTGTTTAAGGTTAAATTTCGCCGTTTGATTTGAATCTATCAAATTTTTATAATCACATTTTATTATCATTTTGTATAAAAATATTCTGAATATGAGTAAAAATTTTTATTTTTTTAAATAATCTGTGTTTGAAGTTATTTTAACTGCAATTGTATATAAAATTGTTTGTTGCTTTTTATTTTACTAAACAAGCTTAACAATATGAATAAAAATTTAGATTTTAAGATTTTTTTTTACTTGTAGCTTAAAAATTTAGAAAACTGAGTTTAATTAAATTTGGCCTGTTTGTCAATGTTTTATAATTACTTAAAGTTGTTTGACTCATTGAAATTTTGAAGTTTTTGTTTGCTTTTATATGATTTTTTGCTTTGGAGCTATACCATGCAAGATGACAGCTCAAAGTGTATCTAGGTACCACTATTTGAAACCATTTTTGCTCACGGACGGACAGAAATGGTGCAGTGTTATAAATGCACATGGAAAAACACAATTTTTTTTTAAAGTATAACTTAAAATGTGTCTTACGCATAAAATTTTTGGATTTTTGTTTTCAGCTTTTTGATTTTTACCAAACTCATCTCCGAGGACTGCCTTTGGCAGGTAATACATCTTGAATTCACAGGGAATTGAATCATACAAGTACGGAATAGTGTTTAGAGGAATATCTTACTATTTCTCATGGAGATATTGTAAAAGTTCCTGAAGTGATGCCAGTAGAGGACATCGATTCCAGATTGAGCGCTCTAAAATAGACCATAAGGGTTTGCTTGTATTGAGGTTAGGGGGACTGTGCGGGCCAAGATAAATGTTTCACTTCATCCTCATGTTCATCAAACCATGATTGGACAAGTCCAGCTGTATGAATAAGAGCATTATCATCTTGGAAAATCTCATCTTCAGCAAGAAACAAAGTTTGCATCATAGGAACTTCACTGTTCCATTAAGACTCCACTGTTGGTCGTAAGCGCGGAGACATTGTTTTCAATTGTGTTTCCGACGAGGTTTGGCAACACCAAACAACTGTTTTGTTGTCTCGGATTTAAGAGATTAACAAAGAAGCTAAAAACCGAAAATGCTTTAATCTTAATTATTTTAAAATGTCAAGGTTAAACAGTATTCTCAAGAGTGGTGGTTTATATATATATATATATATATATATATATATATATATATATATATATATATATATATATATATACACCAGTTTCCTTGCATCATAAATTCATGCAAGGGATCAAATTTTGCATTCTGGTCTATCTGTACATCTGATATAAAGATTTCTCATGGAGTAACTGATGTCAAAGTTCATATAAATTCTAAAAAGCAGAATGACAGCATTAAATGTTGTTGCGGTTTGTTGAGGGCTCTAAAAATTTCTCAACAATGCACAGTGAAAATGACTTCTTTTGGAAAAGATTTAGAGATGTTTAAAAGTACAAAATTTATTTACAATAAAAGAAAGAAATAACTTGCAATTGGCTAATCATTCCTGTGCGACCCGCACACTAGATCGAGTTACTTCATGCCGATAAGGCATGGAAAAGAAAGGAAAAGCAAAAAAGGACGAAGAGTACTCGATCCATACAGTATAAATACTTGAACCAACGGTCACATGACCGGGTAACAAAAATTAGCATAAGAAAATTAGATCACCCTACCACACCAGTTTCTAAATCTCAAAAATACAAGTCGGATCAAATCAAGTCAAGTCACAAACTTACAAAGTAAGTGAAGTGAATTCATCCAATCCGATTTGTTGATATGTCGTCAAAACATCGGTAAAATACCGGGAAAAATTTAACGTGAGATATAAATGGAACCGCACAAAAAAAGTAAGTTTATAATTTATATAAAAACCTCCGTGAGTTTCCCAACAATGGCCCGCCTATATCACCAGGGGTCGCAGACGGCCTATATGTCCTATAAATCCTTTTTTTTTTTAAATCAGCAAATACGTCCTATATTTTACAATTGTCCTATATATTCTATATTGATTCGATCTATATTTTCTTTGAATTCGTAATAACGGCGCCGTTCGTTGCCATTTTTTATATTTCGGATTCTTTGGTGCGATCGAAAGCGATGTTTGTAACGGCTGCGTTTTATCTCTTGTGACGTCACGTGCTGCAATAACCTACAACTCAACTCTACTGGACCGGTGGACGCGGGAGTTGTAAACGTGAACTTTTCCATTGCACGCGGTCTTGAATTTTAGATTTGTTTTCTCTTCCAACGTAGTAAATTAATTGGTCATAATACAGAGAGAGATGCAGCAACAAAACTCTGCCTTGAGAAAAACAACTTGTGATTAACTTGCAGGACTACTAAAGAACATTTTGAATGCTCAGTCAATAATTGATGAAGGAAACAAAAGGGTTAAGATTTACTGTAAGATGTCGAATGGCTATTTTTTTATACCGATACTGATTCTGCACCGCGTATTGTTTACATCAAACCACGGCTAATTATGGCAACCATAGGCAGTTCTCTTGCTCTTAAAAAAAATGGCAGGACTTCCATTTTTTGGCGAAAATCACCTTGGTGCAGAATCCGTACCGAATTCGGAATATTAGCCACGATTTTTTCATAAAAGTCACCAAAATTGAAAATGACGTCAATACGCTGTGTTGTCAAATCCAAACGGTCACTAGGGTTTCCGGAAAACCAAGTCCCCGGTTCGCCACATTCGGAGCTAAATCTCCCACTTATCGCCGCCAATCCAACCGACACTGAATAGTAAATCTGAACCAACAAAAGACTGCAAACAGGGATAAAAAGAAAATACTTAAAGAAATTGGAGTAGTTCAAGCAGTTATTGATGCTGGAAGCAAAAGACTCAAGATTGCAATTAATGTAATTAATAAAACTTTATTTAGTGATGGAATATTGAGGCAATAATGGATAACATATTCAGGATCAGGCGATTTTTTTTTTTTAAGGTGTGTTTTCTATTCTCTTAAATACAATATAACGAGTTAATTTTTATGTTCAGTAGCAACTGTGTGCAGTTATTTGATGTTTTAAATTGTCCTATTTTTTTTTCCAAAAAATCCTATATATTCTTATTTTGTCACTTTGACCCCTGTATCACGTTAAACAAGAGAAAAAAAATTCAAAAGTTCTCGGTAACCTACTAATAATAGCACCAATAAAATTATCTTTTCATGTGTCCGGCTGGCTGCTGTACGGTTGGGAAATAAGGAGCAAATTTAAAACGGGACTAAAACTGAAGACGACCAAATCAAGCTCCTGTAAAAAGGCTCCGATGATGCCCACTCCTCCGGCGAATGCGATCTCCTCGCACTCTGGCAGATTACATTTGCACCTCTCCCGAGACGAAACGAGAGGCCGCTCGTACGCCTCGAAAGCACTCCCCGAAGGAGCAGAACATCACCTCGGCGGGGACCGTTAAAACCATCAGCAGACAGCAGGGCAGACATGAAATAGAAAACAATTACACATATTAGGATAAGACCAAAAATTTAAACTACAAAAATCTTATCTACTAGTGACTTCAATCCAATCTTAGGCAAGGGTTTGGTGAACAAATCAGCCAAGTTTGACTTCGTATTGACATACCTCAACTTAAAGAAATTTTCTAGGACCAAGTTTCTAATAAAATGGAATTTTACATCGATATGTTTTGTACGGTGATTTTCAATGGAGGATTTAGAAAAACTAATTGCTGCCTGATTATCACACAATAATTGGCTTTCAAAACTAACATTCAAAATGTTTAAATCTTTAAATTCATTTAAAATTCTTACAACCCAAACAAGCTCTTTCGAGGCTTCAGTTAGTGAAACGTACTCAGCTTCCAGCGTAGATAAACTAACACATTTTTGTTTAAATGTACGCCACATTATGGGTGATTCATTGATAAATAGAATTAAACCTCCAATAGAAATGCGATCATCACGATTCGCAGCAAAGTCTGCACCACTGTAACACTTTAGATTTATATCCTTTACATTTGAAATATTTAACTTGTAGGCCTTGGTCTGGTGGATATATCCTACCAATTTGAGTAAAGTATTCCAATGAATCATGCCAGGATTAGATTGGAATTGGGTGAGTATGTTTACTGCATAAGAAATGTCAGGACGAGTCCTGCTTGCTAGAAATGCAAGACAACCCAATATATTCCTATAAGGCAATTTAGACATTTCTGAAATCCCCTCATTAGAATTAGGACATTGGTTTTTGGATAACACCGTTCCAACAGCGATCGGCAAAGAAGTGGTTGGGTATTTATACCTACTATAAGTGTTACAAATATGATCAATGTAAGTAATTTGATGAATATATAGGTTATTTTCATTTTGAACAAATTCAACTCCCAATAATTTCCGGGTTTCACCTAATATATTTCGATCAAAATGCTTGCTTATTTTATCAACAATTTCGTTGACTAAAATCTTAGTTTTAGCAAAAATAACTGTCATCAACATACAATAACAAAATTACATTATCACAATGAGTATAAATACAATTTGCCCAATCAAGCTTGTGAAAATTTAAACCAATTAAAACATTGTAAATTTCTAGAAATCACTCCCTGCCAGATTGGCCGACCAAACGGTATAGTGGTTAGCGTGCTAGCTTCTAGACCGCGAGGTTGCGGGTTCGAGTCCCGTGTTAGGCATGGGTGTTTGTAAATGTATGTTGGCTTGTCTAATGACGAATGTTTCGGCGCATTATAGCCCTCGTGTTGCTGACAGCGCCAGGTAATCTGAAAACAACCAACCCTGCCAGATTGGTGTAACCCATAAATTGCTCTATTGAGCTTACAAACGAAGTCTGGTTTATTTGGGTCTTCAAATCCAGGTGGCTGTGACATTAAGATGGTCTCGTTTAGATTTGCGTACAAGTAAGCGCATTTGATATCTATTTGGCAATGAGTCCAATTAAGCTTACACACAAAAATCGAAAAACACAACCTAATCACAGAAAAATTAACTACCAGACTGAAAACTTCGTCATAATGTATACCAGGTATTTGTTTGAAACCCTGAGCAACTAATCTAGCTTTATATCTGGCAATGTTTCCTTGGTCATCCCGTTTTATATTAAAAACCCAACGGCAGCCAATTATCTTGCCCTTAGGAGTCTTAGAAACAAGATCCCAAACATTTCTTTTATGCATTACAGAGATTTCCTCCTGTATGGCTTTATGCCATAAATCAGCCTGAGGTGTTCTAAGAGCATGTTTATAGATGGTAGGAATAGTTACATCTAGTCACGTATTAGTTAAATTAACCATCTCAACTTTTACTTCCTCTGTATCCGTGTTTTTCCCTTGAAAATTAAATTTTGTGCTGTCATAGGTTATGTTATTAGCTTCACAGTACTTTCTTACATCATCGTGTGAGCGAAGTCTAACCTTTTGATCTGGGATACGGTAGTAGATATCTGTCCTCGAACCAGTTTGTCTAGGAACAACTTCTCTAACAAAAGTAATATCAGGAGTAACAGTAGGTGCCTGCTCAGGCTTACTCGAACCTGGTTTAGGCTCCTGATCAGACTTGGGTTCATCATCTGAATCGGGATCACTTTCAACATCAGATTTCTGATCAGAGTCGGAATCGGACATAGTCAGATCAGGCATTAAAGGAACTCTTAGAGGTGTTTTTGGGGGGGGGGGGGTCCAGTACAGCTCCACTGCTTTTAATAATATTAAGGTCCTCCTCAAAAGTTACGTTAATAGATTCAACGATTTTTCTTTCGTTGGGTAACCAAATTCGATAGCCTCTTGTCCTCTGTGCATAACCAACCATGATTCCCTTTTTGGCTCTCATATCGAGTTTACGTCTTAGCTGCTTGGGAATACCCAAAAATGCAGTCATACCAAAAGGCTTTAGATGCTTAACGGAAGGCTTTTTGCCACCAAATAGTTCAAATGGGGTCAATTTGTTCCATACATGGGTGAAACAAAATAGAGCTTCCGCCCAAAAATGGTTTCCAAGACCACTGTCGCTAAGAAGGGTTTTTATACCGTCGGTAGCAGTATAGTTAAAACGTTCAGAGACACCGTTCTGCTGGGGACTGTAAGTGTTGGTTCGTTCTGACCTTATACCGAGCTCCTCGAAGAGGGTATCGAACTCAGAGTTACAAAATTCGAGTCCATTGTCTACACGTACACTCCCTATCTTGGAGTTCAGAAATCTTTCGACTCTCTTTAAATATCCAGAAAAACATTTAAAACCCTCCCTTACCGGGATAAACCGTTACTTTTCGAGAAAAATCATCCATTATTGTCAAAAAGTAACGATACCTGCCAATGGCAGTAGTTTGAAGTTGGCCGCACAAATCCATATGCACTAATTCTAGTGGCTTGGTAGATCTAATCTGCCCAATGGGCTTAAAAGATCTTTTGCAGGACTTGGCTAGTTTGCAAGGGTCACATTTTATTTTATCCATTTTCAGATTTGGCAAACCCCTAACACCTTCATTTCTACTGGTATTGGTAACATACTTAGGATTGATATGACAAAATCGTTTATGCCAAACATTAGCATCTTTTTCAACCGAAGTAGAAAGACTTGTAATAGTATTAACTTTAAACAATTCCGATGCAATATCCTTACAATACCTGGGTTTAATCAAATAAAGACCGTTATGTCTCCTGGCATAAAAAAGCCTGCGGCCATCCCTATGATATACATTTAATACGTTATTTTTACAAACATAACTATGACCCGCTTTATCTATTACACTGCCTGATATTAGATTTTGCCATAATTTAGATGAATAAAGTAGTTTAGTGAGTAAAATGTCCTCCAACTCACCATCTACGTTGAATTGGAGTGAGACTTCCCCGGTTCCTTCTACTGGACATGCGATTCCACCAATGGCCACGGTGACATCAGTATTCTTGAGGGGCTTGAAGTCGTCCATTAGGCTCCGGTCACAGCAAAAGTGAGAGGTTGCTGCGGTGTCAAATACCCAATGGGTTTTATCTGCTCGTGGAGAACTGCTTGCGTTGGCTTCTACAATCAGACTAGTCTGTTCTCTTCTTGACTCGGGTCTTGTCTTCTTCTGGGCTTGCCGTCAATTGCGGGTCCTTGACCTATTACTAGCTTGGTTCCTTGTCTTGCACCCTTTTTCCTTTTTATTTGATGACTGAGACGATCTCTGTTTACTATTTGCATGATAGGCTGATACCTCTTGGTCTTTGCTGCACTGCTTCAGCCTGGCCTCCTCAGCTAAAAGTTCCGTCAGCACTTTATCGGCTTTAAACTGGTCATCTTCCCACCTGTAGATAGACTGTACGATACCGTTAACGGATCATTTGGAATGAATGGTACCAGTCTTCAATGGATTTACCGGCATCCGCCAACTGCGATACAATTAATTTTCTTGAGACGGGCTGAATAAATGCCAATATCTTCATCTGGAAAAATTCTGCAGGAGAAAAAATCATCTGCAAGACCAATAAGTCGGGCTCTTGAGTCTGGTCTAAAATGGTCGGCGAGTAATTTCCAAGCCTTGACTGGATCGTCTATTTCTGATATTAAGGGCCGTAGTTCCTTTTCTATACTTAAGTAAATAGTACTATAGGCTCTGTCCCTTCTTAGGTTGAAATCACGAACTATTTTTTCGTAGGCCCGGTCATCGGGATGGGGTCCACCCGGCTCCGGCACTTTTCCAACTGGATGAAGTTCTTTGCCTTCAACTATTTGCAATGATCCTTTTTCCATTAGTAAAACTTTAACGTTGTCACGCCACGTGTTATAGTTGCCTGCATGAAGCTTTTCGATTATTTGGTGATCCATGATAGCACCAAGATTATCCAAGTGGAGCAAGATAGAAAATAATGAGCAAAGAATATTTCGAGTGGCCCGCCGTCTCAACACTAGTTAAATTCTAAAAAAAAGTCCTGCGTTTCAAAAACGGCCCATAACCATTGTTGCGGTTTGTTGAGGGCTCTAAAAATTTCTCAACAATGCACAGTGAAAATGACTTCTTTTGGAAAAGATTTAGAGACATTTAAAAGTACAAAATTTATTTACAATAAAAGAAAGAAATAACTTGCAATTGGCTAATCATTCCTGTGCGACCCGCACACTAGATCGAGTTACTTCATGCCGATAAGGCATGGAAAAGAAAGGAAAAGCAAAAAAGGACGAAGAGTACTCGATCCATACAGTATAAATACTTGAACCAACGGTCACATGACCGGGTAACAAAAATTAGCATAAGAAAATTAGATCACCCTACCACACCAGTTTCTAAATCTCAAAAATACAAGTCGGATCAAATCAAGTCAAGTCACAAACTTACAAAGTAAGTGAAGTGAATTCATCCGATCTGATTTATTGATATGTCGTCAAAACATCGGTAAAATACCGGGAAAAATTTAACGTGAGATATAAATAGAACCGCACAAAAAAAGTAAGTTTATAATTTATATAAAAACCTTTGTGCGTTTCCCAACAAATGTAGTAATAAAAATTAAATGCAAAAGCATGTGTAATATTTGTGCGTGTGGTTAAACACTTCTTGAATACAACTTCATTGTATATCTCACTACAGTTCTTGAGCCATAAAGCATGTTATATGCATGAAATGTAGACTAAATAATAAGCCTCATCAGGGATTTCCATGCAAAATGTAAATTTTATTTATTTTTAAATCCAGATTAGTATTTTATTTTATAATTCCTATTTTTGCTAAAATGTAACAATTTATTATATTTGTGAGCAATTTAATACTATAATATTTTTATTTTGTATTTGTAAGTGAATTAGCATTATATCTATATTGCATTCATAAGTACTGATGCTATTTGACTTTCCATGAGTCATAGGAATGCAGATATTTGTCCCTTAAAAATTGTACTAATTTGAAAATGCCAATGTTGGCAAGAATGTGATACCTTCCGCCAAATAAAAAATTTACGCTTTTTTTTTTTTTTTTTTTTTTTTACAAAAAAAAATCAGCATTTTCCTACAATTTTTCAGAGATAGAACATGGTTGAAATTCAAGGAATTCATGTTTTTTGCCAAAATTTCAATCATGCCCGAGTTCAATGCAAATTCGATTTAAATTCCTTAATGACTTCGGAACTGCATATGTTTTAACTTCCCCAAACCCACCGATAGATTGACTACATTTCCTCCGCATTTTCCTCTTTTATTATATGTTGTGACGTTTGTATGAATTGTCACAACACTTACTCGTAAAATGTATAGTGGCTTACCTAAAAATGAACCCCAGGGAAAAATAAAACTGAAAATCCTAAACTTAAAATAAACATCTCAAAGAAAATAATTAGACTGACACAAGGTTGCCCATGTGTACTCAGTTTATTTATTAAAACAAAATCCCAACCATTACATAAAACTTACAGTATAAACACAACTCAAAGGTATACCAGAAAATTATTGGCTTACAATTACCCAAAATAAAAAGAGTAAAAACTTGAATCAACTGGAAAGCAAAATAAAATGTAAAATAGAAAGAAACAAATGTTAAGTTCCAAAAATAAAATAAATTTAAGGGAGGTTGAGAACTCCGAGAATTAAATATCAAAGGAAAAATAAAATAGCATCATTTGTTGTTAAAGGGAAGAAAAACCTGTATAGGCGTTTTGGTCTAATAGTGTTGGTGAGAGGGCATTCCTGGGTGATTACTGGCCTGATACTTGAGGTGGTCAGGAGGATCTAACGGAGAGAAGATTTCTTGGAAATGGGAAATCTATGGGTCAGCCATGGCAAATGAACTTGGGAGGGCTAGGAAGATCCAAATGAAATGTTCATTGAAGAGGAAGTGCTAAAATGTCTTGTTAGGCAGGAAAAACTGGTAGAGTGGATCCAACGTTCTCGTTAGGCCTAAACAGAGAGATTGCATTCGAGGGCTGGACGACAAACTTTGAAGAAGATCCAGGAAAAGGGCTGTGTCAGCTCTACAGGTGGCCGTCTTCAGGGAGAACCTCAATATAAATATTAGTGGTGCTTTGGGTATGTGGGAGACTCCATGGGATTTTCAAACTACTTAAAGAAAGACAGTACAGGTGAAGAATCATGTCCCAAAGGAGGTAGGCGATGAAACTGGATTAGGTGGTTATCAACTTGAATCCTTATGACATAAAGACAACTGATTGCCATGATTCAAATTCAAAGTAATTCAGCCCTGCTTCTAGACTTGTGGATGAATACATGGCATCTCTTTCAATTATCAAACGGACAAAAAGTGACCAAAACTGTGAAGCCTAACAGTAGGTTTAGCTTCCAAAACAAAAAATCAAACCTGCGACTCGGACATCCATTACAATAAAGGAATTATTGAAGGAAAACATACAAAAATATTTGTATACAGTGAAACAAAAATTAGCACACCAAAAAGAATTAGGGTGAATGAGCAAAATCTAAGTAAACAAAGAATTTAGACATTGAGTATTTAATGAATTTTAATCATAACATTTCCTTATAATGACTTACCTAAAAATGAACACTAGGGAAAACTAAAGCTGAAAATCTTAAACTTTATAATATCAAATAAACTTATCAATGAAAATAATTAGACAAGCACAAGGTTTCCTAAGTGAGGTTGCTCAGTTTATTAACTAAAACAAAATCACAACCATTACATAAAACTTACTTTATAAACACAACTTAAAGGTATGCCAGAAAACTGTCGATTTACAATTAATTAAAATAAAAAGAGTAAAAACTCAACTCAACTGGGAAGTGAAATAAAATTTAAAATAGGAGGAACAAATTCCAAAATGAAATTAATTTTTCTATTTTGATAGATTTATTTTATGGCTACTATTAGAATTGACCGCTATTCTCGTAATTTTGGCGGACACTATCGCATAATAGTCCTTTTTTTCAGATGATGCCGAAATAATAATCGCTGATGTTAATTTAAAGATGTATGCTTGTCAAATATGGTACAGTTAAACTGAAACGCTGATTTCAGCTTCTTTTTTTTAACTAAAATTTCGATAATTCCCGAGATCAATAGAGATCTGCATTACAATTTTATTGGGCCTCTTGCAAATATGACAAGCACAGAACTTTTGTATATTCAGATTAACCGTGAACCCAAACCGTGATTCCTCAATGACAGGGTTCCCACGGTCATTGAAAGTCATTAAAAGTGCTTAATATTTTTGAACTTGTTTTCAAGGCCTTGAAAGTCCTTGAAAATGCTTAGAGGTCCTTAAAAGTCCTTAATTTTTGCAGATGTTGTGTGGCCAACTGCAAAATTTATGAAAACACAACTCGGACTTGTTATCCCCGCGTGACCGCCACTTATGTGCACTACATCGGAATTTTCCGACATATTTGTATTATGCAACCACCAACTTGTAACTTTTATGGTAGAATTTACTTTATTAAAAATTTATACATAGACATGATGCCTGAAAACAAATTTTCAAAGGTCCTTAAAAATCATTGAAAAGTCATTGATTTTCATTCTGTGATTTGAGTGGGAACCCTGAATGATGAAATGGCTGCTACTTCCGCGATTATGGCGGCGCTGTCAGAGAATTACATACCATGGTAATTATTTTATCTGAGCATTACGATGCTGTACGTATTGCTATTACCGAGATTAACATTGTTATGTTCAGTTTCAGCGAATATCACGCCGTTATAATAACCACTATTCCGAAGATTTGCTCCTCTATATAATTGTTTCTATCGGCGAAATTTACGTGGTTGTAATAGCAAATTTTATAGAATGTTTCGCCGATATAATTGCCTCTATTTCAGATATCTCTACCAATATATTGGGTGCTAAAGCTGATATTTACGTTGGTGTGACCATGAGTTTGCTGATTGTTGCTTTAATACGATTGCTGAGATTTGTGTCGATATGGCGGCCGCTATCTCCGATATTTAAGTTAGAGTAGTGGTAATTTTCACTAAGGTTTAAACCGTTTTAAAGCAGCTATTGCTGAAATTTTCAACACCGTTTTGGTGTCATTCACCAAGACTTCCACCGATGTGATAGCCACTATGTCCATTAGTATGTGTGAGGATTGTGAGAGGTGCCCTTGAAAATGTTTTGGAATAAGCCTTGAAATTCATGAAGTATGCTTTTTTGCTACTAATTTTTGTCAAAAGGTTATTAAATATAATTCTTCTTGTACCTTTTTGGGGTGAATGTTGCTTCTCTGTAATGTACAGGTCCTAAATGTTTTGATGCCTAATTTTAAATTTCTTATGGCCTTGATGATATGTTAAACTTTGTTAATTAAACTTTTAATGTAAATGATTTAATAATTTAATATTTTTCTTTTTTATTATTTGCTGAATAAAAAATAATTTAAATTATTAATTGTTATTGTCACTTACTGTGTAACTTTTTCATCGAGTAGTATTTTTTGATAATTTACTTCTTAAAATATGTTTTGTGTATAAAGGGTAGTGCAATTTTTTTGCTTGTGCATGACTTCAGTCTTTTGGATCTTTAGGCAATCTCATCCCTGTTAAATGCCTTTTTACCATTAAAAAATAATCTTAGTAGTTTTCATTCACTTTCATTATTCCTGTTAAATACCTACTTCGACTGAAATTTTAGGAGGAAGTTTTTTTTTCTTTTTACAAAAAGGAAAGCTTTGTATTTCTATTGAATTGGTATTAAAATTGGTTACAGTTAGACAATGTGTCAAATAATAAATTGGAAATATGGTAAAGAGAAGACGATTAATTACTCTGGTATATTTATTGTATCAAAATCAAACACTGGTTCAAAATTAAATTTGAAGAAAGGTTTTAAAATATCCCTAACTGCAACCATGTTGGGTTGAAGAAGGTATGTACATTTTAGAGTTCATCCTAGAGATGAAAAAGGGCAGGGTGCTATTTTCCAAAAAAGGGCAACTCCTGTTTCCGAGGGCACTTTTATGCCAAATTGCTGCATTTGTTATTCGGTTTTCTGCCATAATTTCTGTATTGTTTCACTTTTCCACCATGATAAAACTTTTAATTATTGATTTTTTGAAAAAAAAATGCTTAAAAGGCTATAAATCAAAAACTTGCTCAGGAACTCAAACGATATCGAAATACTTATAAAACGCTTAAATGAGAAAATTATATTTTAAAAAAAATTACACAGGAAATTTTTCATGTATTCATTTTTATAAAAATATCAATTTACAGTACTTTTGTAAAATTTATATAACTAATGAAGAGTTTTGATATAATGAATGCTAACCCTTTGCACAGTCTTTTTTTGCTCTGCGCACCAGCAACTCCCGACATTTCACAGCTCTTTTGACGCATTTCTTACCAGTGACTTAAAATCATTACACACACAAATTAATGTGTACAATTTTTATATTTTAACACTTTATATATCTCTACAGTTTTAAAAACATAATTTCTTAAATATTAGTCTATAATTTTTCTGTGTGTGATACTGCCTCTCATCCAGTTACCATAGCAAACCAACTGGAGTCACCAGTGGAGTGCAAATGGTTAAGATAAGAACTTTTCACAACCTACATCCCTTTGCAAAATTTTCTAAAATTTGAATGAATCAACTTTAAACTTGATTTTTGTAGGCTTTACCATTGCCAGACAGGAAATAGTGTTTCTTCAAATTTAACCATATTCGTTGTGGAATATCAAAGAAGTATCATGTCTAAAAAACTTAGTCTTTGTTCTAAAATGTGTGCATTTTTTTTTTATTTTCCTAATCTGATCAAATTCGGCCTCGAAACAGCAATTTTTTACCATACATGCCGTTACTTTTAAGGCTGTAATGCAAATCAAAAGTAATCCAGGATATTTAATGCATTCCTCTGATATTTAATTTTAAATATAAAACGGCCATTTAAAAACAAATTCTCAACAGGTAAATTACTGAAAACATTCTCCTAAAGTAAGGCATCCTCTATAGACTGAGTGGAATGGATCAGATCCAGCTCTGATACTGCCAAAGTCCACTATAGCATAAGCACCCTCTACTCTGATCTGCTCCTAGTAGACTTTAACTACACGTACAAAGCTAAGAGCGTTTTTGACGGATTATTTTGCCTGCTCTGCTCGTAGTGGAGGCTCAGCTTAAATCTAATAAGAAGACGTTGCATGTCCGAAAAGAAATATCCTTTTTAAATGCTTAGTATGAACATTTGATAGTTATACACCTTTAACTCACATAATCAACCCTTTCAAACTCCTTTCTTCTCTGTTCTGAGAAAGAAAGCACAGTAAAAATCCAGCGAAATTCGCTAATTCACTAACACTCCAAAAAATTATAACTCTTTAAATCGGCATCCATTCAGTGATTTCAGTACCTGGTCTGAGCGTTATGCGTTTGAACATAAATGTGCATGTGTGACTGGGGATTTCAATAAGGGTGATAACTATACATAAAAATCTAATGTCACACATACAGCCAGCCAACATAATTGTATGCTTTCTTCTTGATGTTTAATAAATCTATACAAGAATGCACAATAGATTGGGAATGACGTCACGGCCAAGCACTCAATAAGTTAATATTTTTTTTCACTTTGGCCACAGGAAATGCTTCTGTAACTTGGCGGTGGTTTTATGCAAACAATTTGTAGCACATGACTTACAAATGGGGGTGACTTTGCTGAGTACTAGCACTGCGACACTTGTCTATTGTACTGAAACTCCCTATCTGATTTAAGGAAGACTGGTTGCCGAAATAAATTTCAGTATAGACCTGATTGGAACACTTGACAGTTCCCAGGGATCGATACAATGGTGTCTCAGATATTCAAATCGTTGGACAGAGTAGTAGTCACATTTGCACAAGATGTGTGTAGAGCTCTCCTTTGTCATACGACAACCTCTACATAGTGTGTCATCATCAACACCTAACAGATTAAGATGTCTATTTAAGGTACAATGTCCAGTTAAAAGGCCTACAGCAACCTTTATTTCTCTTCTGCTCAATTTTAATAGCTCCCTTGATCTAATCCAGGGTGACTGTTTATTGAGCTCTTTGGCTTGTCTTTGATCTTTAGATTCAAGCCATACTTGATAGGGCTTGGTCATTAACAAATCTTTGATAGTTATCCTGACCACATTGTGAGGCAGGCCCAAGACAGGTTCTGGTCCAGCAAAGGACAATTCAGAACCATGTTTTGCTAATTGGTCTGCCATTTCATTTCCCTCAATGTCACAGTGACCAGGAACCCAGAGAAGAGACACCTTGTTTCTTTCAGCCAGAACTTCAAGTGCATTGTGGCTCTCCCACACTGCTTTAGAAGTAAAGCAGTGACTCTCTAGGGCCTTTAGGGTAGCTTGGCTGTTAGAAAAGATCTTTGACCCTCTTAACAACCCCCTATCTAGACAGTTGTAGGCACAGGCAGTGATTGCAAGAACCTCAGCCTGAAATACAGTAGCCAGCTTGCCCATAGAGAAAAACAGCTTTATTTTTCTGTTAGAACAGAAGACACCTGAACCAGTGTCATAAGATGTCTTTGAACCATCTGTGTACCAAACTTCATCTCCTCCTCTGGTCAGATTGGAGGGAAATCTCCAGTCCTCTCTGGTCGGAAATACAATGTTATATTTGGCTCTGAAGCAATATTGCTTTAACATCCAGTCAGATCTCATTGTTAGATAGGATGTTCTTTTACCTGTGACTCAATATTTTTAAACATAGGCAGTTCATGGGGTGATTTTTATTTTTGTAGCACATAATCCACCAAATTGTTCATTAGACCATGCTGATTTATTTAATAGGTCAACAATGTTATGACCAAAAATCCGACCTGATAATACTTAAGATCCCTAGTGCTCTTGCTGATCCCAAGATCCCCTGGATCTATTTTAGTTATAATATAAATTAAAATGTAGCACGGTGGCTCATAAGATGCACAACATTGGAGTTTATTTGATTAAGTATGTCCCAGCAAAATATTTTGCAATGTTAGTGAAGTTTTCAAGGTTTTTAATGAAATTTATAACTATACCATACTGTAGTTTAAAGGGTTATTAAAACAAAATAATTGCCTTAGCATACTCTATTTAAACTATAAAAATAAATTGTTTTTGTGAACCATGACTGATATGCTACACTTTTAAGTTGCATTAAAAGAACCCGTTAAGTTTCGTATAGCAAAAAAAATGTGTGATAAAAATATTGTGTTCTAAAACCAACCTAATTTGTATTTTTATATAAAATGTAGCTTAATATTTAGGTAAAGTATTAAATTACTGTATTTTGAGTATTCAAGGCAAATCTGATGTATTTTATGTTACAGCATCTATCTACAGAGTTGATAGCCTTCATGAGCAGTGGCATACATGTCCTTCAGAAAGATTGCCATCCTGATACAATGGGGACTTTTTCAGAAGGTGTGATTCAATGTGTCCCACCCATTGCAATGAGACCATTTATTGTTCAAGTAAGTATGTAATGATCTTGACAACCAATCTATTGGGAATGAACGTATGATGAGCACCTACAGATAGTCTAAGTAAAAATGGGAAGGGGTCAAGTGTTAAAGTATGGCCCTGAATCCTCAGATTTTAAATTAAATCTTTTTTCTAGGCTTAATAAATCTTAATTCCTCTGACGACCTTGCCCTAAAAGAGAAGGTTTCAACCCAGGGAATCTAGACTGTTGCTATCTACACAGTTTTTCAACAGCTAACGAAGAATTCATAGCGGAATCTGCATACTCTTAGACCTCCCTAAACCTCTTATGGAATTAGTAATTTTCCCCACATTTTCTCTAATGTCATTGACTCTTATCGGCATTATTTATGTTGGTTGCGATGGCCATTTTGCTAAGCACGCGCGGATTATATTCTGGGGATTATGGTGTGCGCTATCGCAGAAAATCATGTTGGTGCGTGATGATCGTTTTCGTTGTATGTTACGCCCTTATAATAATCAGACTCTATTACAGAGATTTTCACCTGTCGGACATGGTACAGTTCAGCTGAAACATGGATTTCAGATAACTGGCTTTTTAAAAAATTCCTTTTCTACTTACGTATATACTTATACATAAAATTTGACAATAACTAGAATAATTAATGTTCAAATAAAAAAATGTCTGAAAATAATTCAAGCTAAGTAAATAAACAATTGTTGCTACTTATGTGAACATTTAAATCGTAATAAATATTTTAATATTTTATTTAGAGATACTATTCTTTAAATTCAATGTATACACAGAGTGGCCACAGAACCTGGAAATCAGGGAAATGTCAGGGAGCTTTCTGATTCTGGAAAAAATCAGGGAAATTTTCTTTCTTCTGAAAAAATGTTTCCCCGTTCATCTGTATTTTGGTACCATTTACCCAGAGAATTGTGGCTGAAATGTAAGAAGTTTAATGTTACAGAATAATTCAAACTTTTCATTATTGCCAAAACTATTTTTTAAAAATTTGCATATTATCTTTTTAGCATACATGTTCTATTTGATCACACATCTGGAAAAAATTGGGGAGAAAAAAAATTGTTGTAAAATCGGGGAATTTTTTAGAAATCTATCAGTGAACTTATTTTCCTGATTTTTGTGGCCACCCTGATACAGTATATAATATAACGGTAAATTTTGCTGCATAATACATGGAATATTGCTCTTAGATTCATCAATTATGGTGATGAATTGTTCAAAATTATATTTTTAAAGTTTAGAAATAAGTTGTTATAACATAAAACCTCTATTTTAGAAATGAATTTAAAATGCAGCCTATAATTTGAGTTTAATTAATAATGTTGAATAATTATAAAACATTAATATATCTCTTAGATTGATATAAAAGCTTACTATCTTTAATTACAAGATTTATTTTAAAGTAGATTGTATCTTATTCTATCTATAGTATTCCAGAGTAGCCACAAAACCGGGAAAACCTGGAAATCAGGAAATGTCAGCAAGCTTTCCGATTCTGGGAAATGTCAGGGAGCTTTTTAAAATTTCACGAAAATCGGGGAAATTTTTTATTGTTTAAGGCATGTTCACCCATATTTTGGCGCTATTTACATGGAGATTTGTAGTGGTAAGCCATTAGAAGTTTATTGTTACGGAATAATTTAAACTTTTACAATCAGCAAAGCTATTTTTAAATAATTGCATATTATCTCTTTAGCATGCATGTTCTATTTGATCAGGGTGTCTAAACATCTAAAAAACCTAAGAAAATTGGGGAAACTTGGAAAAAAGTTTGTCCTAAAATCAGGAAATTTTGTAGAAATCTATCGGGGGAACTTTTTTTTTGTGAATTTTGTGGCCACCCTGTATTTATATAATTTTTTATTTACAAACACATCACTCAGTCATGTTATACCAAGAATGTAGGTATTTAATTTATTGAATTATTTTTTTAAAAACAAATTTAGGATTTAACATTTTGAACAAAAAAAAAAGTTTTTCAGCTTTTTCTTAACCAAATCTGTTACAAAACAATTGTACAACTCCAAAAGAAATAAAAATTCTCAACATTCGCTGTAGTTACTTTTGCAGTAGGAATTACTTAAATTTCCTTCAATACATCAACAATAAACTTTTTTAATATCATTTTCTTGCATTCTACGACATTCTATATCTGTTACAATTTCAATAAATTCCATTTGAAAAAGCTAGATTTTTGGTTAAAAGTAGAAGTTATTTATAACATCAAATAATTTGAAAAGGGAAATTATAAATAAATTAAAATAGAATTTTAAATTCTTCTTAAAAAAAAAAAAAAAATTGGGGTTTTTTGAGGGGAAAAAAAACCACTTGGTTTAAACCATGCCAACCTTGATTTACGTTGGTGTTTAGTGATTAGTTTTGTGGAGTGTTACGCTTCATGTAAGGGATGCCTTTGTTCAGATCTGAACTGTTACGGTGGACGCTATCACCAAGATTAAGGGAAGGGTCCTTGAATATTTTTAGGATGAGTCTTGAAATTCTTGAAGTATGCTTGAATTTTTATCAGAAATTTTGCTAGACATCCTAATTTTACAAATTTTTTCAGCAAAAGTTTAATTGATTTGATTAGTGTAAGCTTAATTGATTTATTGAATTGTTTGAGCTTCAAAAGGATTAATGTGTAACTTGTGTGTATAATTAACACTTTAAATCAAGCCTTTGTTTTTTTCACTGCGATTTACCTTTTATTTCATACTCCCTTAAAATAAGTTTTTTCCTAACTATCATCCATGAATAAAATATAGAAAGTGGCAATCACGTTTGTTACAGGTTTTTCAAAACCCTTAGATTCTGAAACAAAAAAAAAATGAGTTGCTTGCGAGAATTTTCAGTCGTTAAGAATAATGTGGAAAAACTTCGAATTAGATTTTTTTCGAGATATAAAAAAAAAATGTAAGTTGGTGTGGGTCAAGTTAACAAATATTTTGTTGAACTCAAAGCTTGATTCATTAAAATAGTTTGACACATAGGTAGGGCACAGACTAAGAGACTGAAAAAGATATTGATGGAGTGTGACAATGGATGAGAAAGTTCTGCATAAATGTCATTTTTATATAGAGAAATACAGGTGTAAACTTGGTGCTTGATTGAAAACTCCTCCCACAGAAGTTTTCTGATTGTGTCCCATACATGACCAGAAAAATTATTTAACTTTCCGGAATCATCTTTAACTATGTGCCTCTTGTTATCTTAGTTTGATATAATTTAAAATGTTACCATTTCTTCATGAAAAGTATTCATATTGCTGTTAATGCTTTCGTTGAAGTATTCTGTTGTATTAAACATCTAGAAATAATTTTGACCATCTCAATTTGTCGGGAAACAATACATATTAATAACTTCACTAATACTTGTATGATGCTATTTTCTATAAATTTAGGTTTTCATTTTTATTTGGAAAGTAAAGACAAGGCATTTCTGTCTGACAAATGTAACAAAATATTAAATAATCAATATTTATCCCGGTCTATCCCTAAATATTCTCCCACCCTATTTTTCTGGACCACATATTGAAGCTGCTGTTTTCCTTTCCAGTACCAGGGCAAATCCCACAACCTGTGGCACCGTGCCTGCCTCCATCTGGAACAACTGTGCCTGGAAAGAGGGCATCTGCTACAAGCGCGATCCTTTCGTCAAACTCCTGACAAGACGGAGGCGGATGACACCTTGGATTCCATATCCGACCTCTACTCTAATCTAAAGGAGGAGGATCTGTGGGGAGGTCTCTGGCAGAAGAGAGCAAGGTATGTCTCCTATAATTGCATATTCTTACTAGCTGAATATCCGTGCTTGGCTACGAAATGTTATCGTGTGCAATTTTGTAGCTAACTGTGTGGCCCCGCATTGTGGAGTTCCGTCATTAGTGTATAGGTCTCAGCTTTCGGCTCTTCGCTCATAGGAAGGTTCATTTCTATACAAAACCAAGCTCGCTTCACTCGCTGAAAAGTCCATTGACACATAAACACAAGTTTATTTCACTCGTTTAAAGGTTCATTGCTATGCAGGCATAAGCTCGCTGAAAGGTTAATTGTTGTGTAATCATAAGCTCGCTTCACTCACTAAAAACTAATAGCTACATAAACCCTTAATAATAGAAGCCCCTTCCCGTCGAGAAACAAGAAAATATTTTCCTGTGAATACAATAATACCACACCCCTGTAAGAATATTTTATATAGTGTTTGTGAAAAGCAAAATCAAAAGGCCAAAACTATGTATATTGAAATTTTCAGAGCTATATGCCTATTAGGAGATGCTTTTTGTGAAAATATTAAATAAAAACCGGGGGGGGTTTTTTGGGGTTTTTTTTAATCTTTTCTAATTTCATTTATATATATTTATAAATAAAATTTGGAATTAACTAGAATAATTAATGTTCAAAAAAATAATATTGCGTCTGAAAATAATTTAAACTAAGTAAATAAACAATTGTTACTTATGTAGACTTTTTTTTTTTTTTTTTTTTTAAGGACATTCAGATTACTTTTAAAATATATTTACTTGTAGATCTTTTTCGTAAGAACGAAGTTGAGTTTTACAATTTGTAAAGGTCTGATGGTAGCACTTGAGTAGGGGTATTTTATAAGCACAAGCATTTTGCTATCAACTTTTAAATCCCAAGTTTTTAACTAAGCCTGTCGCTTGCAAGACACACTATGTCCTATATCAATAAGTGCCCAGGAACTTGTTACTTGTAGAACAAGACATAAACACATTTCTATTTGTTCAGATAGTCAAGCGGTGCTGAAACTACTTGAAAATGGGTTTATATGGTCTAAATTAGTGCTTGACTGTAAATTTGCTCTAAACGAGCCAGGCAGGAACAACAAAGTTGCATTGTTTTGGGTTCCTGGACATGTTGTGGGATTCTTGGCAGTAAACATGCTGAAGAATTGGCCAAGCTTGGATCTTCTAACAAGCCTCTAGGGCCACCACCTTATGTCCCAGTACCAAGATCAGAGGATCAATTAGATCAAGTCTTAACAAAGAAATTGATCTAGAATGGGAAAAAGTCTCGGGAGTACGAGACAATCCTAACACTTTTTTAAAGGAACCTCAAACCAAACGCAAAGATTTATACTGGAACTGGACACAAAGTCCTGTAGAATCATGATTGGTTTGCTAACCGGTCACTGTCTTGGGAATCATCTTAAAACAATGAAAGTTGTTGAAAACAACCTATGCAGAGGCTGTGGAAACTCTTCTGAAGCAGTAGAACATGTCTTTAGCAAATGCCAATCATTCATGGGCATTAGGCTTAAAACCTGTGGAATTATCGGAATCAAATCTGATGACTTTTGTAATGTCCCCCTTTCAGACTAATTGGCCTTTTGTAAAGCCACTGCCCTGTTAAATGTGCCATATGCAGTCTTCTTAGTTTGATTTTAGAGTGCTACAATGGGCCAACAGACCTAAGTGTGCATGGCTTTGTCACTCTTTTCTAATTTAATCTTTTAAAAAAATGTATTTCAGTGAAATGGCCCATTGAGTTTTTATATAAAATTGTATCCTAATACCTCCTTTTATTATTATTAAATTTAAAAATCGTTAAGTTTTTTACGAAATATCTGAAGAGTAATCTCAGCAGGCTTTCATGTTACAAAAAACATTGTAATGTGAACTTAAAATCTAGTTTATAATGCATGATTAAAAATATTTAAAATCCATTACAACCACGCGACAACCATTTCATCAATCGATTAACAGCCATTCAGTGTTGTTGTTTTTTTTGTTTTTTTGCATGTTTGCCACATTGCCCAGTGGGTTGCAAGTACGTTTTTTCTTCCCCTTGATTGTTTGGCTCTTGAAAATTTAGCGTCTATGTAATTTTTCATCAGAGGCCATTTCGACATTGAAATGCTAATGTGTAGGCCCCTCATTGCTTTTCAGATATATTGCAATAGCCATCAATGTGTATAGTTCCTAGTTTTTATCGCTTCTCGGACCAGTCCAAAATGTTCATTACTATGCAAACCCAGGTTCACTGCTGTACAAACCATGCTTAAAAATCCAATGGATATGGAGATTGTAGAATGCTTATTTTTTTTTTCCCTTCAGGTATACCGAAACAGGTATGGCTGTGGCCCTGGAGCAGCAGGGGCTTTTTCAACAAGCTCTGGAGACATATGAAGCAGCTTGTACCCATCTACAACAGGATTACCAGGCATCTCCTTCTCCCTCGCACCTCAACTCTGAAATGAATATGTGGATTTCAAGAGTAGTTAGGTAAGGTTTAGTTTTTTTACTCTTTTACATGGGCGTAGACATAATTATTTTAAGAGTGGATGGTGGGGGTCGCAGGGATGGCTCACAAGGTGGTTAATTTTTTTGTTAATGTTTCTTTTTCATTTGTTTTAATGAAATTTTAATTAAGAGTTATGTATAGAATTTCTATTCCAGCATATATTTTAAAACCTATAACATCTATTTCCAATTAATCTCACCACTTTTCTCGTTATTTTTAATTTTCAAAATCCAGAGAATTGCAAATATACCTCCCTAGTGGGGCCCATGTTCTTTTATTTAGACCATTCTCAACCAATCACAGGCGACCACGTGGAAGGGCAACCGATACATTTTAACGTACCAACTTGAAAGCTCCCAAAAAGTAGCGTCTACATTTGAAATCTGATCCCAACATCGCGTGTACCAGGGACAAGTTCCAAATAAAATACCAGAAAATGAGGGTTATATACTAAAAAGGAATTTGTTATTTTGCTTTCCCAATGACCCAGTGCTATTTTTACAATTTCCATTAACAGCTTAAGATATAATTTAATAATAACAAGACTTGAATAAGTTAGAGAATTAATTTAAACGAAGTTTTTATAGAAATAGAGCAGTTATTACACATAAACCACCTATAGCAAAAGTTAAGAACCAATGGCACATGGTGTGAAATAGCACCACAACACCGCCGAAAAAAAAATTGTAGAAAAAATCTGTGTACGTGGTCAGCATAACTCTCAAACGAATTGATGTATAGGTCAGTGATGTTTTCATCAAAATTGCCATTGAAAAAATCATGTTTTTCAGTAATTGCTAAAAAGTGGCTCAAATGAATTTGATCAAAATCGTTGTGATAATGCGTCTTAAAGTATTCTAAAAAATCCCCACCTCCGAAGTTCCCGTTAGTATGCTATAAAGATAAAAAGTTGGAAAAAGATTGTCTTCAACCAGGATTGGAAAAAAAACATGTTTTTTTATAAAAAAAACCAAAAAGAAACAATGTGTGTGTGTTTTTTTTGTGTGTTTTTTTTAATTACATTCATACATAATTATAAATAATATTTGACATTAACTAGAATAATTAATGTGGAAATAACAAATTATATTCCTTCTGAAAATAATTTAAACTAAATAAATAAGCAATTCTTACTGATGTGGACATTCAAATCATATTAAATTTTTTAAATTCAATGTTTACAATATAGTAATAAAATAGTAATTGTTTATTGCATAATGCATGGAATATTGCTCTTAGATTCGTCAGTAATGGTGATAAGTTGTACAAAATGATATTTTTAAGGTTCAGAAATAAGTTGTTAATGCATAAAACTTTTATTTTAGAAACAAATTTTAAAATGCAGCCTATAATTTAATTTTAATTAATAATTTTGAATAATTATAAAACATAAATATATCCATTTGATTAATATAAAAACTTATTGTTGACATTTATAAATACTTCAATACTCTTTAATTATAAAATTTATTTTAAAATATGTTGGAACTTTTTCTATTTGTAATATTCGTAGAATTTTTCATTTACGAAAACATCAGTCATGTAATTCTTTCATTTAGTGAATTATTTTCTAGAAAACTAATAAAAAGAAAAACTACATGCTTTGATTTTTTTATTCCATATGAAAACAAGTTTAGGATTTAACATTTTGAACAAAAAAAAAAGTTTTGTGGATTTTTTTAAACCCAGGCTGTTACACGATTTTGATTGTACAGTTTCAAAAGAAAAAGAAAATCTCAACATTCGCTGTAGTTGCTTTTGCAGTAAAATTCTTTTTGGAAAAGATATCTTTGGAATGGAAAATGTTTGGTTAAAAGTAGAAGTTATTTGCTACATTGAATAATTTAAAAAATCTAATTATAATAATAAATGAAAATACAATTTTAAATTATTCCATAAAAAAAACGCCGACCAAACGGTATGGTGGTTAGCGTGCTAGCTTCTAGACCGCGAGGTTGCGGGTTCGAGTCCCGTATTAGGCATGGGTGTTTGTAAATGTATGTTGGCTTGTCTAATGACGAAAGTTTTGGCGCATTATAGCCCTCGTGTTGCTGACTGCGCCAGATAATCTGGAAACAACCAACCAACCATAAAAAAACCAATTGGCTTTTTTTTTTTGAGAAAAAAAACATTTGGTTTAAAACAGCATCAGCCACTGCCCACGACAGATTTTTCTGCGGCCCGCCGGCACCACAGAATATTAAAAGGGAAAACAATTCACGGTATGGACTTTAGATAATTGCAATTTATCCAAAATAATATGTGTTAACTTTGTAGGGCAGAGTTCTCCATAAGTGCTCAAAGAAACTATGTGTAGAAGCTTTCAGCAAGGTGGTTTTCATCAAAAATAAATGCATCAATAACTTAACTGAATCTCTTTTGACAATTTATTAAAATTGACTGCAACAAATACTCCGATAGACATCGACTCTATATTGTAACATAAATTGAACGATTTCGACCGCCATCGTCTCGCAATTGATATGGACTAAAACGGAGTAATCTAAAAGAACAGTTTTAATACTTTTATTAAAAGTTAAATCAATTTACATTGTCACATTGAAACAAAAGATTCACTTCTTTTTTAGACTTTGATCAACTAATAATGAAAACTATTAATTTTTAATTATTTAAAAAAAAAAAGGAATTAAATATCAATTGCAATTTTATTAAGATAAATTTATTTATTTTTCCTAGTTTTCAAAAATGCTATATATTATTAAATCAATAAAAATTAAAAATGCATATTTTGGTGTATCCGGCCCGCGAAAAGCTCAAACATAAGCTATACAGCCCGCCTCTAAAAGTTAGTGGCCAACGCTGGTTTAAACCATGCCAACCCTGTCTTCAACACCAAGTTCACTTCTCTTGAACATCAATCATCAAAGACCATTTTTCACCTTTCTTCTGTTTCACTTACTAGAATTATTGAAAGGTATATAACTAAAATCGCCATTTTAGCGCTTTTTTTTAAAAAAAATTTTTCATACATTGCTAAACCGGCTATTTTTTTAAATGGATAATAGAAATATAAACACTGTAAATAACATCAATCCATGTCAGAACAATAGTGTAATTGAAAGTTGTGTGATGTGCCACACCTCTAGTTTATTTTCATGTTTTAAAAAAAAATCTATTTTTTTAATTGTTGCATAACTTTGTACCAAATGTATTCCAGCAACAATAAATAATCTAAAACTATAATTGCCTGTTGAAGGTTCTATTCTACTGGGAATCTGCTTTGATAGTCAGATAGTACAATTTTAATAAACTATAAACATTTTGGTGTTAATGATATTCGAACTCTACTAAAGTTGAAATTAATGTTTAATGCATATTTCTCTGAACCATTCTCAGAAAAAAATTTTAAAAATTGATCAAGTTCCAATATTCATCTGGAAAGTAGAAGGTTAATCCAGCATGAATTTATTTACTTATGTTTGTTCTGTGGCAATATATATATTTAAGCCATGTATATAAATATACATATATTTAAGACATTTAAAGCTGATAATATATATTGTTTGACTAACCAATGTTATATTTTGTTAGGTGCCTGCGTGAACTGAATGACTGGGATTCTGTAATGGCGATAGGAAACGGGACAGGTAATTGGAACTATATAGTAGAGTCAGCTTGGAGGCGTCTGCCAAACTGGAGTCTTATGAAAGAAGGTGTAGCACAGGTATGAAGCAAAAAGATGAGTTTCTTTATGAATTTTTTTTTACTTAATACGCATATGTTTACATAGGATAACAAAAGTATAGCATTCGGTCAGAAAAGTGTTTTTTTTTTTCTTTTCTTTACGTTTTGGAACATCATGATCCAAAAAAAATGGTCTAGAAAAAAGTGTGTGTACGTGGTGGTCAGCATAACTGTTAGAGTAAAGTGTTTCTTTTGTACCCAGTAGTTTTCTGAACTTTAACTTTTTGAGTAAAGAGGGTTTTTCTTTTGCCCTCCTCGTGCACACCACTTAGTTTTTCTTTTTCTCCCGATTTGTCATATTGCGTTACGCTGATGTAAAGTATGGTACGCGGGACGATGACTTTTGAGGCCATTCGCAGACGTACACCTTTCTCTTTCGTGTATGTACTCTGAGAGCATGCATAGTCACGACTGCATCTCACCGGAGTGTATTTGTCAGTGGAAGCGGTGTGTATATAAGTGTTGGTTCTTTCACTTTAGCTATCTGCATCTATCTATATCACTGGTATCGTGTCGATAGCAGGCTGTAGCAGTTGTTTCTATAATTTATTTCTGCTAGTTAGCAGTGGCTGCCAGTTTTTGTAAGAACTTAATCTTTCATATTTGCAAGACTTTTATATATTACATTTATTTACAACTTGATGAACTTTGCAGTTGTCAATTATTAAATCACACCGTCATACTCAAACTTCCTCTCAATAACTCCCAAACAAATTGACCTACAATTTTCAAATTTGGTGTGCGGGTTAGTGGTAGCCATGGGACCTACTATTATTGTTCCAAAATCGCGCATACGGTTATCCACATGTCATTAAAATATCATATTTTCAGCAATTGTTAAAAACGGCTCTAACGATTTTGATTAAAATCTCTGTGCTAATGCCTCTTAAGATATTCTAATCGTCCCTGTCTCCGAAATTCCATCAAAATACGATTAAAAACATAAGATGTTGAAAATGGGTGCCATTTAACACATCCATGTAAAAATTGCAAAAAATATCACAAAACTGGCCATTTTTAATTAAATGAGGGAAAATATGAAAACTAAATAGCTCATTATCAAATCTTAATGCAATGTCCAATATAATAGTGTAATTGAAAGTTGTGTAATGTTCTACACCCCTAGTTTTAATCAAATTCTGTGGTTTTGCGCCTGGAATTTACTTGACGGCTAATTTTACAAGCTATGATGATACCAGGCATCGCACTTCTGCTAATAACTGTGCCAAGTACAAAAATCTGCTCCAAATATATTATTTTGGCCATATTTGAGGAGTCCTAACGCTTTCTTGTTCCGTCTATACCGAAATTTGATACTTTTGCATCATTTTTGCTCTTGACATCCTGGGTATGTTCAGTAGGGTGGATTTAAAAAAAAATTGAATTTCCATTAATCTGTATGTTACAAAGTTGCATTTTGTTGTCATAATGAAGTATAAAAAAATTTCAAACCTGCTTTCTGCACCTGTTTGGTTTAGCATAAAAACAAAGTCTTGCCAAGAGCACAATATTTTTTCAACCAGACTTATCATTATCACTGAAAAGTTTCTAGTAATAGAAGATATGAAATATACGTATTTCTACGCAAACGTTGTTATTTCAAGTTCATTGGAGCAGCAGAAGGTATCACTTAAGAAATTTATTTTTTGTTTTATTTTTCAAATGTTAATGAAAGGCAACTTCCTCACATACCGGCTGACCTATTTTCTGAAATTCACTAAAAAAGTACCATTTTCGATCCATCCTAACGTTCAATTTTCCCTAAAACTCGCTATCTCGACAGCTGGCTTTATCGCTGAGATGCATGTTGTTGCGATAGTCATTTCGGTATATTCGGCACTAACGCTTACATTTACTTTGGTGTGCTGATCAATTTCTCTGAGTGCTATGGTGTTGCAATATCAAAGATTTTCACCAATATGGCTGAGAAAATGTGGATGTTACCGTGATTATTTGCGATGCAAATGCTGATATTACTGTCGCATTTTACGCTGTTGTGAGGGTCATTTTTGTCGTTATAATAGCCTAACAGTTGCCTACCATTTTTAAATGTACATGTGATACACAGTGAGTGCAATAGAATATGCAACTTGCTTTATTCCTAATTTAATGGGGTATAGTGGTTAGCATTTTGCTTCTAGACCGCGAGGTTGCGGGTTCGAGTCCCGTGTTTGGCATGGGTGTTTGTAAATGTATGTTGGTTTGTCTAATGACGAATGTTTCGGCGCATTATAGCCCTTGTGTTGCTGACGGCAACAGATAATCTGAATACAACCAACCAACCTAATTTAATGGTTATAGGGGGGAAAGTAAGTCTTGCATCATTAGTAAACTTCCTTGCTTATACCAACTACCTCGTCGAACACTACAATTGTTAACATGCCTATTATTCAGGCATGTGTACAGGTTCACTACTTATTTGTTAATACCCACTCCTAATTTTTACCTTTCACAAATGTAAATTTTTAATTGAGCACTACAAGTAATAAACTGTTTTAAAACTGTAACACAATTTTTAGATTTTTAACACTGAAGAAGCATTACCTAACTTGCTTTTGATTTACTTACCTCTTAATACACAATGGATCCAATGAATGTGATCTACAATTGATTGTCCATTTTGGTTGAAGAATTTAAAGAAAAATCCTATTAATTCACATTAAAAATCCTGGCAACAAACTAGATTGAGCAATTTATCCATTTTGTTTTCAAAGATTAACAGTATTTTTAGGCAGAGTTAACACATTAGGAATAGAGACATTGGATTTATCACTTCTCCTGTCAACTACTTGCATGAGATTTCCATTGACCGTATTCACTTCATCTGTTAACAGTGTTAAATTAAGGTTTCTCTGAGACCATTGTTGATGTGCTAAATTTTCGTACCTCCAAACATAATTTAAATTGCACAATCCAACGATTGTATATCTAATTTATAACAAGGATGTTTCTCTTTCAAGTGATTGAGATGTTTAGTTTTTGGAAATCGAATCGCACACCAATTTTTGTTTTTAATTATTGAAAAATAAATTCCTTTGCAGGTGGAGTTAAATTGCCGCAGAGAACACATGTGGAAGCTCAATCTTTATAAAGGATACCTGAGCATATGTCATCCAGAAGACAGACACTTGGGCAATGTGGAAAAAATTGTGGAGTTGTGCTCTACTCTGTGCATCCGAGAATGGAGGAGACTACCTCACATTGTCTCTCATATCCACTTACCAATTCTGCAAGTAAGCTACCTCAATTTGTGAAAATATACATGGGGGTAAATATCCTAACATTTTAAATCGTTTTCATCATTTTCTGCAAGATTTCCATTTCTGAGATACCAAATAGTGAAAAACAAATTGATTCTTCTTGACTTTATATTAACTTTTCCTTTGTCTGTGTGCTTGTTTGCAAATCTGTGGCCACTTATCGTCTTCCAATTGAACTGAAACTTGGAAGATTTTTTGTTGATGAGAATGAATTCTATCAGGTTTTGGGGGCTGTCTCTAAAAGGCCGCTTTTACTCACGCTTCAAATATCCCTTCAAATGACTAACCTAATTGCCATCATCCAATCAAACTGCAACGGCAGGTAAACCCATTGTTAATCGCAATGCATTCTAACAAATTTTGGGTGCTAAAAAATGAATTAGTCCATCATGCAGAATCTATTGTTTTTTCCTATTGTTTCAAGACTAAGAAAAGTTGATTCAAACTCCAAATCATTAAAATAAGTTGCAATTGCTTATAAAAGTTGTCAATGCATATTGCATAACAAATTATTATTTTTATAGGTTAATTTTTTTTATTTGATACTTTAAGACATAACCAAAAGGCAGTTATAAAATTGTGCAAGTTTTTTTTTTGTAAAAATGTCCATTTTGATATAATTTATCTCGTGTGACACCTCTAGATTTGCAAGTCAATCAATGTTTTCTTAGTATCAACATCTTCATACTGAGTAGAGTTCGTGATTTTGTTTCCTGTATTTATGTTAAACATTATAAAATTTATCTTAAAGTTATTATATTATTACCAAAAAATAAAAAATATTGAAGCACATTTTTAATTTTTGAGCTTCCTTCATCTTCTAACAGAAAGGAAAGACTGCAACAGCAATCATTGCTCAAATTTGAAATAAATATTTTATTCTATTATCCTTCCAGGCTGCTCAGCAAATTATCGAGCTTCAAGATGCAGTACAGATCCATCAGGGCCTCCTACCTGCTAACATTGGCCGCACTCCATCCCTTCACGAGATGAAAGCCATAGTAAAGACGTGGCGTAACCGACTGCCTGTCATTTCTGATGATCTCTCACACTGGGCAGAGATTTTCAACTGGCGGCAGGAACACTACAAGGCAATTGTGTCCGGATACGAGTCAGCCCAGAACAGTCAGCCCCCTGAAGTGCAAGCTAACCATGCTATGCTTGGAGTGCATGCATCTGCTCAGTCTATTATCCACTATGGAAAGATTGCCCGAAAGCACGGGTTGAATAGTGTGTGCCTTGAGTCGTTAAGTCAGTGAGTAATTGGTTTTTAGTTACTGTGCATGCGGAAATTACTATTGTTGATTTTGATCATATTTAGGTTTTAGTTCAGATTATCATGTCCATCAAGAGAGAAAACTGTAAAATACAGGAAAATCAATTCTAGAAATATCCAAATTAATCATTGAATTTGAAATATAGTACTTCAATCGATGAATATAATTTTTCTTCATTTGTAACTCTAAAACATAAATCACCAAGAAATTACATTGTTTATAAATTATGAGCAACTTATTAATAAATAATAAAAATATGATATTAATAAAAAAAAAATGTATTCAATAATTTTTCATTAAATTTAGTTTTCAATTATTTACATTGGCATCATTTGTAAAAGTATAGACACCAGACATCATCAGAAAAATTCAATATTTTCCTTTTGGACATTCTGGTCATGCAAAGGTGTTTGGTGAAATGTTTCTTTAAAACAAAATCTTTTTTTTAATATAAACTAAACAAATTACAACCTCTGAATTTGAGCTTTTGTGCAAAAATTTGTCTACGTCTACTTAAGAGTATAATTTCGTTAGATTTTTTTTACACATTTTTCAGTTTTTTAACAAATTTCAAAGAAATTTGCATTCTCCAATTTTCTCATCGATATCGTAAATGGAGAATAGTTTCTCCTTCCTTGGAAATTTTTTCTTATTCCAAACATGGCTCTATTCCGATAATTTTCAGTTTTAGGACTGAAATTTTGATCATGCTCGAGATCGATGATAATTAGCAAGTGAAATTTTCCTACAACCACTGAACCTGAATACATTCAAACTTCCCCGAGCCACCCATAAAATAAGTACTTCCCCCATCCCAGACATTTTTTATAATATCAGTCTCTAAGTGTATTATATCTGTTGGTATGTGATGGCCATTTTGCTGAGTGTTACGGTGATGAAATAGCCAATATTCCTACAATTATAGCAACACTATTGACAAGAATTACGTTGTTGCATGATCATTATCGCCAAGTGTTACGCCAATATAATAGCAACTGACGTTATTGCAGAGATTTGCACCAGGCATGGTTCAGTTCATTCAGAATATGGATTATTTTTTTTTACTGAAATTTTGATAATTCCCATGATTAATACAATTCTGCATTACAATTTTATTAGGTTTGCTTGCTGACAATCCCAAACCTGCCTCTCGCCTGACGGCTGTATGGCTAACGTTCTGGCCTTGCATGCCAAAGGTGCTGGGTTTCTATCCTAGGGTTAGGCATGGATGTTTGTTGTGGTTTGGAATCCACATTCAGCTGTAGGTTCTGGCTTGATTAACTGCTATTGTGCTAATAAAATAGCAGCTATTTCGAAGATTTGCACTTTTGTAGTTGTCAATATTGCCAACATTTACATGACTGTGATATTCTTTCATAGTGTTATGTTGATATAATCACCTCTATTGCAAAGATTTTCAACAATATGTTAAGGACTAACAATGATATTTACGTTGGTGTGATGTCCAATTTTGCTGATTAGGGCTTTAATGTAATTACTAAGATTATCACTGGTTTTGTGTGCCGATATTTATGTTGGAGCAGTGGTAATTTTCAACTAGATTTTAGCTGATATAATAGTGCGTATAACTGAGATTTGCAACATCGTTTTTGTGTCATTTGAATAGTTTCTGCTTCCGCTAATATGATAGCTGCTATGTCTCTAATAAGTGTCTGTGTGAAGATTGATTTCACGGTTTGGTTTGAATCAATGTAAAATTACTAGAGTTTTAATACAATTGTGTGTAAGAAATGAGTCCCAATTGCCCAATTTTACTCTATATCCTCATTTAAAATTGTAATTTTAACTGCTGTTTGTAAAATTGTTTATTTTAGTTTGAAAAATAATTTTGCATTTTAGCTGCAAATATAAATAATAATTTAAAAGTTAAAGCATTTTATGTATATATAATTTAAAATTAACTGACTTGTGCAACTGTGAGAAGATTTTGAGGGTTTTTTGATTGGATACTGTATCATGTCAGTTACATGCCCTACCTCCCTCCTTTAGTTCTTAGCCACAAAAACATTTGTGACAGGTAGTCATGTTCAAAGAAATAGCTAATGCCAAAGGAAACTAAAAGAGAAAAAAAAACTTCCAAATCTACCAAATTGTAGAAAAATTTTCATCTGAAGGAAAAAGACCCTGGCCTCAAACAATCCTTCAACATCAGAAACTTTTACACAAAATGAAGCTGCTTGTTCCAATGCGACTCATGCTTGAAGAACTATTAAACTGCATGCTTACTACATTCCTAATACTTTTTTTCTGCTTTGGTCTTCATATTTATGCCCTTGTAAACACAGGCCTCGTAACAAGTTCCTATTTTCTCTAAAAGTATGTTTTTCACAGGAAAATATTACTTTTTCCCTACTTTGCTTATTGGATTTAAATTGTTTTATTTTGCCCAAATCCTTACATTTCCGAGTCAAAATGGATACTTTGACTGATTTTTACTTTACTTAAAAAGACTTACATTTGCTTATTTACAAATCTGATAATCACAGAACCTGTGTATATTCACAATTCTTCAAACTTCCATTGTAATGACTACTTTTACAGAATAGCCTATACTGCCATTGTTTACAATGGTTCGCTGAACGTACTTGCGATAATGGTTCGTTAAACGTTATTATACTTGCTATTGCCGAGATTTGCGTTTCCATGGCAGACACTGCCACCAAGATTAATGTTATCATTTTGGTCAAGTATTTCACCAATATAATAGCAATTATTTCCACGATTTCCACCGTTATTGTCGCTATCGCCGAGATTTATGTTGTGATAGTAAATTTTATTGCAATCGGCTCTGTTAGAGATTTTCATCTGTATATTAGGAGCTAGTGCTAATATAGTTGGTTGTACTATATAATAACAGGCCCTTTTGTTTTCATGGAATGCCGTACTTTGATAACATCCGATATTACCGAAATTTGCACTAGTATTACCAAGAAAATTTCGATATTACCGAAATTCGATCATTCCTGTGTCGATGCAAATCTGCATTACAATTATGAGGGCAGGTGTTCGTGCACTTGTATACAGATCATATGACAACGAAACCTGTGCAAGACCAAACTTTCCCTAAACCTATGATATAATTACCCCTTTTGCCACCGATAGCCTATCGCAATTATTTATATTGGTGTGTTGAGGTCATTTTTACTGCATCATAGAGATTTACCCCTTTGCATTACGTGCTAATGCTGATATTTACGTTAATGTGATGGTAATTTTCGCTGTTTCCTGGTTGTTATATCCAATATTTGCATAGATATTAATGGAAAAATCCTTCCGTTATCGTGGGCTCTATTGTTGATGTTTATGTTAGAACCTAGGTTAATGTTATAGCAGCTATTACAGAGATTTGCGAAATCATTTTTGTGGCATTCGCTTTTGCTAATGTGATGTCTGTTAGTTCCTATGTAAAGATTGTTTTAGACGTTTAATTTGAATCAATGCAAAATGATAAAAAAAATATTTTTTACTAAAAAGAGTCCAAATTTTCTGTATAATCCTTGTTTAAAATTGTAATTTTTAACTGCTATTAGAGATTGAGAATGAATAGTAGTTAAGATAATAAAGTAATCTGGAAACTGGGTTTAAGGTGTATATACTGTATACATTTCAACTTATTTTTTAATTATTTTAAAAATCTGATTTTTTTCCACTTATAAGTGCTTAATTAGTAGTGAAGTCTACATTAAAAAAAGTTCAATTATACTCAAATTAAGTCGCTAATTAACTGCTTAATACACATAATTTCGCAATATCATTTCTAATGTTTAGGCTCTCCATCAAGTTTCTAGATTATATAGTTTTTTAACTTTAGAAATTTTTTGATTTTTCTACTTTTAAAGTTTTGTCTTTAAAAATTGGGTGAAATTTATTTTATTTTCCAATATCTAAATATCTAATTGAAATTTTTTTATGAATAATTCTTAACTTTACAATAATCTGTTTTAAAAAAAACTCTGAATCCTAACCAAAATTATAAGTTCTGTAAGAAATTAACAGAAATGCAATGCATAATGAATTGTCGCCATAAACATTTAAAGCTATGCATTCTCCTTTCTCAATTGAAAGGAAATAAAAGTAATATATTGCATTAAAATGTTAATCCAACAATATTAAAGATATTAACGCTGTGCACTATCGATCATCTCTATTTGATATAATTCAAGTAATAACTATGCTTATTTACAAGCTGGAAAATTTATGTTGGGGGGGGGGGGTAAAAATTCATTCAAAAATTACCTTATGCTCTTTTTATGCATTGAAACGTATTTTTTTAAAATGGGTGTATTCTCATTGCACATTGTTATTTAAATTATTGCATCTACCCTCATTCTCAACAGAGCCTGAAAATACCCCTCATTCATCTGTTCCTCACTTGCTCTATCAAGATCAATGCTTCCATGATCTTTATGCCCTCTTAATGCAATTCCTTCCTGTCCACAAAATAAAACGCATTTAATTATAGAAGTAAGATTGCAGCGATTTTTCTCTACTTTTTCACAAATACCACTATCTAAACATTCAATAGAAATCATTTCTCCTTCACAAACAGCTACAAAATTTTCTCCCTATCAAATGCTAATTTGGCAATACTTTAAGTTTTCCTGTTTGTAGAAATCTTCCACTGCATTTTTCTAATTATCATACTGCATTTTTACTAATTTTCTTGTCAGAAGATATTGTTGATCAGTCTGGTGCAAAGAGAAACTTACTTATAAAAGTAATTACAAAAAGCACCATTGAGAGTCTGAGTACACCAACCAGTTCCATCTGCTCAACCATTTATACTGGAATTGTAAATTTCTCTTTCCTGTAGCTACAAAATTAAAACTTGATTCCTGACCCAAAAATTTTTCAGCAAATCTTAGACTTTAAAAGATTAGTATTGACTAACTTAAAAGACATACAATTAATATTTTTAAGAGATTTCTTTTCACCCAATTCTATTGAATATAGTAGTAGTTTTAATTTATAGATTTATAGCTTCAGACAATCCACTGTGAATTCTCATGGATTTATTTTCATGAATTTAAAAAAATTCTATTAAATTGGAACTATTCTCCTAAAATTTCTTTTAAGAAGTAACTATTCCTACTTTTACTTTCAATTACCCATATGTTTACATCATGTAATGAAAGTATAGCATTTCGTAAAACAAAGGGGATTTTTTTCATTTTCCCATGTTTTAGAACACCTTGATTTAAAAAAGTGGTCTAGAAAAAATTTCAGTCTGTGTGTGTATGTGATCAGCATCATGGTGGTGGCCATGGATCAGCATTAATGGTGGCTATAAAACCTACTATTAAAATCATGTATGTGCTTAAAATCATGAAAAAATCATTACGGCTCTAATGATTTTGATTAAAATCTCTGTGCTAATGCCTCTTAAGGTGTTTTAATATGCCCTACCTCCAAAATTCCTGTAGAAATGTGATAAAAGCATAAAAAGTTAAAAAAACGAGTGCCTTTAACACTGAGCTCCCTACCCTTGAGCATCTACCATCAATGATTGATTTTTTTCTGTTTCACGCACAAGAAAAGACAACTTAATGTCTATCGAATAAAATAGCTTCTTTTTTTCCCCTTGTAAAAATTATTTCGGAAAATATAGACAAAGGGACCATTTTTATTAACCCTTTGCACTCCAGTGGTGCCTCTCAGGCGCCACACGATTGGATGCCAAACCACGAGAGGACCATTGGGTGTGATGCGGAAATTCGATGCAAGGCCAATGACTGTATTTAGTTTCTATGAAGCAAATCCATAAACACCAGCCGAACCTAAAATGTCTCGAGTTACTGATTCCTCCTCGCGAAAAGGCCTGGAGTGCAAAGGGTTAAAATGTGTTGAAATATGAAAACGATAAATAACACCATATCAAATTTTAATGCAATGAGCAATGTTATTGTGTAATTTACAGTTGTGCGATGTTCAACACCTCTAGTTTTACTTTCTTTCCTTTCAGGATACATTCTATACCAAGTGTTCCAATTGTGGACTGCTTTCAAAAGATTCGTCAGCAAGTGAAATGCTACCTTCAGAAAGCTCATACCACAGGCCGAACTGAAATGGCAGAGGTGTGTATATTTTTATAAGCCATTTGTGCTGTCAAATTTAAATTGGTCCCTTACAAAAAGATCCATGCAACTTAATTAGCTTGTATGCAAAAACAACTTTATGCATTTAAAAAAATGTGTAGGAATTTAAAGTATAGTAGAAGCCTGATTATTCGGCTATTTTTTTTTTTTTTTTTTTTTTTTTTTTTTTTTGCAAAATTTTAAATTATCTAGCTGATAAAGTGTCTTATTCAGCCTACTGTAATTTTTCAACAAAATGTTAATATTCTTAGTGGAAAGTTTGTGTTCAGTTTTCATTGGCATATGTCCAAAAAACATTTAAATCTCAATCTGTTATGGTTATATTCCGTGCCTAAACATATTTGGCTTGTTTTAATTGCATTAAAAAAGAGGGGTTGAAATTCCATTATCCACAGTATCCAGTAAACATGCTCTTGCAGATGATTTTTTTCACAAAAGTCTAATTTATACAGAACTCAATTATCCAAATATACACTTTCTTGCATTGTTTGTTACATTAAAAATGAATTCTTTTCCAGAATACATGTAATTTGTTTTTTCGGAATCTATATAAATCTTTGGACTGACTACTTGTATTGTAATTATACTAAAGAAATGTGATTTTTCACTTAAAATTGAGTTCTCAACCGCATCCGACAGTGATTAAGTAATTCAAAATTGCAAATTTGATTTTAAATTATCCTAATGATTTGACCCGAGTCCAGATAAAATCAATAGGAAATTCGGTTTGTAGGCTAAATCTACATATTGTGCAAGTGTATTGCAAAATTTAAAGCTGTAATAATTAATAGTAGTATATATGCATTCCTTCCTATATTATACTGATAGTAATTCATTTATGTCTGATTTCTTTTTGTAAATTTTGAACCGCATATGAAAAATATGCAGTACTGCTGAAAACTTTTAATTATTTTATCTTAAAAATCTAGTTTCTCACAAACCAAAATAAAATCTAATTGAATTAATCCATTTAATAGATGCTGCAAAATGGAATGAATTTTCCTTTATAATCCCCATACACTCACAATTATTGAGATCTAAAATAGAAAAGTATTGAGATCTAAAGTAGAGTCAAATTTGACATTGTTGTTAATTACATGTAATGAAAATTGTAAAATTAGTCAATTTCCTAAATATCCAGCTACAAGAATGTTTGTGACACTTTGCCATTATGTATTCTAGATCACTTGTTTGCAGTGACGCACAATGGCCTAGTCGCACAAGCATTTTTGTAGCTAATGAAGAGAAATCTTGACTTTGAGAAGAAAATCTTACTAATTTTCACTAACCCCAATTTACAACAACGTCAAACTTGACTGTACCTTAGATTTCGATTCTTTTCATGGCCATAGCTATTGCATGAAGAACTTCACGCCTTTTTACAGAGATGTTTTTGTTGGGATGAGACATAACAAGAAATGCACACAAGTGCACAGTGTGTTTATAAAAACATTAAGAAACTCTAAATTAGCTCATGTAACTGGTGAAGAACATATTTTTCTCCCAAAAATAAAAGCTGAATTAATGTTAAAGCAAATAAATTAAGACTTATTTAGGCAAGAAATGAATATACTTAAGTTCTTTGTAGACATGTTTAAAAATTTTACTCAAGCTAAATTTTAGAGAGGGAAAAATACTTGTGTAAGATAATATTTAGGTACAAATATGATAATGTATTCCTATTTCATGGCATTTGAATAATATTCTATCAAAACAACACAAAAAAATATTATAGAAACTTTTTTTTAATTATGCCCTAAGGTTAACAGTTGCAAGGAATTAACCTGTATATAAATGTATGAATTTGATTTTAAGCTGTTATATCCAAGTTATATGAAGGAAGTATATGTCAAAAAGTAACTTGTAGGATATTGACTCTTAAATTTTCACTTTTGTATGTAACATGCCTCCTTCATCATTAAAAGCTGCTGTTGTATCTAGAGAACTAGGTTGAGTGATAAAAGTTAACCTGACATACATCACTTTTATTCACTTAACTCTTATTTATGTGTAATAGCTATATTATGCTTATTTTTAATGAAGCTAGCTCTCTGTATATTAAGATAATGGCTTAAGTTGTATCAGGATCTGAAACCAAACTTCTTGTCTTTAGTCTGTTACTTTGAATTTACCTCAATTGTCAAAACAAATTGCTTCTCCCTTTAATAGACAACTCAGGCACTGCACGAAGGACTGAATGTCATTGAATCGACGAACCTCAAATACTTTACAAAGGAGATGACTGCTGAATTTTATGCCTTGAGAGCAGTCTTCCTCTCCCAGATGGGAAAGCCAGAAGAAGCCAACAAAGTATTCAGCTGTGCCGTCCAACTGCAAGACACGCTGGTTAAAGCGTGGGCGCTGTGGGGTGACTACATGGAGACGCTCTTCACCAAGGAGAAGCCAGAAAGGTCAGTTTGGTATTCATATTTGTGACACCACTTACACACCTTGTTTAAAATGTACTAATCAGAACTTGATTAATATGTGAAGAAGGCAAGGACCAGGCGGGAATCCCTTATGTACACACCACCTCCTCAAATACATACAATATAGCAGTTTTTTCAGGGTCTAATTTTAATTGATACGATATCCTTTGAAACTTTCCAGAGTGTTGTAAACTTTTAATAGTTTTCTAGTTTTTTGTGATCAATTAATATGTCAATGTCAGTTTAAAACAAAACTTCAGTTGATTCTTTAACTTGTTATTTCTTTTTTATATTTTCAGTCGTAATATAATTTACGGAATCTCTGCAATGACGTGTTTTCTACATTCCTGCCGTCATCAGAATGAGAGCAAAGCTCGCAAATATCTTGCAAAAGTAAGTTACTCATTTTTATGCAGCTCCAATTGAAACATATATGCTTTGCTTTTATGCAATTGGGTGTTTATTGATTTTTCTCTTGCAGGCTGCTTTGTCATTGGTATTCTAAAAAAAATTCTTTTATTTTGCATTATTGTGTATTTATATGAGTGAAAAAAATCTCCCATGGGATGATTGATTACAATTAAGTGATTTGCACTCGGACAATATAAAAAACAACTCTTTAATATGTAAATGTGTTTAAAACAAAACTTCTGGAAATTCTTGAAATGATCAAAAGTGTTGTTTTACTGCACTGAATTCATTTATGAAGTTACCTTTGCTCCTTGCATTATTTTTTTAATCTTATTTCCCTTATTTGATTGTAGATACTGTGGTTGCTGACCTTTGATGATCCAAAAGGTCAACTTAGTGAAACGATAGAGAAAAACTTTGTGCCTATCCCTGCACTGCAGTGGTTGCCATGGATACCACAATTGCTTACTTGCCTGGTTCAAACAGAAGGACGTCCAATTCTGAATATCCTAAGTCATGTTGGAAGAATGTATCCTCAAGCAGTTTATTTTCCTATACGAACTCTTTACCTCATCCTAAAGATAGAACAGCGAGAAAAACGTAAGTCTTTCAGTGCATTTTTAAGTTTCTATACTGAGGGGACAAAATTTGCTGGAGAACCAAGGCACCCTTTCTAGTTTGTTGATCTATTTAGAAAAAACAGTATGCATTCTATCCTGTCAACTAATAGCTAAACAAGTTTGCCAAGCAAACTGGTTATTGTATTAAAAAAAATTTACTAGACAACAGAAATGTTTCTTTAACAATTCTGATTGGATTGCTTTCCTATTAGCCTAAATCTTTTGTGGCAGAAAATGTTTTTCTTCTTCGTCTTAAGTTATTGACCCTGATTCAGAAACCCCATAAAATCGCGACATTGTTCTATCAAGTAAAAGATCTGTATCTAAATCTATGTTGTATCTAAAAAAAATCAATCTCACCAATGGGTCATATTTTGGAGACAACATAAGGCAGCAGGTTTCATCAAATAAAATTTGAGTTTCACTAAGTAGTTTTGTGTCAAAAAGGTTATTACCTAAAGTAATTTAATCTACAATAGAATTTTTTTTTTTTTAATAAAATAAATTTTTAAACAATTGTATGTCATAAAAATTGTGAAATGAATTGCTAAACATGGACCTGTTTTTCGACTGTGTTATCATTTTATCAATTTTGTTAAACTAGTTTATATCTTTACACCCATTCATTTACCCCTTGCCAGTATCTCCCAAATACAGTTCATGAAACCCATCCATGCTAAATTTAAAATGCCCTAACTGTTTTCAGGCAGAAAAAAAATCGGTGTTTCTATTCTGTTGATCGGCAGAGCATGATTCTAGGGCTCCCCATACGCCAGTAAATTCAAATAAACCAAACTATTCCGTTGATTCTGAACTGAGTTTTTTATATATATTCCTGAAATATATTCAACAAGTAAGGGGTTAGGGCTGATTTATACTTTGCCAAAGCCTAAATGTCGGCCTTCAAATGGACAATTCCGGCATCTTTTAAAAACGAATGAAATTGATTTATATTTACAAAGAATTTCTTTCTGATTCTAAATATTCAAATAAAAGTTCCTTAAAAAAATTATTTATTTAAATATTAAGAAAAGAAAATGCCCAAAACCTCAAATTGCGATCTGCTCAAAACGGACAGATTTTGAGTATGACGCAGGGTGTCCACAGATCGGGAAAAGTCAGGGAATTCGGCATTTCGGGAAAAATCAGGGAATTATCAGGGATTTTGTCAAAAAGTTTAAAGGAATTTTTGAAATTAAAATGAAACTTTTAATTTTGACAGTTAAAGATACACTGCTCCCAAAAATACCAAAATCAATTTGAAAAAAAATTAGAAAAAGTTTTTCTTTTTTAAGAGAAAATGTCAAAAATTCGGACCGCAAGACCGACCACGTAACTTTTCGCATTAAAATTTCCTGACAATCACTGAACCTGCTTGCGTTCAGATTTGCCTCAAATCGCCGATGGAATTACTACATTTCTTCCTCATTTTTCTCTTATATTATAGTAGTCTATCGCATTATTTACGTTGGTATTTGATGGTCATTTTTCTGAACGTTACGATGGTAAAATGGCCGATATTTTCGTGATTATAGAGGGCAAGAAACACGTTCTTGCATGCTGCTCATTTTCGTGATGTCACTGACGCTATTTCAGAGATTGCACCTCTCAGTCATGGTACAGTTCTGCTGAAACACGGATTTCAGCACTTTTTTTGTTGAAATTTCCATCATTCCTAAGACAGATTCAAAACTGCATTACAATTTTATTCGGTTTACTTGCTTGTCTGACAACCAAGGAACTTACATACGTTCAGACTTCGCCAAATTTCTGATGTAATGACCACTTTTCTTGCTGATTGCCAGCATCTATCGCTGTTGTTTATGCTAGTGTGTGGTGGTTAGTTTCGTCGAACGCTACGCTGATGTTAAGCATCAGCAGAAAGAATCAAAGAAGAAAGTAACTTTTTTTTAAATTTCTCATGTTTCCGCTTTCGTGAATTTTTCTTATTTTTCCACCTATCAAAGTTTTCCTACAATTTTCTCATTGATGGTCTCGCGGAGATTAAAATTTCCTGACTATCATGGAACCTGCATGCGTTCAGTCTTCCCCAAACCACAGAGGGAATTATTATCCCCTCCCCCCTTATTTTTCTGTAATGTTAGACTCAATCAGAATTATTAACATTGGTATGTTATAGCTATTTTGCGGAACGTTACTCTGATGAAATGGCAGTTATTCCTGTGATTATGGCTAGCGTTATCTTCGTTATTACGTTGCTGTGTGATGCTCATTTTCGTCGAGTCTTACTCCAAAATAATAGTTACTGACGTACAGGTTTGTATCTGTCGGACATAGTACAGTTCAGCTAAAACGCAAATTTTGACTTTTTCTTTTAATTGAAATTTCGGTCATTCCTGAGATCGATTCAAATCTGCATTACAATTTTGTTGGACTTGCAAGTCTGACAATCACGGAACCTTCTTACCGGGCATTTTGCCTGCACCAGTACAGGCATTTTTGCTGATTGTTGGTTTAATATAATTGCCGAGACTTGGGGCGGCCGCTATCACCGAAATTTTCGTTGAAGTAGCTGTAATTTTCACTTAGATTTAAGCCGTTTTAACTGAAGTTATTGCCGAGATTCGCGACGTCGTTTTGGTGTCATTCGCCTAGACTTCCACTGATGTGAAAGCCGCTATGTACGTTATTAGTGTGTATGTGAGGATCATTTTCACCGTTTGGTTTGAATTAATGATGAATGATTAGAATTTTAATTTAATTTTGCACAAGAAATTAATCCAAATCGTCCCAGTTTTTATTATGTATCCTTACTTAAAATTGTCATTTTAACTGCTATTGAATGTAAAATTGTTTATTTTAACTTGAAAAACAATTTTACATTTTAACTATAGATGTAAGTAATAGTTTAAAGTTAAAGCAATTTTTTATGTATAATTGTTTAAAATTAATTGTCTGGGGAAAATGTGTTGATTTTGTAAACATTTTGCTTTTGTATTGTACCTAAACAGTGGCTACAGCTGATCTTAAATAAAAAAGAAAATTTCAAATAATGCAAATAATGAAATCGTTTAATTTGAAAAACGAAATTATGCAAACTAAAAAGACACTGAAAATGGTGAAACTCCCCCAATTCAACTACATTTTAAGACTTTTTTTTTTTTAAACATGCAAATTGATATATAATTCATAAAACATAAAAATTTTACATTACGAAAATATTTTAAAGCAATTATTGATTTTTAAAATTTGATTAAAATTTCAAGTATTCAGAAAAATAATAATAATATTTAGAGTTTTTGTTAAATGTGTGCGTGTTTGCATGTGTGTGTGTGAGAGGTCCATTTTGACATGATTTATGGTTTGTCTTTATTTTTAAAATTTTACTTAAGAAAACAGCTTATTAAATCTGAAATATAATACTAGAGTCCTCTTTTCTTGAGATTAGATTGTAATGAAAAAAAGTGCAATTTTAAAGTATAATTGCACACACACAGTACAGGTACATTATACATACACTACACTAAATGAAGTAATTTGGTATTTGTGTCATGAATGTGTAAAAATAAACAGTACATGCATCGTAATTTTCTTTATGATGGTGAATTTGAATGTTCTTTTACTTGAAAGTTATTATTTATTTATATTTTGTCGGTAACTTATAATCGGGGGGAAAATTGGGTGTTACAGGGAATAATCAGGGAATTTTAAAATAACTTTTCTGTGGACACCCTGATGACGTCAAGTGTCTCAAAGAGTTCGGTGACTTAATCCCTTTGCTCCGTTTATTATGGTGAGGTTTCTACCACAAAGTGTCAGCTATATACTCTGTGGTTTCTACTTAATAGTTGCCGTTTCTCAAATGTTTATTTAATTGCAAAAATGGAACCTGGTTTTGTAAGAGGCCAATCGGACAATTTGCCAAAAATTGACTCGACAATGATGGCTGTCTATTTCAGCAAGAATATGGATTTCGTAACAGCGGAAACCTGTGGCGTAAAAGCCAATTGGTAAGATTCCAAGCTTTAATTAACTTGAATGGTTTTGTTGTGCTTGGAATAAAAAGTTTGGTGCAGAATCCGTACCGGACTTTGAATTGTAACCCATTACTTTGCATTTGATGTTTACAAAAATTTAGAATAGCTTTCCTAACATAGCTTGTTTTAAACTTAAAAGGCAAACATTCTTTAATTTTCCTAATATAAAAATTATCATTAATGAAACTGATTTCAAAATGATCTTCACAAACATAATGTACTGTCTTTGTCGACAGTGGCCTATACTTTTCAATGTCTCTCTTCATCGCTTGGCACCACTTTTTTCGAGTATTTTCATTTCGTGGTACGTATATGAAAATTTTGTCAGGAGTTGTTATGGTTGTGCTTTTGCACATTGGTACAATACAATATTTGTAGAAAATATTAGACATTTTAAGAAAAAAATGAATCAAATAATCTCAAAACAAAATGACGAGAAGACAAGTATTTGAAATTTCCATGATAACAGCTACAACTGCCACGTGACCTATGGAGATATTTAGGATGTGATGACGTCACAATGGAGTCCCAAAAAAAAAGTCCATTTTCCCTCAAAAATCTGACAGGCAAACATTAAAAGCAAATTTAAAAAAAAAAAAAAAACGAGGAGAATAGAAATTTTTGTGTTAATGGTTATTTTGAGACATTTAGAATGGAATAAAAAAAAATTGAAAAAATGCGGGAATTGTCCATTGATTGGAAGATCGCTATCGTGCATTGATCAGAATGCCAGTTTTGTGCTTACACTGTGCCAGCAGCTTGAACAATTCAGTTATTGAGCGAGCGTTAAGACGCCTAAGCCCTCTATATAGGGGAGCCGACGCGATCGCCATTTTCTGTTTAAAGGTTGGCACAGCTTGGCGCTTTACCATTTGAAACCAATATAAAACTCCATCAACTTCTTCAACGCGATGTATTAAATTAAGCTTTGCAATGTCAGAAAGTGTTTTGAAACATTTTTAAGAATCTTGCTGTAATACATCCAGAGTTGGAATTTTTGTTTTTCGTTCCTTTTGGCATAATATATCCGAATATTTCTCAAGTGATTTTTCACGTTTGCAATCTAGTGCTACTTGCCTACTTAAGATAAATTTATGTTGTAAAGATTTTTGTTTTTGTTGACAATCTGAAATCGGGTTTCCGCATTGGCGCCTTAGCCTAACTCGGCGATTCATACTGTTTGTGGCCGACCAAACGGTATAGTGGTTAGCGTGCTGGCTTCTAGACCGCGAGGTTGCGGGTTCGAGTCCCGTGTTGGCATGGATGTTTGTAAATGTATGTTGGTTTGTTAAATGACGAAATGTTTCGGCGCATTATAGCCCTCGTGTTGCTGACGGCGCCAGATAATCTGAATACAACCAACCATACTGTTTGTGTAAGATAGCTTTTTAAAGCCGTTTTTTCTTTCGTGATGATATTTACGTTATGCTGGAATTTAATTGAGTGGACTGTTCTTGCGACTTGATACATGCTTGATACGGTTTAAGAATTTAAACCGGGATTTTTAAGATAGGTTGGGTTGAATTATAATTGAGCAAAGAGATTTTTTTTTTTTTTTTTTTTTGCTGTTGGATATATTAACGATAAATTAAAGTGAATAAAATTGAAACAAGATATTTCACTACAAATATATTGCGTAATTGTTAATTGTTTTTTTTTTGAATATATAACTAGGAAAAGGCCGTAACATTCATTTAGAAGTTTCAATTCACAAGGGAGGAATGGCTTCAGTGAGATTTGCCAGAGAAAATGCTGCGCATTTGCATCTCGAATTGGCGAAAGCCCAGATTTTGATAGGGAATTTAAAAGATGTGCGTAGTTAAAATGATGTCAATTTTTTTTTTATTTATTAGAAATAATAAATGTTTGACTTAGGAAATTGTATTCTTTAATTTTGAATGTTGTTCACTTTGATTAAATATCAACTAGATTTATTAGTACAAGAGCTATATGAGAACTCTGTGTATTATGTTGTACATTAATTACAAATTAGTAACCTATACTTTCCTGATAGTTTTTCAAGGGGAAACTTCTCTGTATTTGCTTCTTTCATGAGGGAAAGGTTAAGGAATACGTTTCTTTTCATTCAAGTTGCAAATGCTGACAGTTTATTATCAAATCGCCTCCAGGAAAGCGTTCATTACATTAATATATAATTAGGAAAAATTAAATCAACGCTTAAACGTGTATTATTGTTTATAAAATAACTTTGATTTTAATCCTTAATAATAGTAAAAAAGTTATTTAAACATAATGAATTATTATTAAAATTCAAATTGCAAAACTATATCCTATGCTAAGATTTAATGCCAACATAGTAGCTTAAAGCTGAAAGCATGTTTTAGAAAAGATTCTTAAACTAACAAGTTATTTTATGAATGTTAAATGAATTAAAAATATAGTTTTATACAAAATGAATGCAAATTTTGAATATGATGCGAATAATGACTAAAAAGAGATAAAACAAATAAATCATGCCCTAAAAATATAAAAGTGACGATATTGAAATCGCACAGTTGGCAATTATTTAAAAAACACGATAATCGGCTAAAAATTAAACTATTTCGACACTTGCTAACTTGGCGACGAAATATTTGGCACTACAATATGCTACAATGTAAACCTAAATCTACAAATATTCGTATATGTTTATTATTCATTTGTCTCAACGGCAATTCTGAATCTAACGTTGGCATCTGTTTTGTGCAGTCAGAAAACAAAATAATCTTTTTTGTTTTAAAGAATCTTTTTTATTTGATGAATTTGAGCAATTAGGGGTTGATCAACCAATCATAATTAAAGCATTATTTAAAAAAAATGGAATAACTAAAATCGCTATCGGCAAGTTATGACACTCACGCTATCTCAACACATGCTAAAACCTAGATTACGGCAGCCCTTAAAACAGAAAATGGCTTTCGATCCGGCCGCCCTTTATAGTGGTTCTAACGACGCCTATCAGTGATCAAGGGAGAGTGCAGGTAATCGAATAATGGAAGTAGATGTACCAGTAAATAGAAAATGTTTGATCTACTGGAATTGCAAACTAGAGGCAGTCACGTGACTGTCTTCTTGTGGGACTGGAATGGTGTATTTACCTTGTGCTAGCTGTGGTGTCACATGACTAGCGATCCTAACTGGTTCTCTGATTGATAACATGTATATCTGTCTTTTAAAGTACATAAAACTTTTCAGGGTTATATGTTATTTGACCTTACATTTGTTCCTATTGAGATTTGAAACACCAATAAATTTGATCTTGGTTCGCATTTAATTAATATAGTTATTTTAATAATTCTAAAATTAACCTCAAGTAACTACAATCGTATTTTTTCAGTATCACTCACCCAGCGCTTAGTGCATTGCAAAAATATTTCCCCTTGCATGGTATTTTTACCATGAAAATGCAGCCACGAACACTTCATTTCTGTTGCTTCAAGTTTAGATGCACTTCCGTTAGTGGATGTATTCAAGGTTCGTACAGTCCTTAAAAGTCCTTAAAAAATTAAGACCCTTAAAAGTGCTTATCTTTTATCCAATTTAAAACCAATATTGACGAAATACAGAGACCATCCTAAGCGTTTTCTTCGTCCCACCTGCCTTTAAAAAAAAAAGCCCTTTCACTTTGAAAATAGAGCTCTCCTGTTCTTTGGTGAAAAAGATTAAAATATTTCGGGGGGGGGGGGGGGGTCCAATGGAATGCAATATGCATATCAACCCTACCAAAATCTGGCCGACCAAACGGTATAGTGGTTAGTGTGCTAGCTTCTAGACCGTGAGGTTGTGGTTTCGAGTCCCGTGTTAGGCATGGGTGTTTGTAAATGTATGTTGGCTTGTCTAATGACGAAAGTTTCGGCGCATTATAGCCCTCGTGTTGCTGACGGTGCCAGATAATCTGAAAACAACCAACCCTACCAAAATCTGCATACACATTCATGTTCAAACGTGCCAGGCACAGACAAGTGACTCACTGAAGTCGTTAAGTGGCTATCAATACCATGTGCATCATTAGTAGGTGGATTGTAAGGGAGCCGTCCCAAAATTTATGAGTGTTAACACGTTAGCCCATTTCGTACGTACCTTGGTTAAGTGTTTCTCTGGCTTTATACCATGTCTTCTCTCTCAAACTAGAGAAAAAAGGTATTTTAAGGTGTATTACCATCAAGTGTTTTTTACTAAGCATTTAAAAAGCATATTTCCGCACGGATACCCGTAATCGCGTATCTCAGTATATTAATTCCATTTGAGTTTTTAAAAAAATTCTAAACAAGTTTTTAATTTGTGCCTTTTTGAGCATTATTGTTTTTTTTTTTTTTTGTTTTTTTTTTTAATCACTAATTAAAACGTATTTACCATGGTGGGAAAATAAAACAATGTAGAAATTATGGCAGAAAACCAGTTACGAATTTTCACAATTTACTTTTAAAAGTGCCCTCGAAAACAGGAGATTATTAAGAATAGGCGTGATTGGATATAATTATTAGGAATCATAAGGAATTTCATTCATGAATTTTAGCATGCATTAAAGTATTCTTTTCATTCAATTTCTCCCCTTTGTATGAATCGCAAAGAAAACTGAAGTCCTTAAAAAAAAGTTAACGAAGTGCTTAGAAAGTCCTTATTTTTTAGTTTGAAAATCTGTATGAACTATGGTATTGTTAATTGTTATGGTGTCGAATGAGTTCTAGTTTGTAGATGTTACACATTTGTTTAGAATAATTTTGATTTACCATCGAGCTACATGGAAATGGAAAATCAGTTTTTGTTGTGTCACATACCCCTTAAAAATAATTACCACTTTCTAACACCACCTTTTGGGAACCCATGTGGTATAACCAATACTTTATTTTTTGCAAGGAATGCAAGTAATTATATTACTAGTTTCTTTCACAAAAACTTGAGTATGACCAATCCATAAATTGCTTTATTGTCTTTTTGTTAAAGAGTTTTATGCAATACTTCAAAACAGTTTATTGGTAACAGGAATATCAATTCTCAAATCCATCATTTGTTGTAAGAAATATTATTTTTAATAAATCGAATCTTAAGATTATATTGTTATTTGTTTAAAACCGCATTAAACTTGATTTTCAGGTTGTATAATTTCATTCTTTTTGAAATTCCATTCTATTTAGATAATGAATATATATTGAAGTTTAATAGAAAGAGTATTGAGATAAATGCTATAGCTAATCTATATGTAGTTGTAAATGTGATTAAATTCAAATTTCTAATTCAACTAAATTTTATCTGTTTTAATTCTGTTACTGTATTGTTCTGTATTTGCATTATTGTATTATTCTGTTATTTGCATTTCTTTAGTTAAAAGAGTTCAAAATTTTCTTTTTTTTATAGTTAAATAACTTTACTTTTCAACTTAAACTTGTACTTTTCAAAACAAATAATATTTTATTAAAAAGTTAGAAAATGTTTACTCAAAATACGATTCCTTGTACTAGTAATTAATCTTAACACTTTGTTTACCAGATAAACCGACAGCAGCTGCCACATCCCAGAGCCCAGCTGTCTCCATCACCGAACCCAATGCTACAAGCGGTAAACATCATTTTTTGCACTTAAAAATTCAGACTTTATACTAAGTAATTTTTAGGTAGCAAGCTGTTAATGTTTATTTAATGCACTTTGTTTTAAGTCTTGTTGTAGTAAGAACACTCTTTAGATGATACAATCCACAAAGTATCAAAGCTGTTATATTAATTTGTGTAAGGCTAGCAACATGCTGGAGTAGAAGTACAGTATTATCTAGATAATCTTCATATTATAATGGAGTTCTGTTTAAAACTTAAACAAGACACGTATGCTAACTTAGTTCTATCCACAAGTTTTAATCAGTTAGTTATAAACCTATTTTTACTATGAAATTTTGGAGCATTCTGTTTATTATGAACATTGACAGTTATCTTAAAATTGGGTGTGGAATTGATTTTGGTGTTGTATTCTCTCTTCCAGAATTTCAGTCTTCGGTAAATGCCTCAGAGTCCCACCCAATTCGAGCTACTCAACCCATGTGGCGTTGCAGTCGTATTATGCACATGCAAAGGGACATTCATCCTACTGTCCTCTCCTGCCTAGAAGGGATTGTAGACCAGGTGAGTGTTTCTTGTCATTTTGCAATTCTACTCATTCTCTGTGGTCATTTTTGTTTTATATTCTAAAAAAAAAAATTATTCAATCGTTGTTGACATTTAATTCCAATTTTTTAAGTAAGACGATTGTGTAAAATTTCACTTTAAAATCTTAAAATAAAAATTATTGCCCGGGCAAAAATTGTGTTTATATGGAGAGGTTAAAGACTGAGAATTCGGTTATCGAAGGAGTTACCTAGGATTCTGCTTACTAAATTCTATCATAAATATTCAGAGAAATTCTTTAACTTAATTATCTTTAAAAAAACTGATACAGTGGCAATGTGAAATATAAGGACTCGTAAAATTCTATGTCTTTTTCTAAAAAAATATTTTTGGTCTATTTATATTTGCTGCCATATATAGTATTATGTATATAGGTCAAGAAAAGACAGTTCACAATTTGAAACAAGTATTTGCACTAATATATCAGTCCAAATCTCATTTCAGATGGTGTGGTTTCGCGAGAACGTGTATGAAGAGGTCCTCCGGCAGCTGCGACAAGCTCTCGCCAAGTGCTATGCTGTCGCCTACGAGAACGCGACTGCCGTTTCCGAAGCGACTGTCACCCCGCACACACTCAACTTTGTAAAAAAACTTGTTTCCACTTTCGGGATTGGAGTGGAGAACGTGTCAAGCGTATCCACTACGATATCCAGCTCCGCTTCAGAGTCACTCGCTCGAAGGGCCCAGGCTACTGCACAAGACCCAGTATTTCAGAGAATGAAAGGGCAGTTCACTGCAGATTTCGACTTCAGGTAGGAATTGTTTTTGATTTAGTTGCTTTCTCAGTGTATGGAGTGTTATTTTGCAATCAAATGAGGAGAAATTTCTCTTGGTTAAAACTGTCTTACTAGTTTGACAAACTTACATTTCTTGTCAAGTTATATACAGAATGATAGGGAGACTGCTAAATTCTTAAAATCAATTCATTTACCAAGATGTTGTTCTCATGAGTATCAATAAGTGATTGTTATCAACAAAAGTGTTTTAAAATTACTATTTAACCAACTTTATACTATTTCATTTAAGGATTCAACTTGGCACCCTTTCGAAATGTGTAATATAAGGTAGTCCAAGCAAATCGTAGCCTTAAAGTTATTTTTTTTAGAACCGATATGCTAATTGAAATGAAACTTGGTATTAATTTTCTTTTTAATGTAATTTGAAAACAGTTGAGAAGCAGGTCACTATAGTTAGAAACAATCGTATTATTTTTATAAAATAGTTATTTTTAGAAATATGGTAGTTTCGAGACAAATAAATTCTGTACGAGAACTACTACATCTCAAACTATTGTTGCTCAAGTTATTAAGTCTATTATCTAACAGACGACTTGGTGGAATGACATCCAGATCTCTAAACCAGCGTTAGCCACTACGCGGGCCGTCATAGTGGTACGTTGGAACGAAATATTCCTTTCTTTTTTAGACTTTGATTTATCAATAATGAAATTGTGGTGTTGTTTTTTCCCCAATTTTTAGAAATGCTATTTATTGTTAAATTGATAATAAAGATACATGGTATAGCCGGCCTGCGAAAAGCTCCAACTTTAAGTAATGCCTCTTAAAGTTAATGGCGAACGCTACTCTAAACAGCAATAATAAGTCCCTCAAGCGCAATAAATGACTTTTAGGAAATTACAAAAATAGAACTTGTCTTCATACTTCCATTGCCAAGCAACTCAAAATGGGTTGCATAACCACTTTTTCTACTGTGCTCTATAATTTTGTGGAATTATTACAGCATTTATTTTAAGCAGTCATCCCAGTAACCTTATTTTATGATAAAAACTCTTGGAATTGTCTCAACCTTCATAACCAACAAAGGCAAAAAAAAATTGCTCTCCTCCTGACTTTTTTTTTCTATTCTTATAGCAAGATTTTCTGTTTGATTGATTTTTTGAAAATTTAACATTCAATTCAAACAATATTTATGTTTTTCAGTGTTCCTGGTGCAATGAAACTCCATAATCTAATAAGTAAGCTTAAGAAGTGGATAAAGATACTTGAATCAAAAACTAAAGTACTTCCTAAGTAAGTTGTCTGTTGTACTAATCCTAATCAATCCATTTATTATAGCGAAAGATGATTCAGATAAAATGTTGTTTCTTTGTCAATAATGTTTTATAGCAAAGTTTAAACTTGTTGGTGTGCAAGTTTGTAAAGTTTGTCCATTTGGAACTCTTTATTTTTAGCTTCAACATTGTATTGTTAAAGAAACTTAAAAGGAGACTATAACTATCAGTGGCAATCTCTGTCTAAAGCAATCATGCTCATCCAAAACTAGAATTGTGACAGCTGTGCTATGCATCAAATGAAAGATTTTGTTGATAAATCTTATACCAAGGTTTTGATTTTCAAGAAAAAATGTTTGGACACTAATAAAACCATACTATAAATAGTAAAGTTTTCTTAATTGTTCACTTTCTCTTTCCAGCAATTTAAATTTGGATTCCATTTCTATAAAATACAGAAAATAATGCATATTTCTAAATTCCATGGCTTTCATTCCCATTTCTTCATCAAAATGCTTTGATTCATTGTCATTTTATTGATAATTATTTAGTAGTGTCTATAACATAATCATCAATATTGTTTTGTGTTTTTTATAGGAATCGGAGTAATAACCTAGTATGAATAGAAAATTAAAAAATTCTTAAAAGAATGTAGAAAAAGCTCTTGTGTCGTGAAAACTAAAGAAAAAATTCTAGTTCTATTAACTTTTCAAGAAAAAAAGTTTAAGTTTAAATAAAAAAACATACCTACACTATAGTATTAAATAATTAGCCATTTTTTATAAATTCACTAGGTCTTTCCTTATTGAGGAGAAATGTAGATTTCTGAATAACTTTGCCCAACAGACAGCTGATGTTGAAATTCCAGGGGAGTTTCTGCTTCCTAGGGTAAGTGTTTCATTATATAATATCCAGCATGTATTAAAATAAGCATTACCTCACTTCTATGCTATATGATAAGTAATTGTGATCCTTGAAAATCCCCAAGAATGCCCTATTTTTTGTTATTAGGAGCACCAATAAACTTTTTGTTTAATTTAAAAACCTTGAAAAGATATTGAACTTAAGCATAAATTGGGATATTTTTATCATTTGTATTGTAATTGGTATACTTTTCATTATTTTAGATTATAGAGAGAAAATCATTTGTACAGTTAAAAAAAAATTTCACAATACCTTGTCACATCTGGCCTAGAGTTTCCTTTTGTGCTCTAACAACCAACGCAACCAAACAATGCTTTAGATCAGACATTAACTTATTATCCCTTTAAATTATTTTAGAAACTTAAGGTACCAAACATGCTTAAGGGTTTCAGATAGAGATGTCCCTTTATTAATACAGTCAAACCCCTTTAACTCGAAGTCGATGGAACTGCCGAAATTGTTAACATTAACAGAATTTCATGTTAATCGAATAAATTACTGTAAAATTTTAAGTACGATGCACTGCTTTTACTTCGCATTAAACTGGATTTCATGTTTATCAATTTCACGTTAACAGGGTTTGACTGTAAAAATAAATTAATGGTATAATATTAATAGCCTTTCCTTCTCTTTGATATCTTTCGTATTTATTAATCACTGCATAATAAAACGTATCACTAAAATGAAGACCACTGCTTTGGCATTTTCTTGGGTTATTTAAAGATGTAACAACACAATTATAAAAGATATAAAAAATATTTAATTAATTTTCTATGAAATTTATGCCTCTATCCTGGTCGAGTTGCATGTCAATTCTGAAAAGTCCATGTAATATTCAAATCTGAACTACATTTAAGAGTTACAACACTTGTTAGAGTTATAAATTTTTTAAAGTTATTTTTTGCATATTCATCTAAAAATGAGTTTGATTCTTTTCAGCACAACCACCACTTTGTTCGAATCTCCCGGTTCATGCCCAAGGTGGACATCGTTCAGAAACACAACACGGCCGCTCGAAGATTGTACATCAAAGGCCATAATGGAAAGGTAAGTCAATTTTTTGGTTTACCAATCTGTTTTATGCAGCATTAATAAAACAAATATTCATTACATCTACCTTTGCAGATGAAGGGACCAAGTTCCAATTATAAACATGCTAACCCTGATCAGTTACTGTAAATCAATGAATATCATATGTTAAAAATTATCACTCTTATTTAATAGGGTATTAAATAGGGTAAGGAGGTTGTTTGTAGCCTATTTCTGTTGTAATTTGCCTCTTTTCTACTCTGGCTATTAACTATACTTTTTACACACTTTCTAAATTTACAAACATATCCTTATCTTTTGGGGACACTCTGAATTTTGTCCATAATTTTGCAAAATATCTTGTGGTTTCTTACTAAGTGTAATAGTTGATTAGATTTAATGAGAAAGAAACATTGTCATAAGCGCTTGTGTGTTATCGATCCACTGTGGCTCTTGTACCAAATTCTAGCATATTATACTAAACAGTAGCTTTGTAAGAACCTGTGATAAAGAAACATTTCCAAAGTGTTATCTATTGTGCCAGACAAGATCTGAACCTTAGACTAAGGAAGGCGTGTATTTGCCAAATTCGTGGTGAAGAGTTTCGTTTGGTTTCCCTCAACAATTTTGCACTGGTCTCATTGACTTTGTGTTATACAATTAATAATCAACAAATTTAATTATTTTAAAAGAATTTTTCAAGTTAGTAATCGATCACCAAGCCCATTATGATCCTAAAGAACTTCCTGCCGAGTCTTAGCATAACTTTTGTTCTTGCTTTGAAGTTTCCTTTGTAAAATGTCTATTAATGTAAAAAATAAGAACATTGAGTTTTCCCACCCCTTACAGATTTACCCTTACCTGGTTGTGAATGATGCCTGTCTTAGTGATGCCAGAAGGGAAGAGCGTGTTCTCCAGCTTCTCCGCATGCTGAACCACTACCTAGGCAAGCAGAAGGAAACTTCAAAAAGGTTTCTCAACTTTACTGTACCTCGAGTTGTGCCAGTCAGCCCGCAAATGAGGCTTGTAGAAGATAATGAATCGTCAGTCTCCCTGCTAGACATCTACAAGCAGGTAAGTGTTGGAGGATCAGTTTTAAACCTTAAGGGGCTATCAGACAAGCCAATATATCCTTGACTCAACCGCAGACCCGATCCAAGCCATGCAGTGGCTAAGGTTGCTAGAATAGAAAGAAGTTTTCACTCATTCTTTTTGCCACAAAACAAGTTTATTGGCATTGGCTCTTCTGTTATCAGAAGCATTTCTTCACTTTAGAAATAGAAAATTCGTAAAAGAAAAATCTATCACTTTGACATTAGTATGAAATATTTTACAGCAGAAAATATATTATTAAAATACATTGGTTTCTGTCAACCACTGATATTAAAAAATTCTTATTTGATATTTAAAGATGCTTTGCACTTAATTTAATTTATTTTTTTAATTTTAATATTGTACAGTAAAATGTAAAATTATATAGTAAAGTGTCTAATCTTTAAAAATTATTTTAAGTCAATGTGTAATAATTTTAATTTTTCTTAGATTTGTACAATGACTTTCGTAGCCACGCAATATTTAATTTTAATTATTAATGTTTTTGTAATATTTATTTTCTTTACAAACAGAAAAGACTGAGCAATTTATATTTAACTGTTTGTGTAGCAATTTGGTGTTAATAACACAATTCCTTTTTTTTAATTGGTTTTTTATTAGCATTACTATTTTTGTACTAATAATATTGTTGTACTTCAAATAGACATTTCAGTCATTTACATTAGACGAATATAGGCAAATATTCTGAAAGATTAAATATTTTTTTAGATGTATTGATTATTTGTTAAAAAAAATATATATATAAAATAACTATAATCAAGGGATATAATAAATTCCAGTATCCCTAATAAAAAAATATTTATAAAATAGCGATAATTAAGTAAAACAATATTTGTGGGGAATCCAACCCAGGACTCTTGCATGACAAAAAGGACACTAAGCACTATACAGCATTATCATGCTCAAAATGTAGAAAATAAGTTTCTTAAACAACTTCATATAACTTTCGTAATATTTCTTGAAACTTTCTTTTAAATTTTGAAAGCACTTAAACAAAAAACAAATATTTCTATTTGTTTCATAAGGCAAAATCTTTGGATATTTTTGCAGTGGCACTGAATACGATATATAGTTTTTGTACGATACATTGTAATTAAATGAACATTTTGATGGTTGGATTTCAAATGATATGACCAAAAAATATTAAGGGAAGTCTTGTAATAATAATTTCACATTATTGAGTACGAAATAATTTTAGCAAATCAGACTAAGATGATTTTAAACGAATGCAGCAGTGATTCTATGCAGTCTAGTCATAATTGTTCATCAGACACTGTGATGCCTTCTCCACAAAAATATTACTTTTCTCTTATTGCTTATGTATTTCACTAATCGTATGCCTACTTTCCTTGAAGCTTTTTTAACTTTTAATTTTCTTATCTATTTTTTGCTAAAATTTCCATTAACTTGCTTGGTGTGGTGAGCAAAATTCACTAATGGTTGGCAAAAACGGAAGACATCTGATTGGTCACCAAGTGCATTGGCTGAAATTATCCTTGACTACTTTGTTTGGAACGGAGCAGTCATGGATCGAGCAAAAACAGGTTTTACCCCTGGAAATGGGCTTCTTAAGTTGAGGATAGAGGCGAGTCTGTGGTCGAGTCAACAATATTCCCCTCGTCTGATAGGGGCTTTAGGCTTATGAAGGTTTTGTAACTCAAAGGTAACTGTATGGATTGTGACTACCATTGTCAGTTTGTTTAGGGATTTATGCAAACTAACCAACTAAAGATTAGATGTATTGACTGTAGTTTGAAAAAAATATTCTAATATTTTTTCTGATAAATTTAAAATTTTACTCTTATGTTCTGAGAAAAATTAGTTTTGATTTGCCTGTCCTTGTGAAAGGTTCTTGGTTTGATCCATTAGTTGAGTAGATTTCTGTTTAACTTTTATCATATATTGGAAACATCCCATAATACTACATCAACTATAAATTATATATTTTGCATGGGATTATTTTATTGAATTTAAAATCTGAATTTAAATTTATGTACAATACGAAAAAAATTTGAAAATACTATTTTAATTGCAGTTCTTAATCTTAAACATTTTCAACCATAACTGACTTCCTTGCCTTATTAAAAATCAAAACATCTGGTTGACTATTATACTTCTGAAACGCTTATACCACTAAAAGGTAATCCTGACAAATATTAAAGGAACTTTCAAAAGTGATTAAGGCTAAATCACAGTAAGAAGTTGGGAATACTATAAGTGATAAACCCTATCAGCACTATTCCCCTTAACAAAGATAATTTTCTTGTAAAACAAGGCATAACAGATAATTCGGTTTTTCTTTTTAAATCCAAGAGGATATTTAAACTTGATTGGTTTTATTCAGTCATTTTCTTTTTTTTACATGAGCAATGAACAAAGATTTGTATTTTCTATAATTTATAGTGTCTAGAATTTCCCAAGTATGCGTAACACAAAAAAGTTAATGACTTAAATATTTAACAATAGCATATTTCAAATAAAATTACCTTAAAACTTTTTTTATTATTATTTATTTTAATGAGATTTAATTTAGATTTTTCCTCTTCATAAACCCTTAAACATTTGCCTAGGAGTTTTTCATTTATACTTGCTTGATATGACAACATTGTCTAAATTCTCTTGTACTACAGAGAAATATTTACCAATAAATATATACTACTTTTCAAAATTGCTAATAATAAAGTATGCATTGCTCCTTTCTTTAGCGTTGCGCCAAAAGAGGTATTGAGTATGATGCTCCCCTGGCCAGATTCTATGAGAGATTGGCAACTGTTCAGGCACGTGGGTCTCAGGCGAGTCACCAAGTGCTTAGGGACATATTAAAAGATGTCCAGAGCATCATGGTCTCCAAGACTCTTCTCAAAGATTGGGTTGAGCAGACATATCCCTCAGCAACAGACTATTGGACATTTAGGAAACAGGTTGGGCTTCTTTACTATGATCTGTACTTAAGTTATTTATTTTTATTTATTGATTAATTTGCTGTACTTCTTTGGTCTGGTTAATTCCCTCCATCACATTAAATTGCCAAAAAGTAAAAGGAATAAAAATAGGATTTTTTATCCCTTGTTAAAGTAATTACAAAACTTGCTCAAACATTAGCCTGTGGGTATTATGGCAATTTTTAGAACCCTGCCAAATTGTGCATTTTTGAAATATTTGCTTTTTGTGTCTGAAACTAATTTTATGTATTAAAAATGTTTTTATCAGAAAAATAAGCAGCAAACTATGTTCCAAGATTTTAAATTTATTCTTTGAATTTAAGAATAATTTAAAGACATTAACAATACTGTATGAATTGTATTCCTTCATAACATCTTTGATATCACTCCCCAAAAGCTTATTAAGTTCAATTAGCTGGATATGAGTTCCTGATGTATTTTTATTCTTTCATGTTCAATAACTTTTATTTCGATTAAGTGAAACAGATGTAAAAAATTTGCAACAGGAAAGAGTTTCGTTGATGGTATTAAAATTATTTCTTGTTTCAAGTTGGGTGTTAATTAGCTCGTAACTAGGGAACAGAAATACATATTCTGAAAATAGCTGTGCAAGTCCCACAAATCTCAAACGTACCAAAACCTAAATGCAAAAGTATCTAGTAAATACATCACTTTATTTTATAGTTAAGATAAGTGGAACAAACCCATACATAATCTTAAGTCTTAAGTAGTAATCTTAATAATCATAATCTAATCAATTTCTAAAGCCTAGTTAGAAGCGCATTCTTACATCAATCTTTTCTTCAAACAACATTTGAAAAATATGCTTAGATCTTGTGTAATTTCGTAGACTGTATTAAAATCAACAACACCAGTTTCAAGTGATATAAGCATCTCATTTATTTCTTGTGAATTCTTGATTATATACAAAGTCTCGCCGCCAGGGGCACTACTGATGTGCGCAGGCGCAAACATGCCGTCCCACATTGCAATGTTTACATTCAATTAATTGTAATCCAAAATGTAATATAAAAAGGACACAATAAAAATTTATCATAAAAATTGCATTTCAATCTTGCATAAGCAGCAAACAAACCTTAGAAATTCCCTTAGAAAATTTACTATGTTGAGTTTTCAACTGAACTATTCCGATTTTGCCATAGCTTCCGTTTTTGGTACTCAAAATACAGCTTAATAACCATTTATTGGGAGGGAGATTTTCCTCAACAAGCTGTGCCAAATCACCAATTTTTACATTATTTTTCTCAAATTGCCATTTTGATCGTTGTTGCAACTGATCTAGATAATTGTGATGCCAACTCTTGCAAATCAATTGCACAACTCTAGTTATCTTTACTTAATCCATTTTCATTTATATTAATTAATCAGGCTCAACTAGAGTGCTCATTTGTCTTCCGATGAAAAAATGGGCGGAAGTCAATACCTGAAAGTCATCTACACTTGCAGATAAGGGTCTAAGCGGCCTGGAATTCAAAATTCCTTCTATATGTGTTGTAATGGTTAGGAATTCCTCGCAAGTTAAATTATGACCACTCACGGATCGCTTAAAAATGAACTTAAATCCCTTCACTGCAGCTTCCCACAGGCCACCAAAATTGGGTGATCTAGGTGGGATAAACTTCCAAACTATGCCCTTGGAAGACAAGAACCCGGCCAGTTGCTCATCAGGCTTTGTAACCAATCCATGAACTCTTTATTTCTCTGTCGGCTCTAACAAATGTCATCGAATTATTCAAATACAATTTGGCACACCTTCCACGGCAAGCAATAAACAGTTTTAGAGTCGCTATAAAAGAATCGGATGTTAAATTTGTAACTATTTCAATATGCACAGCTTTAGTTACAAAACATACAAATATACATACATAGATTTTATGGAAAATGCCTTTTCTTTTATTGCGGTATCTAATTGAAAAAGGGCCACAAAAGTAAACTCCCGAACAATTAAATGGAAAGTCTGGCACCACTCTGTCTCTAGGTAGATCACCCATCAACTGCTTCAAGCTTATTGGATTAGCTTTAAAACAAATTATGCAGTCGTGGACAACTTTGCGACAAATAGAACGTCCACCTAATGGCCAAAACTTCTCCCGCACAAAGCTCAACAATCTAGTAGCACCAATGTGCAAATACTTTTTAAAAAATTAAGATTGCTATTACTCAAATGACCGCTTAATCTCAATACTCCATCACCATCAAGGAACAGGTTTAAACTTTTCAACTTACTCTTAGGTGAAATACTTTTCTCTACTTTAAGGCTTCCAACTTCCACATAGAACTCCTTTTGCGGAGTTGATTTTATTAGATAGTTTTCTGAATCTCCACTCATGAGCTTCGAGTGGACCAGTCTTTCTCTCAGAAATATTTCTAGCGTTATTTACAAATCTGAAAATATAACTCAATATTTGAAAACCGTAACATCGTAAGCATCAGCAAACCCGTGGATTTCCACGGACACCGCCTGCACAATCACAATTCACCTGTCTACCTCAATGTTGTTTATGCTCTGAAACACTGCCAAGAGCCATTGCCATTCTTTGCATTCTTCCTCTGGTAACTGATCGTTCCAATTGATTTTGAGACGCCACAACCTTTGCATAAAGATCTTGCATGTTGAGATCACTGGACCAACTACACCTAAAGGATCAAAGATTCTAGCTATTGTGGACAACACAGCCCTTTTGGTGCACGACTGTTACTCTAAATGTGAAACGGTCAATTATTGGATTCCATAATACACCCAACGTTTTAGTTTCACTGGAATCTTCAAATTCATAATCTCCCTCGGGTCTCCGAGATAACGCACACTATTTATGCAATTCCATCCTTGAGCTCTTCAAAATCGAAATAAGCTCTAGTTGCATTTTCCTGCCTTCCGAAACGGTTTCAGCTCCGCTTAACACGTCATCCATATACAAGTCGTTGCGAAGCACAAACGCTGCTTCTGGAAAGTTGGACTCTTCATCAGTGGTTAACTGTCTCAAAGTCTGTATTGCCAAATTAGGAGCACACACTGTTCCGTAAGTTAATCTATTTAGTTCATAGGTCTTGGGTTGGTCACTTACATTGTCTTTCCACAGTATCCTTTGAAGACAATGTTGGTTTGGCTTAATCAAAATCATGCGATACATGATTTTGATATCTGCTGTCACTGCATATGTGCTTTCTGAACCTAATCATCAGCGAAAATAACTCATGTATAACACCACCATTATACTGGATTGCATTGAGTGATAGTCCATTTGAAGTTTTATTAGAACAATTAAATACTGCACGTAACTTTGTGGATGTTTTCTCGGGTTGATAAATTTCCGTGGTGAGTCGCATAGTACGCAACATCTGGCTCGTTTCTCTCGGACACCTCTTTCATATGACAAAGATTCTCGTACTCCTTCAAGAACTCGCAATACAATGTCAAGTAATCAGGATCCCTTTACAATCTGGACCACAGAGAGTTCAATCTTTTGAGAGCAATCTCTTTAGACAATCCCAAGCACTTTGGGTCGTCTTTAAGAGGCATAGTGACCACATATCTACCTTGCTCATCCCTGAAGTGTGTCCGCTCAAAATGTTTGTCACAAATATTAGTCTCGCTACTCTGTTTTAATTCTTCATTTATGTTTTCAATTTCCCAAAATTGTTTTAGAGTTTCATCCAAATCCTCTCCACGAACCAATCCGCAGTGCATTTTTGAAGGCTATGCTAGGGGTACGCTGCCCCTGGCGACATATCCAAAAACTGTATTTTGAAATAGTAGCTGGGAACTCTGTGAATGTGTCTGACCAGGTCGCAGTAACTCATAAAAAAAATGTCTGTTCCTAACAACATATCAATTTTAGCCGGAACGCAAAAACTATCGTCGGCCAGTGAAGAAACTGATTCCAAAATATGAACATTAACTTCAAGCGGCCTATTAGATATAAGGTCGGTCTTTTACAACCAACAATGAATTTTTGAAGGCTCTGCTAGGAGTACGCTGCCACTGGCGACATATATAAAAACTGTATTTTGAAATAGTAGCAGGGAGCTCTGCTCACTCGTAATTTTGTTCTAAATTAGTAAGTGTAACAGTAACACTAACGTTAACTGTCATTCAGGCAAGAAATCAGTTTTTATTTTTTCACGCTTTAGTTGTAACTTATCAGCACAATCTTTGCTTATTATATACGCTTGACTTCCAACATCCAGTAAACACTGCACGACTCGCTACCCTTTCCACGAACATACCCACGGACAGTACCCAATAAAACAGTTCTTGAATTCGCTTTGGAAAAATTAGTGACCACAATAGTAGTCGGGTGTTCTCTAGGCTGGGAGGATACTCACAAAACTTTCAGAGATACAAAGACCCTCTAACCGCTCATTTGTCTTAGGCAATTCCTGACTTTGGCCACTTTCTTTAGGGAAATTAATCATTTTGTTGTACAGTTTTCCACAAAAATAGTTTCTATATTGACACTTCTTTACGTGGCAATTAGGTGCTAAACACTTCCAACACATTTTATTTATCCTAACAACTCCCACTCTTTCTGAAACCGATAGATACCTGAATCTCGAGCAAGCATATAATAAATGATTTTCGTTGTACACAAAACGCACTTAGCGCTTTTTACTTTCGAAAGAAATGCTGTACTTTGGTGAAAACGCGCATGCTGATGACTCCGCACGTTGTTTGGAAATCTCCTTGTATCGGTTTTGGACCAAAAAAAAAGTCAGTTTTACCATTACCTCTGGAAGACGGATATAAATCACACTCGTGTCCCAATTGCTGTGTGCCCAAAAAAGGACTCTCCCTGGCGGACTCCAATGTGAGTCATGAGCTCTCAGTCCAAAGAATCAAAAATCTTTTCAGAAACGATTAAGTCACAAAGTGATGCAAAATCGTTCACTTTCCACAACTGACAATAGTATTCAAATGCTGCCCTCAATCTGAAAGCAAATTGAACATAACTTTCTGATAGCAGTTTATGCGCCTTACAGAATTTATGTAAACATACGCAAGGAGTGGGCAAAAACTTTTTTGATTAAGGCTTTTAATTTTTCATAGTCACCAATATCTTCAGTATTTAAAGATATCAACATGTTACTAGCCCCTTCGCCAAGAAGATTCAAAAGAATTTCCGATTGAAATTCGTCCGGAACATTTTTGTACTTCAACACTTTTTCCAAAGTTTAGAAAAAAAGGTTACAAGACTCTACAAATATCGGTACCGGAATTGTTAGAATATTTACACATTTAATAAAATATTCAAGGCTATGATTTGAAGATTGCGACTCGAGCAATTGTTGTCAACTGGGATGCATCTTGGATCACGTTCTGGGAGGTATCCCTGCGAATATTTGCGATCTCTATCTCTGTTTCCAATTGAGCTAATTCAATTTTTTCTATTTCTAATTGCAACTCATTATCAGCTTTTTCATCTTCCCGTTTCTTTTCTTTTACAACATTCTCCACCACACTCTGAACAAAATTATTATCCGAGGCAAAAATGTCGCTACCCTCAATTAAACGACTGATTTCAATGACTTTTGAACCAGCAGGGACATCTATATCCAATTCTTCGGCAATAAGCTTTAATTAGAATTTAAAGGCATTATTACGGAAGGTTGAAGAAACCAAAAATCTTCAAATTGGACACTTCGAGTATTACAAAACCCAGCAGGACCTGAAACACTATTTTGCACTAAAAAGACACTTGGTAAACTTAATTCTCAAAAACTCTTAAAACTCGAACCACAATAATAATTAATAAAACTTGAAACACTAAAAACCATCGAACCTTGAGCCACAATAATTAGTAAAACTCGAAACACTAAAAACCATCGAAACTCGAACCACCACCATCAGTAAAACTTGAAACACCAAAAAAGTGCTGAAACTCGAATCACAATAGCAGTAAATCACGAAACTCGTAGCCGCGGAATGCTCAATAACTTGTAAAACTTGACACACCAAAACTCGCAAAACTTGAAACACCAATATAACCTGGTAATTTCGCCTAGTCGAATCCTAGACGGGCCATGTGTAATTTCATGGACTATATTAAAATCAACAACACCAGTTTCAAGTCATGTAAGCATCTTATTTATTTCTTGTGAATTCGTGATTATTTACAAAGTCTCGCCGCCAGGGACGCTACTGATGTGTGCAGAACTGCACCAATTTAAAATTCTGATTCAAAACAGCCTTTTTTACGATTTTTGCGCCATTTCTTTTTTTTTTTTAATTTGGTGTATGTGTCTGTTGGCTGAAAACCGGTAACATATCCGATTCATCTGCAGTTGTTTTGTCATTGTCCCCATTTTTTTTATTTTTTTTTCATTGTCATTGTTTTTTTTCTTCCAGTTTACGTTGCAGCTGGCATTGGCTGGATTCATCGAATACGTGTTGCACCTCACCCGTCTCAATCCGGACATGATGTACGTCCACCAGGACAGTGGTCTCATGAATGTTTCCTATTTCCGATTCAACATTGATGACTCAATAGGTAGGCTTTTCTACTTGTTTCTTTTTTATTAGAAACTACTATAATGATCTATATTCAAATAGTGGTACCAAAACTGTTTAACCACAAGATACTTTCTAAAATTATATTGGATGTCAGACAAACTGCAGGAAGGTGGAGCATATTACTTGGTAGATATCAAATTGAAATTGAAAAAGCTTTGCTCTTGAGTTGTAAAATTTTATATTGTAGTACTGAACAAGTCTAATTTGATAACATATTGTTTTTGAAATTGTGTTTCTGGTTATTTATATCCTATTTTATCATTATTGCTTTGGAAGAATGATTTTTTAAAAATCAAGACTTCACTTCTTTATATGTGCTTGATCACTTTTCTTATCTAAATTCCATCAACCATGTGTAGGACATTTCAAGAAGGTCTTGTCTGCCCTTCCCTTGAAAACTGTTCCTTAAGTGTGTTGAGCAATTTTGCCATCCAGAGCTAATGAAGAATCTCATATTAATTATACGAATGCAAACGAGATAAATACTGGCATTAGAAGATATCATTCCTATTAGGGGATAACTTGTTTTAATTGTGTGAACTACTTTCCGATACTTTTACTTTTGCTCGCACTGTACCCTTTTGTAACTGCTTCATATGTCATTGTGAAGCTTAAAAACTTCTCTGATGTAAATTTCATGTGTTGGCTGGTGCACTGAAAATCTGAGTAAAACACTAATTTCAATATTTTTTAATGCAAGTATAACAGAAGATTTCAAATGTTTTAGAGAATTATTTTGTTCTATATTGCGAGGGAAAAAATTTCTTGCTTCTCTGGTGCTGTGTTAGAACGAGGATCACTTTTAATCATCTTGATTTAAGTTAGACTGTATTGGCTAATGCTTTTTCTTATTTTTGTAAATGCTTGGTACAGAATAGCCCAAATTTGTCACTTATGCCATGTAAAATTGAGATAATCAACCTCCATTTTCATGTCTTCCTTTTAATAGGTGAGTTAGAGGCTAACCGACCTGTCCCCTTCCGTCTTACTCCCAACATAGCAGAGTTCATCACTCCCATAGGTGTAAGTGGACCTATGACTGCTTCGATGGTGGCTGCCTCCAGGTGCCTTGCCATGCCAAACTTCAAGATAATAGCAATCCTCAGGGCTATACTTAAGGATGAAATGATAGCGTGGTACAAGAAGGTGAGCATCTATCGTGATATTTTTTTTCAATAAGTTACCTGTGAATCTGTAGTGAATTTAGTTTTCTGCCATCAAAGTAACAATCGTTTGATCATACTTTTGAAGTGGTGGTAAATAGGGTCAACTTGTATGAAGTCAAAATTATGTGATAACTTGTATTTCATAACATCTATATGCTAGTCATTTTCCACATTTCAGGACCAATCAGGCAGAACTTCAACAATGCTTAGCAACTTTCTAAGTGCAGTGCAAAAAAAAGCCAAACGATGGCTATATCTTTGGTTTTAAAAGTCGTAGAATATTACGTTTTACACCAAATTGATTTTTTTCCGATTCTTTATATAATTGGTGCAATTTTTTTTTTTCTTGGATGTTTAGTAAGTAAATTTAACTCTCTCTCTCACTGAAAACTTCACTACAAACCCTTATTTTTTACCTTTTCATTCAATCTAGAATACTTTGATTACCCTAAAAATAACATTTAGTTTTATAATATTGAAAAACATACCAGTTATGAGCTAAGGGCAAATCTCAATATTGAAAACCCTAATTTTAAGGTCCTCGGAGGAATTAAAGTAGGCGAAAGCGAACTGCAATGGACTCTTGTTTTAGGGCAGTACAAGTATTAGTCTAAAACTACTCAGTAACTACAAAGATTTATTGTGTCATTATCAACAAGAAGCTAATATAAAATTAGTAAAGAAACTCGATCAGAAATTTATTTTAATGTAACATAACTAACAAAGATGAAGAGGGTATTTATTTCCCCGAAGGGATGACAGTTATAAGAGAGTATACTATGTAAGGTTAATATATCACGTGTTGAAACAGTTCACTCTGTCAGGGAAATACAAATTTCGTCGAGATACAAGTTGTGTTTTCAATTTGAAAATAATTTTTGTGAAATTTTATCGATTTGTTTCCTGATACACAATGAGGATTTATTTAGTTTTCTGACGTAGTTCTCAATTTTTCTGACTGAATAAACTGTTTTAACAGAGTAACTATAGAAGATAACATACCATGTGTTAAAACAGTTCAGCCTGTCGAGGAAGTAAAAATTTCATCAGGTTAAAGTGGTGTTTTCAATTTGAAAGTAGTTTTTGTGAAATCGTATTGAATTGTTTCCTTAAAAAAATTAGTTTTTCAGTTTCCCAGGGAAATGCTAAATTTCCCTGACAACTCTTTGGAAATAGTTCATTCCGTCATGTAAAATTACGATTCTGCTTCCGAAATGAGTGGTAGTTTCTAAGTCGCAGCTGATGTTTCTGATTTTGCAGAATTCTGAGATTAAGATATTTTCATTATTGAATCATCTTTATATATTCTATTCAAACCTAGTACTTATATTTATTCTACGAGTAATGCCACGATCAGTGGCGAGGCGTGACTTTTTGTAGTGGTCATAGGTAAATCTTTTCTCTCCCCCCCCCCCCATTGCCCTGTTCTCAATCGTTACTACATGCATTTGCATACAATAGTGATAGACAAATGTTCTCAAATTTTACATGTATTAAGGATGTGGCACAAAACTTCTTGTTAAGCTAAAACACATTTTTAGAAATAAGCCCGGTTGACATTTTAAATTTCATTCACTTCAATATTTTGCATTTCGCGCTTTTTACTAGTAATCTTCCTTTTACTGATAATAGTCAACTTGGTTGTATAATTTCGCCATCAATGACTGAAATTTTAGTGCTCATTTCTGTAGCTAAATGTAAGTAATTTTCAGTAGGATGTTATGAATAAAAATAAAGATATTTAAATGAAAATAATGATACATTTATCACATTATTTTGGAGAGTGATTTAAAAACAATAAGTAAATGGCTAAAATAACCAATCAATATTTTGACACATACATTGGGTCTGCCAATCCGACCACTATATTTACCTATAGTAAAGTTTGAAATTAAACACTTATTTATAAATATACTCAAGTCTTCGGGTCTTTGTTGCAAATTTTTCTATAACTTTGTTATAAAAATTGCCACTTTTTCGAAGTGTCACCAACATATCTTTTTCAATCGACAAGAGAGAAAGGTTGCTCAAACGATCTTGATTTTGAGTAGATCTTTTGTAAGTATGTATTCACTTGAGAGCGGAAAAACTTCTTTCCACGAATGAAATTGTCGCTGGAATCGTTGCAATTAATTTTGACAGTTTCAAAATCTCTTGAAATGCGCTATCCAACTTCTCTTCCCTTAAAAATTTAATTAGCTCATAAGGAGATTTTTCACTAAAAGCAGCGGTTCTATAAAATATGCGCAGTTCATTTTTCATTCCACATACATCAGACATTCGGATATAACACCTCTAACTCTTTCAAAAGAGGTTCAGGAAAATTACTGCTTCTCGAAAATTTCTGGGGTTCAACAGCTCGAAAAATGCCAAATTTTGAAGAGATCCGAAGCGAGTAGCTAAGTGGTTGGAAATATTATCGATGATGGCAAAAAAGAGCCTTCGATGACGTTGTTCGTCTGCTTCGGAAAAGTCTTCCTGACGTCGTTTTCTTGGTTGCTTAGGTTTTCCAGCAATTGAAACCGTCTTCTCCCAAATATCTTCAAATCCGACAATTTCACAGTTATGGCATTTGTCATCATCTGAAATTAACTTTTCCGTCCATTTGCATTGGCATTCGTCACAGCGAATAAATCCTTGTCTAAAGTTGTTCAAAAATTGTAGAAAGTCTTTGATGAAGTTTAAACACTTCATGATATCAATATGCTGTGTTTGTAAAATCTGAAACACAATGTCAGACTGAGCAAACACTGGAAAAAATACATTTAATAGAAACACTGTCTCGAATTTGGTAAGGAAGTCCACATATCCACCGGCAGTGCACCTGTCCGTGCCATTCCACATGTCGTCATTATCTTCATAAATGGTGGAAAAGAAATCGGTGATGGTTTCTCGAAAACACTCAACGGTGTTGACCAGTCGAGATGTGTAAGTCCAACGTGTTGGAGCAAATGTTGGAATACTCTTTTTGAGATGTTCTTGAACCGCATAAGTTCTTTTACTAGAGTGTGAAGAAAAAGTTGAAATTCCACTAAGAGTTGAAAAAAATATGTTGCACTCTGGAATTTCATTCATTCCTTGAGCTAAAACTAGGTTTAGAACGTGAGCGTAGCAATGAGTGTGTAGAGCTTTTGGGTACTGATCAAGAACTTTTTTCTGCAAACCTGACAAATGTCCCGACATAACAACAGCTCTGTCGTAGGTTTGTGCTACTAGTTTATCAGCCAGATTAAATTCTTCAATAATTTCATTTACATGCGACAGCAGTCCATCAGCTGTTCTATCAGCACTTACATCATTAAATCTTATGAAACGTTCTTTGACGCAATTATCATCCTTATGTACATATCTGAGAACCGTGGACAACTGTGATCTACATTTGATGTCGGATGTTTCATCCAGCATGACAGCAACAAATTCGGCTTCTTTAATTTCACAAGAAATTGCTTCCTTAACCAAATCACTGACAGTCAAGATGAGATCATTTTGAATGTCACTGGAGGTCCCTCTAAAGACTGTAGAAGTTTCGAAATGTTCGGCCAGTACTGGATCCCATATTTTAAGCAAATTCAACGTTTCTACGTAGTTGCCTTTATTAACGGAAGAATCTCCCTCATTGTGTCCCCGAAACGGCAATTCTTGCTTTACAAGGAAACACGTCACATCAATTAGACGTTTTAAAACTTCGCGGGTTTTCTTTACCTTTTGGTTGTGAATACTGTTGTTCACTCTTAAAGTTTTATCCAGTCCTTCATCAATTCTTTGTTGTTTACCAAAGCTAAACAAGTCCACAACACTTTGCAGGTGACTTTCAGATTTTTCGTGGGATTTTGTGGATTTAGAAAGACCATTTAAATTTGAAAATCCACTTTTCACCCAAACATTTAAGGATTTCGAAAAGAGAAGGCATGGCCAGCAAAATAGTTTTACAAGAGATTCACTTCCGCATAACCATGTGTGGGTTTGGTAGTGCGAAGCCGAGAAATGTCTGGTGTACGATGTATTTCTATCCATTTTAACATGTGTTATTAATGTCTTCAACGATGGGCAAGGGCGTCCTTTATTTATAATTAAGAGTTTATCTTCAAATTTAAGGGAACCAAAAGGCTTTTTCTTAAGATGAACAACAATATCAGGTTCATCCATATCTGCAATATCGTTGAGAAAAGACATTTAGTTATACATTAATTGGGTTGAAGAAAGTTCTTTAAATTTCGTGTGTTAATATTTTAACCATTCGTTTTAATTTTAATACACATTACAGTTAAATTTTAACAACTAATTGATTAGAACAGTTTATTGCGACTATTTTATTAAGTAACAGTTAATATGTTAAGATTTTAAGCCAGCTAGCTAACATGGGCGCCCGCAGGAGGGTGCAAAGGCGTGCACTTGCACCCCCCCCCCCCCCCCCCCGGATTTTTAAAATTAAAAAAAAGTGTAAAAAAAGGGTAAATTCCAAAAAGAAAACCACATATTATTTTGAAACTATGGTCAAATGATAAATATCAAAAAATGAACATCTCCAATGTGTTTCTTTATAGATGACTATTGTAGTTACGTGGTGCCAGTAGTCCTGTATTTTTTAGACTGGGTTCCTTTTATATTGTGTTTTTTCTCTCATTACTTGAAAAGTGTTTTACTTTTTTAGTTTTAGTTACTCCTCAGATATAACGACTTTAAGATCTATTTTTAGAATTCATAGTTTTGTGTTTCATTTTTTTTTTTTTTTTTTTTTTTTTTTATTGTTTAGGAAGAAATAAAATGATACTCTATGATATTTTTTATGTCTTCTGGTTTCTTTGTTCAAAGTACTTTTGAATCCGTGAGTACGATTTGAATGATTAAAAAAAGATAATTATAAATTTGCATTAAATTGGATATAATTTACCATTTTTATTTTTGTTTAGTGATTTTTAATCAAAATTGTTAGTCGTTTTTGTCCATTGCTGAAAAATATAAATTTAATTTTTCTTCCTTTTGAGAATGCGCAATCTTGACAAAAAACCTTAAAGGCAAGTCGACGGGGCAGTTCAAATATTAAGTAAGCACCTGGAGGGGGGGGGTAGCGATTTGCTTATTTTTGCTGACATGGGAGGGGGATGGGTCAAAAATTACCGAAGACATGCCTACGTAATATTTAAAAGACCCCTACTTTAAAGAGACAAAGTTACCTACAAACAGAAACCTAGACAAACACATTTTTTCTTTTTAAGCTCAGACCGATCCAAATTGTGTTGAAATGCAAAAAATCTATTTTTTTTATCTATGAATAACTAAATTATTCTCAAAAGAAAAATCTTTGAATCGATAATTATTCTAATTGTCAATTAACATTTCATCAGGAATTGCAATCAGCCTTATAAGTTAACGACTTTTTAACAAAATTCTACCAATCTTGTACCCCCCTGCAAAAATTTCTGAGGGCGCCCATGCCAGCTAATAACGCAGTATAAAATCTAAAGCACATGGTATTTCAAACCATGTGGTGTTTATTTCATATTGTGTACATCTAAGGCTATAACTTAAGCAAACAAATATTAATACCTATTTTTATAAATCATGACATATATTATATCAGGGTGTCCACAGATCGGGAAAACCGGGAATATCGGGAAAAGTCAGGGAATTCGGTATTTCGGGAAAAATCTGGGAATTATCAGGGATTTTGTCAAAAAGTTTAAAGGAATTTTCCGAAATTAAAATGAAACTTTTAATTGTGACAATTAAAGATACACTGCTACCAAAAATACAAAAATCAATTTTAAAAAAAATTAGAAGAAAAAAAAAAAAAACGTCGAAAATACGGACCGCAAGACCGACCACGTAACTTTTCGCATTAAAATTTCCTGACAATCACTGAACCTGCTTGCTTTCAGATTTGCCTTAAATCTCCGATGGAATGACTACATTTCTTCCTCATTTTTCTCTTAAATTATAGTAATCTTTCGCCATTATTTACTTTGATATTTGATGGCCATTTTTCTGAACTTTACGATGGTAAAATGGCCGATATTTTCGTGATTTTAGAGGGCAAGAAACACGTTCCTGCATGCTGCTCATTTTCATGATGTGTCCCTGACGCTATTTCAGAGATTGCACCTGTCAGCCATGGTACAGTTCTGCTTTTTTAGATTTCAGCATTTTTTGTTGTTGTTGTTGTTGAAATTTCCATCATTCCTGAGACGGATTCAAAACTGCATTACAATTTCATTGGGTTTACTTGTTTGTCTGACAACCAAGGGACCTACATACTTTCAGACTTCCCCAAACTTGTGATGTAATGACCATTTTTCTTGCTGATTGCCAGCATGTATCACTGTTATTTATGCTGGTGTGTGGTGGTTAGCTTCGCCGAACGTTACTCTGATGTTAAGCTTGTTATTGCAGAAATTTTCGCTGCTAAGAAGGGAGCTTTCACCGAGATTAACATTCTTGTGATGTTCATTTTAGTCCCTATTAATCACTATTCTAAGGTTTGCGCCTCAATAGTTGTCTATATCGCTGAGATTTACGCTTGTGATTGTCAATTTCGTAGATTGTGACGTCGATAGAATCGCGTCTATTTCAGCGATTTCCATCGACATATTGGATGCTAACGTTGATATTTACGTTGGTGTGATGGTCATTTTTGCCGATTGTTGCCTTAATGCAGGGATGTGATTGCTTCTGCCGATCTTTCCGCTTTCGTGAATTTTTCTTATTTTTCCACCTATCAAAGTTTTCCTCCTACAGCCGACCAAACGGTATAGTGGTTAGCGTACTAGCTTCTAGACCGCGAGGTTGCGGGTTCGAGTCCCGCGTATGGCATGGGTGTTTGTAAATGTATGTTGGCTTGTCAAATGACGAATGTTCGGCGCATTATAGCCCTCGTGTTGCTGACGGCGCCAGATAATCTGAAAACAACCAACTTTCCTCCCACAAATTTCTCATTGATCTCGTGGAGATTAAAATTTCCTGACAATCATGGAACCTGCATGCGTTCAGTCTTCCCCAAACCACCGATGGAATTATTATCCCCTCCCACCTTATTTTTCTGTAATGTTAGACTCCATCGGAGTTATTTGCATTGGTATGTTATAGCCATTTGGCAGAACGTTACGCTGATGAAATGGCAGTTATTCCTGTAATTATGGCGAGCGTTATCGCCGTTATTACGTTGCTGTGTGATACTCATTTTCGTCGAGTCTTACTCCAAAATAATAGTTACTGACGTTATTGCAGAGGTTTGCATCTGTCGAACATAGTACAGTTAAGCTAAAACGCGAATTTCTATTTTTTCTTTTAATTTAAATTTTGATCATTCCTGAGATCGATACAAATCTGCATTACAATTTTGTTGGACTTACAAGTCTGACAATCACAGAATCTTTTTACCGGGCATTTTGCCTGCACCGGTACGGGCATTTTTGCCGATTGTTGGTTTAATATAATTGCCGAGACTTGCGCCCGTACGGCGGCCGCTATCACCGATATTTACGTTGAAGTAGCTGTAATTTTCACTTAGATTTAAGCCGTTTTAACTGAACTTATTGGCGAGATTCACGACGTCGTTTTGGTGTCATTCGCCTAGACTTCCGCTGATGTGAAAGCCGCTATGTACGTTATTAGTGTGTATGTGAGGATCGTTTTCACCGTTTGGTTTGAATTAATGATGAATGATTAGAATTTTAATTTAATTTTGCACAAGAAATTAATTCAAATCGTCCCAGTTTTTATTATGTATCCTTATTTAAAATTGTCATTTTAACTGCTATTGAATGTAAAATTATTTATTTTAATTTGAAAAACAATTTTACATTTTAACTATGGATGTAAGTAATATTTTAAAGTTATAGCAATTTTTTTTTTATGTATAATTGTTTAAAATTGTCTGGGGAAAATGTGTTTATTTTGTAAAAATTTTGCTTGGGTATTGTACTTAAACAAGCGGCTACAGATGATCTGAAACAAAAAAGAAAATTTCAAATAATGCATATAATGAAATTGAGCAATTTGGACAACCAAATTATGCAAACTAAAAAACCAATGAAAATGGTTTAACTCCCCCAATCCAACTACATTTGAAGACAGGGAGGTTTTTTTTTTGTTTTTTTTTTAAATATAAATACACAAATTGATATATAATTCATAAAATATAAAAATTTTACTTTACGAAAATATTTTAAAGCAATTATTGATTTTTAAAATTTGATTACAATTTCAAGTATTCAGAAAGCAAAAATAGTTAATGTAATATATAGAGTATTTGTTAAATGTGTGTGTGTTTGATCAATTTTGACATGATTTATAGTTTGTCTTTACTTTTAAAATTTTATTTAAGAAAACAGCTTATTAAATCTGAAATTTAATACTAGAGTCCTCTTTTCTTGAGATTAGATTGTAATGAAAAAAAAGTGGGATTTTAAAGTATAATTGCACATGCACAGTGCAGGTACACTATACATACACTACACTAAATGAAGCAATTTAGTATTTGTGTCATAAATGTGTAAAGATAAACAGTACATGCATCATAATTTTCTTTATGATGGTGAATTTGAATGTTCTTTTACTTGAAAGTTTATTATTTATATATATTTTGTCGATAACTTATAATCAGGGAAAAAATTGGGTGTTACAGGGAATAATCAGGGAAATATCAGGGAATTTTAAGATAACTTTTCTGTGGACACCCTGTATATAAAATCAACTGTTGAGAATGCTATTATTTTTATTAAACAAGAGGTAATACTAAAAAAGAAAAAAAGAGCCATAAGTTTATAAAAACAGCAGAATCTTACATCACTGGTGTAAAAAACTTGCAGAAAATAAAGATTTTTAAATAATTAATTTAATGAGACATGAAATTTAATATTTAAATAAATATAAACAAGAAAAATATTTTCATAAAATAAAACATCTTTCAAAGAATTTTAGTTAAACATAAAAAGAATAAATTTTGAAATATGAAAATTATAAAGTCAATGACATTAAGACTCAAGTTCTATCAAACGCAACACTTGCTGGCATATATTGATACATTACTGGTATGACTCATTAGACAGTACCATAACTTGGATGATCCACGACTACCATGTTAAACATTTTCTTTAGTTATTTTACGTATCATACAAAATGCAAGAATTACAGCAGTTGTTAATTTGCAAAAAAGTAAGTAGTATTAAATATTTTACAAAACAAAAATATATATTTTAAATTCTACTCACCATTTGCTGTCGCCTCCATGGCAAATCCTTACTTTAAAAAAAAGATCTCGCAGACGGTCTAAACTAGCACTTATTTAGAAGAAAAGCTTTGCTCTACTGGAGACACCTCTTTGAAATCCTGCCCCCGACTTCCTGTTGCCATCAAATAAATCAATGGGGGAAGGTTGCTCAAGTTGCATGTAAACAAAGAAATGTGGTTAAAAGCACTAGAAATTTTGTTTCGACCTCTGGCGAGTTTTTCGCGATTCTGTCCCATTGGGAATCGGCGAAAATTATTAATTATGATAAAGAACCATGAACATAAAGGAACAAATGTTAATTGACTATTTTTTTTATGTATTAAATAATTAATTTATAAAGAAGAAAAATAATCACCGTTTGTTAAAATCTATAAAATAGTAACACATTTTAATAAATTAAATTCTGATACAAAATGAAAGATAATTATAATGAATAATAAAACATATTTACAATAAATAATGAAAACTTGAATAATAATGTTTTTATTGTAATTTATTACAAGTCCTTACCCCCTCCCCCCATCTCCGTTTTTGATCAATACATACAAAATGCATTTACATACAATCATGATAAACAAATATACCCAAATTTAGTTGCCGTTCACGACGGAATATGTAACCCTTCTTTTTCAGCTTCTCAAAATAAAAGTTTAAAACGTAACGATAAATTTTAATCAAGACCCAATTCATTCGATTGGAGAGTGTGGATTTAAATCGTATCGCAAGCCTATATAATCAATGAAATTAAAAAAAGTCACACAAGTACATAAAAACTTAAATGCAAACATTCAAACAAAGGTGCCCATGAGAAGAATTTATAAAATTAAAAAAAAGTATTAATTATATTCTCCCCGTCAAGTTCAAAATCAAATTTGATGAATCAAAGTAAATTTAAACTAATTTGAAAGGTTCACTGGCAGGAGACATAATAAACGTTCTAAAAAATGCGCCAAACCGATGTTCCGGTTAATCTAAATAACAATTTCAGATTTCTAATATTTTTAATTATTAAAATACTTTCATCCGTATATTACCCAATCATATGTCACTTAGCAGTCATCTAAATTGTATATGGAAGAAATAAATTACAATGGAAGTAATACATAGTATTAAAAATAAAAAAATTAAATTAAAAAAAAAAAACACACACACTTTAAAATCTTTTAGCTCTGATTTGGAGATATCATGCCAAATGTCAGGAATACAAATTCAAGAACTATCGCAAACCTAAACGTATTCGGTATTCTCTCCGATGACCTGGGAGCCCTGTCGACGAATCAGATTCGCTGATTGATGCTTTCACACACTATACTGAAACTAGAAAAGTTGGATTCGGAAAAGTTGACCGAATCTCAATAGAGGGCAGCACGAACGAAATTTCCTTTAATGGATTTTTTTTATCATTTTCTTGTGTAACTTATTAGGAAACAGTTATAAAAATGTTTTTTTAAAGAAATACTGCCCAGAATAATTAAGAATACTGTTATTAAATTGAAAAAACACTCCAAAAAAATAAAATTAAAATTTTTTTTTTAATTTTTTTTTGCGTGAATTGTTAATTTTTTATATGAGATTTATACACTCATCACCGAATCCAACGATGACCGGGCCCCTCGCCACTGGCCACGATACAGCTCGATTAGATTAAAAGTCTTGATGAAATTAGACCGAGAAGTGGTCAGCAGTCAAAAATATATATTCGACCAAAGCGCAAAAAAAAAAAAATTTCATTGTCGTCCTCAGACAAACAACACTATCATACCCGACGGGGGCTAGCTTCCCTGATGGGGGAGGGGGGTTGCAAAATTTATAGCACTTCTCTATATTTGTTTGATTATCTGAATCTTCTAGACCAAAATTTAATACTTACCACCCATATTTCCAACAGAAGAAAAGATGAAATGAATACTTAAAACTTTTAGATTTAATTTTTTTTTTTTTCCAATTAAACTTTAATTTTAAATGTAATCGACTATGATAAATCCAATGAAAACAAAAGAAAGTATATATTTCTCTTAAAATATTTGTTTTATTAATTAATTAATAAAAAACTTTTTAATACAAAAGTTGCATGTTATTTATATTTGGCCTTTAACAAAGTTATAGTTTCAAATAAAAATTACTAAAATGTATTAATTACTTAAATTGTATTTTTTAGCCATAAATTGTTTTCTTTTTAACATTAGTTTATCATTCCCTTGTCCTCTTTTAAATTATTAACATGTTGAGCACCTTATAAGCCATCGGTGGCAGACAGTGTAAAATATGATATAAAACTAAGAAAGCAAATACTGATTTATGATCTATCCTTCAACAATACATCCCCGAAATCCTGTCTGGGTTTGAACCCCTTGATAATGAGATCCAGTTGGGATTTCTCAACTTTTCAATCTTTTACTTAATGTAACATTTACAATTTTCTATTTTTAAATTTGATATATAACTAAAAAATTTACTTAATTTTTATTTATTACAGGATTATATCATTAAGGCATTTTAATGAATTTTACTGAAACATGGTAAACTTAATAATGGTTGTTCTTTGCAAGTATCTCAAATTGGGACAACTCTTTTAATAATTTTTCTAGCCTTTGCTTAACCATATTTTGTCACATTTTTTTCCCGTAACATATTGGTTTGTGGTAAAAGGAATCCTGGCCACTAGCTGAATGATAAACAAGACAAAACAGACTTGGCGCATAACGTGTTGAGTGAAGGTCTATAAGCAATTCATTCTAAACGTAAATATCTTCTACTGCAATAAGAAACAATGGCCTTATATATTTACACAGCTGTATCGAGTAAATTTCAATCTGTTAGTAGTACACTTCGCATTGCTATACCAGCGCTTTTAAGCACTGTACCGTGACTTGAAGATTTTCTTAAAAATTCACATGGCACTCAACGTGTTAACCACTTCTCGGAAAATTATTAAATTTGGCATTTTACCTTTTTTGGATGCTGAAACTAAATATGGCATATTTTGGGGTCTCCATTGAACTTTTAAAGTTTGGTTTAATTTTAATATGTAGGTGACTCTTCACGATAAACAAAAAACTGTATACAATTATTAAAAACCTTCCACGAATTACAACGGTGAACTTTATTTCACCAATTAGAATACAAGGAATGGCTATCTTTCAGATTTTTTTTGGGTAGTGTACACTGTGATTGAGTTAAATACATTTTTTATTATTTAGCAATGTTGTAATTATAAGTGCTTTTAAAATATAACAAACTTCATTGTGACTATTGATTTACTTCCCTCCATTGAGAGCAGTTTACTTCTTTCATCAAGAAAATTCAGCAAATTTGAGAAGAATATTATATAAAATTCAAATAATATGATGTAATAAAAACAATTTTTTTTTTTTTTTTTTTTTTTTTGCATAATCGAAAAACTATTTTTAAATTGTTCTGTATGATTAAAGGAGATAAAAAAAAATCTTTGAAATAAATTGCTTTTTTATTAAGTTAGCTATTTCACTTTGTAAACACCTTTGCTGTTGAATCAACTGCATTGCTATGATCTATTTTCCCACCTCCTTTTTGCTTATATAAATGGTAACAGAACTTCAAAATCTGTAATTTCTCAGATGCTACAAAATCGGATATTTTTTTGTCTTTAGTAGATTTTTATAACCTTTATTGACTTTGATATTACTATTTTCTGAGTAATAAAAGCGTAAAATCAGAAAAAAATTAATGGCAAGATCAGAAATATCAAAAAATCACACTAGATAGTTATCACCCTCACTTTTTATTTACTTTTTTTTTGTCATTAAGGTTTTTTAAAGTTATGTTTATTTATAATATAATAATTTTCTTGTAAAAGAATACTCACTTATTCCATTCTAATGAAATTTTAGAGTCAAGATGGCTCAAATGATACAAAGGAAGCTGAAGGAGCCATCATTATTCAAATGGTGAATAAGGCTACAAATTTAATCAGCAATCGTCTACAAGGTAAGAATTTGAATATCTTACTATGGTTTGTGAAAGTAGACAAACAGTAACTGAATTGAAGCCTCCCATTTTGTTCAAAATTGTTTCCGCTTTAAATTGAACATAAAATGTATTTTGCATAGCAAAATCGCTTATCAAGGAAAGTTACCTTTTACCATAGATTCCTTGTTTGAAAAGCGACATCTCTGAATATAATTTTTAATTTTCTCATTATTAGTATACGTATTAGAGTGGCCACAGAACCTGGAAATCGGAGAAATGTCAGGGAACTTTCTGATTCTGGGAAAAAATCAGGGAAATGTCGGAGTTTTTTGAAAATTTTGCTAAAACCAGAGACATTTTCTTTGTTCTAAAGGCACGTTTCCCTGATCATCCATATTCCCAGGAAATTGTGGTGGTAATCATTAGAAGTATAATGTTGCAGAGTAATTTAAACTTTTCATTACCGCCAAAGCTATTTTTTAAAAAATTGCGTATTATCCCATCAGCATATATATTCTATTTGATCAGGGTGTATACACATCTGGAAAAGATGGGAAAATTTGAAAAAAGTTTGCCGTAAAATCAGGGAATTTTTTAGAAATCTATCAGGGAACTGTTTTTCTTGAATTTAGTGGCCACCCTGTATTAGTAAATGAAGAATATATTATAAAAGAAATCTTTGGAAACAACATTTAGGTAATAATTACTTTCAAGACAAAGCAATAGGTCAATAAAGGAAAAACAAGCACTTTTATGGAAAATTATTCGGAAACTCTATTTCTATTTCAAATTGAGAGAATCAAATTTGATCGTTCTCAAATGCTATATTGTGCATGAAAAATTTATTTTATTAAATATCTTTGAAATCTACTTTAACTTTTGAACAAATTGTACAAGCTCCCTTATTTTTCTTAGGACTCTCGACGTTTGATGGCTCCTCGTGTCAAGTTAGCACTCTTGTTGCTGCAGCTAACAGCCACGACAACCTCTGTCGAATGGACCCAGCTTGGCATCCCTGGCTGTAGAAGCAAATCTTCTTTATCGTTTCATTTGGTGTAACATAAGTCTTAAATTAACTGTGATCCATGAATTAACTTTTCTATGAAGTTTGGTGTGGCAATCCTTGGTGAAGAAATGCCTCTTTCATTGTAAAGCTAATCATCTCATTTTATTGTAACATAAGTTTTATGAACTGTAATTATATTAATAAAGTAATTTTTTATCAAAATTTTGTCTTCTTTCAATACCAATTATATTATTCATTTAAATAACACATAAATATCTTCATGAACCCTCGCAAATATTTTTGTTCGTACATATAGAAATTGACCTCATTTAAAAATCTTTTTAGTTTTGTGATTTTGTATGCATCACATATTAAGACAATACATCCATAAGAATTTGCCAAGAAAACTTATTAGCTGTGGTGTTTCGTGAAAAATGTAGAGGAACAAAATCGTCAAACAGCAAAATTCAACCAATAGTTACTTGACTAACTTCTAGCAAAGTACAGTGTCAGCCACTGATGGCTGACGTGGCACTCATCGTGTTAAAGGTAGGAGTAAAACCACGATTTATGGGTAAATATATATATTTAGGTAATTTCCCTTCAGTATTTGGGCTGAACATCTATTTTTCCGAAATTATGTTTGAATAATTTGTTAACTTGTTTTTCTCCTTCTAATTTAAACTTAAGTTACTCGTAAAAATGCAGTAATGGAATGCCTGTAGCAAAATAAGAAAAAAATTGTACATAAGACATCAGTGTAAATCGTCAGTACTTCACTAGTAAAATACTCGGAGAAGAGATTGTACCAGGATATCTTTGATCGGAGATGCCAGTAGCGGCCCTTGGGCGAAAATGTTAGTGCAGCCGGAAAAATGCGACTTCCCAAAATCCCCTCTCCTAACCACACACACACTTTCCACAATCACTTGAATTATTTTTTTTTATTATTTAAATTATTTTAAAAAATGGATTTTTTGCACTTTAAAGTACATAAATAATAATGATGTTTACATGAAAATGTTTTCTTTTTTGTTCAAAAATTAATTCACATTTAACTCGCTATAATTAGCATATTTTTGAACAATTACTCGAGTTTTATGGGACCAAGAAAAGAAATTATGGTTGAAAATTGTTCATAATATCACTCTTAATGTTGTGAGAATCCATCTGCAAGTTTCTAGAATATATAGTTTTTTAATAGAATTTTTCTAACATTAAAAGTAGAAAAAATCGCAACTTTTCTAAAAACTTATGCATTGAAAAATCCAGCAAAATTCATTTTTTCCAATCAATTTGACTGAGGTCCAAAACATCCAATAGTTAATTCAGATTTTTATTCTCAAATCATTCTTCAAAAAGATATCAAACTCCAGTTATCACTGTTTAAATTTATTTTCAGAGCAAAATTGTATACTTCAGAAAAATAAAATAACTCTCTAGCCTTCAGTTGATACCAATACCTTCCAAAAATTTCATCTAAAGATTATTTTAAAGCAGAAAAACTATAAACACATTTAGCCTATTTTTGCGATATTTTAAGTGTGTACTTCATAAAAAAAAAATGAATGCAAATTCTTTAATACTCAAATCGAAGTTTCATTTCAATTTACACAAATACTAACATATTGTAACATTATAAAATAATTAAATCATTCTGTATAGTTTTGATTTAAAAAAAAAAAACATCTCTTTTTTTGGCCTTTCCTCTCTTTGGTAAGTTCTTGTTTACTTAAAAACATTACTGCTTTGATGAGTAATTGCATGAAGCATTGAAGCGTCTACCGATCAGAGAGCTACCTTTTTGTTTAATCCACCATATCCAGCACAATCAAACACGGCCAACATAATTTTTGTAAATAAAAGCTTCCACACAGCCACGGGAAAAATTCATATCAAAAGATTTGAAACTTACTATCATCCTGATTTTTTCTTTGATGGATGGACAACTTTGGTGTTGGTCTATCTTCTTTAATTAGTTCGTGTTTATCATCTTCTAAATGGTGTTTCCAATAAAACATACACTATCATAATAGCGCTCCATTGTTTCAAAATGACATTCCGTTTGAAGGGATTTCTAGATTCGCTCACACTTAGCCCAACCCATACTAAATTTCGACCAATCAGTTCACTGAATTCTCAAGGTCTGCCGAAGGTAGAAAACTGCTCACTGGCAAACACCCTATATATTTCGTGGATGGAAAGGATCTGTTGGGTCCTATTCGTTATCATGCCAACGAGTGGCAACTTCGCAGCCGAAACTCTATTCCAGAGACACTCGGCTGCTCTTCGGTGGAAGATCACCATTTTAGGTTGATTGGAAGCGGGTTTTTTCTCGTGAATTGAGTATTGAGGCAACAAGTTTGCTATTTATCGGATTTTTTTACACTTACCATAGAAATTGGATCTTCATTAGAAAATTGAAAAATATATCATTTTAGTTTGAACTAATAAATTTAGATGCAGTCCGACTGTACTGGTTGTAGTGAACAAGCCGCCACTGGGAGATGCATTGATTTATACCAAAAATATTTTTTTATCACCATTATGCTTTCTTCCATGCCTACAAGAGCCCACTCGACGGCTGTGGGGTTAGCGCTCTGGCTTCGCATGCCAAATGTGCCCGGATCGAATCTCGGGATAGGCATGGATGTTCGTTGTGATTCGGAATCCACGTTAAGCTGTAGGTCCCGGCCTGATTAGCTGTCATTGTGCTTAAAAATAGGTCGTTGAGCGTAAAAACCAACCAATCAATGCCTGCAAGTATTTGTAATCTTTGGATATAAAAATTCGTATAAGGTTAGTCTTTCCTTCATCGCATTCTTCTAAAATGGGGTCAGTCAAGCTTTTAAGGTATTTAATTTAAAGGTGGAATATCTTTTGCAAGCATGCAAAAATTGCACACTTGATATGTTACAACCCTTTCAGCAAAATGATTTTAATAAACTATAGAATTATAAACAAAACTCGTAATATTCATTTGTTTGCAATAAATATTTTCTGTTCTAGCATTTTGTTGTATACGACTTTAGTGATAAATCATTTTATGTTTAATTATATTCCTTATCTTAGTGATAGATGGCAGCACTAAATTACAAGGCTGTGAGTAAAACAGTAGTAAAGTAGTAGAAATGTATAAAAACGTAGCAGTCTCTTGTTTTCATCAAACGTCCCTTTTTCGGTTTACATTATAAGCACCAAAAAATTTTCTATCCCAAGAGAAGCTAAATCCCATTACTCCACCTTGCTCCTTTTTGGAAAATTTTGTTCTAGTGTTTGTTTACGGCAGGATTTCTTAACCTGTGGTTCATGGACCCCTTGGGGATCCATGAGTCATATTTTGGGGGTCCACCGACTGATCCTAATTTTTAAAATGTTTGCATCAATATTTAGCCAGCAGTGGTAACCCGGAATTACTTCATCCTTAGCGCGCTCTTTCAGAGATGCATATCGTATTGCCAAAAGTAAGAAACCGCATACTATTGGATAGACATTAATTAAGCCATGTGCGCTGGAAATGGTTGAATTAGTTTGTGGACTGGAACAGAGAAAAAAACTTGAGGCTATTCCATTGTCCAAGGATGTGATACATTCAAGAATAGTTGAAATTTCTTGCAATAACTTGAAACAGATCATCGATGAATTGAAAGCATCGCCATTTCCCTTTAGTATGCAACTGGATGAAACTACAGACATCTCGAATTGTAGTCAACTTCTTGTTTTTGTTCGTTACGTGTCTGCTGATACTATCAAAGAAGAATTCTTATTTTGTGAGCCTCTTTTGCAAACTACAAAGGCAGTAGATGTTTTAGCGATTTTAAATGTTTTCTTTTCCAAACACGACTTCGACTGGAAACAAAAACTTCATTCACTTTGTACGGATGGAGCACCTGTGATGCTTGGCAATAAATCTGGATTTGCCCATTTGGTAAAAAAAGAGGCTCCTAATGTTATTGTTACACATTGTTTTTTACATAATCATGCACTTTCTACAAAATCTCTTCCAACCAGCTTAAAAGAAGTATTGTCAATAGTTATTAAAACTGTGAATTTTATTAGAAGTAGAGCTCTTAATCATCGTCTTTTTAAAACACTGTGTCAAGAAATGAAGGCAGAACATGAGGTACTTCTGTACCACACGGAAGTTCGCTGGCTGTCACGAGGGCAGGTTTTGAAACGAATTTTCATGTTGAAGACAGAAGTATCACTTTTTTTAAAAGAAAAAGATAACTCACTCATCGAATATTTCAAGAAAAAAGATTTTATATGTAAATTGGCTTACCTGGCAGACATTTTTAACCACATGAACGATATATGTCTTTCAATTCAAGGGCCTGATACAACAATTATGGATGCCACTGAGAAACTACAGGCATTTTTATTGAAAATGTCACTTTGGAAAATTAGAATTCAAAATGGGATATATGAAAACTTTCAAATGTTGGACGAAGTGCTTTTTGAAAATGGATCTCGGCAAGATAGTTTGTTATTGAATAACTTGAAAAATGAAATCTGTGAACACCTGGAAGTACTTCAAGTTTAATTTGAAAAATATTTCAATTCGGATGGAATAAATATAAAAGATGAGTTGTGGATTCGTAATCCTTTTCTTTGTGATATTGACTGTATCGATGACATGAACCTTGCCAAAGATGAGCCAATTGATTTGAAAACAAAGTCCTTGTTAAAAATGGATTTCGATTCAAAAACTCTTGGAGAGTTTTGGTCTTCTTTAAGAGAAGCCTACCCATTACTTGTAAAACGAGCTATGGCAGCCATTATTCCGTTTACTACAGTATATCTTTGCGAAGCGGGATTTTCCACACTTGTCACAATAAAAACAAAACATCGAAATCGACTGAATGTCGAACATGATATGCGCGTTGCTTTGTCGAAAACCATCCCTCAATTCAATCTGTTAATCAAGGAAAAGCAGCAACAGCCTTCACATTAAAAATTTTAATTTCTTCAAATTTTTTATATTATTGAAATAAAAATATTAAAATAATTAAATAATAAAACAGAATATATTTTGTAATAAATGATGTTTAAGCAATTTCTTTTCACAGAAGGGTCCGTGACATTTAAAATTTTTAAAGTGGTCCATTGTGCCAAAAAGGTTAAGAAACCCTGGTTTACGGGAATAAGATGACACTTAAAAAATACATAACAAGGCACCACAAAACTGCATATTCAGAATTCAAACATTTTTTTAAAAAATAGAATCCTTTGAACAAAAGATCTCTAAGAAATTAGACTAATAATATTAATGTATAGCTCATTACTCAATTTTTTTTAAAGATGTCTAAATTCATGAGCTCTTCATTGCGAAATAAACTACGTACTACGTATTTCTTTCGCCGGGCTGGCCTAAGGCGTGTACGATCACACACGTGCTATTATGAGATAGGAGCCGAAATGAGAAAATATATATATAAAAAAATAATATACAAAAATAAAATTCAAATTTTTATGAAATTTTGAGTGTAAATTAGTCTAACGTACCTAAAGTCTACTCTTTCGCAAAAAAGACTACAGCCTTGCAATTTTGTCCATTGAAAGTTATATTTTATGGTCATTAGATTATGATGCACTAATAAAAACATTTTCGACTGCTAAAGCAAGGAAGGTCCACACCTAAGTGTGTAATACAGATTATTTCAATCAATTTTCTGTAATATTTTATCTATTAATATTTTTCCATGAATCTATATACATAAAAATGAATGTATATCTGTTTGTCCTTTATGCATTACTATACCATTCATCTGATCGCCATGAAATTTTGGGAAATTGTTGAGTACACACCCGCGAAGGTTTCTGGCATAAAAATTTGGGGTGGAAGAGGGGTCAAACGTTCTAAATTAGAGACATTCGAATGTCCCACTTACAATGTAGTCACAACTCTGAAAATTGATATTAATATTAAAAAAGAGAAGCATAGAAAAAATAAACTATTCCGATATAAATTAACCAATTTTAAGGGGTCAAACGTTCCAAATTAGGGATATTCGAATGTCTCACTTGCAATGTAGTCACAGCTCTGATACTCGGTAAAAATGTCAACAAAAGCAAACATAGGAAAAGGAAGCTATTCCTATATTGATTCTCTAATTTTAAAGGTTCGAAAATGGTCCAAAACGTTACAAAAAGGAATATTCTAATGTTCTACTTCCATTGCAGTCATAACTCTGAAAACTGGTACAAAAGTCCACAAGGGCAAGTATAGAAAAAGTAAATAATTCCGATGTCGATTAACCAGTTTTAAGGGGTCGAAAAGAGGTCAACCGTTCCAAACGTGGAATATTCTAATGTCCCACTTGCAATCTAGCCACAACTCTGATATTATGAACAAAAGTCAATAAGGAAAAAAATAGAAAAATTAAGCTTTTGCGATCAAAATTAACTAATATTAAAGGGTCGAAACAATCCAAACGAGTAATATCCTAATGTTCCAGTTTCAATATAGTCACAACTCTGAAATTTTTTACCAAGGGCAAGAATAGGTAAAGTACTTGTATACAATTTCGATCTTGATTAACTCATTTTAAAGGGTCGAAAAGAGATCGAAACTTTCGATACTAGGAATAGCGCAATGTCCCATTTTCAAAGAAGTCACAATTCTGCAGTTTGATACATCTGCCAATAAACTAGGCTATTCTAATATCATTTAACTAATTTTAAAGATTCGAAAGTAGTAGAACTCATTCCAAACGTGTTCTACTTCCAATGTAGTCACGACTCTGTAATTTGGTACAAATATCATCAAAGCGAAACATAGAAAAAGTAAGCACTTTCGATAACGATTAATTAATTTTAATGGGCTTGATGTCAAGTTAAGTTGAAATTTAGTATAGTATATAATAATAAAACAAGCTGTGTGTGTGTGTGTGTGTGTGTGTGTGTGTGTGTGTGTGTGTGTGTGTGTGTGTGTGTGTGTGTGTGTGTGTGTGTGTGTGTGTGTGTGTGTGCGCGTGTGTGTGTGTGTGTGTGCGTGTGTGTGTGTGTGCGTGCGTGCGTGCGTGCGTGTGTGTGTGTGTGTGTGTGTGTGTGTGTGTGTGTGTGTGTGTGTGTGTGTGTGTGTGTGTGTGTGTGTGCGTGCGTGCGTGCGTGCGTGCGTGCGTGCGTGCAAAATACTTAAAATTGTAGTGGAGCTCTGAAATTGTCAACATAAGTAGTTTTGGTCTTCTAATTGTGACTATGATAAACAGAATGTTAAAATTTTAATTAGTTGTTTGTTAATTAGTTTTTTTTTTACAAGGTGATATCAAATAGAGGTACAGCTCTGAAATTTTCAACATAAGTAGTTTTAGCCTTCTGTTTGTAGTTTTAAAAAACAAAATTTTTAAATCTTGATTAGTTTCTTTCTAATTAGTTTTTTTTAATTAATTAACAAATACTTTAGAATACGATTTTTAATAAGCCTACAGCTCTGTAATTTTCAACGTATGTAGTTTTGGCCTTCTAATTGGACTATTGAAAAAAAGAATGTTAAAATGTTAATTAGGTTTTAATTAATTTTTTAATCAATATTTTCACAAAAAGCGACTTCTAATTGGCCTAGAGCTCTGAAAATTTCAACATAAGTAGTTTTGGCCTTCTAGTTTTACTTTTCATAAACACGTGTTAAAATATTCTCAAAGGGTTGTTGCATTATTGTATTATCGGGGAATTTTTATTTTATTTCTCAACAGGGGAGGGTTTCTAATATTAAAAGTTTACGCAGCAAATAGTTTTTAGTGAGTGAAGCTAGCTTATGCTTACGCAGCAATGAACCTTTAAGCGTGCTATGCGAGCCAGTCCTTGCATACAGGGCCTGATCATCACCTAGGCCCACAAGGCCCGTGCCTTGGACCCATGATTTTAGGGGGCCCCGAAATTGGCTGTAAACTATTTTTGTTTCACAAAAGCTATGTGAATATCTTTTATAACATGTACAAAATAATTTTTACATAAAATTCATTTCGTATTGATCTTAAACCGTCTTTAGTATCCCAGAGGGTATTTATTAAAAAAAAAAAAAAAAAAAAAAAAAAAACGTTTAAGAGCGTTAAACTCAAGCTTTTTTTAAAGATATAGACTGAGAGGCGACTGCAAATTTTGGACCTCATCGAACATCACTCTGAAACTCGTATGGAATGTAGAGTTATGCTAGCTGATTAACAATCGCGTGGTCTGCCGAAGCGCATTTGGCCGGAAGTGTCCGAAAAGCGTGAGTGCAATTTTTGGAGCCCAAAATACCTCATCGAACATCACTCTGAAATTCACAGGGAATGAAGAGAATTACCTACCGAGTAAGAATCACTTGGTCTGCCGAACCGCATTTGGCCGGAACTGTCCGACAGACCAATCCGAAAGTGCACTTTTTGGAGCCCAAAATACCTCACCGAACATCACTCTGAAATTCACATGGAATGAAGAGAATTACCTACCGAGTAAGAATCACTTGGTCTGCCGAACCGCATTTGGCCGGAACTGTCCGGCAGACCAATCCGAAAGTGCACTTTTTGGAGCCCAAAATACCTCATCGAACATCACTATGAAATTCACAGGGAATGAAGAGAACTACCTACCGAGCAAGAATCGCTTGGTCTGCCGAACCGCATTTGGCCGGAACTGTCCGGCAGACCAATCCGAAAGTGCACTCTTTGGAGCCCAAAATACCTCATCGAACATCACTCTGAAATTCACAAGGAATGAAGAGAATTACCTACCGAGCAAGAATCACTTGGTCTGCCGAACCGCATTTGGCCGGAACTGTCCGGCAGACCAATCCGAAAGTGCACTTTTTGGAGCCCAAAATTCCTCATCGAACATCACTATGAAATTCACAGGGAATGAAGAGAACTACCTACCGAGCAAGAATCGCTTGGTCTGCCGAACCGCATTTGGCCGGAACTGTCCGGCAGACCAATCCGAAAGTGCACTCTTTGGAGCCCAAAATACCTCATCGAACATCACTCTGAAATTCACAAGGAATGAAGAGAATTACCTACCGAGCAAGAATCACTTGGTCTGCCGAACCGCATTTGGCCGGAACTGTCCGGCAGACCAATCCGAAAGTGCACTTTTTGGAGCCCAAAATTCCTCATCGAACATCACTCTGAAATTCACAGGGAATGAAGAGAATTACCTACCGAGTAAGAATCACTTGGTGTGCCGAACCGCATTTGGCCGGAACTGTCCGGCAGACCAATCCGAAAGTGCACTTTTTGGAGCCAAAATACCTCATCGAACATCACTCTGAAATTCACATTGAATGAAGAGAATTACCTACCGAGTAAGAATCACTTGGTCTGCCGAACCGCATTTGGTCGGAACTGTCCGGCAGACCAATCCGAAAGTGCACTTTTTGGAGCCCAAAATACCTCATCGAACATCACTATGAAATTCACAGGGAATGAAGAGAACTACCTACCGAGCAAGAATCACTTGGTCTGCCGAACCGCATTTGGCCGGAACTGTCCGGCAGACCAATCCGAAAGTGCACTTTTTGGAGCCCAAAATTCCTCATCGAACATCACTCTGAAATTCACAGGGAATGAAGAGAATTACCTACCGAGTAAGAATCACTTGGTGTGCCGAACCGCATTTGGCCGGAACTGTCCGGCAGACCAATCCGAAAGTGCACTTTTTGGAGCCAAAATACCTCATCGAACATCACTCTGAAATTCACATTGAATGAAGAGAATTACCTACCGAGTAAGAATCACTTGGTCTGCCGAACCGCATTTGGTCGGAACTGTCCGGCAGACCAATCCGAAAGTGCACTTTTTGGAGCCCAAAATACCTCATCGAACATCACTATGAAATTCACAGGGAATGAAGAGAACTACCTACCGAGCAAGAATCGCTTGGTCTGCCGAACCGCATTTGGCCGGAACTGTCCGGCAGACCAATCCGAAAGTGCACTTTTTGGAGCCCAAAATACCTCATCGAACATCACTCTGAAATTCACAAGGAATGAAGAGAATTACCTACCGAGCAAGAATCACTTGGTCTGCCGAACCGCATTTGGCCGGAACTGTCCGGCAGACCAATCCGAAAGTGCACTTTTTGGAGCCCAAAATACCTCATCGAACATCACTCTGAAATTCACAGGGAATGAAGAGAATTACCTACCGAGTAAGAATCACTTGGTCTGCCGAACCGCATTTGGCCGGAACTGTCCGGCAGACCAATCCGAAAGTGCACTTTTTGGAGCCCAAAATACCTCATCGAACATCACTCTGAAATTCACTGGGAATGAAGAGAATTACCTACCGAGTAAGAATCACTTGGTCTGCCGAACCGCATTTGGCCGGAACTGTCCGGCAGACCAATCCGAAAGTGCACTTTTTGGAGCCCAAAATAAATCATCGAACATCACTCTGAAATTCACTCTGAAATTCACAGGGAATGAAGAGAATTACCTACCGAGTAAGAATCACTTGGTCTGCCGAACCGCATTTGGCCGGAACTGTCCGGCAGACCAATTCGAAAGAGCAATTTTTGGGGCCCAAAATACCTCATCGAACATCACTCTGAAATTCACAGAGAATGAAGAGAATTACCTAACGAGTAGGAATCACTAGGTCTGCCGAACCGCATTTGGCTGGAACTGTCCGGCGGACCAATCCAAAAGTGCACTTTTTGTGTGCCAATATACCTCATCGAACATCACTCTGAAATTCACATAGACTGAGAGGCAACTGCAATTTTTGGACCTCATCGAACATCATTCTGAATTTTTTATAGAAATTGGAGAAAAGTGAGTAGATTACGAATCCACTGGTCTGCCGTGACAAAAATGGCCGAAACTGGTTAAAAATTGATTTTTAATAAGTTGAACGAAATCCAATTGCCAAATGCGCCATAACTTGCCAAATAATGAAAAACATTTTTCTTTTGTAACCCTCACTCTTTAATTTTCAATTAAGAAGGTTGCAGAAGATTCAGATATCTGGCGACGGTCTACTTGCATCTATTAAAATGGGGCCAAGTTGGCAAAAAATATTACTTCACTTATGACTTAACTGATGTCGCCAATTTGGCTTACTTTTAAAAGATATAAGTTTTCCGAGCCAAAGATCAGAAATCGTTTGCGCTTTTTCTCATTGAAAATCAAAATGAAGTGGGTTGCCAGACGAATAAGTTTGTTCTATTTTTGGCAAGTTATGACATATTTGGCAATCGGATTTTAGTTCAACTCATTCCAAATCGATTATGGATCAGTTTCGGCCATTTTTGCCACGGCAGACCAGTGGATTCCTAATCTACTCACTTTTCTCCAATTTCTATAAAAAATTCAGAATGATGTTCGATGGGGTCCAAAAATTGCAGTTGCCTATTGGGCTAACAGGGAATAAAGAGAATTACCTACCGAGTAAGAATCAAATAGTCTGCCGAACGGCTTTTGGCCGGATTTGTCCGGTAGACCAATCCGCAAAGCGCAGCTTTGGGGGTACCTAAAGACGTATCGTATATCACTTAATTAAACTAATTCTACTAACAATTTTCGGTGATATGCTGTTGTACAATTCATCTTTATATTCTTTCTTTAATGTCATAATCTTTCGGTAACATCGTAAATGATATCCAAGATCTGGAAACAGAATAATCTTTCCATACTTGATATTTTATTACTTCTGCGCATTTCGTTCATTTCCGACAATTTGTTTTCTTTTTTGCACAAAAAACACTCATTTTGAGACATTAATTTGTATTTGAAAAGAAATAAGAAATTACCATAGAAAAATGAGACGACTGCTTAAAATAACAATGTAGAAAGTTCTGATCAGAAGTATCGGCATACATTCATTCAATTTTTAGAATATGACTTTCATTTCAGCAAATGATTTTGTAATACTTGGCCTAAACGATCTATGTATATATTTTTTACTTTCAATTACCATATGTATATATACGTAGAAAAATAAAAGTATAGCATTCGGTCAAAAAAAAAAAAAAAATCGCATTTCTCCACGTTTTGAAATATCCTGATTTCAAAAAACTTATCTAGAAAATATTTCTGTGTGTGTGTGTGTGTGGTCAGCATGACTCCCGAACAAATTGACCTGTGATGTTCAAATTTGGTAAGAGGGTTAGTGACGGCCATGGGACCTACCATGAAGGTTTTCGTCAAAATCGCGCATGCCCATAAAGTAGCTGCCATTGAAAAAAAAATCATGTTTTTCAGTAATTGCTAAAAAACAGCTCTAATGATTTTGATAAAAATTGCTGTGCTAATGCCTCTTAAAGTGTTCTAAACATCCCCACCTCTGAAATTCCAGTAAAATTGTTTTAATGGCGTACAAAGTTGAAAAATATATGCCTTCAATACAGAGCTCTCTTTCCTTGAGCAAACCTCATCAACGATCGTTGATCGAAAAGTATATCGCCAAATTCACCATTTTTGCGATTTTTTTTTCCAAAACCCATACAAGAAATATCGCAAAAAAAAAAGCCAAACTGGCCCTTTATTCTAAATGAAGGATGAAATTATAAAAAGGGTAAATGACACAAATCCATGTCAGTATTCTAGTGTAATTGAAAGATGTGCAATGTTCCACACCCCTAGTTTAATAAGCTTCATCATATGACGTCCATGATCGTCCTTTATGATATCATATCAAACAACACTCCATGCTGTCTTTGCATCGATCATGAAGGAGCGTGTTTGATTGATATTTTTAATTTATTCCTAAAGTTGTTATTTTGTTGCCGGACAGTTCCGGCCAAATGCGGTTCTGCCGACCGAATGATTCTTACTCGGTAGGTAATTCTCTTCATTCCCTGTGAATTTCAGAGTGACGTTCGATGAGGTATATTGGCACCCAAAAATTGCACTTTCGGATTGGTCTGCCGGACAGTTCCGGGAAAAAATGGTGTTCGGCAGACCAAGTGATTCTTACTCGGTAGGTAATTCTCTTCATTCCCTGTGAATTTCAGAGTGATGTTCGATGAGGTATTTTGGGCTCCAAAAAGTACACTTTCGGATTGGTCTGCCGGACAGTTCCGACCAAATGCGGTTCGGCAGACCAAGTGATTCTTGCTCGGTAGGTAATTCTCGTCATTCCCTGTGAATTTCAGAGTGATGTTCGATGAGGTATTTTGGGCTCCAAAAAGTGCACTTTCGGATTGGTCTGCCGGACAGTTCCGGCCAAATGCGGTTCGGCAGACCAAGTGATTCTTGCTCGGTAGGTAATTCTCTTCATTCCCTGTGAATTTCAGAGTGATGTTCGATGAGGTATTTTGGGCTCCAAAAAGTGCACTTTCGGATTGATCTGCCGGACAGTTCCGGCCAAAATGCGGTTCGGCAGACCAAGTGATTCTTGCTCGGTAGGTAATTCTCTTCATTCCCTGTGAATTTCAGAGTGATGTTCGATGAGGTATTTTGGGCTCCAAAAAGTGCACTTGCGGTCACGCTTTTCGGACACTTCCGGCCAAATGCGCTTCGGCAGACCACGCGATTGTTAATCAGCTAGCATAACTCTGCATTCCATATGAGTTTCAGAGTGATGTTCGATGAGGTCCAAAATTTGCAGTCGCCTCTCGGACAAATAGAGAAGAAAAAAATTGAAAGGAAGTCTTGACGAATTTATAGTGGGATTAAAAAATGTCGGCTCTGAAGTTGTGAATAATTATACATAAAAAGTTTTTCCTTTTTTGATTTATAAATTTGATTGTTTGAAATTTGTTTCTTTATTTGTGATAAAAAAAAAAAAAAAAAAAAAAACCTTTTAGAAAACAATAATTTATCAACTTTTTCTGTATTTCATGTTAATTAATTTGACTTTGCGTCGAGTTCATTTCCAATAAATCACTCGTTTGAAAAAAGGGCCCCTGAATGTGTCCGGGCCTTGGGCCCCAACTTGTCATGATCAGGCACTGCTTGCATAGCAATGAACCTTTCAACAAGTAAAGTAAACGGTAAGCCTGTGCTTATTATGAACTTTTCAGCGAGCGAAGCAAGCTTGGTTTTACGTAGCAATGAACCTTCCGATGAACGAAGTGACAAAAGCTGGGATTTATACACCAATGACGGATCTCCGCAACGCGGGGCCATGCAACTAACTAAAAAAATTTTACAAGGAGAAATTTCGTAGCGAAGCACGGGTATTCAGCTAGTATTAAATAAAATAAAACTTTTGTTGTAATTAGACAGCCGCGAATCAAATAGACTCTCTACTCCGTATAGGGCCCGGTACTAAGTTTGATGACGTCACGCTAAGCGATGGATGAAAACACGAAGGCCGTCTATCGTAGTACGTAATCCACAGATGTAATGAAATATCTCTGGTAATTTCTATAAAATATTATGTAGTGAGTTATAAAATAAGTTGATCTATAAATTAAGTTGTGTATTTGTGTTGGATATTCAGATACAACATTTAATTTCATGAAGTAAACACCGAGGGTGGGATTTAAATTAAAACATTGCGGCAAGTTCTTGAAATTATAACTGGATTTTTTCAATATTACTAATATTCAAACCTTTTATAGTAGATTATTAGGGTTGAAAATTCTCCGAAATATATTCATATACTAACATATCTAAAATAATTTCAATACCATAACAAGCAATACATTAAAACAGTATGTATTTAAAAGAATAAACATTACAAAAATACAAACATTAAATTGCTTGTGTGTGAAACCCAAAAAAATCCATTATTGATGGACCATGCTCAAGGGTAGAGAGCTCTGTGCTAAAGGCACTTCTTTTTCAACTTTTTACTCTTTTATCGCATTTCTATGAGAATTTCGGAGGTGGGAATGTTTAGAACACCTTCAGAGGTACTACCACAGCGATTTCGAACAAAATCGTTCGAGCCGTTTTTTTGCAATTACTGAAAAACATGATTTTTTTTTCAATGGCAGCTACTTTATGGGCATGCGCGATTTTGACGAAATCCTTAATGGTAGGTCCCTGTTCCATCACCAACACGCACACCATATTTGAACATCGTAGGTGAATTTGTTCGGGAGTTATGCTGACCACGTACACACAGACAGACATTTTTTCTATATCACTTTTTTGAAATCAGGATGTTCCAAAACACGGAGTACATTTGTAAACAGATGGGTAATTAATGTCATAAATTTCAGAGAAAGAAACTTTATTTCAAAACTTATTGAAAAAAATTTGGAAATTAACAAACTTTTTTATACATAATATTGAAAAAACTTAATTTTAAAGGACTTTTTGTACCTTTCAAAGAAAAATTAATTATATACTAATTACTTATATACTATTGGCACTAGTGTTGTCCTTGCTCAAGGTAATTAAATATTACCTATCAATTCATCTCGGAAGTCACGCTTATATTCTATTTAGAAATATCCAAGTCAGCATATTCTGCGAGATTCCGAAAGAAACAAAGTAAAACTTATACCATAATCTATTTGTCACATATGCAACAGAGGTAAATTTCGTTAGGACTACTTTCGCTGTCATCGTGATTTTTTTTTTTTTTTTTTTTTTTTTTTTTTGAGAACTAAGATGGAGGACATTTAGTTAAAATTTCAAACATCTCTTCCCCCCCCCCCCCTCTCCCAGGAATGGTATCATGAAATTTCGATAAATCGTTCCTTAACCTGTTGCACCCTTTAAGGGATATTGTCAGAATTTGAAATCTACAGATTTATTCTACAGCTTGATGAAATTGTGCACACTTGATCTTTGGAGCAAGCATAAATTAACTTACTTTATGAGATTTTGAAAAATAACCCTTATTACCCCTTTCCACATCCTAAAGGGGCGTGATTAATAGATCATAACTTAAGATGTACTGAGCTAATTTTAATTAAATTTTCTCTATAGATAGATATAGCATTCCCCCCCCCCCCCCCACCCCCCTTCAATACATCGCATTAGAGATCAGAACTCATTAGAAATGACATTCTAACTGTTCACCCTCCCTTTCAAGAAAAATGTATATGGAGCATTTACATTTCAACCCCACCCCCATATTACGACAATCATTGAGTAAATCCTTTATAACCGATTGCCTGTTTCGGCGTAATTTTTTTTAGATCTGCTGACATCTGTTCTGTATTTGTACTGCTTATTGAGATTTAAAATGCCCTATGTGAGAATCTGCCATACATTCTCTAATAAAGGTAATAAACCAACCCATGGGAGGGGAAGGGGTGCATGGAGGGCCAAAGGGTGCCTCCCCCCCCCCCCTCCCAGATTTTAAAATAGTGTGGAGAAAAGTGTTGGGATTCTTTGGATATAGAAATATGATATGGATTTAGTTTAGTTGCACGGTTCTGGCAGCCTATTTCTACCACAATGAAGTGCTTACCACCGCCAAATACGCCTCATAATTTTTCATTACAATAAGATTATGAGGGCGAAACCTCATCGCGCACACCTCTCTTCCCAAACCCCCAGCCTCAACGAGAAGGCATTGAGGCCACAACCTATTGAATATGCATCAGCCTCTATTCTCGAGCTCACCAGCCAAGACCGAACCCATAATCTACTGCTCCTGAGCTGGGTGCCATTAACCGTTGTGCTACTGGAGCCTTCAATGTAGGTTTTAAAATATTTACTGGATAAAAAATTTAATGCATGACTATTAATTAAAATTTCTTTAAGATAGCCAATTGAAAAATTAAGATTAACTAAAAAAATTAAGCGCCTTTCCCCCACCTGAAAATAATTATGCTGGGGAACATCAACAAACCCTCTTTCCAAACTACCCCTTAGTTAGAGAAAAAATTGCTTTTTAATCGGTTCCAAGTTCTTCATCTAGGAAGTGAACTCACACGAATCGGAAGTTTTACAGAATCTCATCCAAATGAGATGAACACTCAAATAAACAGATGATAAAAAAAAAGCTATAACTTGTTAGCTTTTATGATGCGGTCAGAGCCCACTCAAGAAACCATTGAAGCGTCCCCTAAGTGTAACAAAATATCCTCATCTTGAAACATTGAGGTTAGTTTTGTTGGAACTGCCAATCTTTTTCGAAGTAATGGTTATTTTAGATCAAGAAGGAAAAAAAAACTGCAGTCTTAAGTTAACGGCTCTGGAAGTAGATTATGCCACTCCTCCTGGACAGACAGGCGATTCTCTGTGAACTGAACCTCAACGCATTCTTACCGGAGGCAATGGTCACTGGCCGAAGGGGCAGCGGTTGAACTGGCATGTCGGTCGGACTTCAGCCGTAAAAACATTAGCCTCTCCGTTTTGCCCTGATGAGTTTTTGAAAGGAACTTCCAACAGATGGCTCCAGAAAAGAGCCACTTCCTTTAAATATTTACAAATGAGCCTCCAAAATCATCCGAAGAAGTAGCATACATTGTTTAACAAAGTCTATTCCAACATTTTGAAGGTACTTTTCACTAAACACAAAATGATGTTTACTGCCTCTAAGAAACCCCCCTCACTCCACTCTAAACACACACGTTTCTAGAAACTGAGAAAATTTGGATTTGGATTTTTCTTTGGCAGAAACGAAGTTTTTCAATTTTTTTATTTTTTTTTATCTATTTTATTTTATGCAATCTCTCTTTAGAATTTCATGGCACAAGAAAAAAAATACAGGCCATTCTAAATCACATGTGGACTATACAAAGAGTAGTTTACAGTTCAGTGGAGAAAGTCTTTCTGAAATACTTTTTAAAATGAACTGTTCCGTTTTAAGATTTGCTTTGTATACAAAGATGAGTTTGATAAAGCTACATTCAATCAGCCCATTGATATTACGATCGTAACGCATTTATGCCTCAAAAATAGTATAAATATGCAAATACATGAGAGCTCCTGATTAGCACGGTATTACAGCGCTTTACAAGTTGCCGCTAGCAATTTAACCCTTAAATATTGCTGAAGCAATGTGTAATTGGTCGTTTCTGTAACAAGTATATGTGAAGTTGCTTTAAGTGGTCGTGTACAAGATGTTTCCGCATCTAAAAAGGTCTAATTAAAAGCTTGCATGAAACTAAGAAAACTACTAAAGAGACCGCTCAAATTACTGGTATTGGGTAAAAGAAGTGCTTAGCGCATTATTAAAATCTTGAAGGATGGTGTCGAACCGTCAACAACTCGGAATAAATGTAGTCGAAAAAGACTCAAATTCCGAAAATCTCTTAAACGATTGGTGAAGAAGAATTTCCAAAATTCAACTTTTGAACTCCTAGCAGGGGCGTACTGGCCATAGGGTTGTCCGGTGCAATCACCGGGCCGGTCAGTGTCTGTGAAAAATGGGCCGGTCAGGGAGGTTTTTTTTTGCTTTTTTTTTAATTTTCAATTTAAGTAATTACCTTTCTGAACGTTTTTTTTTTTTTTTTAAACCCAATGAATTGAAATCCTAAACATTCTCACCAGCCAATTATATAATCGTACTAGTTGCATGGCCCCATTGTGTAAAAATCCCAATTGTTGATACTTCGCGAATCAGGCTGACTGTTTAGAAAAAAAATTGCATTTATTGCTGTTTGTGAAAAGCAAAATTAGAAGGATAAGACTACTTATGTTTGAAATTTAGAGTTATATGCTTAATGGAAGTCACTTTGCAAAGAAACTTTAAAAAATTAAAAAACCTAGGTGTGTGGAACATCGCATAACTTTCAATTACACTTAATGCTGGCCACAGCAATCAAATTTGACATGAATTGGTGTAGTTTAAAGTTTTCGTTTTCTCTTTTCATTACTTTTTTTTTAAAAGGGCTAGTTATGCGATATTTTTGGATATAATTAATGCATTGGCAAGAGAAAAAAATACTGGCAAACGACGAATATGGGGACAAGTTTTTCGATAAATATTACATTATTCTTTCTTGTAAATGAAATAGAGCAAAAACAGTTGTTGATGGGTGATGCTCAAGGAAGAGAACTCTGGATTAAAGACATTCGTATTTAAATTTTTACACTTTTTTCGCATTTCTACGAAAATTTCGAAGGTGGATATATTTAGAGAAACCTAAAAGACATTACCACATTGATTTTGGTCAAAAACATTACAGCCGATTTTTGGCAAATGCTGAAAAACATATTTTTCAATGCAGCTACTTTATGCGCATACACATTTTTGATACAAACTTTGATGACCGGTTTCATGCTCCATATCCACCACAAAATCGTATAAAAAAGTTGAATATCGTAATTTAATTTTTTCATGAGTTATGCTGATCACAGACATTTCTTCTAGATCACCTTTTTGGACTCAGCACGTTCCAAAACGTATAGCAAAAAAATTCGAATTTTTATTTACCGTTTGCAATAATTAAAAAAAAAACTAATGAAAATTTTAACATTATGTTTTTCAAAATCACAATTAGAAGGCAATAACTACTTATATTGAAAATTTCAGAATTCTATGACTGTTGAAAGTCACATTGTAAAAACAATATTTATAATTTTTTTTTTAAATTATGAAAAAAAAAAAAAACCATAAAATTTTTTAACATTCTGTTTGTCAAAAGCACAATTAAAAGGTCAAAACTACTTATGTTTATAAATTCAAAGTTTTATGCAGATTGGGAGTAATTTTCTGTAAAGACAAAAGGATATAGCCACTGACAGACTATTTTATAGAGAGAGAGAGTACGCCTTTTTACTTGTTGTATAACTTTTAAGTTTAAATATATAAGAAACAATCGATGGTTTTTATGGAAACCAATTTCACTCAAAGGAACTAGTAGAACCGGAAAACATTTTATATGGTTAATCTAATTAAAACCATTCAATTATTAAAATTAATTGATAAATAAAAAAATATTAATTATTAAAATTACTTATGAATCAGTAGAGTTCTTTTATTTTGTTAACAATAATTATTAAAACTTTATTAGAGATTATATATTGAAAACTTGGGCCAGCATAAATCTAAAATCACCGGGCCGATTTTATGTCCCAGTACGCCCCTGACTCCTGGCAATGTTTGAAAATAACCAAAGAGCCATTTCAACACAGACAATGCGATGAGAACTTAAAGAAAAAGGATTATACAGTTGTAAAGCCACAAGAAAACTATACTTGCTTCGGTGATAGACCGAAATAAATGGCTCCAATTTGTTAAAAAGTTTAAAGATCGGATTGTTGAGAAGTGGAGAAATCATGATGAAAAACATCATGAGCTCTGATGTGTCAAGATTCAGCATATTCCAGAATGATAGGCGCACCAGGGTAAGAAGAACAGCACGAAACAATATAAGCAATATAATCTTCATACATAATGCAGCCCACTGTGCAGTGTACACGTGCAATCCAAAGGAGACAGTGTTATAATCTAGGGTAGTAAAATGAAGTAGCTAGATTTCTAAAAAGGTTTTAATGAGCAGGTCAGCTCATCAATGGATTTTTTCTTCCTAGATGGAACTGACATATTAGAGGACGACAATGTCAAGATCCACCGAGCACGAATTAATGAGAATTGGTTCTGTGTACATGAGGACCCATTTTCCTACAGGAATCGGTTGCCACATAGCCCGGAACTTAACCCAACCGAAAATCTTTGGGATATAAGGGAACAACGGTTGCGGAAAGCGCTGGAAGATAGAACTTTACAAAATCTTATTCAAACAAAGCCAAGTCGAATACGTGCTGTAATCCGAGTCGAAGGTGATGCAACCAAATATTACTGCAAGCGCTCGTTTTCTTACTCTCACGGTAATTCAAGTTTTACACAACTAGAGGCTACATTTTTTTTCGACAGGGCTACATAAGTTTCGCTTAATCTCTATATTAAACAGAGGTAGAGAAAACCGCACAAGTTTTTAATTACACTATAATAATGATCACTGTATTCAAACTTGGCATGTAATGGTTTAATTTATCGTTTTCGTATTAATATTTTCATTAATTAAAAAAAATTGACTAATTGGGCAATATTTTTGATGATAATTATTAGATTATGCCATTAGACTAAGTTTTACCAAGGAAGATCTGTTTGTTGATGAGAAAAGCTCAAAGGAAGAAAATTTTATGTTAAAAATGTTCATTTATCAGCTCTTTACGCCTTCACCGAATTTTTAAGAAAATTTTGGTTGGTTGTTTTCAGATTATCTGGCGCCGTCAGCAACACAAGGGCTATAATCATGCGCCGAAACATTCGTCATTAGACAAGCCAACATACATTTACAAACACCCATGCCTTACACGGGACTCGAACCCGCAACCTTGCGGTCTAGAAGTTAGCCCTCTAACCACTATACCGTTTGATCGGCTAAGAAAATTTTAGAGTTGGAGATGTTTAGAACACTTTTCAAGGGCAGTATTTTGATCACAATCATTAGAATTGTGTTTTTTTGGGCAATGGTGAAGTTGCATATTTTTTAAAAATGGTAAAAAGCAATAAATTTTAATAAAGAAAGCAAAGCTGATTCCGAATATGTAAGTTATATTGCGGTTAAAAATTTATTTAATTAAATATCGAAAGAAGAAAAGTCGTAAAAACAGTGAAATCGTCAGTGCTAGAAGTGTGGGTAGATGCGGGGTGACGCGTCCCCCCACTTGTCCAGAAAATACCCATGCGTCTCCCCACTTCTAAAAACACTGAAATCCATCACCCCACTTCTAAAACCACTGAAATCCATCCCCCCACTTCTAAAACTACCGAAATCTATTTGCCCAATTTTAAAAAACATTCAATCCGTCTAAAAACTAAAAGGGGAGGGGGGGAAAATAGAATTAACCATTTTCATTACTTCTGCTTTTTCTGGCTATTTGTTATTTTTTATACTTTAATTTTTGTTTAGTTTAAAGCAGATTCAGTAAATTTTTCTTGGAAATGCGGGGCGAGTTTCGGTGCCCGTTGTCTGGGATTATTGAGGAGTGAATAGAAAAAGACATATTTATTATACTATCATTTCCTGTTCTGTCCTCGACTATTTACTTTAAAATGTTTTGCGTTTTGTTGATTATTAGTAGAAAAACGTGTATTCCTCCAACTTAACCATTAACTCTTACTTCTGATTCTTAACGGCATTTGTATTCGTAATCCATTTTGTACAAAACAAGATGAGATTGATATACTTGGCTTCAAAACTGTAAGAAAAATGACTCCGATACACTACCAGAACGTTGAGGAAGGAGCAATGGAAAATGTGCAAGTGCATCAAGTTGAAGAGACCACGTGGAGAGAGAATCTAGCACGTGGCAGCAACAGTAAGCAAAAAAGCATTGCAGTAATGGTTATCCAAAGTATTGGACACGAAATGATAAACACCTTCAGAAATACAACGAGTATCCATGGTTTACTTGTGAAGAACCAAAACTTGGATGCAACACATACAAAAGGCTGCTAAAAAGCTTGGAACCAGAAAAAAAAAAGGTTTGAAACTTTCTAACGAATGGGTAGGCCACATGGAGACAAGGAATTTGACTAACGAGAATCCTTAAGAAAGCAGATTTTTAAACACAAAACCAGTAAAACTCATAAATGCGCAGGAAAAATTATCTATGAAGCCAAACGAGAAAGCTGAAAAATGCAAACATTTCCTTTAAGAAGGCAAAATATCATTTTGCAATTTCTTTACTTTCAATTTTTGAATACACGATACAATACTTGTTACTATCGGGGGCGCCGCGAGATGGTGCTTTCTTTTCCTAAGCGGGCCAGGAACAAGCTTTAACAAGATTTTGCTAAGCGATGGGATTTCGACTTCGTGACCGCCTGACTTGCTTAAATGATTACTTTGTTTTTCAAAGTTTTATACTTGAGCAAGTTTGAGTTTGAGGATTTTTTTTTTACAGTTTTAAAATTCGTTAGATTTATAAATTAGTGTTTTCAGATTTGTATCACTCTGTAATATGCGTAGGTTTTCTAAGAATTTTTTTCTTAAAACAAAATAAGCAATTCTATTCTCAAAATAAAGCAAACCAATTTTCATCAGTAATTTTATTAAAATTCGATATGTGTAGAATTACTCAGCAAGAAATATATATAAAAAATAGTATAAAATAAAAAAGTAAATCTATAACGTTAAGATACTTATAAGTTTATTATGGACTTTTTAATTCACTAGTACATGTTAATTTACTTTTATTGATATGTTCCACTTGCACACTAAGAAACAAGACTTAAAATAAAAGGAAGTTTTCACCAAAATTCATACACCACAAGAGAGAAATTTATTCAAAACAAATTTTTCATCTTATTGAAAAAAATAAAATGAAAGGCACACATATCAGTAATTGATAGAAATTAGAATACAGAAGTAATAAAAATCCAATAAATTATAAAATCTTTAAGTTAAATTGATTTTAATAAAATTAAGTTTTAATATTAGTTTTATTTAGAAAATGCTTATATTTAATTCACTTTAATAGAACTAATGAATATAATTCACATACTTGAACACATATTTGGTATAAATTTAGCATCATGTAAACCTCCAGCAGTTTCGACAAGAAACTTTAAATAGAATTTCTAACTTAAACCAAAACAAGACACAAAACTCTTAATAACAATTGATTTAAATGTGATCAATATCAAAATAAAACTTGCTACCTAATTTCTAGGTTGGAAATATTTCAAACTAATTAAACAATAATAAATATGATTGCTTAACTAAAAGAAATGTTTGAAATGTTTAAAATCAAAAACGAAACGTCAAACTTGATTGGGAGGTGACAAAATAGATGTTAAATATTTGTTGTACTCAGCTATTTCAACGGTGTTAGAAAAGGATTTAACAGAAGAAATTTTTCTTAAATACCTAACATTAGGCAGAATTAAAACTCTAGATTTTGACATTTCTTCATTAGCAGTAGGCGAGTGTATGTAGATATGCCATTGCCCAGCACAGGGCAACTACGGTAGACGGCCTTCGTGTTTTCATCTATCGCTTAGCGTGACGTCATCAAACTTAGTACCGGGCCCTATACAGAGTAGAGAGTCTCTTTTAGTTTCGCGGCGGTCCCGGTATAACTCGGGAAATTTTGAACGGATTTCAAAAAAAATTCTAGTTTTGGTCGTCTTTCATCACCCTTAATAAAATAAAAAATAAAAAAAAATAAAAAATACTCAACTTGTACATTGTAGAAAAAAGTAAAGTTTTCAATGTTATATAGGAGATGTATTATGTGCTATTTTGACAAAAAATCTTAATGATAAGTTAAATAGCACCAGTGATCTGTAACACAAAAATTGAGAATCGTCGGTCAATCCGTTCGGAAGTTGCCATGAGCACACACGGACATACACACGGATACTTTTTTCTATACCACTTTTTTGGACTCAATATGTTCCAAAACGTGAAGAAATGCTAAACAAAAATGACTGAATGTAATACTTTTATTACCCTATGCTACATAGTTATAAATAGGGAAATTGAAAGTAAAGAATGCACTGTCTCAAACCATCGTCCTACAATCGGACTGAAATTTAGCATATAAAGTCGTTGTTGCTAACTATGCATTCTATCAAGTTTTGGGGCTGTACTAAAAGGCTGCTTTTACACAGGTTTACATTTTCGCTTCGGAGAGCAATAAATCTATTTGCTGTCATCCAATCGAGCTAAAACTTGGCAAATAGGCACGTTGTCGATGATGATGCAGTCTACCAAGTTATGAGAGCACAAAAAAGTTAGTGAATGGCTCGAAATCGATTGGTTTCTTCGTAGGAGTCAAACATTGCTCATAAAAGTTGGCAATGCATATAAAGAATTTATATAAAAATTTAAAAAAAAACTTTGCTTTTATGGATTATTTTTTTAATACTAATTCAAGGCAGGTTCAAAATATTAAATTCGAATAAAAAAAGAAAGATTTTGTAACTTTGTCCGACCGTTAGTGCTAACATAGTTAGAGAAAAAAGTTGGAATAAATTTTTGATTATGGGGGGGGGGGGGCATCATACCATATTTTTTTATACCTCCTATATAAAGCCTACTCACGAATTTGTGACGTCACATCAAGTATTCCGCTATTAATCAGAAAAGCAATGTTAATGCCACTGTATGCGTGTATATTTTCCTATATAATGATGCTCCGTTTATTAATTTTTAGGATCTAAACTGGAACTGAAAATGAAAAAATGTTGCATGCTTAGAACTTTGTCGAAAATCAATGAAATATATCAAATTTTTCGACTGCATTTTCAATATTTTAAGAAGAACATCTATATTAATTGAAAATTTTAAATTTTATTCATACAAATCGAAACACAGAATTGACTACTGAATGTATAAATAAGAAACCCATAATTTTGAAAAGATTTATTTATTTATCTTTATCTATACAGATTTCCCTCTTTGAAAAAACATCGGTTAAAGTCTTGCTTAAACTGTTTTAAGGATTAGATTATTCAACTTATTAAGAGTAACAAATGTATCAATATCTTTTAACTTTAGGATATGCTTAAATTTAATAATATTATTTTAATTTGTTAATATTAGAAAAATATAAACAAAAGTAATATTACAAACCTGCTATTCAATATTACCAAAACTTATATATATTTTTTCTGCCTGACTATTTTCTGATGACTTCATTATTATTTACACAAAATGCATAACTTTTTAAATGCCATAAATATTATCGATTTAATTTTCATAAGCTTAATCAATATTCTTATAGAGACAATCCAATTCTCATGTAAGTGGTACTTAACTTAAATACGTCAAAAAGTAATCGTTAATATCGTCAACAAGTAATCGTAAATGAAATGGTATTTAGCACAAATCCAAACGACTCTTCGAGTAGCAACTTTTTTTGTAGAATAATTAGGGGACTCAGACCCCTGCTCTCTAACTCTGGCCAGTTGAGCCTGGAGTTCATTTCGCTTGTGGATTGCTGATGCAATCCCTTTCGTTTGCTTCGCAATCTCCAAGATGGGAATAGTGTACTCCCAAAAATAACAATGCCTTTCCATTCCTTGATCTGTTCAAAATATTTTTTAATATAAAGATAGGTTGTATGAAAATCAGAATACACATAAATAAACCTGAAAAAATTTACAAATTTATTTTTTACCAATTTTCAGTTTTCGGGTATCATTGTGAATTTTGTTTACCAAATATTTAAATAAATTTAAAAAGAAACCACAAACGTATCCGATATATTTATTGGTATGAAATGGTAGTCAGTGTAATTGACGTGGTAATTAAAATAGTATCACCCTTTTATATTCCATAAGCGTCGCTGTCCAATTTCTGAAAATATTTTAGAATAAATGTCGTTTTTCATCCTGCAAGTTAAACACTGTTCGAAAAAACTATTGTTGTTGTTGTTTTCTTTCATAAGATAACCATGGACGCCTTTAGGGAAGATGTAAGAGTGTGCACTTGAACACCTGGATTTTGAAAATTAAAAATAATATGGAGAAAAGTGCTATGATTCACTGGAAATAGAAGTATGATACAGGTTTTAAAATATTCAATGAATAAGAAATTTAATATATAATTATTAATTAAAATTTCATTGAGATAGCCAATTGAAAAATCAAGGTTAAATTTAAAAAAAAAAAAAACTTCTTGCATCCACCCCTGGAAATAATTCTGCCGGTGCCCATGTAGATAACCATTATAAAAATTAATCTGAATTGCATTCACTTACACCGACTTGTAAAATTACGATAATCTGCCATTTTAATTTTAAAAGACAAACGTTATGTTTTCTTTTCATTCAATTTCGTATTTGTAGTAGCTGCCGAGAGGGAATATGTAGAATTTATAGATGATAAGGTTTCTGGACTGCTGAGAGTTGCATTGCTAAGGGTATCGGAGTATGTCTGAGACAGGCAGCCTAATAACCGAACAGCCACTACAAAGTTTCAAGCAAGGCTTCATCCTGAGATCTTACGTAAGCTATGAGAGCATTTTGCCTCTGGGTGGTGAATCCTGCCGAAATTTAAAGGGAACACGTAGTTCTTTTGTTCTTTTTTAACTCTTATTTAATAGTTCCTCCTTTTTTAACTTCTTATTAATCTGTTGAGAAATTCTTACATATGCTGAAATTTAATTTTCATACATCAATCCAAATCGCTTATTTATATCCATAAAATAATATCAAATATAAATTCATGTAATTCTCTATCTTAATACAAACATGCAATAACAAAATCTTTAGCGCCAATATTAAAATATATGTAGATCTTTAGCTTTATATGTGTAGGCCCTTTAGGTCTTTTAAATATAATTAATAAGAAAACTATTATTTATTTGTTTGTTTATTTATTAGGTTAAAGATTAGGAGCTAGGTTAAAATTATGATTAATTCAGAAGTATTTTAAAGTATTTCCTTTTTTTTTCTTTCTTCTTTTCTTTTTTTCTTCTTTTTTTTTTGAAGACAGTTGCGTAATAATTTTTATTACATATTTTGATGCTGAGTGTTTTAAATGACTGAACAATTATTTTAGACAATGTTACCTTTTTTTACACGTTTGTTTCTGTTCCCATGCTCATTTACCATCTTGACTAAAAAGTTCATGGCTGATGTCACACAGAAAAAAAAGAACACGCAAGACAAACTCTTAAACAAAAATACGATAACCAGCTTCTATTATACTTTACACTCAAACAATAACCCCACATCCATCCCAAGTGAGACCTTTTTTTACATCATAACAAAAATTTTAGAATTTTCTTTATTTTAGGTCAGTTCTGATCCAATCACGTGAAAGAATGACTGAAGAATTCATAACCTGCCATCACTTAAACTCAAAAACAAACTAATCCGCTGAATTATTTTGTCGGAAACGCGTAATGAAAAACTGCCAAGCTCTCCCCGTGAGAGAAAAAAGCGCGCAATGTACGGGCTGATTAAGAAGGAATGCATTTCAGGGGCAAACTCTTCTGAACAACAGTAACCTTCCCTTTCACGCCAGCTTAGCACCACAAGAGTGCTCATCCGTGGTCAAAGGGGAACACTGGAACTAAACAAGCACTTGGAGAAGCGTTTAGACATCGGGAGACTTTTGTTCCCACATTCGACAGGGATGGAAATTCCATACTGCGAGGTATTACACTAAAAAAAGATGATGATCGTGAGATAATGGCCAAGAAGACATTTTGAAGACCTATCAATCTCATGGATCGTTAAAGAAAAAATATAAATGCATCCGTACCAACGATTTAAAGAAACCGAAGATTGATGCAGATGCATACCCAAGAGTATTTGTTGAGCTTGCATTCAAAATAGACCAGATTCGTTTCATAGAAACTTGTAATAGTTATTTTATCCTTAACACCTCACCTTGCACCAGTAGTAGTTTTGAAACTATTATTACATGTTGCCTTGTCTTGCCAGTAATGTTTTTAGACGAACACATACATAATACATTGCTAAATAATATAACTTGGACCTACATCGGGTGCTCAAAGTTTGAAGGCCTCTAACTCGATGCCTAACGAGCCTAATTGTAAATAAGGCCCTGCCGAAGACACTCTTTGAGTTGCACCATCAAATTGGATAGGTACTATAATGATTACATTCTTTAAACATGAACTTGCTTGATATGAACTTTTTTAAGCTGAAAACTCATAAACATAACTAAGCTTAAGAATTTTTAAAAAAAAAAAAAAAAAAAATAATAATAATAATAATAATAATTATAATGTATGAATTTTACCATTGTCGAGCAGCAGGTGGTATTTTTTTTTTTTTTTTTTTTTTTTTTTTTGCAATTTTAAGCAGCCAGAAAATTCTGGTCATTCATAGATGTGACCAATCGCTAAAATATATAAATTTTTAACTAGGTATGCCAGTTTCTTATAAGCGAGCGTATCCATTAACGCGTGTCCAGACAGTTAATTGTATAATACATATAAACACATTTTAATTCCTCTTCAACTTCACATTAATGAGTTTCAACCGCATTCAAGTTAATTAAAATTGATATTTTTTAATTGTATACAATAAAATATGCCATTCTATTCTTGAATCTACATTGATTAGTTTCTCCGTTACTTAAAGGGTCATAAGTATTCGGGTAATTCGCCCGAAACGTCCGTTTTAGACTTAAAAGTTTCAAAATTTTAAAGACTTCATTTAAGAGACATTAAGTACTTTCATTACATGAGTGCAAATTTTAGAAAACTGAGAATTGCATCCGTGTAGAACTATGAAGATTTATAAAAAGTGAATTTATTTGAAAGAAAATTATGCTTAAACATGTAAATTAGGCAGAAAGCATAATTTCCATAGTAAATCAAGCAGAAATTATATAAATATTGCATTATTTTAGGGTGTTTTTTTTGTACCAAGAAATAATTATGGACTAGTCATAACAAGATAAATAAACCAAACAGTTAATTTTCAGCTCTATTTTTTAAGTAACTGTTTTTGTATCGCTACTATTTTTGTAGAATTAAAAAAAAAAAAAAAAAAAAAAAAAAAATCTTATATTAATATAAAATTAACGCTAAAAATAAAGTTAATTTCTCAAAATTGAATGAGTATTTTAAAGTAAAAAAAAAATTGCATACCTAACGTAAAATTTATACTTAAAATAAAGTTAATTTCTCGAAATATTTAGAGAACGGGTATTTAAAAAATCAATGAAATATTAAAAAATAAATTAACAAAAGACATAAAAATTAAGATATGAGACTGGTAATGACATTTCACCATATTTAGCTATCATAAACTAAAGAATAATCTTGTTTTAATTACAAGTTTCAAACATAAATTCATCTAATAAAAGAATATGTAACATATGAAGACTAAACAAAATTTAGTATAATTAAATAAGATTAAGGATGATAATGACAGCAATAAAATATTTTTGCTAACAATCAGTTTCTGCAATCCTAGCTAAGATATATAAAGGTATTTCCAAGCATTATTCTAATCACAACCATAAAATGGATATTGTTCCCAAATTATGCTATTCGAATCAATATAATCGAGCGGCTAAAGGAAAAAAAAACCGCATTTCGTGAAACAAGTCTGAAAATTGGCACCATTGATAGAATATGACATTCTGGTCATTTTAAGAAGTGGAGCCACTCGGATTTCACTTCTGGTCGAGTTTTTATACTAGTTCAAAGTTAGGCATAAAATGTTCGTTTTATCAATAAAAATAGTTATGTTTGGGTTCTCAGCCAAAATCATGAACTCTATAGACACGTGTAATATGTTAAATTATTAGGCTTAGATATATATAAAAAAAAAAAAAAAAAAAAAAAAAAAAAAAAAACGGTAAACAAAAATTCACACGCAAGTGATTTGCATTTCGACCGGAAGTCCATCTATAACAGCTTAAACTATTCCCAACAGCTTAAATTACATGTATGAAATATACGATATCATAAACAGTGCTAAAAGTGTGGGTAGACGCGTCCCCCTACTTTTCAAGAAAATACCCATGCGTCTCCCCTCTTCTAAAACCACTGAAATCCATCCCCCCACTTTTAAAAGCACTCAATCATCCTAAAAACTAATAAAAAATACCTTTAAATGTAGTGACATTGAGAAAAAATTATTTATTTTTATATTTGAAAACTTTAAAACTATTTGTGGTATATATATCTATCATATTATAATAAAAATATATTGTACTACTTTGTATAAAGATATAAGTATTTTTACTAACAAATACAGTTACACTTGGTCAACTTTTAAGTTGAATTTTTATTCTTGTTTTATATAAAGATAAACTTTTTTTTTTTTTTTTTTTTTTTAATACAACTTTTTAGAAATCTCTATTAATTTAATTATTTAATTTCATGAAAGTATGCTCATTTATTAGTATTATTTAAATCTAAATAAACAGTTATGTGTATAATATTGAATTATTAATTAACTTTATCTCTTACTTTCAAGTTGAAAAACTAAGTCGCCGAATATTCATTAAAATAACAATAAATTTTGAACCCTCATTTAATGTTAATATTAGGAAGTATAAATTATTTCTTTACTAGTTAATTTTTCTATTATAAGTT